>CM018685.1:64053557-64776682 GCA_009363875.1 Mikania micrantha
CCGATCTAACACCGACAGGAATCCCTACCGGAACTGTTCTCAACGGCGGAGTAGCCAAAGATGCCGAACCTGAACCACTCTTCGCCGTGGCCATAGGTCCGATAAGCTGATCCAACCGATCGTAAAAATTCCAGGTGCTAGGACCACCGCCTGAGGCGATCTTCGCTTTTTCAAGCTTGTACTTCTTCTTCACCGTATCGATCCTGTTTTTGCACTGAATATCCGTCTTCGGAGCTTTCAAATAATCCTCACGACTATTCACAATATCTGCAACCTCCTGCCAATGTTTCTGCTTCAAATTCCCCCTGCTCAGCTCCAGGTAGCGTTCTCCCCACGCTTCAATTAACACACTGGTAGCACCTTCGCTCCAACAATCCTCACGACCTCCTCCTCCACCACCACCACCGGAGCCACCGCTACCTCCGCCTCCGGCGACGGTCCTAGGTTGCTGTATCGGCAGCGCTAACGTCAACGTGTTCGGGGGAGGTGCTGCCGACGCCACCGTGACGGATATCCGGTGGTTAGAGCGCTGCGAATCGTGAGATCCAGATCTAGATGCGGATCCAGATCCTGGATGTGACTGGATTTCCTCGTCGTCTTCCATATCGGAAACCTATCAAACTCCGGTGGCTGGCGGTACGACCGATCTGTAATCTTCGATGAGAGACAGAAGGAGATTGGTTGTTGTAGAGAGAGAAAGGAAGGTAGGGTTTTTAGAGAGAGAAAGTGGTTGACCGGCGTTTTTTACGATACGGGAATATAAATTTATCGGTTGACGGAGAAAAACGGAGAGAAGGGAGGATAAGTTGACGGAGAAGTCGGCCGTCAAGGTGAGGGGTTAGAATGGACACGTGGCATGTCATTGTGGGGAAAGCCGACACACCGGACGTAATTAGAATGCTCCGGCTCGGCTGGCCTTTTGCTTGTTTTTTTCTCGGCACTTGGCGCTTAATTTCAGTCTTTTTTAGGTTTAAACTTTAAACTTAACCCCCTTATTTTCATCTTCTAAAATTAGCCTACGTTTCTAGGGCTCGAAAAAATCTGAAATTTGAATTGTATTTGAAACCCGAAAAAACCTCAATCGAAATCTAATTCGGGTTTTTTGGGTCGGATATGATTTTAAATTCGGGTCGGGTTTCGGATAGCCAAAAACTAGTTTTTTGGGTCGGATGGCCAAATAAAACAGGTTTATTTGGATTATTCGGATGTAAAAAACATAGTTTTTCGAGTCGGATAATATATTTTAAATTTCGAGTCAGTTTCGATAGACCCAAAAAAAATCAAATCCAAATAACTCGTTATCCGACCCGATGAACACCCCTATAATCGTTTTTTTCCAAAACCTCATGGTAACCAACATTTGCACCTAAATAAAATATAAATAATCACAATAATTTCCACCCAAATCAAAAGACATGTGTTGATTTGGGTAAACAATTGTTATATAATAGTTTGAAATAGGTAAAATCATAACATAAAATGGGTTGAGATAAGTAACGATTTAACATAATACGGGTCAATATGAGTAACCTAAAAACTATGTTAATACAATGGATTCAAACGTTAAAGAATGATTAATAACATATTTGATAAGAAAATCACTAAAAATTATCCTGATGAACTATTTGTTAAGTTATAACACATTTTAACTTAAACCAATTTGATGTTTCAAAAAAAATCCATCTAGACACAAACTGATTTTGCTTAACACTTGTCCTGACCCGCACATATTTTGACCCATTACCTAACCCGACCCAACCCGTCCATTTTTTCAGGCTTAATTTTACATATTACAAATATATATCTAGTTTTTACATATTTCTCCCTCCTAACTTGTAAAATTACATATTTTTTCAAAACATGCTTTAAGAGCATTATACATTATGTATTGAAAATTTGTACCTTGAGGAAATGTGTAATTTTTCAAGTTAGAAAGGAAAAATATGTAATTTTCCCTAAATAATATTCTGTAAAGTCTAACTAATTTGTAGGATTTGGGTAAAATAAAGGCAAACCTTGCCCCTAGCTTAATAAGATAAAGAAATAAAATATATGTAAATTAAAATTCAAATACGCTTTATTTAATAATATCTAACATATTTGGTTCTCGTATCATCTTATTTTATATTTTTAGTTATATCAAGTTCGAGTCTTACTTTATTAACCTTTCTATTATAACTTATAGCATTTCGTATCATCTTTTATGTAAAAAATAATTATTATACTTGTATTATCAATAACAAGAATCAAGTAACTCAGTCAACTGACTTATTCTTTTGTCTTGTTTGTCGTCCATCCCTCTTGTTGGTCGGCAGACGTTCACAAGCATGTCACTATCTTCTTCAAAAGGCAATCTATGATGGCTCTAGCTGTTTAGGTTTGTAAATATTAGTTGCAAATAAAGGTGGGCAAACCGGTTTTTTTGAACCACTTCCGGTCCCTATCAACAGAGTTGATAACCGGTTCAGTTCGGGTATTGTCAGGTAAAGGTGAAACAGGTTCTGGTTTCGATTTATCTGAGAATCCAGAACCGTCTGTATTCATCGGTTCGGGTTGTCGGTTCTAGGTTTTTTGCCCACCTCTTTTTGCAAATGTTATGAATCAATTTCAATTTCTTCTTATTCATCTTTAATTTTTTTTTTGTTAACTTTACATAATTAACAAATACTCGAGGAAAAAAACTTTCTAGTATATTTTCGCTTGAATATGAGACGAGTTGATTTAAGTTAAAATACGAATAAGGCTTTAAAATAACGGAAATTGAATACTACTTATTGGCGGGAAAGTATATATATAAAATACTTGTTTATTTTGAAATAACATGAAGAAAATTTGAAATAACATTCGTATTTTTTATTTTTTTCAAGAGACTTAACCTTGACTACTTTGAGAAAGAGTTCTTTTTTTTACACATTAAAACAGTGGCGGAGCTTGGTCGACTTGAGAGGGGGGCAGAAATTTTTGAAACCCACAATACGTGTTAATTTTTTGAAGCGAGGGGGCGAAACCACTATTTTTAACTAAAAATAATATTTCGGCCGAAAAATTAACACTACGGGAGGAAAAAGAGGAGGGCAGTCGCCCCCCGGCCCCAAAGAAGCTACGCCCCTGCGTTAATACATATAAACCACGTACCTTTTGGTATGATTTGTCTTCAGACAGGATTAAGGTTTGTCTTCATCTTTTCCCCTCAGACCAGTGACGGATTCAGAAAAAATTTTCACGGGGGGCAAAAAGTGAGTGGGTAAAAATGAGTTTGGATAAAAAGTGGGTTGTCGGGTTAGTTGAAACTTGAAAGCACAAAACAAACCTATCGGTCCGAGTAAAAAGTTGGTCGGGTTAGTTAAAAGCACAAAACAAACCTATCCGTCCGGGTAAAAAGTTTATATTTCGTATAAAATCTATGAAAAGAACGCATTTTTCATTATTCACTTTCAATTATGCCGTTTTGTAATCAAGTTTGTGACACTTATAATCATATTTATGTCCCTTGTAATCAGATTTGTGCCCCCTTTTGATAAGATTTGTGCTCCTTATAATAACATTTGTGCCCCTTTTTGTTTCAAAATTAAGCAAAATTATTTAAAAACAATACGTTTTAACATACGATCGCGAGGTCCTACGGGGGGCCTATCCCCCCCGTCCCATAGCCTTGAATCCGCCACTGCCTCAGACCCTCCTGAAGAGTATGAATATACTGGGCAAGTTTGTGTTTGTTTTCAGATTTTTCCCAACGCTCACATTCTATCAAAATCCGCAAAGATATATGTGGCCAAACTATGGTGAAAGGAATCAAAACATGCAAATAAATCATGTTCTTCAACGACTTGATATATTTTTATTTCACATTATACAACAAAAAGGATGATAATACATTATACAACAAAAAAGGATGATAATACATTCAAAAGTATATATCATTTAAGGTTATAAGCCAAAGCTCATATATGCAGTTACCATGCTTACCAAAGGAACTGAGATATTGTCATCTAGGCCTCCTTTTGTCGGCAGTGACTCGACCAATGTCGCCACCAATGCAATCGCCGCCACTCGTTCAATTGTCAACGTCCAATTTAGCTCAAAATACCCAAAGATTGAAAAGTAGTACAGCATTCTGGGTAAGAGGATAAAAATTAAAATTGACATTTAAGTCAAACCTTTGGTTATTGTAGGGAAGTCAATTTTAACACTTTTAAAGATAAAAAGGTTCATTTGAGTTATGTCTTATCTAAGTCACGTCGAATACAGAAATAAGAATAGTCTCAAATTGGTTGGAACTTGGAAGTCAGCAAAAGTTGATTTTGATGCATATAACCTCCTAAAGTGTTAACATTTTTAGATTCAGAATTATATGTAATAAGATTATTTTTTGTAATTATAGTTAACACATCAATTATTATAAATTTTGTAAAAGATAGACACAAATGTGGCATGAGTCCACCCAAACAAACCAATTTGGTTCAAAAATCATCTATTTAGCCTGAACCAGATTTGGCGTGTTATCCAACTCGTCTATCTTGCTACCTCTCAACTTTTTGTTAAATAGTGCTACCCTTTTGCTAAAACCTTATATTAATAACTGAAAACAGGTTTAGATAGTAACTATCAGGCAGCATACATTTAACTATTAAAGTTCAGACTATTATAATATTATATAGTATTTGAATCATATATTCATATGCAGTAAATTACCTACTTGTAATAACAAGTTTTAAAAATGAACAAAACAGAACTCTTGAACCAGACAACCTGACCCAGCCCATTTGAACCCATACCAGAAAAACCCATATCAACCCATACTAAAAATCCATATTAACCCAGCTCGTTTAACCAATTTTAAAACTTCTTAACAGTCAGTCAGAAGTCAAAATACTTGAGTATAAGTGTCACATACCCCGTTGAAATTATAAAACCAACTATAAACATAGATATGCTGCCAGCCCAACTCTTGTTTTCGTTGTAAGGAATTTTATGGATCCCAAATCTTCTACCCATGATATCTGCGATACCTGTAAAGCGTATCTTATTAATAGAAAATATATAAATATTAAAAAAATTAATAAGACAGTAATCAAGCACACAAGGCTGATAAAACATACCATCACCACCACACATCATTGAAAGTGAAACCACACCGATCGGCGATTCGCGCCAGAAGAAAACAGTCGATAGAATCAACATCAAAACATAATATAGAGGTCCTCTAAGCAATTCCCTGTAATTAAATCAATTTCAATTTTGGGGTAAAATATAGTAACTTTGGTCTAATTTATATATCAGCCAACCAACTTTGAGTGTTTCATAAGAACTTCCAAAATTTTCAATTTAAGGTGATCTACAAATCTTCAACCTTTATAGCCGTAAAAAAATTCAACATGGTCAAAGGTCACATACTGACATGCTGTCTGCCATGGCAGCATTTTGACAAGAATATGTATGAACTATCTTTAATAAAAAAATAAATAAAGATCAAGGTTTTACTTTAAAAAAAAGTTAAATAAATAAAAAAAAAGATTACCAGAGCTAGGAATTGAACAAAGGTTGGTTACCTTTATATGCAATTAACCCAAGATTAAGGAAACCATCAAGGATAACATTATGATAACTTACTCTGCTTTTCCTTCTCGAGTGACTGATTTTATGAGATCTTCATTCGTTACAAGGGAAAGACCATGAACAAGAAGCCTTGCACAGTTTAGTAAGGGCACTAAAGCAGCAAAATAACGAGCATCTGTAGAACTACTAATCTAGGATTGAAATATCAACTGTAAGTCTGTAACAATTTTATTCATATATAAATACACTCACACATGCATTATATAGTGTTAGGTTCAAATAATGAAAACCACTAAAAATAGAAGAACCGTTTTATTCACTGATTCACTAGTGAGCGAATCCACTATAATATTTTAATGGCTCTACAAATAGTATGTTCACATGTCAATGCATGTATTCATCGATGAATACTCTAAATATTTTTGATGATTCAACAACACCGATGAACAAAAAGGTTCCAAAATATACAGTGGTTCTCATTTGAACCTACCCTCATGCATATAGTATAAACAATGGGCAGTATTAAAAGTACCTAAAAATTGGCCAGCAACCCATATAAAGCAATCCAGATAATATATGAACCAGCTTTCTGCTTAGACTCTGAGAGGGAGATGAAAGATGATAAGACAACTAAACAATATAAACCGCCGAACTAAGTTTTACTTCAGGATTCACAAAGAGGTTAAGTTTGACTTTTAGAAGTCAAATGTGGTACTTTCAAATTCAACTTTGATGCTAATTATTTCACAATCTTAACAGAAATAATACCTTTGTTGTGGGTGCTTGTTATGGAATTTGGCGGGGTTATTGGTATATTTTCACAAGTCATGATCTTTATCGGTCCTAAAGATGTGTGTTATTGCAGTTGACTTTGAAGTTCAAGTATAACTATGGTGTCCAATCATACATAATAAGCAATTTACTATAGTACAATCATACATTATAACTAATTAAGTATAGTGGTGTACAAATCTCCCTCATATATAGCAGTAGCATAAAACACAAACAGGATGAAGGTTGACCAAAGTGTACTTCGAGTGCATACAACCTTCTAAGTTCTAACCCACTTTATGCAACCAGATTATTGTTGTAAGAATCTAGCTAAGGTGATCATATCTGAGGCATCGCTTATTAATAAGCAGTTTTGAAAACATGAACAAAAAGGTGCTCCAGATCAATCAAAACCAATCAATCATAACTCATAAGCACTGCCCCATTCGCTACAAGCTACTTGGTTTGACTCAAGCCCGTTTTGACTCGTTACTAACCTGCAGTCTACTTAATTAGCCACATCTAGAAAACACAAGGCATAAGTAGTGCCATCAATGTCCAAAATTGATGTAGAGATTATACCAGTTATTCTTTAGGGTCTTGATTCATAAACCACCAAATTTGACCCACACGACACCAAAATTGTAGTGCAAGTTCTCAATTTGAATTATACATAAAATTGATAGTTCATTTTGCAAGCTAATATATATGTAGATGGAACTGAATTAGGTTAATCAAGTTATTTCTTCGAAAATAGACCGAGAGAAACCTGATCTATGATTTGCCGCCGTGTGAGATTATCGAAACCGGCGACAAGTGCATACGCGCCGGCGACAACGAGGAGTGTTGCTCCGGCATCCTGAATCAGATGACCTGATACGTTGCCGGTGAAAGCACGCGGTGGAAGAAGCAGACGCCGTTGATTGTGAACATCGACGGAAACATTGCGCATTTCATGCGATGGGCGAAACGGTGTGGTTGGACGAATAACATTTTTCCGATTGCATAAGAGAGAACGGAGGACTGATGGTCTGGGATTAGCGGCGGCGACGGTGGCGGCGACGAAGACGGTGGAGCGTGGGTGTACGGCCATGTGGATGACTGTCTACAGGTAAGTTAAATTTAGCAGGATAAGTGTTCTGGCGATGTGGGACCAACTACTACACCATACACCAGTTTATGGAAGGATTTATGTTGACGTCTCCTCGTTCGTAAAAATACATTAATTAATTAATTATTAATTATTATATAGTTTAAAAACCAAAGATTCTTCTCCTCACAAAATAACTGTTCATTTCCTACTAGATATAATGCGTATAGTACAATAACTTATGCATCCTACACCATCTCCGTATTCTTCATTACCGCCTCTCCCTCACTTCTTCCTATCCTCTCTTTTCTCTGGTCCGGCAACGATTAGGCAGATTTCCTTTTTCCCTTCAATATACAATCAATATATACATGTGTGTAGTACAATCCTTTGTTGCTTATGCCTTCATTTTTATGTTTGCTTCTGGTACTTTCCCTTCATTTGCGTTGTGGTACACAAAAGCCAATCGAATCCATCTTCCTTTCTTCAGCGCTTCTCTCAGCCGATAGCTTCAGTTAGATCAGGTATGTTGTCTTTTGGTATGGTTGTTACCTTCTTCCTTACCTTCACTCCATATATGTATGCTTACTTAGGCCTCTTTGATTTGGCCATGATGAAATTAGGTTTTTCTTTTTTATACTTAGTTGATATATCAAAATTAAGAAGCCTATGTTTTTTCACTGATTGCTCCTATTTTCATGTCAGTCCTGATTAGGGTTTTGTATTTTCTCTTTGTAATTTACTTTTCTATGAACTGGATTGTTGCATGTAGATGTTTTTAGATGGTATTGTCTTCCTCTTTTGTCCTCTATCATGTTTGAGTGTTTGGTTGTATATGAACTTACTCTAGCTACAGGTTTGTATCTTCCTCATATTTTATTGTTTCATATGCTTGATTAGGTGATTGTGCTGCGCTGTTTCTTCCCACAGTAAAAAAAAAACATTATTTGACTTTATTTATTGTATTTGTTATATAGTGTGATTAATATAGCAAACTATATTCTGCAAATGGCCCCTGTTTGCTCAGAAGGTATCCAAAAATATTAGTTCCTACATATAGTTGTAGTTTCCAAAATGGATACATACTTCGTTTAGGCCATATGATCTAAATTGGACATACTTGCACTTTTTTTACAAATTTTTAAATGCAAAATTGCATATTAGTGCTGATAAAACAACTAACGAGCAGGTTGTTTTTTGATCCCTTTTTCTTTCATTAAACCTTTCAACCTAGAAATATTGCATGAATATAAAAGAGATAATGGAAGGAGGGTAAAACTTCATTATGATGCTTCAATTCTAACTATTATGATACACCTTTAGGATTGAGGATAAAACTCCATTAGCCTTTTCTATGTCTCCACGCATCACAACTATCTTATACTCGATTAGGGTGGGTAGAAATTGTTCACAACACATTCAAACAATTGCAGCCTACAATCAATAATAATGTTAGACAATTTATTTCCAAAAATCATACCAAAATAAAACTTTTTGGCCCTTGAAACAGCCTCTGCAAGTGAGCTGTTCTTTTGATATACTCATCCAAATATTCATGTTAAGTTCTTTGACAACGTTGCAATTGATTTGTCCTCAATTAATCGTTTACAACAAATTGTATTCGTTATAACTTTTTGCACATTTCCTTATGGATTTTTTTTTCACGTATTCACAGATACTCATATATTTCTTGTATATCATTTTGCTCATTTCCTTTGTAAGTTTGCAGTTGAGTTTATGCAAGTAGCTGATTTTATGTAGGATTAGCTACCAATAGATTTTTTGACCTTACCCAATCACTAGGAATTACCTTACGTTTTCACATCATATGAACTTATTTGTTTTTTTTTTGTTCAATTTATGATAATTGAAAGCAATCACATGCAACAAAATAGCAATCATAAATGCATTTTATTTTTAAAGACATTTAGATGCTACATAACCGGGGTAATTTCTTTTGTTTTTTTCTCTTTTTTGGCTCAGTAGCTTAAATGAAACCGAAGAAAGAGATTCTCTGCAACAATTTTATTATGTAAGGATTGTATTATGTTGGAGACTACGTTACGTATTCTATAAAAATTTAGCAAATTTTCTGTTAAAAAGGACGCTTTTGAAAATAAAGTAAAAAATTTGCCCTGCTGATATGTATATGAGGTTGAAAGTGACACTTCCCAAATACATTAAGTTACACTTTTATATCATTTTTTTCTAAATGACTATTATGAATTGTATCATTTTAGGTGTTTTATTAATTTTATGTACTTGACACCGAAATTTCAAACTTTGTTTCTTTTCTGCTAACAGGTGATTATAAATCCAACTTTATTCAAGTAAGATGAAATTGAACCGAAATGTCAATAATTGCATATTATGAGATTATGAGATGGCTCAGGTAATAACTATTTTTTACTATGTCAATTGTACGTTTTTTACATGTAATTCTGATATTATCAATGTCTTTGCTATTATGCATATCAGTAAATCGGACCCGCCGCAACGCGCGGGTTGTAAATCCTAGTTAATATAATTTAGCACAGGGGAAAACATATAAACGGTCAAAAATGACAAGCCCAGGGTTTCCTATTAGGACGGTGGAGGGCGTAGGACGAAAATTGAATGTGATACGGAAAATTAAAACATTCTTTTTTTTAAATCTCATCTAACTAAGGTCGGTCCAAAATGTTCGATGTTTGATGTTCACTTGATAATCGTTAGAAGGATGCTCGTTTGAATTTTGTTTGATTTTAAACGAACTGAACATGCTCGATTCGGTTTCAAAACGAGCCGAGCACCAGCCAAGATAAGCTCGCTCGTCGTTTGCTTAGATAGTAGCTCATTTGGCTCGTTTGTTTTGACTTATTTACTAAACTATGTGTGTTTGTGTGTGTGTATAATAATATTTTTTATAAACACTAAAATGATGCAGGTTTTTAACGAATGAAAAAATAATATTGATGTAAACTCATTTTTGTTTTAGATTTTTTTTATAAACACTAAATTGGTGCAGGTTTTTAACGATGAAAAATAATATTGTGTAAACTCATTTTTGTTTTAGATTTGTATATGGTTGAACTTGTTACTTTTTAATCATTAATTTTGAAATTGATATAAATATTTTGAATTTGCATTAAATTTTATATTGAAATCAAGACAAACCGAACCAAACCGAGTAACGAACACAACATTTGGCTCGATTTTAAAAATCCAAACCAAACCGAGACGCTGGATTTGTAAACGAGCCAAGCACAAGCATACTCTCACTCAGTTCGATTCGGCTCGTTAACATCCTATGCCCAACTGGTTCGATTGATCTGATGGTGGGATGTTGATGTTAATACAGATAACCAGTAAAGAAGATCAGCGGGAGCACACCTCAGCCATTGGTACAACTTGGTACCTTTGTTGTTGAGTGTTATGCATCCTAGCTTTTTTAACATATTAGTTTTATAACCTAGTGTAGTGAATTAGTAACAAAGGCCGTGTTTTTTCCCCTTAAGAAGCCGTTTTTATTTTATCCGTAGATACGTGTAATGTATGAGATACTATCATATTCATGGAGCTACAAAGATCGATATTAGATCCGTGCCAACTTTTATATAGCTAGATATAAAATTATCTATTTTTCACCGTGACAATGTGATTCTTTGGCATTGTTATAGTTTGATAATGATAAATAATTTATATAGTCAATCATCAAATTTCTTGTTGGTTAATGGAGTATCACATAAAGGGGAATGTTCTTCTAAAAAGTTTTTTTTGGCTAAGAAGGCTAAGAATGATTTTTAAAAACTCGAAAACCGACCCAAACAAACTTCGATTGAATTCATTTTTACATCATTGGAACCGATTTTTAATTCCCTAAAACCTAAACCTTAAATCATAATTAAACAATAAACCCTAATAATAAAACCAAAATTAAAAAAACAAACCCAAAACTAAAAAAAAATGCCCTAAAATCCAAATTTTAAAACTAGTTGTTAAAGCTAAACCAAAAAACAAATATTGTATGGTTCGATGAGACGATTCCAATGCCATCGAAATGAGTTCAATCGAAGTTCGTTTGGGTCAGTTTTAGAGATTTTAAAAATCCTTTTTAATCTTCTTAGACAAAACAGACTTTTTATTTGATCCTTGCCCATCACATAAAACAATTGTTTTTCTTAAAAAAAGTTAAAACAATTAAAAAATGTCACGTGACAACCTTGATAAATTTCTATTGAACTATTTAATGTAACATTTGAACTGGCCTATTAAACTCTACCGTTTTAACTTTTTGAACTTTGCTTTTAATGATTTAGAAATTATAGTTTGTAGTCTAGCTTAACATTATGTTTTTCAGGCTTAAATTTAGTTTTACCTTTAAAGTTTTGAGTTTGACGAGCGAGATCAAATGCTAGTGAAATTAATTTAATCGTGTGTTGGGTAGAGTTGTATTAAATTGATAATTTCTCTCCTAATACAAAACAATAAACTTAATTTCAGCAAGTGAAATAGTCACAAACATGTCGTATATTTGTATCATATTTCAGTGAAATTTCATTTTGTCAAATCCATGCATACAATATGCTTGAAAAATAACTAAAGTAACTAGAGTCGAGCATAAGGAAGGAAGTGACACCGAGCAAAGTTGAAGGAGATAAAGGCAAAATTTTCAAAGACGAGGAAACAAGGGTTGAAAATATAACTAACAAATGAATTTCCAATTCTACGTCTCTTCTCCTAATCACCTACAGACCGATACTAACACTAACACTAACGCTACATTTCCGAGTTTATTAATGATAAATAACATAAGAAAGGAAAAAAATGAGAGTAACTGAAAAGAAAATAAAAGAATGAAATTCTTTATTTTCATTTCTTTTTAAATCGGAAGGAAATGAAAGATAAATAATGTTGTTTAGTTTTCCTTCCACTTTTCTCCATTTCTCTCTTTAAATGAAACTCGGGAACACAACATATGTTATTTTCATTTCCTCTTATTCGTTAAATGAAACTCAGGAACACAAATATTTTCTCATTTTGTTTCTAGTTCCATTCTTTTCTCCCCTTAAAAGAACTCAAAAACATAGTGAAAGGAAAACTAAGTAAAATTATTTAACTTTTGTTTCTTTCCGATCTGGTAGTAAATAAATGGAAATAATTATATTATATTATGTTCTTTTCATCTCATTTATTTTTCCTTTTTTTTATCTTATTTAATAAACTCGAAAAATTGATTAAAGTAAAATCATAATTTACAAAACAAACGGTACATATAGTAAATTTATATTATTTGTTTTCTTGAAATGTTTTTTTATGCATCGTATTTGTTAGGTTGGATGAACTCAAAAACATAGTAAAAGGAAAACTAAGTAAAATTATTTAACTTTTGTTTCTTTCCGATTTGGAAGTAAATAGATGGAAATAATTAAATTAAATTATATTCTTTCCATCTCATTTATTTTTCTTTTCTTTTTCTCTTCTTTAATAAACTCGGGAAAATGATTAAAATAAAATCATAATTTACAAAACAAACGGTACATATAGTAAATTTATATTATTTGTTTTCTTGAAATGTTTTTTTATGCATCGTATTTGTTAGGTTGGATGAACTCAAAAACATAGTAAAAGGAAAACTAAGTAAAATTATTTAACTTTTGTTTCTTTCAATTTGGAAGTAAATAGATGGAAATAATTAAATTATATTATATTCTTTCCATCTCATTTATTTTTCTTTTCTTTTTCTCTTCTTTAATAAACTCGGGAAAATGATTAAAATAAAATCATAATTTACAAAACAAACGGTACATATAGTAAATTTATATTATTTGTTTTCTTGAAATGTTTTTTTTTATGCATCGTATTTGTTAGGTTGGATGAACTCAAAAATATAGTGAAAGAAAAACTAAGTAAAATTATTTAACTTTTGTTTCTTTTCGATTTGGAAGTAAATAGATGGAAATAATTAAATTATATTATATTCTTTTCATCTCATTTAATTTTTCTTTTTCTTTTCTCTCTTCTTTAATAAACTTGGGAAAATGATTAAATAAAATCATAATTTACAAAACAAACGGTGCATATAGTAAATTTATATTATTTGTTTTCTTGAAATGTTTTTGTTATGCATCGTATTTGTTAGGTTGGATGAAATCTAGTTTTTATTTAATTATATTTTATTTATTTTAACAATTTTATTTTAATTTTAAGTTTTTCTAAACGACATTTGATTTCAACGTGTGATCCAATGATTTTCAGGCAACGTCACCAAGTTCTAGTTACCATGACCTCCGTTGAGACCCTACCACCACCACAGGAGGAAACCGTACCGGAAAAACCTCCTGACCCCTCAAGGACACCTATTTCGCCTTGAGAGGGATTTGAACCCATGACCTTCCATTTGGAAAGTCAAGGGGTGCCGCTAGGACAAAACCCTATTTGTATTTTTAATTTTAAGGTCATGTGTTATGCATCACTCCCCCTCACTTCACGTAGGTGCCACATAATCAACCAACATCATCACTCCCTCATCACTCTACATCATCTTTTTATGTGTTATCCATCACTCCCCATCACTCCACGTCATCACCACCTTTATTCAATATTTTATTATTTGAATTTTATATTTTCAATTTATAAATTAAATTAAAAAAACACATAATATTATAAAAAAATTAATATTACAAACTAAAATAAAAAAATGGCATAATAAAAAAATTAAACTACATAATAAAAAAAATTAATCCATATTGTATCGTTTCAAAATCCGCTCCTTCTCAATTGTTAAATTATATATCTAATGATCCACAATCTTTCTCACGCTTCTCACCAATTTAAAAAAAATAAATCTAATGGTCCGTTCCTGAGAAAACCATCATTTTGGAGAAAAGTAAGAAAAATAATCACAATTATTACCAATTATTTTTTTTTAATTTTTTTCTTTTTTATTTCCTTTTATTGTAAGATAAGAAATGTAAAAAAATAAAAAAATTAATATATTTTAAGTTATTGCATATACGTAACTTGTATGCTACACATACCGATTACATACGCAACTTCGTGATCTACATATTATTTAAAAAATAATAATTTTATAGCATTTCTAACCTTATCATAAAAATTATAAAAAAAAAATTCAAAAGTTTTTGGTCAGTATAATTTTTCTTAGTTTTATTCAAAATGAGGAGTTTTCTCATGAACATTCCTCTCTCTCTTTATAGGGATTGAATCCTATAAAAATCCAATTTTAGAGAGAAAACTTTTTAACCCTATGTGAGCCATTGATTTACAATCTTGAAAATAAATATATGGTCAAAATTAAACCTGGATAAAAAATTGGTTTTTGAATAAACAAAAAAATTTCAATATGAGTTAATGTGAACGACATATTTATTTTCAAGATTACAAAACAGTGGCTCACATATAGTTTAAGGGTCTTTTTATAAGTTGTCATTTTATCTCGTAAGTATAAAAGTAAGATTTGCTTTCATCTCATTTCTCAAACTTTATTTAGTAATGATATTTTACTATGTAAGTTTGTTATCTTCTTTCACTTTTGAATTCAATCGATGGTTGGTAATAAAAGGGTGTTGATATCATGTCTAAGTTGAGTGGCAAGTGACTAGAACCGGTTAGGTAAAAACAATGGCATTATTTACACATAATATACTGGAAAACATCTTTAACACATACATAATGCATGCTTTGTAAGTTAAAAAACTATAATTTAAATTTAATATGTTATCAAATTGTTTAATTGTAAAAAAAAACAAAATGTTCAATGCATGATTTTCAACCCAAAACAACTAATAAAAATATAGCATTAGGCAAACTTGATTATTTCATTTTTTTTTTTACTATTTTGTATTTTTTGCATCTTTATGCTATATTTAAAAAACTAGAATTTTTGTTAATAAAATATTGTTTTTTTTTAATTTTTTATAAATTCTTTTAAATAAAAATACAAAAAGATAAATAATATATATTTATATAGATATTGATTTTTTGAACCGAACTATTTTCAAGTGAGCGTCACTCATAATTTATGATCAATGTTACACCTTCAAAATCACACCATATAAATCACAAACCAATCAATTTGCTTCGATTTGAGTGGTTTTACTGTTTTGAATGGTTTAGTAACTCTTAAGAGCTGTTTGATAATCTCTTTATTATCATTAAGATGCTATTTTTTTAATAGATCATAGTCTCTTAATGGTTAAAAAGGTAATCTTACATTTGAACCTTTAAGGGATGTTTTTAACAACTTTTAAAAACTAGCTGAGCTTGAGCATACTCTTAGATCATAGTCTTTTAATGGTTAAAGAGGTAATCTTACGTTTGAACCTTTAAGGGATGTTTTTAACAACTTTTAAAAACTAGCTGAGCTTGAGCATACCCTTAGTATGGTTTGGTTCGGCTTGTGAATAGCCTTAATACCTGTTACTATTCATGTGTCAATACGTCCAAACAAATGTTATTATTCTTGCTTAGAAAGGTAATTTAGTTTAAGGCGTAAATACTAAAAGATAACTTATAAAGATTATAAATATATAATTACAAAAAAGGTATCTTGTTGTATAATATCTTGATCATCACTGTCAGTACGGTTTTTCTTTTTATAGTTGTTACGTCACAACATTGGGTCAGCTAAATCATCTTAGATTGTCTTGTTATCATTACACACGTTGAGATTCGTGCCTTATTAGTCACATTCAACAAAAATATTTATACTACTTACATTCTAAAACAATGTATTACGATGAATTTAATGATTACTTAAACGTAATCTATCATTAAGATGTATTTTAATATGAGTTAAAGTTAAGTACACACAGAGGTGGCCAAACCGGGTTTTTTTTGAAACCGGAACCGGTCCCGGTCAACAACCTGGAACCGCCCGTACCCACATGTTCGGGTACGACCGGTTCCTGTTCGATTGGTTCCTCGGTTCCAGTTCCGGGTGCGTTGGCCACCTCTAAGTACACATGTTAAAGCAAATACGCGCAACCAAAGATTCTTGTAACTCATGATAATAAACATAAATGCTGTGTGACAACTGACATGGATCTAACACCCGAAAACAGCGGTTTTTATTTATTTTAGATTTTACAAAAAGGAATATAATTAAAGTGGATGTGATTCTTGCTAAATAATAGGTCCAAAAGAATCTTGTTAATTGTGTAAGTGTGGATCTATAAAGTCAAAACGTCCTTCAATGAAGTCAAAGGGCAGCAAATTCAACCACATATGCGGCCCAATGTGTGAAACTTTTACTATCTCACCATCTCTAGAATTTGCAACCTTATCTCTATAAAGCATAATTGGCATGCAGTTCATCCCCACCCATTATATCTATACATATACATATACATATACCTATACATATACACATACATATATACACACATATATATTTCTGTATACGTGTGTGAGAGATGGGTTTTAGTGAGAAGCAAGAAGAAGTAGTGAAGGAATCATGGGAGATGATGAAGGAAGACGTTCACGGCTTCAGTCTCTATTTCTTTACACACTAAGTTATTCATAAACGTGACCCCAAAACGGTATCGTTTTAGCATCTGCTTCTGCTACTTTATGATAACTAACATGAGGCCTAACAATCTTGACCGAAATCAAGAGAAATAAGTTAACTATATAAATAGTTATTGTATTTTGAGTTGAAATGGTAAGCAACATAACATAAAATAAATTAAAATGAGTAACACTTTAACATAATATAAGTCAAAATGTGTAACTTAAAAACTATGTGAATATAATGAATTTTAATGGGTGACAATGATCTGTAATATCTTTGATGAGAAAGTTATTAAATATTAACACAAACAATTTTGATGTAAACTCATTCTGACTCGTTACCAAACAAGCCAATTTTGTAAGGCTTGAATTTTGAATTAATCAATTTGATATTTCTTGATAACGTTAACAAGAGATTTAACCTTTAAACTTGTTTAGTTCACATAATAAAATAATTAAAAATGAATGTGTGTAGATTAAATCTAGATACCGAGAAAAACATATGATCTATTGAATTAAGGAATACATATGACCCAAATTAAATCTAGAACTTTAAACATGTATGTATTATACACACTCCTACACATGTGAATTTAAATCTAAAAATCAATTCATAATTAGAACAACAAAACAAACAAAGTCACCCAGTATATTCCCACTTTTCAACAGGGTCTGGAGAGGAATGATGGACACAAACCTTACCCTTAAGAGTATATTCTCGGGAGGCTGTGTGTGGTGCATAAGCACGTTCCAAGGCCAGCCATAGTTCACGAGAAGTATCACCTTGGACATGCTTGAATGATGCCTCAGAGATGGTTGAAAGTAGCAACATACGAATATGAACATCATTGAGATCCAGGCAGAATATTCTGGATTAGTTTGAGGTTTGGGAGCGGGTTCTTTGTCAGATGTAGAAGATATAGAGGGAAGGATTTTAGATGGACAGGTTAGGGAACCATCAATGTAGTCAAAAAGGCTATTTGTGATTAGAAAAGGTTGGATCATAGTCTTCCAAAAACCATAATTGGTAGGACTCAATTTGAACCCAAACTTGTGAGAGTTATGGGTTGTTTTGTCTGTAGGTGTGAAGGCAGTGATGGTCATAATCTATATTTTTTTTATAAAATAATAGTACTAAATAATAAGTTATAATCTATACTTTTTCTTACAGATTAAAAAATATATTACTAATATTTTAAAAAGATCGTTTTATTGATCAACACATTCTCAAAATTGTTTTTTTAAATAAAATTATAATGAAAAACTTTATAAAAAGAAGATTTAAGGAAACAAAAATTAAAAACCCCCGATTTTTTATAAAACAAGATTTGTATAAAGAAACTGGAATTTTTTTAATTACTGATTATTTAATCTTTTTTTGTCCAATCGTATAATACACGAGATATTAGCCAGATACGAATAATATACAAAACGAATAATATAAAAATACCTCACCTGATGTCCATAAAATTAGATTTGTATCACACTCTGTCACACCCCGAGCCGGCGGGGTTGGATCGGAGTCCCCGTCGGGCGGAAGGTTCTCGGAGCGCGATATCGTGAATGATAATCGTGATGATCAGATTGTTTACATAGCATCAATGTTAAGAATAATTAAGCACAATAAAATATAAACTAGGATTACAAAGTTAAATTACAAAGTCAATGTTTAGTAATTTAGCTAAGTAACCTATCCAAAAGAATCAAATATATCTATCTTGTATTTGTACAAGATATCCAAAAGAGATTCGTATTGATCTCAAGATGTGCTTCTTCAAAAGTCAACTAGGATCTATGTCTGGTCATCCTAGTATGCAAATCCTGAATCTTAGCTTAATCCAATGCATTACCTGAGAAAGCATGTAGAAAAATAAAGTCAACACAATGGTTGGTGAGTTCATGTAGTTTTTGTGTAAAAATAGTTTGTAAAATCCTTTGAAGGACAACCTTAACCTCACCATTAACCACCTATACCATCTGATTCAGTATGCTTATATATAGGGCATATGTAGGGGACAAGCCCCAGCCACCGTCCCACCACATACCGGGCTGCTTAACATATTGTTATTAATGATAATTAAGCATTTCATCCCCACTATTGATTCCACAACGAATAAGTCTCAAGCTTAATAGGCACCATTATGGACAGCTGAAAAACCCTAAGGATTTCAGCATCCATCCATAATGATCCTATTTATGACTCGCGACATGTTTAGATAGAGTAACCTTCAAGTTAACACAAAGTCAACTAGCAGAACTCAATCATTCTAGTCACTTGTCATCACCATGGATGAATCAAGAAGAACACTGAATGACTAGTAGGGGTTGACACACAGGTCAACACGCGGCGGCCAATCAGTCTGTCTTACATGACTCTGACAAAGAAGAACACTGATGACTAGTAGGGGTTGACACACAGGTCAACACGCGGCGGCCAACAGTCTGTCTCACAATGTCCAAAAGTTTATGCATACAAGTCTAAAGCATTCACATTGTTTCACTGATGACTAGTAGGGGTTGACACATAGGTCAACACGCGGCGGTCAATCAGTCTTTTGTTTAAGCATCTCATGTTTCAAGCATTCAAGTATTCAGGCATCCAAATGTATCAAGCATTCACGTGTTTCAAGCATTCTAAGTATAACAAGTATTCACGTGTTTTCAGGCATCTCACGTATATAAGTATCTCTAAGAATATATGTTTCCAGTTAAGTTTAAGCAAATCATTGTAAGTGTAAAGTAATTTAATACTTTATTAAAGGTGTAGTACAATAACTTTATGAAATAATTGTATAAAGCATTAGTGTTTATTTAAAGTATTTTCAAAGCCTTATGGTTTTGTATATAATTTAAACATAGAGTTTATAAGTTAAACCTCAATTGTATAATTTAAGCACATAGCTTATATCATAAGAGTTTATAAAGTTTAGGCTCCAAATCTATATTGTAAGCCTCGTGTATATAGTTTCAAGTGTTCACACATTGTTTCATCATGAATCCCATAAGTTTGCATCAAGTCTCATAAGCATCCAATATATGGTTTCAAGCATCAAGTCATTGTATATGTTTCAAGTCTATTGCTTTTCAATGACTACTAAGTTTCACGAATAAGTTTCAACATAAGTATCAAGTTTATGTTTAAAGCATTAAATAACATCTCAATAATTTTGTGAAAATGTTTAACATGCTTCTCAGTCCCGAAGTAAAACAAATAAGTTTGAAAAGGGACAAATGAACTCACCTGATGTTTGAAGCGGTTGACTAATTCTAAACAAGAATGCACGCGCTCTTTGTTTGTACTTGTTGTATTGTTCACGCTCCTGTATTGATTTCATATAGTTTGTAACTTATAAGTTTTTCGTTGTATCAATTCATGTGCGTGTGGGTGTTAGCCCTAAAATTGGCTAACACTTGTGTGTCTCAGTCGTCATTCGGCCCCATTAATTTGTTAGTGACTTTAAAACACTCAACCTACTTGGATTAACACTTTGTTATTAATCTAACATTCAATTTAGTTTCATCACAATGAAATGCTAAGTACAAAGACTTAGATTTCTTTGGTTTAAATGTTATAAGTTCTTAACACATTGTAAGAACTTATTAATAAATAACATTAAAGTTATCCTTGAAAGGTGTAACACCTTAGATTCCACGATTTTGAATTAAGTCCTATAATCAATCCAACACTTTTGTTTCAACACTTATTAAGTAAATCGTTATAATTGACTTATTAATTTAAGTTGGGCCGAATGATATGGGATTGGGCTTGTTACTTGGACCTAATACATGGGAATTTCATATGGGCCGTGCATAAGTGACACGGGCCAAATAGTCCATTAGGCTAGCACAACGGGCTTTTGTTACTCAATTGGGCCGAGTAGGTTTATTGGACTCAAAAACTGAGTGGGCCGATTAACAATAGTTGGGCCAAGATAAATAAATGAATTTAGATCATATACATGATATTGAACTAATCAAATGGGCCGATTCAATCTAGTGGGTCCACTAAAGTTGTGGCTAACTATTGGGCCGAATGGCTTTTCGTTATGGGCTGATTAGAAATAGGTGGGCCGGTTGTGTTCTTGGGCCGAAACAAAGCCTCATGGGCCAATTAAATACTTTTGGGCCTGTTGGGCTTTAGAGGACTACATATCATACTTGAGCTGATTAATTTGGGCCAAAAATAGACTTCGGCTAATAGAAACATTTGGGCCGGCTGTTTGTTTCCATTGGAATTGTGGGCTTAACATGAATATTGGGCCAGAATGTATCCGTTGGGCCAGATAATTGATCATTGGCCGATGGTTTTAAAATTGGGCCGAGCACACAATAGGTTGGATCGGCTATTGGTTTGTTAAACAAATCGTAAGTGAAGCATCCATGGCAGCGAACCCTACCTTCTGGCTACAAAGTTTGTGAGTCCACATGAAGGTTCGTAATTCGCCAGCAGGTTCGTGAAGAAAGCAGGGTTCGGCTGGCCATGTGAAAGGGTTCGCTGGGGTTGAGTTCGTGGATGTCTTCACAAGGCTCGTGAGCAGGAATGGTTTGACATGGAGGGTTCGTGGGTGCAGCGAGTAGCAGCAGGGTTCGTAGGGCTGCATATGGTTTGGCTAAGCTCGTGTGAAAGGTTCGCAGCTTGTGGAGGAAGGTTCGCTGCTGATGGCGGGTTCGTGACGCACAGCAGAGTTCGGCTCAGGTGAACCAAGGTTCGTTCAGCATGGTTTAGGGTTCGTGACTCACGAACCTGTGCACGCCCATCTGCATCCTTGGCTCGAACCTCAGGTCAACTGTTTCAGTGGTTTTTGTGACGTGAAGTTTATCTCCTAGACTCAAAATGGGTGTGTGTGTATACGGTTTCACACAGTCACGTGAGTGGAGTGGCCAACATAATCAAAAACCCTAATCTTTGAGCCTTTCAAGTTCAAATACCTCGTTTTTCCGTGGTGATAAGCTTAGATCCGTTGTACTTTCGTGTAGAGCTCGTCAAGGGCTTCGCGTGGACACCAAGAACACTGAATTCGGCCAAGAAATGAACAAGATAGATGGATTTGAAGTTTGAATGTGGGGTGATGTTGTTGAGGAAAAAAAAGGAACGAGAATAGGTTGTAGAGAGAGAATGAATTGATGCAATTATGAGGAAAAGCCTCATTTAGTATTTTTATACTCCGTGTGGTGTTCGGGTCCGTTTCGGTTGCTCGGTTTTCGTCTCCGTTGCGTTTTATAAATTAAATAAAGAGGACTTTATTTAAATATTTGGAGGGTGATTATTTATAAAAATATTTTAAATATTATTAATCTTGAATGATTTGTCGAAATTTATAATTTTTACGCGTTTCGTTATTTATTCGCGTATTTTTAAGCTTTACGCGTTTTACTTACAACAGTTTCGTTTTAATTGTTCATGATGAGTTTCAAAATTGTAAAACAGGAAATATTATATTTCCTTAACTTTATTATCGTTCGAATCGTCTTTGTTTTCGTTATCGTTTCGTCAGAAAACGTCACTTACGCGCGTCTTCGTACAGAGCGCTAACTGTACGAACACGATCGTACGTTTCACTTTCTGATTTTGTTTTCTACCTTTCAATCATCGTTTCAGATCGTCAAACTATCAGATCTATTCGTACAGATCGTCACCTTTACGAATAGTTCGTCAGTTTAGCATTCCATAACAACAACTGTTATTGTTTTGTTCTGTTTATCCTCACATACGTTTAAACCTAATAACACAAAATTAAACATGTTTGCATCTGTTCATGATTGTCTGATGTGTTTCTGACTGTTTAACCATAAGGATTAAATCAGGATTTCAGAAACATCGTATAATAGTTTACGTTTAGCATCGAATGTTAATAGCTTCTAAGTATTTCTCCTAGTTTGTACCTGAGTTACTGTACAAGTTACTGTACAGATTACTGTTCCGGTGACGGTTCCGGCACAGATGTTACACACTCCCTACTATTCAATCTTATTTCATGGATTTGATAATAAGCAAAATTGGTTCAAAGTTACCATAGATTTGAGAAATTACCAAAAGACATTTTATCAAACACATGGAGTGCATGAGCCAAGCAAGAAACTTAACCATTTGTATCACACTCCCTACTATTCAATCTTATTTCATGGATTTGATAATATACAAAATTGGTTCAAAGTTACCATAGATTTGAGAAATTACCAAAAGACATTTTATCAAACAAATGGAGTGCATGAGTCAAGCATGTTATATTCTTGGTTTTAAAAAGCGAGAAGTGCACAAAAGCGACAAGGTCTAAAACCAAAGCTCAGAGCGCAAAAGCGGTGGGATTTTTGTACACGAAGCGCAAAGTATTAATATAATTTTTTTTATATATTTATCATAAGTTCTTTAACTCACCTACCAAAAATTTAGTTATAAATAAGATTTATATATGATTTATATATAAATAACCTATATGTACAGGCTAAAAAGTTATGTGTACAACATTTTAATACACTAAAAAAACTCATTCATTTTTTACCTTGTGAAATAACATACCATTTTATTAATATTTATGTGGGTTAAATAGATATGGGCTTAGTAAGGTTAGTGGGCCATAGAAAACAAGAATGATATACGTATCATAATTTTAAAGAAAATGTGAAAAAAAAAAATCATTTTTAACCCACAAGCTTCTATCTTATTCCACTTACTGGCAACTTCCCCCATCCCTCATGTCGTTCACCTAAGTACCTAACCCTAAAAATCAGCCCGCCAAGCTTAAATCTACCTGCAAATCGCCAAATCAACACGTAAGTTCTAATTCGCTTTGATTTCT
The DNA here is from genome assembly GCA_009363875.1 of Mikania micrantha. Classification (NCBI taxonomy): domain Eukaryota; kingdom Viridiplantae; phylum Streptophyta; class Magnoliopsida; order Asterales; family Asteraceae; genus Mikania; species Mikania micrantha. The sequence continues at coordinate 64,077,285 of CM018685.1, forward strand.
TCTTCTTTTTCCTTCTCTCATCGCGTCTAAGCTACAATTTTTTGTCCATTTTTCTTCTTTCATCGTTTGTGACAAGAAAGCCCTCGCTTGGCGCCTGAGCAACTCCGATCAAAGCGAGCAAAAGCGGCTGCTTCTTATACACCTTGCGCCTTTAGTGAGTAGAAGCGCCAAGCCTGTCGCCTGAAGTCGCTTTGCGCCTAGGCGCGTTTTTTAAAACCCAGGATATATTATGTGTTTTTTTTTTTGCTTTCGTGTGTGTATTGTTAATATGTTTTCGCTGCGCCACTTAATACCTCACAGGTGAAATCAGAGCCTAGACTTGTTGAGGATTAAAATAAGAACATACCGAGTAAGATTGCTGAAAAGAAAAAAAAAAGTGGGGCCATTGTCTGTTGTTCAAATCACGGTTTCTCACTCCTTGAGAGTTCGTCAACCACATCCGTCGGTTAGGGTTTCACCCATGTTGAGCCGACGTCGGCACCGCAAGTACTACCTCCGTCTCCGTCTCCGTCTCCGTCTCCATCGATCGCGATCAGGGTTCTAATCCACCCTTGGATCGCCGCCGTTGGCCCGTCACTAGCGCCTGCTTCCGGCCGATGTTGAGGCTGATTTCACAGTTAGGGCTTTTTTCCCCCTTGGATCACCGATTGGCCCTTTGTTTGACACAAGGTTGATTTGAATTTCCAGGTCAGCTTCGATTAGGGTGTATATAACTCTTGGAATCGATGTTCTTCATAGATTAGGGTTCCGATTTGAACCATATAAGTCGAGATTGTTGTTGTTCATCTACTACATATCAGATGTTGCTTTGATTCTTTGGGAATCATCAGGATAAATCATCTCCGTTTGTTGATTCGGGTTTTTGGTGGTTAATGGATCTGATTTTGTTGTTGTGATTGTATTTAGGATTGATTGGGATTGTTATTGATTAATCAATTGGTTGGAGTATTCACCAAATTTTGATTAGGAAGGTGTAGGGAGTTTTTCAATTGGTTTAATTTTGTTACTATAGTTCAAATAGATTTTTTTTTTGAACGGCTACTATAGTTCAAATAGATGACAAGGGGAAGGATTGGTGTCGCATTTGATTTGCATGGACAATCTACCTCAACAAAACCTATGTAATATATTCTAAACTCTATTTTGTTGTCATATATGCCCAAAAACCTAAAATTATTGCAAATACCCTTTTGCAATCTTAACTAATTCCTTGATCCTACCTTCCTGATCATTAATATTTTCCTACATTTAACAAAATAGAGTGAACAGAACCTGTCAAATTTAGAGGTTCAGTCCATCTTCTCTTGCAATGCTTTCTTGGCACCATTGACAAGTATTGCTCCCTTAAGCTTGAGAAAACAGCCTGGAACATTTATTGAAAACAAAGTTACATGCAACTCAAACCCATAATAGTATATGTTTTTAACCAGCAAAATGATATAAGCAGATTAATCTTTGAGAAATTATGATTTTAAGCAGCCTTGTGGTCAACAACTCAATTAATTGGCAAGTTTTCTACTTTAACCAGCCTCATAAAATCAAAAGCTTCCAGAAGCTTTGAAAAACAACCTACTGCATTTTTTGAAAACAAAGTTATGCCCAATTTAAACCTAAAAAGGAAATTTAATAAGGCTAAGCATCAATATTGAATCCAATAATCTATAGTGATATCAAATTTAGATGAATTTGAACCTTGAAACAGTGAGTTGAATCAATTGGAATTTACCACTCAGTGATGGCACTGATTTCCTTTGGCTTCTCCCTCAGTGGCAGCACTGCTAGATGGTTGACTAACACGAGAATCATCGAGCAATTTAATGAAGATCCAAATTATTAGCCGATGTTTTATCTGATGTTTATCTATTAGTTTAGCTTGATTAGTCATGTTTGACTTTGTCTTTTACTGGTTTATCCTTTTACTGTTTTATCTCATTATTAGTTTGTATTTGTTACCTATTTAAAGGGTATTCAACTATTCATCAATGAAATTATTCAAGGATTGAAACCATAAACACTTTTATGGTATCATAGCCTCGGTTCTGATTTTCTTTTTTCTTGATCCCTTCGCTCTTCCACCCTCGGCGGCCACAATGGCCAAACCCGATGATGCCACCACAACCGCACACCCTAAATCCACCACCACCCTACACCCCGCTTATTCAGTCACCAACATCCAGTCGAAAATTCACACCCTTGACGGCACCACTGTCACATACTCCTCTTGGGTGAAGCTGTTCAAGTTCCAGGCTCTTGCATACCGGGTTGTCGACCACATCAGCGATACGCCACCACCAGACCCAAAGGACCCAGCATACACCGCCTGGAAGGAATTGGATGTGCTGATCTCCCAGTGGATCTATAGCACGGTCTCCGATGATCTACTCACCCGTATCCTTGACACCGAAGCATCTGTTCGCCACACCTGGTTAAAACTTGAGAAGATCTTCCTCAGCAACAAACAAGCCAAAGCCGCCGCCTTGGAAACCCGATTTGTTACCCTAACTCTGGCCGCTTGCAGCTCTGTGGACGACTACTGCAAACAACTCAAGGATCTCGCAAATCAATTGGCGGACGTCGATCAACCCATCACCGAATCTGCGAATCACGCCTGGTTCTCCAATTGGTTCGCGGTCTATCTGCTGAATTCGACACAACGGCCTCTCTGATCAACTCTCAAAAGGCTGATTGAGATCTTGCCCGCACCATATTAACTGATGAAGTTATCCGCCAATCTGCCAGACAGCCACAAAACTCCACGGTACTTGTCACCCCTACATCCAACAACCCAACCAACCACACCCATTCATCCACAGACAACGAACCCAACGGCCCACCCCCATCCTACCCCTCTCATGTTTGCGGCCGTGGCCGGTCCCAGTCTTTTCGCGGCCGGGGCTACCATGGCAGAAACTTTCGTGGCCAATACCCCAACACACCCTGGTCACCTCATCTATACCCACAATGGGCCTGGTGGAACACACCCCCATGCCCATATCCTTCGCAACCTACTGGCCGACCATCTCAGCCTTATCCTCCCCCAGCTGCCCACTACGCCGGCTTCTCCACCCCTCCACCCCTTAGCCCATTACCAGCGAATGCCGCTCCCCAGGTCACCAATTTTGATGCCCTCAACCCATTTGATCTCAGTCAGGCCTTCACCACTATGCAACTCAACTATACAGATCCCAATCTAATCATGGACACCGGGGCAGAACGACATGTCACCGAAAATAAAGGTATGCTTCATCAGTTGGACCCTTTTCCTGTAAACACTAAACTCATGATTGGCAATGGCCACTGCTTACCCCTTGAGGGCTCAGGCACTGGTCATCTTCCCATTCTAAACCGCACTTACATCCTTACTCAAATTCTATACAGCCATGCCATCATTAAAAACTTAATTTCCGTTCGTCGTTTTACCCGTGATAATTGTGTTTGTGTTGAATTTGACCCCTTTTGCTTTTCTTTGAAGGATCTCAAAACTGGATGCCTCCTTTCTCGCCGCAATAGCTCGGGCGACCTCTACCCAGTCACTCTGCCAGTTCTACCTCCTCAAGCCTGCTTCCTCACTTCTTCAACTCTACCATGGCACAACCGGCTTGGACATCCCAGCAAACAAGTCTTAGATGTTTTGTCTCGTTTTTTTTGATTTTCCTTGTAATAAATAGTTAATTTCACATTTTTGCAATTCTTGTCATTCGTCGAATAGCAAACGTTTACCTTTTTATGAATCCAATTCATTTACTTTTTCACCTTTCGATATCATTCATTGTGATTTGTGGACTTCACCTATAACTAGTAAAACTCGTTATAAATACTACATGGTACTTATTGATAACTTTTCTAATTTTACCTGGGTATACCCTCTTAAATTCAAATCAGAAACCTTCCAAACTTTCACCAGATTCCACCGCTTTATATCCACTCAATTCAACAGAAACATCAAAACTTTCCGGTGTGACTTGGGAGGAGAATTTGACAATCATGCATTCAAATCCTTTGCACACCAACATGGCCTCCTATTTCGGTTCTCCTGCCCGCAAACCTCCCATCAAAATGGTTGGGCTGAACGCAAGATCTGACGACTCAATGATATCATTCGATCCCTCCTAATTCATGCCCACCTTCCCCTTGTTTTCTGGGTTGAAGCACTTCACAATGCAGCCTACCTTCATAATAACCTTCCAACCAAACGCCTTAACTACTTCACACCCACCTTTGCCCTATATCTGCGCCACCCTACATATGACCACCTACGCGTGTTTGGATGTGCCTGTTATCCAAAAACATGTCTGCCACCCAGCCCCACAAACTACACCCGCGATCCATTCGCTGCATCTTTCTTGGTTACCCCTCCAACTTTCGGGGTTACCGCTGCTTTAACCCAACCACAGGCAAAGTTCACATCTCAAGACACGTCACCTTCGACGAACATACCTTTCCTTATACCATTCCCACCCCCTCATCTACATACTCCTTTCTTGATGACCACACACCACCAGGCTTCACCACCAAAACATGTCTGCCACCCAGCCCCTCAAACTACACCCGCGATCCATTCGCTGCATCTTTCTTGGTTACCCCTCCAACTTTCGGGGTTACTACTGCTTTGACCCTACCACAGGCAAAGTTCACATCTCAAGACACGTCACCTTCGACGAACATACCTTTCTTATACCATTCCCACCCCCTCATCTACATACTCCTTTCTTGATGACCATACACCACGAGGCTTCACCTTTTCTAATCCTTCAACAACCCCCACCCAGTCCATTCCACCTGCACCTACCCTCAAATTCACACACTCTCGCAGACCCAAAACAGCACCAACAAACCCTCTACCAGCCCCCCCCCCCCCAAATCCCTCTCAGCCTCCTCTCCTCCCCACTCCTATTCCAACCACGACCTACCATATCCCACCGAACACACACCCATGCAAACCCGCTCCAAATCATCTCACACTTCCTTACAGCCCCACTTTCCCCGGTTCCCAAGTCCTACGCCCAGGCCTTTGCCGTCCCTCATTGGCTTCAAGCCATGAAAACTGAGTTTAGTGCTTTACAAGAGAATGAAACCTGGGAACTCGTGCCTAGACCTTCGGATGGAATTGACTGCGATGACACATTCAACCCTGTGGTGAAACCTGCCACCATCCTTACAGTCCTCTCCCTTGGCATCTGTCAATCGTGGCCCATCCACCAACTCAATGTCAAGAACGCCTTCCTCCATGGACACCTTAATGAGACTGTTTTCATGCATCAACCATCATGATTCCTAGACAAAACACACCCTAACTTTGTGTGTCGCCTGAATAAATCCCTATACGGCCTTAAACAGGCGCCCAGAGCTTGGTACAGATTTGCATCTCACCTACTGTCACACGGGTTTCGCAGCTTAGTTTGTGACAGCTCCTTGTTCATCTTATCCAAGGACGACCAACTCGCCTACGTGCAGCTATGTCGATGACATAGTCCTCACAGCCTCCTCAAATGCCCTGCTTTCTCAAATTATCGCCATGCTCTCTGCTGAATTTGCTATGATAGATCTGGGCCATCTACATCACTTTCTGGGAATAAAGGTCACTCACACACCCACGGGTCTCTTCTTAGATCAATCCCAGTACACTAGAGATATATTGTCCAGGGCATCCATGACAGCCTGCAAGCCCTGCTCCACACCAGTAGATTCTTCGGCCAAATTGAGTGCCTCCGATGGCCCACTATTCCACGATCCCACCTTATACCGTAGCCTAGCAGGGGCCTTGCAATACCTTACATTCACAAGACCGGACATTACATATGCCGTACAACAAATCTGCCTCTTTATGCACCAGCCACATGACCCTCACTTTGCCTTCCTCAAGCGGGTTCTTCGTTATCTACAAGGCACAATTAATTATGGCATTCGCTTAACCAGGTCCACTACACACTCCTTAAGGGCTTACTCGGATGTGGACTGGGCTGGATGTCCGGACTCACGGCGCTCCACAAGTGGTTACTGTGTATTTTTAGGCGACAACATCATTTCTTGGTCTTCTAAACGCCAATCAACAATCTCGCGCTCAAGTGCTGAGGCTGAATATCGTGGTATCTCCAATGCAGTGGCTGAAACTACATGGCTCCGCAACCTACTTCTTGAGCTTCATATTCCCATCAAGCAAGCCTCGGTTATTTATTGCAACAATGTTTCTGCTATTTATATGTCTGACAATCCAGTTCAACATCAGCGAACAAAACACATTGAGATTGACATCCACTTTGTCCGGGAGAAGGTTCGGGTTGGTCACATGAGAGTTCTACATGTACCTTCATCTTTTCAGTACGCAGACATCTTCACCAAAGGACTTTCTCGCTTCTTTCTTTCCAGTTTAAACGTTTGTTTTCCAAACCGTTCAACCTGAGGGGGAGTACTAGCCGATGTTTTATCTGATGGCACAGATTTCCTTTGGCTTCTCCCTCAGTGGCAGCACTGCTAGATGGTTGACTAACACGAGAATCATCGAGCAATTTAATGAAGATCCAAATTATTAGCCGATGTTTTATCTGATGTTTATCTAGTAGTTTAGCTTGATTAGTCATGTTTGACTTTGTCTCTTACTGGTTTATCCTTTACTGTTTTATCTCATTATTAGTTTGTATTTGTTCCCTATTTAAAGGGTATTCATCAATGAAGTTATTCAAGGATTGAAACCATAAACACTTTTACAAATGGCTTCCATGATAAGTTGAGAACATATAGATGACACCATCCGATTCTAAGCAAATGTCCATAAAAAAGTAATATTTCAATAAGATAATGATCCAATAAAAAGCAAAGCATGTACAGCAAAATAATAGAAAGGGTTATTTTATATTAACTAAGATTACCTCAATCTTACCATTAACACTTTGAGAAGGTTTAATGCCTATTATGACCTTTAACAACCATGAAGTTGCTGCCATGTGTCCTAGAGGTCACCCTCTTGTAGAAATGTCAGGATGCACGGGCAAAGACGTGTACATCAAGCCCAAGTCAGCCCAACCCCCACCCCTCAGGCCGATGATGCATGACGGAGACACGTGCATCAGGTTTACGTTTTTTGTATCTAAATAATCAATTAGAATATTCAAACATCTTGGAAGTTAAGATTACAAGAATTCCTTACAAAATAGAAATTGTACTGCACCCATGGAATTTGATAAAAATGTAGGTGAGAAATACTAGCTAGAGGTAGGGTAGGAATAAGCTGTGTCAAAAGGGGTAGAGATGTTTCAAAGAGGAGATGAAGTGAGATTATCAATCGGTGTCGTGTCTCGTTTAACCGTTTCCATACTATTGTACTATATTCATAAATGTTTATCATTCAAAATAATTCAATAAAAATTTACAAAATTTAAAAAAAAAATTGGTTCAAACTACTAAAACTGCCCAGTTAGCAGACTTGTTTCCCAGAATTATAGTCAGTGGTTTGACCCATAATTTGTGTCAAAACAACCAAACCTTGAAAACTTGTGATTGATCATTGTCAGAGAAATAATATACTGCTTGAGATGGTTAGCAAATTTTTTTTTTAAAAAAAAAAGAAAAGAAAAACAAAAGAAAAAACAGAAGGGTGTCACTCACAAACCTGCAGAAGTAAAAAAAAAAGTTAATCTTAGAAAAACAGAGGGGTTGAATGATTGCACCTCATCGTTACAATTTGTCTTGGGATGTAATGTAGAGAGTGGCGTTCTTGTAGTGTCACATCCAAGAATCTGATATTAGCAAATTAGACTTTTGAAAAATCTAATTCCATTAGTCTGCAATAAGAAAGTTCATGTATAATGTATTGTTATAATCTGCTATAAAAGAAAACATGAATTGTAAAGTTAAAAACTTAAAATTAGTAATAAAGATGAGTTGCCTTGCTTCCCATTGGATCATCATTTTTACTTTAGCATCATGACCTCTCGCCATATCAGAGAAAAAGAATGTACCCGGAGCTTAAATTAACTTCTGCTTTGCATGGGTTCAAGGGAGGGGCCGGATCGCTAATCTAATGTACGTAGCCTGACCCTACACATTTGTGCAAGAGGCTATTTCCCATGGCTTGAACCAATGACCTCCTGGTCACAAAGGAGCAGCTTTATCCTTTGCTCCAGCCTCCAAGACCACCCTCACTACATAAAAATTTATAAAAATATAAAACAAATGTTGCATGGTTTCATGAATAAATCTACTATGAAAGTTACAATTTGATGATTACACTCCACTCTGTATGTTCTTCTGAGCAATGAGATCCATCATGTGAGTTTGCCTAAGACCATATCTCAGAGTTAGCTCCAACAATGGAAGTTTAAATATGGTATGAGGTAAATAAAACTTAAAAGAACCAAAAGACATAAAACACGGGCTTCCTGATGCCAATCTAAAAAATCTTACGAATGGAAGAAAAAACAGTGGTGATTCTCCTTCACCTGCTACTTGATTTAGAAAATATGAAAGAAAAAAAATTATATGAATGTAAGAAAAAAGAGGTGATATTTGTAACTTACCACCCCATGATGGTACATAATTTCCTTCGGACAGTGCCTTGGTGGTGGGACTGCTAGAGTGTTGACTAACAAGCACATCGTCAAGCAAGCAGCTAATAAGACCCGATTAGCGAACATGAGAAATTAAGAGGTGATAGATGACACCTTCATATTCTAAGCAAATATACATAAAAAAAGTAATGTTGAAAAAGTTTATGATGCTATTCAAACATGAGAAATTAAGAGGTGATAGACAACACCTTCTTTAGTGTCACATCCAAGAATCTGATATTAGTAAATTAGACTTTTGAAAAATCTTATTCCATTAGTCCGCAATAAGAAAGTTCATGTCTTGTAATAATCTGCTATAAAAGAAAGCAATGAATTGTAAAGTTAAAATACTTAAAATTAGTAATTAAGATGAGTTGCCTTGTTTCCCATTGGATCATCATTTTTACTTTAGCATAAGACCTCTCGCCAAGTCGCCATATCAGAGAAGAAAAAGAATGTACCCGGTGCATAAATTAACTTCCGCTTTGCATGGGTTCAAGGGAGGGGCCAGATCGCTAATCTACTGTATGCAGCCTGATCCTACATGTTTGTGCAAGAGGCTATTTCCCATGGCTTGAACCAATGACCTCAAGGTCACAAAGGGGCAGCTTTATCACTTGCTCCAAGACCACCCCCCTCTACATAAAATATTATAAAAATATAAAACAAATGTTGCATGGTTTCATGAATCATTCTGCTATGAAAGTTACAGTTTGAAGATTACACTCCTCTCTGTTTGTTCTTCTGAGCAATGAGATCCATCATGTTAGTTTGCCCAAGACAATATCTCAAAGTCAGCTCCAACAATGGAAGTCTAAATATGGTTATGAGGTAATTAAAACTTAAAAGAACCAAAAGACATTCTACTTGTTGCCAATCTAAAAGATCTTACGATTGTAAGAAAGTTACCGTTTGAAGATTACACTCCTCTCTGTTTTTTCTTCTGAGCAATGAGATCCATCATGTGAGTTTGCCTAAAACAATATCTCAAAGTCAGCTCCAACAATGGAAGTCTAAATATGGTTATGAGGTAATTAAAACTTAAAAGAACCAAAAGACATTCTATCTGTTGCCAATCTAAAAGATCTTACGAATGTAAGAAAAAACAGTGGTGATTCTCCGTCACCCACTACTTGATTTAGAAAATATTGAAGAAAAAAATTATTATGAATGCAAGAAAAAAGAGGTAATATTTGTAACTTACCACCCTATGATGGCACATAGTTTCCTTTGGCAAGTGCCTTCGTGGCGAATCAAACCACATAATTGTTATATTCAACAAATATGGAAGATTACAATGATTTAAGAAAAAACAGTGGTGATTCTCCTTCACCCACTACTTGATTTAGAAAATATTGAAGAAAAAAATTATTATGAATGCAAGAAAAAAGAGGTGATATTTGTAACTTACCACCCTATGATGGCACATAATTTCCTTTGGCAAGTGCCTTCGTGGTGAATCAAACCACATAATTGTTATATTCAACAAATAAGGAAAATTACAATGATTTAAATAGACAAACAAGTTACACTCTAGTCCCTCTATTATAAACTAATTATAACTTAATCATTAATTCTAGCATTCCCCCGCAAGTTGAGGGCGGGTGACGACCTGCAACTTGGATCGCAATTCCTTGAACCTTTAAGTGAATAACGGTTTAGTAAACACATCAACAATTTGATCATCAGTAGATATGAACTGCACATTTAGTCTCCCCTGAGCGACTTGTTCTCGGACAAAGTGATAATCAACTTCAACATGCTTTGTACAAGCATGGAAAACCGGATTGGCAGATAGATAGGTTGCTCCAAGATTGTCACACCAAAGTGTTGGAGATTGGTGAACTATTCGTTCTTAAAAAAGAAGACTTAACCAAATCAGTTGAGCAACAGTATCAGCAATGGCCTTATATTTAGATTCTGTAGATGAACGAGATACAGTCCGTTGTTTTCTAGCAAATCATGAGACAAGGTTAGACCCTAGGTAGATAGCAACCCCCCCCCCCCCGGGGGATCGTCGGTCAATGGGGCAACCAGCCCAGTCAGAATCTGAGTACACATGAATTTTAGGAAGCCAATTAGAATTAGAAAAGGCATGTAAACGGGAACCGGTGTCATGACGAAAAAGTAGGCCAAGATGAAGGGTGCCCTGAAGATAGCGAAGGATGCGTTTGAAGATAGCGAAGGAAGGAATAATCATGTTTGCATTTGAAAATGTGTTCAAAGGGAGATTTATCGGAAGAGACACGAGAAGGAAGCCTGTTGATAAGATAGACAGCGGTTTCAAAGGCAAAATGCCAGAATCGTTGTCGTAGATGAGCCTGGGCTAAGAGGGTAAGTCCAGTTTCCACAACATGACGATGTCGACGCTCCACTGTACCATTTTGTTCGCTTGTATGAGGACAGGAGCGTCGATGAACGATGCCAACGCTGGTAAAGAACTGAGTGAGACTTCGAAATTCCCTACCCCAATCCGATTGGATGCATTTAACTTTTGTTTGAAATTTCCTTTCTACCATGTTGATGAAATTAATTAAGTTGGTGCAAACATCAGACTTGTGTGCTAAAGGATAAAACCACATGTATTTAGAATGATGATCAACATAAAGTAGAAAAAAAATCGATAACCATCAGCAGATAAAAGGGGGCAGGCTCCCAAACATCACAGAACACTACATGCAAAACATTATTGCTATGAAAATTTGAATTAACTAAGGAAAGTTTAGATGACTTGCCATTGGACAAAAGGTACAAAAAGAAGATGACAATTTATTTGAAACTGGTAAAGAAAAATTAGAAACAATTGAACGAAAAACACGATCATGAGGATGTCCCGACCATTGATGCTGCCAGATAGTTGAGGATGCTTTGACTGCAGTGAAGGCAGCTCTAGGAATAGACTGAAGGCGAGGCAATCGAATGGAGTAAAGACCTTGTTCATTTGGACCCGTTAGGAAGGTTTTGTGTGTAGACTCGTCCTTCACAACAAAATGAGAAGAGTGAAATTCAAAGAAAACATCATTGTCAAGACAAAACTATTGGACAGATAGAAGATTCTTTTTAAGGTCTGGGACATGAAGGATGTTATTAAGATTGAATGTTTTATGTGGGGAATATACTTTAGATGAACCAATATGGAAAACAGGAAGATATTTACCGTTACCAACAGTCAAAGAGTCATTACCATAATAGTTCTCAGGATTGTCAACAGCATCAAATTCTTGAGCGGAGCGTCCATTGCATCCGGTGTCAGGGGACCAAGTGAAACCAGAAGAGTTGTTGGTATCCGACTGAGCTGCAAAGTTAGCCTGAGAAGACCCATGGGTGGAGGGTTGCTTGTTAGGATTCTGAATTGGAAGATGGCTTATCCCACAACGATTGCAATGACCATAGACAGTGTTTTGAGTGGATGCCCAATTGAATTGACGACTGCCAGTGGCCTGATGTTCCGTGGTCGAGTAGAGGATTGCAGAGAACCGCCCCTGGAAGAGCCACGATTGCGGTGGCCACGGTTGTTATTGGCGAAGGACCGGGAGGTGTAGTAGGCTTGAGGTTGAGGAGTAGAATTACAGGTGGGTTGAAGTTGATAGCCCAATTGAGCAGCCATAAGTTGAAGATTGTTCAGTTGGGTTTGGAGAGCATCAAGGTTATGGTGGGAGTAGTGGGTAAGACACCTGTGGCGGTAGCCACAAAGGCTTGGGGGTCGGGTATGGTGGTAGTAGTGGGTTAGCATGCACCTTAGAGATCATGTAATCATGATCACTGAGGAGTCCATGCAGTTCGGTAAACACAACTGGTGGGTGATGTGACAATTCAAAATTTTCAGGTTAGAATAATATCTCGGAAATAAAGAAAACGAGTGTAAGCAAAATCACGAAACGAGGCTTTGATTTCAAGATACGCTGAGTTGAAGATAGCGTTAAATAAGAGATCATATATCTTGAATTTTTCAGGTCTTAAAATTATAACCATTGGAAAGAGCTCGAAAAATCGTGAACGTAGGCGAAAACCGTGCGCAAAACGGAGTTCGTATGCTCCCGGAATCGCGAAACGAAGGAAAACCAAAATATCTGCGATCTTGCATCCGCGCGGTACGCCCCAACCCAGCGTTCCAGCTGGGGCGATGCGCCCGGGGTGGATGGCGGCTGAAAAACGAGTTTTTAAGATCAGGATGCGAAGAAAACTCATTTTTTCATCTTATTTCGATCATTTACGCTCAAAAACACCCCCAAATCATATTTTCATCATCCAAACTCCATTTTGAAGCATTCTAATCGCGTGGATCGCACCAGGGATCGTATCTACGAGTTCTGATCGTTATTCTGCAATTGAAACTCCGTCTGGTTAGGTAACGGTTCGTTTTAACCTCCTAGTTTGATTTTGATTGGTTATATCTTGTTTTTGAACGTAGGGAGATAGTTAGGGTTGTTGATTATTGCCTAGATGATGGCTAGGAATGATTATAAACGAATAACTCGAACGGTTAACAGTTAAATCATTGTTTTGAGCCGTTGTAATGCCCGGTTTTCATGAAACTATATCTTAGATTAAAATGGTTTAAATCATTTGATTTTAACAATGATTATGATTGTCTTGATCATTTCTTGAAATGCTAGGTTTCATCCAAGTGTTTCAAACTAATGATAAGCATATAGATAATCACCGGAATAACGATCTGATGTTTATGATAACAGTCAGATTAGTATATTGAGCATGGTTATTAAACCTATTTTAATATCACATTCTCATGTTTCATGATACCTAAATAATCAATAACAAGGATTGACTATTCCTAAGCCAGAAATTCATCTAGGAATTTAGTGAATAATCAACAACCAAAATCTATTTGATTAATCCGAAAATGTCGTGATTAATTCAGTTAGTTATAAATTATTATAGGAACCATATAGGATTTCCTATCAGCTGAACATCAAGATCATCATCATCAAAATATAACAGTGAGACTCATAACCCCTTTTTCTTTTTATGTTTTGTTTTCCAAAACTTGGGGTGGAACATGTAGATGCATTTTCAAAGCATATTTTATCAAATATTGTGAAATCATATATCAGTATCATCTGGATGATGATAAACATTTATCAATTCCTGTGAAATCATATATCGGTTTCATCAGGAAGATCATGACAAACTATTATCAAGTAAATCTTTTATGAAATCATTAAAAACAAGCGTATCACTTGGGAACTTTGGTTATGTGGAGGCTAAGTTGGACACATTCTTATGTGAACATCATTAACTTGTTATCAAGCCCTTGGTAGTACTGGTATGATCATATGCGGGAACACAAGATCATTATCACAAATCGCTCCAACCGTGGGTTGGACCTCATCATGTGAGCTAACAATCATTACTAACGATCATTTATCATTAGGTTTGATGTTTGCATGCTCAATTAGATTCAATTTCAAAGTACCTGTTTGATCACTTGTGATTACTATATCATGAAAATCATTGTTTAAACAATTATTTTACATCAACAAAACTTATGTTTCTCACTCAACTATTCGTAGTTGACTTTTATCTACATGTTTCAGGTAATCGGGAGCATCAGTAAAGCAATCTAGGTCAGGATCAACAGCAGAAATAGTTTGACCTAGAAAGAAAACAAAAACATCGTATTGTATAATAATTATCTTACGATAAGCTGGTTGTATAATATGTATGTTATGTTTGTTTGAATGAACTTAAACTTATGAAACATAGTTAATCATGGGTTATTCTCCAACATTGGCACATGAACACATAGTCACGCGCCGTGGATTCCGCACTCGGCGTGGGTTGTGACAGGTGACGTGCAAGAAGATTGGCTTTGAGTCCATTATATTCTTCCAAGTCTGGAAAGAACAAGCATCAATAGGTCTTTGTCTTTGAAAGGCTCCCCAATGCTGGCAAGGGCTGTAACATACTCCTGTGCTTGGCATAAATAATCAGCAGGTTTCTCGTCTCATTTCATGGTAATGCAAAGAAGTTGACTTTTGAGCGTAAACTTTTGTGATGCGCTAGTTGGTGCATATGCACGTTCTAGAGAGAGCCAAATATCACGAGATGTCCTGCCTGGAACGTGTTGAAAAGAGGATTCAGAGATGCTGGAGATGATAAGCATGCGAATGTGTGCATCATTGGCAATCCATGGAGCGTAGCTTGGATTTACAGTTGTGGTTCCACCAGTTGTTACGTGTTGTTGAGGACATGGTATAGTACCATTAACATAGCCAATCAAATTGTGAGAGATCAAGAACGGTTCAATCATGGATCACCAATATCCATAATTGGTGGGTTTGAGGGTGAAGGCAAACTTGTGAGAAAAGTGGGTGGTCTTTTCGTGATTAGAGAAGATTGTGATGGCTGTCATGGATTTGCAGTAGTCAGAAAACGCGGCGGCAAGCATTCGGTGATGAGTGGTTTGCGACGGCAACGAGTAGGATTAGAGGCTAGTTAGCCGAAACTTTTGGAGAGATTTGATTTGGCTCTGATACCAAATCAAACCACATAATTGTTATATTCGACAAATAAGGAAGATTACAGATAAACAAGTTACACTCTAGTCCCTCTATAATAAACTAATTATAACTTAATCATTAATTCTAACATAGTGGGACTGCTAGACTGTTGACTAACAAGAGCATCTTTATGCAAGCTGCTAATAAGACCCGATTTGTGAACATGAGAAATTAAGACGTGATAGAAGACACCTTCACATTCTAAGCAAATATCCATTAAAAAAGTTGCATAGAAAAAGGTTATCATATTATGAGAAATTAAAACGTGAGAGACGACACCTTAATAATCTAAGCAGATATCCATGAAATAGTAGTTTTGAAAAAGGTTATGATGTTATGAGAATCAACAAATGTAAAGCACGAAAAAATAATCACCTTTGAAAAACTATGATCACCTCAAACTTACCTTCTGCACTTTAAGAAGCTTCAATGCTTTTTCTGTCTGAAAAAGAGAGAATTAAAGGCAAATCTTAATAAGTAGGATTGGCTTCACCTTCACATGGAGCCTTCCAGCAAATCACATGTAATATATCCTCTTTATTTTGTTGTCATATCTACTTAAAATGCTATAATTATCAAAAGCAGCAATTTGCATTCTTAATTCACACCATGATCTTATTATAGTGAACATATCTATGTTGGCGAACACATTCAGTTCAACCCACTGATCTTGTAGAGGTTTCATGCAGCGTGGATTAAATCAAAATATTTAATCAATAATTTTTTGATTTTACTCGTCGACGGTATGCAGGAAAAATCAAAAATAATTAAATTAAAATATTAAACACCACACTATCTTAAATTAGAGTATATCTGCTTAAATTAGAGGTGTTAAGCTACAAGTAAAAATAAAATTAATAAAGTTTAGAGATAAATTTAAAACATAATAACGTTATAAATATTATAAAACATATGTGTACAAGTTAGTATTAAAAAAAAAAAAACTAAAATTCCGTTCAACAGGTCCGGTTTATATCTTGGTTCACCTTTTTAAAAAGATAAAACGAACATGACAAATTGACAACTCCTGAGTTGGCACCGATTCTAAGCACAGTGTTTATCCACCCCCTTTAATTCCTAACATAAGGCTATGTATAGTGATAAAGCCTCCATCACCCCTCTTTTTCCTCTCTTTTTTCCTTTACGCCGTGTGTTTATAGTTAAACCATACTTTATTACCAAGAAAGTCATTAAACCCGAATGTGCCACCTAGCTCGTGAGTCGTGAGACCACAGGTCCACAACCACATAGCTCGTGTACCACTGAAGGAATTAATGTCGACTAAAACTAACCTTAGTTCCAAAGCAACATTAGTGAACTCTTAGTAACCTTTTCAACTCGTTAAAATTAATTCTTGGTAAGTCCTTGTTAGCATATACATGTTTCACTCGTTCCTACTAACTTAGTCAATCACCACTAGTTCCTATTTTACACTTTCTCGTATATAACCTATACTAGGTTAAAAACCTGTGTAAATACACAGGTTCTATAATTGATTTTCAATATCATTTATTATAAAAAATATCAATATCATATACTTTTTAAATAAGTAAAATTAAAAATACGACTAATGATAAAATCCTATTATTTATCAAAATTAAATACAATTATTGATAGTATTCGTAGGATAAAAATGAAAAAAAAATTAATATCGACTTGTACTAGTATTTAATAGGAAAAATAAGCTTGAAAACTAATTTTTATACACACTAAAAATTTGACATGTTCAAATATATGTCTAAACATACGAATGATGAACATCTTGTAATCTTTTTGCAATTTCTAAGAGTGAAGTTTTTCAATGGTGTGTTTTACTTGTTTTAATCTTTCACACGCAATTATACTTAATATTTAAATTATAATTCCTAGTACTAATTCTTATTAACATGTATTTTTATAACTAAGATGGATTTTTCAAACTCATTCAGTTTTGAGGTTAGTAGACTCTTCATTAAAGATGGCATTTGCAAGAAGACAACTTCCACTGTTTGTTTAAAAAGTCAAGGGCAATCACTATCAAAAGTCATCTTGTATTTAGGAGATCCAGTTCTTACACATGAATAATTGTATGTTGGATTATCCATAGCAAAAAACAGGGATTGACTTAAACTTATAATTTTCAATAATGATGAAATTGTTATGAATACAACAATAAATGCTGTGTATAAGTAACTATTTGAAAGTTTATGAACAAATTCCTGTATATTTTTGTTTAACTTTATTATGTTTTGTATGACATAAAAAATTGATTTGTTAAAAATAGTAATTTTTAAATTGTTTAGAATTTTGTTTTAAAGATCATATCATTTATTTTTTTCAAAGTATACTATCACATATACTTTGAAAACAGGGATGGACTTAAACTTATAATTTTCAATAATGATGGAATTGTTATGAATACAACAATAAATGTTGTGTACAAGTAACTATTTGAAAGTTTATGAACAAATTCCTGTATATTTTTGTTTAGCTTTATTATGTTTTGTGTGACATAAAAATTGATATGTTAAAAGTAGTAATTTTTAAATTGTTTAGAAATTTCAATAATGATGGAATTGTTATGAATACAACAATAAATGTTGTGTACAAGTAACTATTTGGAAGTTTATGAACAAATTCCTGTATATTTTTGTTTAGCTTTATTATGTTTTGTGTGACATAAAAATTGATATGTTAAAAATAGTAATTTTTAAATTGTTTAGAATTTTGTTTTAAAGATCACGTATTATTTTTATGTTGTTTAATGATTGAATTTATAATTTTTCACGTTGATTGTAATTATAGATCATGTTATTAAAATCTTTTTTTGATTGCCATTATTTTTAAATTGTTTAGAATTTTGTTTTAAAGATCATATCATTCAGACGGTTTGTTTCACTTAAAAAAACATGTCTGAATGGGAGCACACATCTGAATGGATGTCTGAATCATTCAGATCCCGCAAAGTCTGAATGGGAGCCCTTTCTTTTTCTTCCCTGCACTTCCGTCGATCTACATTCGCTAGAACCCATAGCTCCCTTCGCCGCCTACCTGTCTGCACTCGCCGGAAACCACTGGTACTCTCCCTCTATCTATATAGATACACATGGGTTGCAAGTATATGTAACAATTTTTTTCAGTTTCCCAGTCACTTTTGAAGTTGTGCTAAAGTTGGATTATGATAAATTGTTGAAGTTTCAATTTTCCCAGCCACTTTGAATCTGTTTGTTTCAAAATTCCTAGCTATATTACAAGTTTTGTGGGATTTTGCAAGTTTTCATGTGGGTTAGTTGGGTTAGGATTAGTTGTACAAGTGTTGTTTCAATTTCTATGCCACTTTGAATCAATCTGAATCTGTTTTGCATGTCATATTTTGTATTTTTGGATTTGCAAGTTATTTTTCAGGCACTTTGAATCACTTTGAATCTCTTGTGTGACACGTTTTATGATTAAATGTAGCATGTTTACATGTAGTCACATTTACATAAAGTTTTGTGGGATTTTGCAAGTTTTCATGTGGGTTTGTTGGGTTAGGATTAGCTGTACAAGTGTTGTTTTAATTTCTATGCCACTTTGAATCTTTTTGTTTGGGATTTACATGTCATGTTTTCTTTTTTTGGATTCGCAAGTTATTTCTCAGGCACTTTGAATCACCTTGAATCTATTGTGTGACACATTTTATGAATAAATGTAGCATGTTTACATGTAGTCACATTTACATAAAGTAGTTGATTGTTTGTTGTTTAAATTGTTCAAAGAAATAGCAACAAAAAGGAGTAGGATTATTTGGAAACAAGGTGTTGAGAAAACAATTTTTGGATTTTAGCATGTATGGATGTTGGAAATTTAGCATGTTTGAATTTTACCTTATTTTTATTATTTATATTATTACTAAAAAAAACTTCAAAAGGGTAAAATAGTCATTCTGCGTATTTATTCAGATGTTAAACCAAACCATCTTAATTGGTTTATGTAACATCCGAAAAAAAATAAAAAAATAAAAATTAGCAACCCAATGATAAACGCGCAAAATTTCGGGAACCGTTCATGGTCAAAATTTATATAAACGTTCGTAAAGTAATTATGATCAAAAGGATATAAATGATAAAAATATCCGATAATGTATGGACACGTTATAGAGCCTAATAATAACGTGCAGAATTTCTGTGACCGTTTGGGTTCAAAATTTTTATGAACAATCCTGAAGTAATTACGATCACATTGATATAAGCCAGACCGTTATACGATAATGTATGAGCAAGATATAAGCTCGTGAATATTAAAATATATTATTTTTGACCCTGCTCCGTTTTCAACGAAACTTGGGTAGAAATGTAGAGAATAATTAGTAGATTTCAACGGCATATTCAAAAGTTTTTAAAACATCAGATGCAAAAAGTTATAAGAGAAAAACAAGAATTGAGCTAAATTAATTATAATAATATAATAATAATAATAATAAAATAATAAAAAATAATAAAATAATCAATTTAAACATATGTCGAAATTCGAAAGTTATACGTCGAACGATTTGAACCATATATATATTATTCCTTTCTTAATAACGAAGGAATCTTCGTCTATAAATAGATGAATGTCGATGATCAAATTTTCATTTTTCTTCAGTAACAAAACTCTGTCAAAATACTCTCCTAAAACCCTTGAGCGGATACGGTAGTTACTAGAATTCCGTTCAAATATTGTTAAGCGAGCATTGGTACGAGCTACTTTGAGGTAACCACCTATTATACTCTTATTTTAAAATAATTATTTAATTAGTATGGTCGAGTTATTGTTTGTTTAAAAACCTCACTAATGTTATGCGTGGAGGCTATTTTCAACATTTTTGTAAAACACGGAGTATGCCGAGATGCTGCCCAAATATTTTATAAAAATATATATTTATAAGACGAGGTTCTGTCCAACTTAAAACTCTAAAATAAAGTTTTATAAGCCGAAATTCTGCCCAAGTATTTTTAAGAAAACCGAAAAGCATAAGCCGTTATGCTGTCCAATTAAAGACTCGAGTCAATACCTAAAAATATAAAGATACGTTAAGTAATCCCATTAGCGTACTAATGTTATTAGGAAATTGGCGGTCACGTAAGATAAGAATTGAGGAGCTAAAATTTTACGATAGAAGCATAGATCAGGTGAGTTCTATGAGCCCTCTTTTACTGTTTTAATGTTTTAGGGCTGATGTGTATGCATGATAAATATATTTGAAATGATTGATGTATATGATATTATATTGATGCCGGGATGTTTCCCGTTTATACCAATGTTATGTCGGGATAATGCCGAATTTTATGTACGTATTTTTTTTAAAATAAAAAGAGGCAACCCGAATCTTTATTTTGAAAAGAAGTTTATTAAAAGAGTTATCAAGAGGTCCAAATCTCATATACTAACAAAGACATGGTCCTAGTATACCGAAGGTGTGTACTCGTATGCTCCTTCGATATAACAGGATAATGCCGGTGTATAGGTCTGAGGTAAAGACGGTGTTTCGAATAAGGTTTTTGCACTACGGTGCTGATTATAAAGTTTTTTAAAAGAAATTTTGAAAGTACCTTCGGGTAAAGAAGTTTACCTTCGGGTAAAGAAGTTTACCTTCGGGTAAAGAAGTTACCTTCGGGTAAAGAAGTTTACCTTCGGGTAAAGAAGTTACCTTCGGGTAAAGAAGTTTACCTTCGGGTAAAGAAGTTACCTTCGGGTAAAGAAGTTTACCTTCGGGTAAAGAAGTTTACCTTCGGGTAAAGAAGTTACCTTCGGGTAAGAAGTTACCTTCGGGTAAAGAAGTTACCTTCGGGTAAAACAGATTTTTAAATAAATGTTGTTGATATAATATGATACATGTATATCAATGTATGCTTTTGTGAAATGCTTTTGAAATATATTGTTTGAAATTAAAGATGTTTATTAAACTTAGAACTCACCAGCTTAAGCTGACAAATTTTAGTATGCACATCAGGTAGAGATGGTGAAGCCTCAGCTAGTCGAGGCAAGAAACAATTGGCGTAAGTGATCATGGGTGGATGCTGGCTGCAGGTTTTGAGAAGACTGGCATAGATGTAGATTTTGTAAATAAATAAATAAATAAATAAATAAAAATGGTTGTGTGACATAAATGTGTAATCGGGTTTACTTATGTATAATATGTCTTATTTCCGCTGCGATTGAGTTATAATTATTTTATCACTGTGCTTATGAGTAAATCCGACAAAGTGACGTGTCCCGGGAGACGGGCGTTACAAGTTGGTATCAGAGCACTGGTTTAAGAGATTTAGGTACTCAAGCGGTAACTAAACTTAAACTAGGACTCTGGGAGAATATAGGAATGCCAGTCAAAGCAGCCGCATGCCAGCCACAGAGGATACATCAAGCATCTAACGAATAAAACTTTGGACACATGCGTAAATGCTAAAGATCAATTGCAATTAGCTACTGCAATTGAGGTTTGACATTTGCAAATAATTCTAAAGTTTGATTCGTTATTTGTAAAGGTGTTGTAAGTTAAGGGTTAAGGTCGGATATTTAATATGAATATGATAGATAGTAAACTGGAAGATGATGTCATAGTAAATAAGTAATTACATCCTAGGTTCTGTAATTGATTATTTATTATACATTGGAACTCTGGGATTACTACTTATCATACAAATATTGATTTATCCTATACCTTAATTATAGGATGGCCAATAGAGAACATGCTCTAGATGAAAATATCGATCGTGATACCGATATACCCCTAATTAGAAGAGAAAGTACTCGGTTAAATCCAAATTTGGAAGATGAAGTACACATTGAAACGAGTGAAAATTCTCATGAGAATGACGGAGCCAATGATCAACCAGATCAAATGGAAGCAAACTTTGTAAGAATGCTTAAAGCGGCAATACCAGAAATTGCTGCAGAAATACGTCGACAAGAGAAGGATAGTAATGGTAATCACTCTGGCGCTGATAACAATACGGGAATAGAGACAGGTGCAGCTATGGGAAATGGAGCCACTCAAATTATCGTACCACTCACTACGGTTAGGCAAGAAGATAAAAAGAAAGGGTGTGACTATAAGATCTTCAAGAGTTGTAACCCTCCTTCATTTGATGGAAAGAAGGATGCAGTGACAGCACACCAGTGGCTTCGGGAGATGGAGTCAGTTATTAAAATTAGTGAGTGCAATGATAGCCAGAAAGTCAAGTTTGCAGCTCATTCTTTTGTATCTGAAGCTTTGTTTTGGTGGGACACAATTCAGCAAGCGATGGGGGAGCCTGCGGTAGAGGCATTAAGTTGGGAAAGTTTCAAGCGTTTAGTGTTAGCAAAATTTTGTCCAAAGTTTGTTATAGATAAGATGGAGAAGGATTTTATGAATCTAGAGGTCGGTACTATGACTCATCAAGAGTACACGGCTAAGTTTAATGAGATGTCCAGACTTGTACCTCACTTGGTAACACCAGAGGAATCCCGAATCAAACGTTATATTCAGGGGTTTCCGTCGGAGGTAAGGAGATTAGTTAAAGGTTCTGCACCAGGAACCTATCAGTCTGCAGTAGAGCTTACAGCAGAATTATTTGAAGAAGTGTACGGGCTAGGAGGGAGGCCCATGACAAGTAAGAGGAAGTGGGGAGATTACTCTCAAGGTTCTAAGAAAGACAATTTCAATCCAAAAAGAAAGATATCTGGCAGTAGTCCAACAGTTTGTAAGATATGTAACCGAATGCATAGTGGGAACTGTAGAATGGGGATGAATGTTTGCTTCAAGTGCGGCAAGGAGGGACACTATGCCAACAAATGCCCAATTGTGAAATGTTTCGATTGTGGGAAACCAGGTCATCGGGCAACAGAATGCCCAAATAAGAAAACGGATATGGTTCCAAAACCCAAGGGGAGAGCTTTTACAATGACCGTTGGTGCAGCTAAGGAAACCCCAGATGTTGTGTCGGGTACGTTTCTTATCAATAACATGCCAGCTACTGTATTATTTGATTCTGGTGCCAGTAGGAGTTTTATATCTGTTAACTTCTGTATACTGCTCAATAAGATCCCCAATAAGATAGATACCCCACTAGAAGTTGAAACGGCACTAGGAAAGAAGGTAGTTATTTCTACCATTGTTGAGGGTTGTTATATTGACCTTGATGGTCATAAAATACCCATTAATCTTTACCCAATAACTTTGGGCGGGTTTGATGTCGTGCTGGGCATGGATTGGTTAACGGAACACGAAGCTGAAATATTATGTAAAAAGAAGATGATTCAACTCCAAGCGCCTGATGGAGATCGGATTATTATCTGTGGAGATCGTACGAGCTCTTCGGTAAATATCGTTTCAATTCTGAAGGCCCAAAAGTTTATGAATCAAGGTTGCAAAGCTTATCTCGCATATGTGGTCGATAATAAGGTGAAGACGAAAGAATTGAAAGATATTCCGGTGGTATCTCAATTCCCCGATGTGTTTCCTAACGAATTACCGGGTATGCCTCCAGAACGAGAAGTAGAGTTTCGAATTGATCTTTTACCAGGAGCTAAACCAGTTGCGAAGGCACCTTATCGACTTGCACCCTCAGAGATAAAGGAGTTAATGTCGCAGTTGCAAGATCTATTAGACAAAGGTTTTGTGCGGCCAAGTGTTTCGCCCTGGGGAGCCCCAGTATTATTTGTAAAGAAGAAAGACGGGAGCATGCGAATGTGCATAGACTACAGGGAGTTAAATAAACTCACAATAAAGAACAAATATCCTCTTCCGAGAATCGATGACTTGTTTGACCAGCTACAAGGAGCGAATTGGTTCTCTAAAATCGACTTACGTTCGGGCTATCATCAGTTGAAAGTAAGGGAAGAAGACATATCAAAGACTGCATTTCGAACACGATATGGACATTATGAGTTTTTGGTAATGTCGTTTGGTCTAACTAATGCCCCAGCTGCATTCATGGATCTCATGAACATGGTATGTCGACCAATGCTTGATAGGTCAGTGATTGTGTTCATTGATGATATTTTGATATACTCTAAGAATGAACAAGACCACGCCTATCACTTAAAAGAAGTTTTGGAGACGTTGAGAAGAGAGAAGTTGTATGCCAAATTCTCAAAATGTGCCTTTTGGCTAAGAGAAGTACAATTTCTAGGTCATGTAATCAATGCTAATGGAATCCTGGTTGATCCAAGTAAGATCGAGTCGGTGACAAAATGGAATCCGCCAAAGACACCCACTGAAGTTCGTAGCTTTCTGGGTTTGGCCGGTTACTACCGACGTTTCATCCAAGATTTCTCCAAGATTGCTTCTGCCATGACAAAGTTAACCAAGAAAGAAGTAAAGTTTGAATGGGGTCCTGAACAACAAGCTGCATTTGACGAACTAAAGAGACGATTAACACATGCCCCAGTATTATCATTACCTGATGGAACAGAAGACATGGTAATTTATTCTGATGCATCATATCAGGGTTTGGGTTGTGTTCTAATGCAACGGGGCAAAGTTATTGCTTATGCTTCACGACAACTAAAAACCCATGAAAAGAATTACCCAACACATGACTTGGAGTTGGCAGCAGTCGTGTTTGCACTAAAGATATGGAGGCACTATTTGTATGGTGCCAAATGCACCATCTACACTGATCATAAAAGTCTGAAGTATTTCTTCGAACAAAAAGACTTGAATATGAGACAGCGTAGATGGCTCGAGTTGATTAAGGATTATGATTGTGAAATTCTTTACCATCCAGGAAAAGCCAACGTGGTGGCAGATGCGCTAAGTCGCAAAGGCGATTCTTCTCCTATTCGAGTGAAATCTTATGCGCTTGTTATAACATCAGACTTTCTGAATCAACTCAAAGATGCACAACAAGAAGCATTGAAAGAAGAAAACATGATGAGTGAAAGAATTTTTGGTCTGATAAAGAAGCTTGATGAAAACGAGTTCGGAATCAAAACTCGTTACGGTAGAATGTGGGTACCTCAATATGGGAATATCAGATCAAGAATTCTCGACGAAGCACACAAGACAAGATATTCTGTCCATCCCGGTACTACCAAAATGTTTCAAGATCTACGCAAAAATTATTGGTGGCCAGGAATGAAATTCAACATATTACAATATGTTAATCGATGTTTGACTTGTTTGCAAGTGAAAGCTGAGCATCAAAAGCCTCACGGCTATTTACAGCCTTTGGAAGTTCCTGAATGGAAATGGGAACACATCACCATGGATTTCATCACAAAGCTACCGCGTACAGCTAAACAACATGATTCCATATGGGTGATTGTAGACCGACTGATGAAGAGTGCTCACTTCTTACCAATACGCGAGACATATTCGTCAGAAAAGTTATCAGAATTGTTCGTAAAAGAAATTGTTGCACGTCATGGAGTACCACTCTCGATTGTGTCGGATCGAGATACCAGATTTACTTCTAGATTCTGGAAGAAATTTCATGAACAGATGGGGACGAGGTTATGTTTAAGCACGGCATATCATCCGCAAACGGATGGGCAAACTGAAAGAACGATACAAACATTAGAAGATATGTTACGTGCATGTGTTATCGACTTTGGTGGTAATTGGGACGATCATTTACCGTTAGTTGAATTCTCGTATAACAACAGCTACCATGCTAGCATCGGAATGCCACCATATGAAATGTTATACGGGAGACGATGTCGAACACCACTATGTTGGGGTGAGGTTGGACAGAAAGACATGGGGAGCAAATCAGATGTAGAATTAATGGCCAATAAACTCGCTCAAGTCAGAGCACGACTAAAAGCTGCCCAAGATCGTCAAAAGTCCTACGCAGACAAGAGAAGAAGACCAATTGAATTCAACGTAGGGGATCGTGTGTTATTAAAAGTATCCCCATGGAAAGGTCTAATTCGATTTAGAAAGCATGGAAAGCTAAGTCCGAGGTATATCGGACCCTTTAAGATTTTAGCCAGGATCGGTAAAGTTGCATACCGATTGGAGCTGCCAGATGAGCTTAGTAGTATACACCCGACATTTCATGTGTCTCATCTACGGAAATGTCTTGCGGATGAAACCTCTCATGTGCTTTACGATGAAATCGAGGTTGATGACAAGCTTAATTACGTAGAAGAACCAGTCGCGATACTTGATCGCGATGAAAAGAGACTTCGTAACAAAGTTGTCAAGATGGTTAAGGTACAATGGAAGCATAGAAAGGGATCAGAGGCAACCTGGGAAACCGAAGAAGAGATGAGAATATGCTACCCTCAATTGTTTGAAACATAACAGGTTTCGAGGACGAAACCTATTGTAAGGAGGGTAGATTTGTAACATCCGAAAAAAAATAAAAAAATAAAAATTAGCAACCCAATGATAAACGCGCAAAATTTCGGGAACCGTTCATGGTCAAAATTTATATAAACGTTCGTAAAGTAATTATGATCAAAAGGATATAAATGATAAAAATATCCGATAATGTATGGACACGTTATAGAGCCTAATAATAACGTGCAGAATTTCTGTGACCGTTTGGGTTCAAAATTTTTATGAACAATCCTGAAGTAATTACGATCACATTGATATAAGCCAGACCGTTATACGATAATGTATGAGCAAGATATAAGCTCGTGAATATTAAAATATATTATTTTTGACCCTGCTCCGTTTTCAACGAAACTTGGGTAGAAATGTAGAGAATAATTAGTAGATTTCAACGGCATATTCAAAAGTTTTTAAAACATCAGATGCAAAAAGTTATAAGAGAAAAACAAGAATTGAGCTAAATTAATTATAATAATATAATAATAATAATAATAAAATAATAAAAAATAATAAAATAATCAATTTAAACATATGTCGAAATTCGAAAGTTATACGTCGAACGATTTGAACCATATATATATTATTCCTTTCTTAATAACGAAGGAATCTTCGTCTATAAATAGATGAATGTCGATGATCAAATTTTCATTTTTCTTCAGTAACAAAACTCTGTCAAAATACTCTCCTAAAACCCTTGAGCGGATACGGTAGTTACTAGAATTCCGTTCAAATATTGTTAAGCGAGCATTGGTACGAGCTACTTTGAGGTAACCACCTATTATACTCTTATTTTAAAATAATTATTTAATTAGTATGGTCGAGTTATTGTTTGTTTAAAAACCTCACTAATGTTATGCGTGGAGGCTATTTTCAACATTTTTGTAAAACACGGAGTATGCCGAGATGCTGCCCAAATATTTTATAAAAATATATATTTATAAGACGAGGTTCTGTCCAACTTAAAACTCTAAAATAAAGTTTTATAAGCCGAAATTCTGCCCAAGTATTTTTAAGAAAACCGAAAAGCATAAGCCGTTATGCTGTCCAATTAAAGACTCGAGTCAATACCTAAAAATATAAAGATACGTTAAGTAATCCCATTAGCGTACTAATGTTATTAGGAAATTGGCGGTCACGTAAGATAAGAATTGAGGAGCTAAAATTTTACGATAGAAGCATAGATCAGGTGAGTTCTATGAGCCCTCTTTTACTGTTTTAATGTTTTAGGGCTGATGTGTATGCATGATAAATATATTTGAAATGATTGATGTATATGATATTATATTGATGCCGGGATGTTTCCCGTTTATACCAATGTTATGTCGGGATAATGCCGAATTTTATGTACGTATTTTTTTTAAAATAAAAAGAGGCAACCCGAATCTTTATTTTGAAAAGAAGTTTATTAAAAGAGTTATCAAGAGGTCCAAATCTCATATACTAACAAAGACATGGTCCTAGTATACCGAAGGTGTGTACTCGTATGCTCCTTCGATATAACAGGATAATGCCGGTGTATAGGTCTGAGGTAAAGACGGTGTTTCGAATAAGGTTTTTGCACTACGGTGCTGATTATAAAGTTTTTTAAAAGAAATTTTGAAAGTACCTTCGGGTAAAGAAGTTTACCTTCGGGTAAAGAAGTTTACCTTCGGGTAAAGAAGTTACCTTCGGGTAAAGAAGTTTACCTTCGGGTAAAGAAGTTACCTTCGGGTAAAGAAGTTTACCTTCGGGTAAAGAAGTTACCTTCGGGTAAAGAAGTTTACCTTCGGGTAAAGAAGTTTACCTTCGGGTAAAGAAGTTACCTTCGGGTAAGAAGTTACCTTCGGGTAAAGAAGTTACCTTCGGGTAAAACAGATTTTTAAATAAATGTTGTTGATATAATATGATACATGTATATCAATGTATGCTTTTGTGAAATGCTTTTGAAATATATTGTTTGAAATTAAAGATGTTTATTAAACTTAGAACTCACCAGCTTAAGCTGACAAATTTTAGTATGCACATCAGGTAGAGATGGTGAAGCCTCAGCTAGTCGAGGCAAGAAACAATTGGCGTAAGTGATCATGGGTGGATGCTGGCTGCAGGTTTTGAGAAGACTGGCATAGATGTAGATTTTGTAAATAAATAAATAAATAAATAAATAAAAATGGTTGTGTGACATAAATGTGTAATCGGGTTTACTTATGTATAATATGTCTTATTTCCGCTGCGATTGAGTTATAATTATTTTATCACTGTGCTTATGAGTAAATCCGACAAAGTGACGTGTCCCGGGAGACGGGCGTTACAGTTTACCACTTAATGGTTCAGATGCTACCAAACACCCCTAAATAAAAACAATCATCTGAATTGAACCAAACCAAACTTCTTCCTTCAGGTTTTAAACCTAATCGCTTCTTGCTTCTTCATCTGGATAAACCCAACCTACACACCTCCGGCAACAAACTCGTCAAAGGATGGGGATCATCTACCGATTCGAACTATCACCCTTCAATCTCGGTTTCACCTGACAAACCCTTGACCACATTAATTCTCAATCGACCCTCTTGTCCTATTCGAACTATCACCCTTGCATCACTCCACAATGACTAAATCAGGAGCTAAATGTCAATCTTTGCTGGTACCATCTGCTGCGACCACAAGCTGCCGGTTGGTCTGAATCACAATCCAGGTAACGTCGATCCTGTAATCATATCCTAACTTTATTTTGTTTTCATAGATACCTAAAATCCTATAATTATAACAAGTAACTTTTTGCATTCTTAACTAACTCCCTTGTCCTATTATAGCCAACATATATAAATTTACTTACTTCTTGATCAAACATCTGCCAAACCTAGTGTTTCAATTCATCTTTCTCCTCTAATGACTCCTTAGCACCATTGACTAATATATCCTAACTTAATTTTGTTATCATAGATACCCAAACAATAAAAACCTATAATTATCGCAAGTAACTCCCTTGTTATCCTAACTTAATTTTCTTAACTAACTCCCTCGTCCTATTATAGCCAACATATATAAATTTACTTACTTCTTGATCAAACATCTGCCAAACCTAGTGTTTCAATTCATCTTTCTCCTCTAATGACTCCTTAGCACCATTGACTAATATATCCTAACTTAATTTTGTTATCATAGATACCCAAACAATAAAAACCTATAATTATCGCAAGTAACTCCCTTGTTATCCTAACTTAATTTTCTTAACTAACTCCCTTGTCCTATTATAGCCAACATATATAAATTTACTTACTTCTTGATCAAACATCTGCCAAACCTAGTGTTTCAATTCATCTTTCTCCTCTAATGACTCCTTAGCACCATTGACTAATATATCCTAACTTAATTTTGTTATCATAGATACCCAAACAATAAAAACCTATAATTATCGCAAGTAACTCCCTTGTTATCCTAACTTAATTTTCTTAACTAACTCCCTTGTCCTATTATAGCCAACATATATAAATTTACTTACTTCTTGATCAAACATCTGCCAAACCTAGTGTTTCAATTCATCTTTCTCCTCTAATGACTCCTTAGCACCATTGACTAATATATCCTAACTTAATTTTGTTATCATAGATACCCAAACAATAAAAACCTATAATTATCGCAAGTAACCTTTTGCATTCTTAACAAACTCTCTCGTCCTCTATTATAACCAACATATATAAATTTACTTGCTTTGATCATACGTGTATTGCTACATTTAACAAAATAAAGTGAACAGAACCTGTCAAAATTAGAGGTTTGACTCCATCTTCTCCTGTAGTGATTCTGATAGATTCTCAAAATCAAAAGTAACTTGATTAAAGGGTTGAGCCTGATTCGAGATAAGCAAATCTCCAATTACAAGTAAACTTGTTAAATTCAAAAACATCAACAACCCAAAAAATAACATCGAACAGAAATTAAAAGAAACTACTAAAAACAGTTATCTCCTCAATTGTAGCACCATTTCCTCCACTAAATCCTTCAGTTGCCTCGAGTTACCCGTAGTGGACTAAATGGGTCAAACCCAGACCCGTAAATCAAATCCAGCAGCTCCAGTGTATTAGTCGAGTGATTTTGAGTTGTCTTGCGCCGAGTGTAAACTTTCAAAGGTGCTGGAGTCGTATCACTACTACCCTCCCGGAAAAACGACTTGTCCTCAAGTCGAAGATGAGGAAATTGGTCAGCAAACAAATCATAATCTTCCCACGTAGCTTCTTCAATTGGACGAGTATCCCACGAAACCAACAATTCCAGCACTTTAGAAGTAGGAACCTGACGCCAACGATGAGATAAAATCTGAGCAGGTTGAAGGTCCACCTCCCAATCATTAGTAATGGGTAAGGAAGGAGCAGGAGTCGTAGGAACGGAGCCTCGAGCAGGTTTTAGCATTGAAACATGGAAGACCGGGTGGATACGTGCATCATCAGGAAGAGCAAGCTCATATGCCACTGGACCCACCTTCTTAATGATAAAATAAGGACCATAAAATCGTGGAGATAATTTCTCAAAGCGCTTCTTAGCCAAACTGCGTTGGCGATAGGGCTGATCAGCCTGAGATTTCATGCGATCCTGAGCCTTTTGCAAATTAGCACGCAATAATTGTAACATATCATCACGAAGCAGTAGTTGTGCCTCTAAATCTGCATTGTTAGTGTCGCCAGTAACATAAGAATGTAAGGTAGGTGGATCTCTGCCATAAACAACATTGAAGGGGGTAGTGCGAATAGAGGAATGAAAGCCGGTATTATATGAATATTCAGCCCACGAGAGAAAAGAACTCCATTTCAACGGTTGCTCATGAGCAAAACAACGGAGATAAGCTTCTAAGCAGCGATTAACAACTTCTGTCTGGCCATCTGTTTGGGGATGGTAACTAGTACTCATTTTAAGAGTAGTGTTACCCAAACGAAAGAGCTCTTGCCAGAAATTACTGAGAAAGATAGTGTCACGATCCGAAACAATTGAACGGGGGTAACCATGAAGCCGTACAACCTCGTTACAAAAGACTGCAGCAACAATTTTGGCTGTAAAGGGATGTTTGAGAGCAAGGAAGTGAGCATAGTTGCTTAAATGGTCGACCACAACCATGATAGTGTCAACCCGATTAGACACTGGGAGGCCCACAATAAAATCGAGAGAGATGTCCTCCCACACCCTGTTTGGAATTGGCAAAGGTTGCAATAAATCGGCTGGGGCTAAAGTTTCATACTTTTGCTGCTGGCAAATTAAGCATTCCTGCACATAAGTGCGAACATCCTGCTTTAGTTTTGGCCAAAAAAATTGAAGCGATACCCTTTTGTATGTCTTTAAGAATCCCCCATGACCACCCATTGGAGTGGAATGTGCCTCCCGTAGGATGTTGTTGCGGATAGATGGATCGGCTGGAACAACAATTCGACCCTTGTACAACATGAGCTGGTCAACCCAAGTGAAATGAGGAACTGAGGAAGAATCAGCTTCCAACTTCTGAATAAGAGCAAGGGTATAAGGATCGATGTGCAAGGCTTGACTAATGTCGGATAAGGTTAAGGATTTTGGTAAAAGAAGGGCAAAAAGCTGGGCAGTGAATGGGCGGCGGGAGAGGGCATCTGCCCCTTTGTTTTCTTTTCCAGCTCGATGCACAATGGAAAAATCATATGGCATCAATTTAAGGAGAAGTCTTTGTTGCTCAATAGTGGTTACCCGTTGTTCCAGTAAGAATTTTAGGGTGTAATGGTCAGTTTTAATAAAAAAATGACGACCCATCAAATAGTGATTCCACTTTTGAATCGCTAAGACCAGAGCTAAAAGTTCTCATGAAGGACAAGGCTTTACTGAAGTATGCAATGGGATGATCGGCTTGGCTAAGAATGGCTCCAACTCCCTCTGATGAAGCATCACATTCAACAATGAAAGGAGCTGAAAAATCAGGTAATTTTAGAACCGGGGCTGTAATAAGGACTTGTTTTAAGCTATTAAAAGCCTGAGCAGTTTCCTCATTCCAAGTGAAACCTTCTTTTTTTGTGAGGTTGGTAAGGGGTCGAGCAATCAGGCCATAGTGTTTAACAAACCTGCGGTAATACCCAGTTAACCCAAGAAATCCTCGAACTTCCTTGACATTAGTGGGTACAGGCCAGGACTCCACTGCAGCTACTTTATCCTGGTCGACTTGAACACCTGCACTGGAAACAATGTGTCCCAAAAAAGATACCTTGGTCTGACCAAAACAACATTTGGAGAGTTTTGCATAGAATTGATTTTTTTCCAGAAGCTCCAAGGTAATGGTGAGATTCTCAATGTGTTGTGCCAAAGAGGGACTATATACGAGGATATCATCAAAGAAGACCAGTATAAATCGCCTCAAATAGGGTCTAAACAGGTCGTTCATTGCAGATTGGAAGGTTGAAGGGGCATTAGTGAGGCCAAAGGGCATGACTTTGAACTCATAATGGCCTGAATGTGTTCTAAAGGCAGTTTTCTCAACATCCGTAGGATTCACCCTAATCTGATAGTAACCCGAGCGTAAATCTATCTTGGAAAAGATTGTGGCTCCATAAAGCTCATCCAATAGCTTGTCTATGTTGGGAATTGGGTACTTATCTGCGATGGTGATCTTGTTAAGGGCTCTATAATCCACACACATCCTCCAAGTGGCATCTTTCTTTTTGACCAGTAAAATGGGGCTAGAAAAGGGGCTGGTACTGGGTTGGATGGGGGTAGCGGTAAGGTCTAATATTGGGTGGAGAAGAATTTGGAAGTAGAGGGATGGAATGGAAATGGTTGCGGAAGGGAGGTAATGAGGTGGGTTCTTGGAAAAGGGAGGTAAACTGATCGATAACAGGGTGTAGCACTTCCGGAATGGGCAGGGAAGTGTCCTGCTCCACTGACAAGTGTTGGAAGGCTGCTGACTTTTGAGGACCTGAGGGGACTCCTTGAAGTTTGTACTGCTGCCCATCGATAGTAAAAATTAAGAACATTTCATTCCAGTTGGCCTGGACAGTGTTGAGGGATGATAACCATTGGATGCCAAGCACTACATCGGCACCTCCAATTGAAAAAGGATAGAAGTCTTGTTTTAGTTCGAGCTCCGAAACTTGCAAGGGAACATCTTTGCAAATGCGGTTACATCGAATGATGTCGCCATTCCCTATTTGCACACCAAAGGGGTTTATCAACTGGGTAATCAAATTAAGTTCATGGACTAAGGTATCTGAGATGAAATTGTGTGTAGAGCCACTGTCAATGAGGATGAGAACCTCAGTTGAGTTCAAGGTACCATGAACCTTCATTGTGGTAGTATGGGACTTTCCAAATATGGCGTGAAGACTGATCTCAGCCATATCCTCAGCCGTATCAACTTGAGTTTTTTCCTCGGTTATCATTGTAATTTCACCCTCTTCCTCAGCCTCCAATAATTTGAAAGTCCCTGCCTTACAACAGTGCCCAGGACCATACTTGTCCCCGCACCTAAAACATTCTCCGCGAAGGAATCGAGCTTGTTTTTCAGGATCAGTAATTCGTGGACTTGGTTTGGGGTCAGTTTTGGTCGGGTTGGAAGAAGAATAGGGTTGGGAAGTAAAGGGTTTGGCTTCGGTTTTTGAGGTGATGTTAGGGAATTTCTGGGTTCGGGTGTGGCTAAGTTTGGATTCAAACTCCAAGGCTAGACTCATGGCTTTATAAACAGTGCGAGGTTTGTGGATACGCACGTCTGACTTCAACTCCTCCTTCAAACCATGAATAAAAACCCCCAACAAGCAATGGTCCGGCCAATTCGACACTCGAGCCGATCGTCGGGCGAACTCTTGGCGATATTCCTGGACCGATCCAGTTTGTCGCACACTGATTAAATACTCATCCGGATACTGGAATTCCGGGGGGCCAAAATGTTTCTGGAAAACCAAAATAAGTTCATCCCATTCGGTAATTACCTGTTCGGAAGAAAGCCAGGAGAACAAATCGAGTGCATCATCCTCCAGGTGCATCGCTGCTATGTCAACTTTCTCGTCCTCGGAGGTGTTGTAGAAACGGAAATACTTTTCCGCTTTGAGAACCCAGCCCCTCGGATCGCCGCCGCTGAAGGTAGGAAAGTCGATCTTGTGGAATGGGCGTCGGTTATTTTGAAAATAACCAGAATCGGCTTCATCATTTTTACTTCCACTCGTCCCCGATTTGTCTTTGTTGGTGACCTGTTTCTTCAAATTGTTAAGATCCTCCTTCCAGGTCTCCATGGTGTCCAATTTCTTCATAATTGCTGCCAATTGACCGGCTACCTGGCCAATTGTTGGTTCTCCGGCAGGTACGCCTCCTTCACTCCGGGTATTTACCATGCTTACCTCGTCGAATTCCCGGCAATGGAACCAATGATAGATTCTCAAAATCAAAAGTAACTAGATTAAAGGATTGAGCCTGATTCAAGATAGGCAAATCTCCAATTACAAGTAAACTTGTTAAATTCAAAAACATCAACAACCCAAAAAATAACATCGAACAGAAATTAAAAGAAACTATTAAAAACAGTTATCTCCTCAATTGTAGCACCACTTCCTCCACTAAATCCTTCAGTTGCCTCGAGTTACCCGTAGTGGATTAAATGGGTCAAACCCAGACCCGTAAATCAAATCCAGCAGCTCCAGTGTATTAGTAGAGTGGTTTTGAGTTGTCTTGTGCCGAGTGTAAACTTTCAAAGGTGCTGGAGTCGTATCAGATTCCTAGGCACCGTTGATAAATATTGCTTCCTTAAGCATGAAAAAACAACCTGGAACATTTTTTGAAAACAAAGCTCCATGAAAAACTCAAACCCATAATAGTACATGTCATACAGGTTAAACATAAATATTGAATCTAATAAGCTACAATGATACAATACTTTCTAACTTACCACCAATGATGGCACACAAGGAATTTCCTTTGGCTCCTTTCACCATGGCGACGGTATTGCTAGACGGTTGACTAACACGAGAATCTTAATGCAACTTAATAAGTTCCAGTTGACTACCATGAGAAGTAAAGAATAAACAAAATAACACCTTTATATTCTAAGAAAATGTTCACGAAAAAAGTAGTGTTAAAAAAGATTATGATGCTGTGAGAAACAAAAAAAGGTAAAGCACAATGATATAAAAAGATTACCTACGACAACTTTTGTGTTGAATGTTGGTAACAGTGTATACCGGGTGCCAGAAGCTTAGGTTTTGCCGGTTGAAGTAGTGTTGGTTTCCGACATGGAAGAAAGGAGAGACAAAAAAAAATAGAAGAAAGAAATCGGCATTAGAGAAGAAATCCGCAGGTTTCAACTATTAAAGAAGAAACCCACATGTTTCAATGGTGATGACAGGAAGATGATTATGCAGTGGCTCTGATACCATGTGGGTACTAGTTCCGTGAACTGCATATACACACATAATCAACTGCATGTGGCTGTATAAAACGCAAATTTCACGCAAACGGATCACTTGAACATTACAAAGCCAGATTAGTAGTCAACATTAAAAGTGAACGGGTAGGCCTGGATTGAGAAGAGACATTTAGCCCAGTCGTACAATTTGTAACGATCAGGACTGCTCTCAGTTTAGCTGTCTCTCGTGCTTGACCCATTAATCAACTGGATGTTAAAAACGCCTTCTTTCACGGGGACTTACATGAAACTGTATACATGCACCAGCCTCCTGGTTTTGCAAACAAGTCCAATCCATCTTTTGTTTGCCGACTTCGCAAATCACTTTTTATGGCCTAAAACAGGCACTTGGAGTATCAAAGATTTGCTAACTACATTACTTAATGTGGGTGAATTCACAGCTCCTCATGTGACACATCCCTCTTTATCTACAAACATGGCTCCAAAATTGCCTACCAGCTTCTCTGCGTTGACGACATCATTCTAACAGCATTTGACAACTCTCTTCTTCTTGACATCATTTCATCCCTTTCAAAGAGTTTACAATCACAGATATGGGTCGGCTAAATCACTTCCTTGGTATCACAGACACTCCAAAATGCGGTGGTTTATTTCTGCCTCAGGCTTCCTACACCACGGACATTCTATCCCGTGCTCATATGCAACACTGCAAACCCAGCTCTACTTCTGTGACAAAGATTCTAAACTTAGTGCCACCACTGGAGAACCTCTTTCATACGGCACCCTTTACCAGAGCCTTGTTGGTGCCCTTCAATACATGACTTTCACTCGCCCTGACATAGCATATGCAGTTCAACAAGTTTTCATCTTTATGCATGCTCCTCATCACCCCATCCAAGTACAACAGTCTCACTGCATACTCTGATGCCGACTTGGGGTGGGGGTGGGGGCTGTCCTGATTTCAGGTGCTCAACGTCAGGTAACTATGTATTTATGGGAGACTCTAAACGACAACACACGGTTTCCCTTCCAACGCTAAAGCCGAATACTGTGGAGTGGCCAATGCCACTGCTGAGGTAACCTGGCCGTGAAACCTGCTGCTCGAGTTATTTGTACCTGTCTGTGATGCTAGAGTCATCTTTTGTGACAACATTTCAGGTATACCTCACCCGTAACCCCGTCCAACATCAACGTACCAAACACGATGAAATTGATATCCATTTTGTGCGTAAAAAATTTCGAATGGGTGCCATTCAAGTTCTACATGTTCAGGCATATTACCAATATGCTGATATATTCATAAAAGGCCTCCTAAGAGCTCTCTTACAACAATTCAAATCCAATTTGCGCATTCTTCCCCATACTCGTTGAGGGTTAAAATACCGAATACGGCTGGTGAAAAGAAAAAAAGGTGGGGCCGTTGCTGTTATGTTCAAATTACAATTTCTCAGTCCTTGGGAGTTCGTCAGCCATATCCGTTGGTTAGGGTTTCTCCCATGTTGAGACGATGTCGGCACATCTGGCACCGTCTCCGTTGATCGCGATTAGGGTTGTAATCCACCCTTGGATCGACGCCGCTGGCCATGTCACTGGCGCCTGCTTCCGGACGATTTTGAGGCTGATTTCACGGTTAGGGCTTTTTCCCCCTTGGATCGTCGATTGAACCTTTGTTTGACACAAGGTTGATTTGAATTTCTGGGTCAGCTTCGATTAGGGTTTATCTAACCCTTGGAATCGTTGTTCTTCATCGATTAGGGTTCCGATTTGAGCCATATTTTCCTACATTTAACAAAATAAAGTGAACAGAACCTGTCAAATTTAGAGGTTCCAGTCCATCTTCTCTGGCAATGCTTTCTTGGCACCATTGACAAGTATTGCTCCCTTAAGCTTAAAAAAACAGCCTGGACCATATTTTGAAAACAAAGTTACACACAACTCAAACCCATAATAGCATATGTTTTTAACCAGCAAAATGATATAAGCAGATTAACCTTTGTGAAATTATGATTTTAAGCAGCCTTGTGGTCAACAACTCAATTGATTGGCAAGTTTTCTACTTTAACCAGCCTTATGACTTTAACCAGCCTCACAAAATCAAAAAGCTTCCAAAAGCTTTGAAAAACAGACTACTGCATTTTTTAAAACAAAGTTATGCCCAATTTAAACCTATAAAAGGAAATTTAATAAGGCTAAGCATCAACATTGAATCCAATTATTAATAGTGATATCAAATTTAGATGAATTTGAATCTTGAAACAGTGAGTTGAATCATTTAAAACTTACCACCCTGTGATGGCACATATTTCCTTTGGCATCTCCCTCAGTGGCAGCATTGCTAGATGGTTGAATAACACGAGAATCATTGAGCACCAAATGGCTTCAATGATAAGTTGATAACATACAGATAACATCATCCGATTCTACGCAAATGTCCATAAAAAAAGTAATATTTCAAAAAGGTAATGATCCAATAAAAAGCAAAGCATGTACAGCAAAATAATAGAAACGATTTTTTTTATATTAACTAAGATTACCTCAATCTTACCATTAACACTTTGAGAAGGTTTAATGCATATGACCTTTAACAACCATGAAGTTGCTGCCGGCCCATGTGTCCTAGAGGTCACCCTCTTGTAGAAATGTTAGAATGCACGGGCAAGGATACGTACATCAAGCCCAAATTAGCCCAACCCCTCACCCCTCAGGCTGATGCATGACGGAGATACGTGCATTGGGTTTACGTTTTTTGTCTTCAAATGATCAATTAGAATATTCAAACATCTTGGAAGTTAAGATTACAAGAATTCCTTACAAAATAGAAATAGTACTGCCATCTTTGCCTTGTTTCCCACCTGTCCATATATTTATCTCAAAGAATCATACACAAAAGTATATAAAATTAATATAAAAGTTATGAAAAAGTTGTATGGTTTCATAAATCATTTCAGTTCGGAAGATTAAACTTTTCTTGCTGCTCGTGCTTGTTCTTTCTAAGGAACGAGATCCCTCATATTCTTCTCTGCAAGAGCTTTTGCCTAAGACCATATCTAGAGTTGGCTCTAATAAAGAAAGATTAAACAAGGTTGTTGGACTAATCTTGTAAATACCCAATAATCAAAGGGGTTAAAAGTTAGAAAGTTTGGTTTTTTATTTGAGTTTTAAAGATTAGATTAGTTTTGTTTAAATTAAGATTGTTTTAAGCAGATTTTTTAGGGATAGAATTTAATTGTGTTTTATCTTTTGGTTTATTATAAATAGGGGTTTAGGTTATTGGTTTTCTTTGTACCAATTTTGATTCAATAAAAGATCTCTCTTTTCTGGTTCACATCGCAAGTTTCTGGTTTATCAGCTTCTGTTTTTTCTGGGTGAAATCATCGAAAGATAGGGGCTGGGATTGTTCGATTCAGGGGGGCTGATATCCTTCAATTGGTATCAGAGCGAGGTTGTTGAAGGATCGATTCAAGGAGAAGAAGACATCGGAAGACTCAATTGGTACCAATCAACGGAAAAGAAGCAACGGAACTGATAGCGTGAGGCAATCAAGGTTAAGGTCGAAGCTGTGAAGAATTGATCATCGCGGTGAAAGCTTGGGTCGTGTGAGGCGACTGTGAAGCAGAAGACCTGATTGTGTGAGTCGATCAAGAAGCCGATAGAAAAATCAAGGGTTTGGGGTAGTAATCTTGTGTGACGCAGGTTAGTACACTCAATTTTGGGTTCGATTTTGGGTTGAAGGCTGTGAGAGCTTCAATCGGTTTTCTGTTGGAGGCTGTGAGGGCTGGATAGTCTGACCGAGAGCTGTGAAAGCTTCAATTGGTCTCAATCCTGTGCGATTCAGGAGCTGGAAGGAGCTGTGAAGGCTTCAACTTGTAACATTCTTAAACTTTGTAATAACATTTTTTTATTAAAATGAAATTCGAAATACTTGTCATTTATTTGTTTATTTCTATCAAATTCTAAATGGTAATAAATTATTTTTATATAAATTAATACCAATAGTAAACATTTAAGATAATATAAATATATGTATGTATGTATGTAAGTACCTTTAAAAATAATAATAATAATAATAAATAAGAAATAACAAGATAAATAATAATAAATTTAAATATTTATAAAGTAAGCTTATAAAAAAAAAATAATAACAAAATATAAAAGTATGTTAAAACATTCTTCCAACATATATAAATAAATATCTATATGAATATTAAGTATGTTTTTATAAAATATATAAATTTTATAAAAATTAAAAGGAATTATAAAACTAGGTGACTAAAGCTGCCACCTTCTAAAACTAATAATTGAAAGAAAACAAAGAGGGACCAAATCTGTCAAACACCTATTCTCATGTTCTTCTTCACCCATTTACAGCCATGGGTACCCGTTCTTCCATCTTTGACCCAACTCGATCTACAACTTGTAGAAATGGATAAAAACAATCAATATTCAAAATTTAAACGATTGAAAACAACCAGGGATTGATATCAACCCCTAGTTTACCGATTCAAAGTCAACATAATACGATTTCAAAGCCGAATAAACCGTACTCAACTAAGAATTCAAACTCGACCTAAACAATTATAAAAATCAAATTAACTCGACCAATATGTTCGTTTCATATCCACGAATTAGTCTGCAAACTCAAAACGCATTCACAAACTCCTCCGATCGCGAAATCAAGCTTGAAAGCCTTGTATTCGTCGTTATTGTTGTCTCAACCGAAACCCACCCATTCGTACATAAAGGTTAGTGTTCTATATCTCATTTTGCTCGGTTTTTAGTAGGGAATCACAGCCCCATGTTTAATTTGCTTATCGAAGTAAAAATAGAAGCAATTCGATCGAAGATGGGGTTAGGGTTTCGAATGGTTAGAATCTGAATTGAGGAAAAACATTCAAGTATGTTTTATAATTTAAAAGCCGAATTTAAACGTGTCCAAGGACCTAGCCTAGCCGGTTTCTGTGATCGTCATTAAGGCCCTGGTATGCCTAGATCGCGGGTTCTAACCTAGGCTATGTCAGGTTTTACCCTTTTTGACTAATTCTTATATTTTACTTCCAAATCTTAAATCTGTTTTCACAAAAGTTTATTTTTTTTTTAAACTAAGATCTTTTATTCTACTTCATAAAATAATAATAATAGTGATAATAAATAAGTAAATAGAATGTATTATTTATTTTGTTGGTAAAGATGAAACTTTAAACAAGTTGTTTTAAACTATAAAACTTAACCCATAAATATTTTATATATTTATAAAATATATATTAAGGATACTTAAATCTTATATAACAGCAAGTAGAATTTTAGCGTTGTATTTTCTTTACTAAAATTCTCATATTCAAATATAAGCAATTAATTAGGAACTTATATTAAAATAATATTTATAAACTTATACTTGTTATATATAAGTTATCAAGTTATTAAACCTTCATTTTTGTAAATTATAAAATTTGTTAAAGGAATTATGTTAGCAAATTATTTTAATGGAATAACTACACACATATGAACTTTTATAGACAAACTACTATATTATTATTTGAATTTTATTTTTGTTTAAAAAAAAACATTTTTTAACATATCAAGAAAAAGATTATTATATTACTATTTTTTTTACCTGGATAATATTAAACAATAGCTATCTAATTATTTATATCACATATGAATTAAACTTTAAATAGACATCCAAATTGAGGCATAAACTCTAAATGAGTTAAAGGTGGTTATACATACATACAAAATCTTTTTAGAACAAAACAATTTATACACATCCACGCATGGAATCCGATTACACTACGAAGTTGTATTAAGAATTCCATAACAAAACATAGTTATATTAGTTTTTTTTTATGGATCGAATTATTTAGGTTAATAACATTGGTGTTGGATACTATTTGGACCACATATTACCATTTGTTTGCAAAGATTAGCTCATCGTTCAAGGTGAGTCTTCATAGCCCCTTTTTATGTTTTTATTATTTGGGGTGAAACATGTTATCAAATCTTTTAAACAATTTATGTGAAACAAGTTTATGACATTATACATGTTGAACTTTAGTGAACATTTAGCATTGATCACCCCTAGTGACTATGATAGATCTATTGACCGGCCATTCCACTGTGTTTGATTTACCTTTCGAGGGAAGCCCGCAGTGATAGTTACTAGTTCAAGCATTGCGATGCTTACCATGGTCAAACATTATTCTGTTAACATTAGTTGATCTGCTTTATTTACTAATTCAATATTGTATGTTCATATTGCTTGGTTACACATATACTTATGACATTTATAAACATTTTATTCAACTATTTTGGTGTGTGTGCTTAAACCTGTGAAGCTCACCAACTTTATAGTTGACCCTTTTATTTAAACATGTTTCAGGTGGGAATGCTACATAGGCTTGCTTAGAGAGTTGATTTAGTTTTATTATTATGTTTAACATTTAATTGTTTGATTTAATATTTCCTTACATGATGTATTGGATGTTTGAAGTCATTTGAATGTTATATTTAAATTTATGATAATGAATGGTTTGAATTTATTACAATAAACACCCTATGCTTTTGAACAATCTACACTTCGTGTACGCTCCGATGATTCCGCCATTGGTCGGGGTGTTACACAACTGGTTTTAATCTTACCTGTGATAGGTTTGAACGAAGGAGGGGGGCTGTGAAGGTTCCAGTTGGCCTCAAATCTTGAGTGATTCAGGAATTGAGGGGTAAAAATCAATCTGTGACAGATTGATCTGGTGGGTGCTGCTGTTTTTATTCTGATTTTGATAAGATAATTTTGTTTAACTGATGGCCATACCTGCTGGTGGGGTTGTTGGACCAGTTCGTGAGCCCGGCAATGTGAGTTTGCTTTGCCCAAAGCTGACCACAACGAACTACACAGCCTGGTCCATCATGATGGAGACTGTTTTGGCAGCACATGGGTTGCAGGAAGCCATAGATCCTGTGACAGGAGGAGTAGATGCAAGAAGGAAGAATATGGCCAAAGCTTTGATTTTTCAATCAATACCCGAAGATGTTCTCCTTCAAGTTTCTAAGTACCAAGAGCCAAAGGATGTGTGGGATGCCATACGGGTCAGATTCTTAGGAGCCGAGAGGGTTCAAAAGGCTCGCCTACAAACACTTAGGAGTGAGTTGGAAGGAATGAGGATGCTAGAGACCGAGACCGTGGATGAATTCGCGGGAAGATTGAGTGGGATACAATCTAAATATAGAAGTCTTGGGTCCTCGCTTGAAGAAGAAGTGATGGTAAGGAAGTTTCTAAACTCTATGCCTCCAAAATACTTACCTATTGTGGCTTCAATTGAGCAATATTCCGAGATTGAGAATATGGCATTCGAAGAAGTGGTGGGCCGTTTGAAGGCTTATGAGGAGCGTGTGAAACCCCAAGAAGACTTGGCTAGAGATGTGCGTGAAAAACTCTTACTTGTTCATAATGATAAACAAGTTAAAGAGAAGAAGGGAAGGTGTGGTGGCTGTGATTGTTGCCAACAAAACCATGGGAAAGGTAGAAATTCAGGTGAAGGTCAACAAGGAAGAGATCAAAGGGGGCAACGTGACAAGTCTCGGGTCAAGTGCTATAGATGTGAAGAACTTGGTCACTATGCCTATGAATGTCCAAAGTCAAAACCGAAGGAGGAAGAGGTCAATTTGACTCAGGATGATGGTTTTGGGCCTGCACTATTGTGATAATGGAATGAGTATTACAAGATTAGGGGGGTGATTGTTGGACTAATCTTGTAAATACCCAATAGTCAAAGGGGTTAAAAGTTAGAAAGTTTGGTTTTTTATTTGAGTTTTAAAGATTAGATTAGTTTTGTTTAAATTAAGATTGTTTTAAGCAGATTTTTTAGGGATAGAATTTAATTGTGTTTTATCTTTTGGTTTATTATAAATAGGGGTTTAGGTTATTGGTTTTCTTTGTACCAATTTTGATTCAATAAAAGATCTCTCTTTTCTGGTTCACATCGCAAGTTTCTGGTTTATCAGCTTCTGTTTTTTCTGGGTGAAATCATCGAAAGATAGGGGCTGGGATTGTTCGATTCAGGGGGGCTGATATCCTTCAAAGGTTAGGAGAATTATTTAAAAATCATATAACAAGGTCATCTGTTCTCCATGCC
Organism: Mikania micrantha; assembly: GCA_009363875.1. Lineage (NCBI taxonomy): Eukaryota > Viridiplantae > Streptophyta > Magnoliopsida > Asterales > Asteraceae > Mikania > Mikania micrantha. The sequence continues at coordinate 64,121,078 of CM018685.1, forward strand.
TCCCCAAACAAGCTATGAACTTATGTGGTGATTCACTTTTCACCTGCTAACTGCTTCGGAACATATAAAGCAAAAAAAATTAAGATGAACATAACGAACAAGAGGCAGTTAACGTACCATCAGTGAGAGAATTTACTTTGACTCCTCTGTCAGTGGTGGCACCACCAGATGAAGTAGGTGGCTTGACAAATGGGAGAATCTTCATGCATTTAGTAAGTTCCAATCGACTACCATGAGAACTAAGAACTAACAGACGACACCTTCATATTCTAATCAAATGTTCATAAAAATTGTTGTGTTAAAAAGGGTTATAATGCCACGAGATAGATCATTTAACACAACAATATAAACAAACAAACAAACATACCCAGTGAAATCCCACTTTTAAGTAGGGTCTGGGGGGTGAGATGAACACAAACCTTGCCCCTATCCAAAATGGGTAGAGAGGCTGCTTCAGAGGAGACCCAAATTTAACACAACAATATATGTTTCATAAATTATGATTACCAACCAAGCTTACCTTTTCCCCTTTGAAAAGGTTCAATGCCTTGTGAATCTGTAGATATAGAATGTGTTACATTCACATGGATGAGCTACATCAACACAAGCCTTGTAAATTAAACCTAATGTAAGCATCAACATTGAATCTCCGTTAGCTACATTGACATCATACTTAGATGAATCTTGAAACTATAAGTTAAAGGGCAATAAAACTCATCTGAAAATTAAAAAAAAAAAATATTAATATTAATAATTACAAGCTGACAAATCTAATACCAATACTTTTCCAACCACCATCAAACCCAAGTATCTGAAATACAAAAAATCTAATATTCATAATTGCATGTAGACAAATCTAATATCAATAAATTGCTATTAAAAAAGCCTCATAATGTAATATAATGTATGAAGTAAGGCACCCACGTTGCCTTGGTTCATACTCAACCATCATTTCCTTCATCAACAAGGCCTTTAGCCAACCTCTAAGAATCATAAACAAAAATATTATACACATATAAAATCATAAATTAAGCAAAAGCAATACGAGCTCACACTGCTGTGTTGAGTTACCTTCATTTATTACTAGCATTAGAAAACATGATGGAGCAAGGGAATTAACATGAACTGATGAACATAAGAAAAAAACGAACATTTGTAACTTACCATCCTGTGATGGCTTAGAAGTTTCTTTGGCTCCTGCCTCAGTCATCATTGGACGGATGGTTCAAAAATATTTACGCAATTTAATGAGATCCAATTAACGACCTGTAGCTTGGACCTTAAGAAAATAAATCGTTGTGAAGATAGAGGCTTTGTGATAACATCAGCGATCTGATCATTTGTGGATATGAACTGAACAGAGAGCTTTCCTTGAGCCACTTTCTCTCTAACAAAGTGAAAATCTAGGCTTTGTGAAAACATCAGCGATCTGATCATTTGTGGATATGAACTGAACAGAGAGCTTTCCTTGAGCTACTTTCTCTCTAACAAAGTGAAAATCCACTTCTACATGTTTAGTCCTTGCGTGAAACACTGGATTTGCTGACAAGTAGGTGGCACCCAGATTATCACACCATAATGTTGGAACTTTCTTCGTAGAGACCCGCAGTTCACATAGAAGAGCTTGTAGCCAAGTAAATTCAGCCACTGTATCAGCAAGAGCCTTGTATTCCGACTCTGTTGAAGACCTAGAGACGGTTCGTTGTTTGCGAGCTGACCAAGAGACAAGATTGGACCCAAGATAGATGGCATATCCCCCCGTGGATCGACGGTCATCCGGGCAACCAGCCCAGTCTGAGTCAGAATAGGCCATAAGAGAGGGTAAAGCCGAATCAGTGTAGGCATGGACAACAGTGGGAGAGTCATGTTTGATAAGAAGACCACGGTCAAGTGTTCCACAGAGGCACCTGAGAATGCGTTTTATAGTGGACCAGTGATTTGTAGTTGGAGAATGCATGAACTGGCAGACTTTGTTGACTGCAAAAGTGAGATCAGGCCGAGTCATAGTGGCATACTGCAGGGCGCCAACAATCTGGCGGTACTTGACTGGATCTTCAAAGAGGGGGCTGTCATTAAGATGCAGGTTGGAGGTTGTGGTAATTGGGGATGGAACAGGCTTTGAGTGTGAAAGGCCAGCTCGTTCAATCAATTCAAGCAGATACTTCTTTTGAGAGAGAATGATATCCAAGCCTTGATGAACCACCTCAATGCCAAGAAAGTAATACAATGGCCCCATATCTTGAACAGCGAAGGATTGTTTGAGGCTGTGTACTACCTGATCAATCTCAGAGGGATTGTTCCCGGTCAGAATGATGTTGTCAACATAAATGAGCATGTAGAGAATTGTACCACGGGAGGAGTATATGAATAAAGAAGGATCTGTAGTAGAACCTCTAAAGCCAAGACCAGTAAGGGCAGTGGACAGCCGATGAAACCGGCCCGAGGTGCCTGCTTTAAGCCATATAAGGCTTTATGAAGAAGGCAAACATGGTTTGGCTTTGAGGGATCAACAAAACCTGGTGGCTGTTGAAGATACACTGTTTCTTGGAGATTACCATGGAGAAAAGCATTTTGAACATCCAGTTGTCGGAGTGGCCAATGTTGTGTGACAGCCAAGGAGAGGACAACACGAATGGTGGTAGGTTTAACCACGGGACTAAAAGTCTCTTGATAATCAACACCTGGTTGTTGACGAAAACCTTTGGCTACTAATCGGGCTTTGTACCGTTCGCCAGCCCCTGTTTGATCCCTTTTGAGTTTGTAAACCCATTTGCAGTCAACAATGTTGGAGTTGGGAACTCGTGGTACAAGAGACCAGGTGCCATTTCTCTGGACAGCTGAATATTCTTCAGCCATGGCATTATGCCAGTGAGGATCATTGTTGGCAGCAGTAAACGAAGTAGGTTCAGATTCAGTAGGAGAGGGATGTGTGTGGAAAGAGGTGGCATTGTAAGGTTTGGATTGTTTTGGATTTGGCCGAAGATTGGCAGGCCTGGAACGAGAGGGGATAGGGGTGGAGGTGTGAAGCTGCTGATGTAATTCCCAGAACCCAAAAACAGATTGATTCAAAGAAAAACCTCAACCTAACCATAAACCTAAACCTCTATTTACGCTAAAAAAAACCAAAAAAGTCAAACTTTATCCCTAATAAATCAAATAGATAAACATTCAAAATGATTTAAAAACCAAACTAAAACTTTAACCCTTTAATCTAATTAATTTTACAAGATTAACCCAACAATCACCCCCCTAATCTTGTAATCCATTAATCTTCAAAGCAATGGTAGATGATCCTCATCCACTTGAGTCAAATTAACCTCTTTCTTTTCTTCCCAACTAGGACATTTCGACAAGTAATGTCCAAGCTCACCACACTTGTAGCACCTAATGCGACTCTTATTCCGTGGAACTTGCTCACCACCTCCTCGACCTCTCCCGGACCCCCAACCCCTACCTTGGCCATGTCCAAAGTCATCCCGGTTAGAGCTTTCACATCCACAATGCTCACATTTGTGCCCTTTTCCTGCTGCCTTTTCATCCGACCTTGTGAATAATAGGTGATTTTGCTCGGTTTGGGTCTCCTCATCCTTGATCCTCTCGTCATAAGCCTTAAGTCGACCCACAATATCATCATAACCGATGGTCTTCAAGTCTTCAACTTGCTCTATAGAAGCCACCATATGAATGAAACGTTTAGGCAACCCGTTAAGAAACTTCTTAACCAAGGTTGTTTCTTCTATAACCGATCCAAGTGAGTTGGCTCGAGATGCATACTCGGATAACTTGTTAGCGAAATCATCAATTACACCTTGATCCTTCATCTTTAGATTTTCAAACTCTCTCATTAGAGTTTGAAGCCTTGCCTCCCGAATCCGATCCGCTCCCAAGTGACGATTTTTAAGAACTCCCCACATCTCCTTCGCGGTTTGAAGGTTTCCTATTTGCAATATTTGTTCTTCAGGCATGGCTTGGAACAAAAGAGCTATTGCAATGTTATTTTTCTTAGCATCCAAGTTTGTTCCAGGTTCTATCATCTCCCACACCCCATGAACATTGAAAATCACTCGCATCCTCATAGCCCATACCGTGTAATTTGTGGAAGACAATACCGGGCATTGAAGAGACATGATATTATTTTCTTTAACAGTGACCAGGGCTTGATTTTCTGGTTGAGCCATGATCACGATCAGATCTGCCTACACCTCAAAGCTTGCTGCTTTATTAAAAAAAATCCAACCCTCTTGTGAACACCTCCCTGATCAATATCAACGAATCTGACCAGCCCTTGCTTTTCTGTCTCCCTGGTGGCAAACGACTCCTTCAGCCCCCCTGCTGATTCGTTTTCTGCACCAATTTCGTTGATTTCAACCTGCCGCACCAACAACCCCTGTTTGCTGTTTCACGGCTGAGATGTTTACCACAAAAAACCAACAAACCTTCCTGCTCCTTCTTGGATCGACACTAATCGGCCACAGATTACGCCGATTAGACGATTGCCGATCACGATTCTTCCTGTCGATAGCCGATTAGACGATTGCCGATCACGATTCTTCCTGTCGATAGCGATTGCCGATCGAGAACCAGATGTTTCCCGCCGATAGTGATTTCCGATCGAGAAACAGATGCATCCCACTGATGAGCGATTTCCGATCACAGCTATGAGCTTGAGCTTTCCAAGCTCTGATACCAATTGAAGCTGCTGATGTAATTCCCAGAACCCAAAAACAGATTGATTCAAAGAAAAACCTCAACCTTTTATTGAATGATCGATTGGTACAATTGAAACCATAAACCTAAACCCCTATTTAAGCTATTCATAAACCAAAAAAGTCAAACTTTATCCCTAATAAATCTAATAGATAAACATTCAAAATAATTTAAAAACCAAACTAAAACTTTAACCCTTTAATCTAATTAATTTTACAAGATTAACCCAACAAGGTGGAGTGGTTACGGCGAGAATAAATGTAAAGTAAAGGTGGTTGAGGCTGAGTGGAATGAGATGGTTCAGGTGGGGTTGGAGAAGGGGGAGCTGGTGGTGTGAGGTCTGGAGCTGGTTGGTGTGTAGTGGGTGAGGTTGGTTCTGGTTGGTGGCTGTGTGATTTTCAGCAGGTGAAGGGGAAATTGGGATTGAGAATGGTGTAGGATAGGAGGACACATAGGGATTGGATGTGGGTGATTGAGGTTGGGGAGAAGGTTGTAGTTTAAAAGGAAAGAATTCCTCATTGAACCGGACATGGCGTGCAATGTATACACGGTCCTGTAGGGGCGAATATGAGCCAAGAAAAATGCACGGAATGGATCGAAAATCCATTTTATGGGTATTGTAGGGGCGAATATGAGGGTAGCATTGGCAGCCAGAAACCCTAAGGAAAGAGAAATCAGGTGGATGATGAAACACAAGCTCAAAGGGTGAAATGTTTGAGTTTGTGCGTGATGGCATGCGGTTGATTAAATACACAGCGGTGTCAAAGGCAAAATGCCAAAAACGTTGTGGAACTTGGGATTGAGAAAGGAGGGTAAGGCCGGTTTCCACCACATGGCGATGGCGTCGCTCAACAAAGCCGTTCTGTTCACTTGTATGTGGGCATGAGAGACGATGAGTGATGCCAAGTGAGGAGAAAAAAGAGGATAGTGATCGGAATTCACCTCCCCAATCCGTTTGGACAGATTTAAGCTTAGTTTTAAATTGTCTTTCAACCATAACAAGAAATTGTTTAAATGTGGAGAATACATTAGATTTTAGTTTTAACGCAAAAATCCACATAAACCGAGTGTAATGGTCAACACACAACAGAAAATAACGATGGCCATCAAACGAATCAACAGGGGCAGGTCCCCAAACATCACAGAACAGTAAATCTAAAATATGAGAACTTTTATTAGTAGAAGGTAACAATTGAAGTTTTGAAGATTTACCAATAGAACAGGAATTACAAAATGAAAAACTAGAATTTTTAGATAAAGGTAAACTATATTTGGATAACATTGACTTCAGAAGCTGTGGAGGAGGATGTCCCAGTCGTTGATGCCAAGTTGTGGAAGATGCTCTAGTAGCAGAGAAGGCAACTTTGGAGACGGGTTGAATCTTGGGAAGTTGAAAAGAATAAAGGCCGCCATTACTTGGACCCGTGAGGAGGGTAGTGTGAGTAGAATTGTCCTTCACAAAAAAAAATGGAATGAAATTCAAAAAATACATCATTATCTTGACAAAATTGCTGAACAGAAAGGAGATTTCTTTTAATCTCAGGAACGTGAAGAATGTTTTGAAGAGAAAATGTTTTGGTTGGGGAAAAGAATTTTGAGGAACCAATGTGAAGGATGGGTAAGCCCTTACCGTTGCCAACATGAAGTTGATCCTCACCATAGTAAGCTTCAGAAGAATCCATGCCAGAGAGATCTTGGGAGACATGTTGACTAGAACCAGTGTCTGGAAGCCAGGTAGAAGAGGCTGCAAAGTTAGCAGATGGCTGATGTCTGGGCCGCACTGTAGTTGGGTCGTGATTTGGACAGTGAGATGGTAAGTGCCCAATACCGCACCTGTTACAGGTACCGAAAACAGTGTTTTGATTGGAAGCCCAACTAAATTGGTTGCGAGAACCTCCTCCTTGATTGCGGGTGTTAGAGGTGGAACGTCCACGATTATTGTTAAACCGATTATTGCCACGAGGTCGGTTGTTGCCAGCCCGATTGGTGTAGTAAGATTGGGCTGGTTAGGAAGGAGATGGCTGAAGTTGGAAGCCCAACTGAGTGGCAAGTTGTTGAAAAACCTGAAGAGCATCTGCCTGTGAGAGAGATGAGTTGGTAGGAGGTGTAGATAGGTTGTGGGTGGAGGGACCAGTCATAAAGGCTTGTGCAGGTGATACATCAGGAGCTGTCTTTTTGATCATGAAGTCATGGTCAGACAAAAGACCATGAAGTTCAGAGAAGGCAGTCGGGAATTGTCGTGCAAGAAGATTGGACTTTAACCCATTGTACTCTTCGCGTAGCCAGAAATAACCAGCATGACCAGGTCCTTTTCTTTCATGGGCTCACCAATGTTGGCAAGTGCATCGGAGTACTCTTGTGCCCGAGTCAAGTAGGCTGAGAAGGACTCGTCACCTTTCATGGAAATTTTTAATAGCTGGGTTTTCAAGGTGTATTCTCTTGATGATGTATGGGGAGCATATGCTCGTTCAAGAGATAGCCAAAATTCACGGGAGGTGGTACCCTGAACATGTTGAAAGGAGGCTTCAGAAACTGTGGACAAAATCAACATTCTGACATGAGCGTCATTGGCGACCCAAATAGCGTGAAGTGGATTTAGTTGTGAGGACAAGACTGTAGTGTCTTCTTTGTCTTTTCCAGATGATGTTGTAGAAGAGGTTGTTGGCAACGGGCAAGGAACCGTACCATCAATGTACCCGAATAAGTTGTTGGTGACCAGAAACGGCTGCACCATTGGTTTCCAATAGCCATAATTGGTGGGAGATAGAGTAAAACCAAACTTATGAGAGTTGTGAGAGGTCTTTTCGGTGTGAGAGAAGGGGACAAGAACAGCCATGTGTTGGAGTAGAAGGAAAAAAAAAAAAACAAGAAGAAAACAGGGGAGAAGAAGATCGCCGTGATGACGAGAAGGATCTCCGATGATGACGACTAAAAAGTCGTCTGTGATGACGATAGTGACTGCCAGTGATGACGACAGCCTTAGGGATCTCCGATTATGTCAACAGAAGAGTCGTCGACTTCTTGTGGGGTTGACGACGGCAGCTTTTAGGGTTGGGGTTGGCTCTGATACCAAGATAAACTTGGTAAATATTGTATTGATATTGTGTACATTAAAGAGAGATTACAAGAGTATATATAATAGACATAATTACATTCTAATCCCTCTAATAATATAAACTACGTCTTTTGTCTAATACTAAGAGAATGTATATGAGAAAAGTTATTTAACAAAACAAAAATAATTTTGTGTTATGAATATGGGAAAGTCCTAATTTGAAATATGATATACATATATATATATATATAGGTGTTGAAAAACACACCCACTAGCATGCATCTTGTTCAAAACTGACAAAGCCTCCATAGACATGCAACATACCATTTCAAAAGACATCTTGGGGATTTGACAAAGCCTCAGTGGCAGCACTGCTAGATGGTTGACTAACACGAGAATCATCGAGCAATTTAATGAAGATCCAAATGGCTTCCATGATAAGTTAAGAACATACAGATGACACCATCCCATTCTAAGCAAATGTCCATAAAAAAAGTAATATTTCAAAAAGGTAATGATCCAATAAAAAGCAAAGCATGTACAACAAAATAATAGAAACGATTATTTTATATTAACTAAGATTGCCTCAATCTTACCGTTAACACTTTGAGAAGGTTTAATGCATATTATGACCTGTAACAACCATGAAGTTGCTGCCATGTGTCCTAGAGGTCACCCTCTAGTAGATATGTCAGAATGCACGGGCAAGGATACGTACATCAAGCCCAAGTTAGACCAACCCCCCACCCCTCAGGCCGATACATGACAGAGACACGTGCATTGCTGTAGTTTGTCCCATTCACATAACAAGACTAAGTCTGCAAGAGCAATTCCTGAAAATAAGAAAATGATACAAAGAGCAAGACAAAGCAAAACAAGAGGTGGCAAAATGAGTGGGTCCTACGTACGGGATGTTAAAACAAATGGTTTTGGTAAGGGTCAGGCTGACCCAAATAACGTTAGATCATTGCAAGACATTGCTGCAGCTGCCAATTGCAAAAGATCTTGTGGATGTACCATATATATACGATAGCATACATTTAAAGAAATACAAATATGTTTATCACTAGAAAAGTTATTATAAAACTGAAGTTGCTAATTAATTACCGTCCTTGTGGCTAGTGTGTGCGTGCAGAAAACGCTTCAAGCCGTAAGAGAAGCCCTTTGAAACAGAACATATCAGCCAAACAAGCAAACAAAATATTAATCACACTAGTAATTTTTAAACACTAATATCAGAACATACGATACAGAGAGAAAGAGAAAGTATGTCTATGAGGGGCATCACAAATGTCTGTGTAGGATTCAGAAGCGCATTGATCATAGGATGAATGATTTTAGTGAACAAAGAATATAATTTCAATGCTTGAGATCAAGAGTTTAGAGAGAAATTAAAAGGCAGGTAAAACAACACTATAATTAACGCACATACTTGATTGCGATCGTCGAATGGAACCATTTCGGAGGTAATATCACCGGTTGAACTGCATACCTCCGGCGTCCAAAGATACAGTTGGATCTCCGGTTGAAATTGCAAATATCCGGCGTCCAAAGATACAGTCGGCCAGCGATCAGAGTGAAATTCGACGCGTACAATGGTTGTATATGACGGTGTGGGCGTTGGGGATTTGAGCATTCTAAATTTAGGATGATGATTATAAGCGTTGTATGACGACTCGGAAATCAATTGTATGAAGATTTGATGAAGATTTGAGATGACGATTCGTTAGTGTTCGGACAGAAATGAAGATCACGCCGCATTTTATGGCGTACGGTGTAGCAAGGACGACGGTTCAAAACACAACGGTTCGTTTTTATCAAACCCGACGGTCATTTTTAATTTTAACTAGGTGCGTGAATTAATTCAAAATATTTAATCAATTTTTTGATTTTACTCGTCGATAATACGTAGGAAAAATCACAAATAATGAAATTAAAATATTGAACACAACACTATCTTAAATTAGAGAAGTTAATACTATCTTAAATTAAAGGTGTTAAGTTACACGGAACAATGCGCAATTAAATTTGGAGATCTTTATAAAACTAAAATCAACCGGTCCGATACTCTGGTCTATATCTTGGTTTTTACCTTTTCAATAGATAAAACAAACATGACAACTCCTGATTTTAAACTGATTCTAAAAACACTGTTTATCCACATCCTTTGATTCCTACCGTAAGAGTAGATAGATATAAGGTCTTGAGGTCCCAAGTCATAAACTATTTTGAATAATCTCCAAATCTTATTTTAATCAATAAAATAGCTTAAATCTCGACTACAATAAGCTTCACTGTTACATAATTTGTAGGCTTGTTAGCAGGGCCGGCTCAATGTAGATTTTTTAAAGCCCTATCTTTAGGCCTCATCCTGATTAGGGCCCCATTTTTCAATTTTTTCCGTACCTGTTCCAAATCCAAATATGAAATGTGAATTCATGTTTGCAGTCAGGCGAGCTGCTCCAGTTTCTAGGTTTACAAAACCCAAAACAGACCGTAGAATTCGAAGAGATGAGACGATGTATAGGACTTTTGAGCAACCGAGCAGGATTCAAAGGGACTCAAATGATTGACAGAGCCACAACAAATGTGGATGAACTGAGGAGTCGAGGATGCAGGTCATCATTTCATCATCTCAGTCTCTGAGATTCTTTCAGCCACCATCGATGACAATTCCGGCCGATATTCGTTCACATCTTCTGTTGCAATGCCGGTAACCATCGTTTGTGCGGCGGTGTAGGGTTGCTATTCAAACGATAGTCCCCTTGACGGGATTGTATCTGAACCCGTTCAGGCAGTGAAAAAGAACTCAATCTTGTCTCTCCTGTTTCTCAATAATCGCTTGCTCGCTAGAAATTTGCTCATGCATCTAAAGGTTGCAAGAACAAACAAATCAAGTGAGTTTTCTTTGCTTGAAATGAAGATTGATTTATTTAAATCTTGGTTTTAACTGTCAGTTTCTTTATTGAGGATATGAGTACTATTTGTTGGTGATACATGTATGCAATTATAGGGTGATTATTTATTGTTTGGTTCTTGAAACAAAATTGCCTACTAGTTGTTTGAAAAAAAATCTTAGCTGAAAACAATCAGAGGGTTTCATTGAGTTAAGCTCTTTCGTTTTATGCCTCATTGAGTTAAGCTCTTTTGTTATGCTAATTGGAAGTTGGTTTAGAACATATTTTTTAGTTACTTAAATTGTTAACTTTGTAAAATTGTGGAACTTGATTTAGTTTGGTTGTTTAGCTAGTTTAGTATAATTGGTTTAGTTGGAACTTTGTAGAATTTAGCTGGTTTAGTTTGGTTGTTTAGTTAGGTTGGTATAATTGGTTTAGTTGGAACTTTGTAGAATTTAGCTGGTTTAGCTTAGCTTAGAAATGATGGTCCCAACCCGGATAAAAGAAAGAAGCCTTTAACGTAACCACTAACCATTAGTGAAGGGCCCCGAATTTTTATTTCGCTTAGGGCCTACGAAATGGTTGAGTCGGCCCTGCTTGTTAGTGTATTTATAGTTAAACCATACTTAATTAACAAGAATGTCATTAAACCCGAAACCCTTTCAGCTCTTAAAACTTAATTATTGGTAAGTCGTCGTTAGTATATACATGTTTCACTCATTCTACGGACCTACTCAATCACCACTAGTTCCTGCTTTACACTTTCTCGTATATAACCTATACTAGGTTAAAAACTTGTGTAAATACAAGGGTTCTTTATAATGATTTTCAAAATATTTTATTATAAAAAATATTAATATCATATATTTTTCAAACAAATAAAATTTAAAAATATGACTTATGATAAAATCATATTATTTATCAAATTGAATGAATTAAAAACTCTAGAGTATGAATAAAAGCATTGAAATGTAGGGGTGTTCAAAAAAATCCGTATCCAAATCCGAAATATCCGAAAAAATCGGATATCCGGAAGTTCAGATATCCAAAATTTCGGATTCGGATACCTATTTTGAAAATTTTTGGATAGTTCGGATATCCGATATCCGAAATAGGTTTTTTCGGATATTTTTTTCGGATATTCGGATACTTTTTCGGATAGTTTTCGTATATTTGGATATCCGAAATATATTTTTTTAAAATTTTTTATTATTTTTTCCTGATTTCGGATATCCGAAATTTCGGATTTGGAATTCGGATGTTAAAAAGCACTATACGAAAATTTCGGATATCCGAAGTATGAACACCCCTATTAAAATGTAACAACTGAACCGGTAAAAAGTAACTGGTTTCGTTGAAAAAAAAAAAAGACTTCGAATAATTTATAAAGCCTCTGAAATCTGAATCATTTTTGAATAAAAAGGACTCCTTTAATACCCTCCTCTTTTATTTCCATTTCCTATTTTTAATTTTTCCACCTACCCCTCTTTTCTCCCTGCTGATCGTCCCAATTAAAAATCCTAGTTTCACCTCCCATGTGTCTACGACGACCCCCATCTGGCGAACTCACTTACCCCCTCCGAAGAACGATCTCACCCCATCCGACGAGCGGTCACCAACAGCGAACCAGTAGAGCCTCCGGCGAACGATCGTTTGCCCCTTATGTGCGAACCATCTCTGGCGAACAATCGGTGACCCTTCTGCGCGAACCATCCCCGGCGAACAATCGTTTGGTGTTTGATTAGCATTTGTTTTTGTGATTGAATTTGGGATTTCGAGTAATGAGTTTCCTGGATAGTTGGTTGGTTAAGATTTCTCTGAACTATGATATGGGGTTTTAGAGGTTGATGTTTGGTTAGCATTTGTATCCAAATAATAGCAGGTTGGAAGTTAGATTTGGTAAGATCCACATTTTTGAGTAATAATTGGACTGAATTATTAAATTTTCAAGCTTTTTTTTTTAATTGAGATAGCTTTTCTAGTTAATTTGTTGAAAGTTGCAACATTTTGTGTTATCTTTACAATAGGGATTGAATCCAATTCTGCACGTGTAATGTCTAATGATTTATCAGTTTTATTGTGTTTTTATTATAATGCTTATGTTGTGTGGAGTGTGGATCAAACAATCTACATGGGCTCTCGTACATTTAGAAACAAAGTAAAATGTTAGAGGTATGTTGGAATTGTTAGGGCTGTAGGATCTGAATGGAACTATATAAAGGTTTATATCTAAATTGGTCAGATTTCAGACGGTTGGTTTTATAAAAACAGATCTGAATAGAAAACATATGTCTGGATAAATCACTTAGTGGTTTAGACATTAAGACATGTCCGAATGGAAAAAGAAGATTTGCATGGACTAAAAGATCCCTCATGCTTGGCCAAACCCTAGCTTGTCAACTCTGCCTCAGACTGTCCTCCCTAGAACTTCATCTGCACTTAACAAGTGATATCAGAGCCATAGAACTTCATCTGTACCTAAAAGTGGTATCAAGCCAAGGCTCGTTGGCGCCACAAGTACCGTCGTCGTCTCCGACACCGTCGATCGCGATTAGGGTTCTAATCCACCCTTGCATCGTCGCAGCTGGCCCCGACACTGTTGCAGTCGCCGCCGCCACCTATTTCTGGCCGATTTTAGGCTGATTTCATGATTAGGTTTTTTTTCACCCTTGGATTCGCCGATTGAACCTCTGTTTGACATAAGGTTGATTTGAATTTTCGGGTCAGCATCGATTAGGGTCTAACCCTTGGAATTGTGTCTGCCTTCAACTGTTCTTCATTGATTAGGGTTTCGATTTGAACCTAGAAGTAGGGATTGTTGTTCATCTACTACAAATCAAATGTTGCTTTGATTCTTTGGGAATCACCAGGATAAATCATCTCCGTTTGTTGATTTGGGTTTTGGGTGTTTAATGGATCTGATTTTGTTGTTGTGATTGCATTTGGGATTGATTGAGATTGTTATTGATTAATCAATTGGTTGGAGTATTCACCGAATTTGATTAGGAAGGTGTTGGGAGTTTTTCAATTGGTTTAATTTTGTTACTATAGTTCAAATAGCTGACGAGGGGAAGGATTGGTGTCACATTTGATTTGCATGGACAATCTATCTCAACAAAACCTATGTAATATATTCTAAATTATATTTTGTTGTCATAGATGCCCACAAAAACCTATAATTATTGCAAATACCCTTTTGCAATCTTAACTAATTCCTGGGTCCTACACTCCTACTATAACCAACATATATAAACTTACTTCCTGATCATTAATATTTTCTTACATTTAACAAAATAAAATGAACAGAACCTGGCAAATTTAGAGGTTCCAGTCCATCTTCACTTGCAATGCTTTCTTGGCACCATTGACAAGTATTGCTCCCTTAAGCTTGAAAAAACAGCCTGGGCCATATTTTGAAAACAAAGTTACGTACACGCAACTCAAACCCACAATAGCATATGTTTTTAACCAGCAAAATGATATAAGCAGATTAACCTTTGTGAAATTATGATTTTAAGCAGCCATGTGGTCAACAACTCAGTTGATTGGAAAAAATTTCGATTTTAACCAGCCTCACAAAATTCAAAAAGCTCCCAAAGCTTTGAAAAACAACCAGCTGCATTTTTTGAAAACAAAGTTATGCCCAATTTAAACCTATAAAAGGAAATTTAATAAGTCTAAGCATCAACATTGAATCCAATTGTCTATAGTGATATCAAATTTAGATGAATTTGAATCTTTAAACAGTGAGTAGAATCATTTAGAATTTACCACCCTGTGATGGCACAGATTTCCTTTGGCTTCTCCCTCAGTGGCAGCACTGCTAGATGGTTGATTAACACGAGAATCATAGAGCAATTAAATGAAGATCCAAATGGCTTCCATGATAAGTTGAGAACAAATACTTGACACCATCCAATTCTAAGCAAATGTCCATAAAAAAGTAATATTTCAAAAGGGTAATGATCCAATAAAAAGCAAAGCATGTAAAGCAAAATAATAAAAAGGATTATTTTATATTAACTAAGATTACCTCAATCTTACCATTAACACTTTGAGAAGGTTTAATGCATATTATGACCTGAAACAAACATGAGGTTGATGCTATGTGTCCTAGAGGTCACCCTCTTGTAGAAATGTCCAGAATGCACGGGCAAGGATACGTACATCAAGCCCAAGTTAGCTGTTAGCCCAACCCCCCACCCCTCAGGCCGATGCATGAAGGAGACACGCATCTGGTTTACATTTTTTGTAATCAAATGATCAATTAGAATATTCAAACATCTTGGAAGTTAAGGTTACAAGAATTCCTTACAAAATAGAAATAGTACTGCCACCTTTGCCTTGTTTCCCATCAGGCCATATATTTATATCAAAGAATCATACACAAAAATAAATAAAATTAATATAAAATATTATGCAAAAGTTGTATGCTTTCATAAACCATTTCAGTTCGGAATATTAAACCTTTCTCTCTGCTCATGCTTGTTCTTTCTAAGCAACAAGATCCCTCATATTCTTCTCTGTAAGAGCTTTTGCCTAAGACCATATCTAGAGTTGGCTCCAATAAAGGAAGATTAAACAAGGTTAGGAGAAGTATTTAAAAATCATACAACAAGGTCACCTGTTCTCCATGCCTCCCCAAACAAGTTATGAACTTATGTGGTGATTCCCTTTTCACCTGCTAACTGCTTTAGAACATATAAAGCAAAAAAAAATGAAAATGAACAGACAAGAAGCAGTTAATGTACCATGAGTGAGAGAATTTCCTTTGACTCCTCCATTAGTGATGGCACCGCCAGATGATACAAGCCTTGTAAATTAAACCTAGTGTATGCATCAACATTGAACTAGTTAGCTACATTGATATCATATTTAGATGAATCTTGAGACTACAAGTTAAAGAACAATAAGGCTCTTCTGAAAATAAAAATAAAAATCTAATATTAATAATTACAAGCTGACAAATCTAGTACCAATACCTTCCCAATCACTATCAAACCCAAGTATCTGAAAATCAAAAAAAAAAAAAAACTAATATAAATAATTGCACGTAGACAAATCTAATATCAATAATTTGCTATAAAAAAACCTCAATGTAATGTTTGAAGTAAGGCACCCACGTTGCCTTGGTTCATACTCAACCATCATTTCCTTCATCATCAAGACCTTAAGCCAACCTAAAGAAAGTTGCCAATCATACCATTACATTGCACTCTCCTTGTTTTCCTTTAGAGTGCAATTTATGCACACCATTTCTGCTATTGGATATCTTGTACATACCAGCATTAATATTTTCAGAATCTTTGAAGCAGAATTAATTCTTTAACTCTGGTTATTGTTGACCTTACTCAATCATAGGCAATTCAACTAAAAGGAAAAGGCATTGATAGGAGCAGTGGATCCGGACGCAAACCACTGATGAGAAGATGGCACGCACATGATTAATCCTAGCAATAAACCGCACCCATGGAATTTGATAAAAATGTAGAGGAGAAATACTAGCTAGAGGTAGGCTAGGAATAAACTGTGAACCGTCACAAGGGGCAGGGATGTTTCAAAGAGGAGATGAAGTGAGATTATCAATTGGTGTCGTGTATCCGTTTAACCGTTTCCATATTATTATATTATACTCATAAATGTGTTATCATTCAAAAAAATTTAATAAAATCTAACATTTCTAAAATGTAGAGGAAAAAAAACTAGCTAGAGGTAGGGTAGGAATAAACTGTGAACTGTCACAAGGGGCAGGGAAGTTTCAAAGAGGAGATGAAGTGAGATTATCAATTGGTGTCGTGTATCCGTTAAACCGTTTCCATATTATTATATTATACTCATAAATGTGTTGTCGTTCAAAAAAATTTAATAAAATCTAACATTTTAAACAAAATATTGGTGCAAACTATTAGCCGTACAAGATTTTGTATATATTTTATATTTTATGTAGATCTCTTGTATTTAAGTGTTGATAGTATTTCCTTTTATAGTTAGACTATTATTGTATATTTATACTCAGTTTTGTTTAATGAAAAGAGATCAAGCATTATCAAATACTTTCATGGTATCAGAGCCTTTGCTCTATACCCTAATTCTCGGTCGCCGCACATAATCACCAGCCACGGCTGGTCTACAATTCTCGATTTTTTTCACTAATCTGTGTCCGCCATGGCTGACAAAACCGCTCATGAGAATGCTGCTCCAAAACAATCTCATCTTCACCCAGTCTACACTGTTACTAACATTCAACACAAGGTCCGTATCCTTGACGGCACCAAGGTATCCTACTCTTCTTGGGTCAAGCTATTCAAACTACATGCCCGAGGTTATGATGTTCTTGATCACATTGATGGTACTAAGCCTCCTCCCGAAGATGATCCGCTATTTGACTCATGGTTCAAGATCGATGCCATTGTTTTACAATGGATCTATGGCACCCTCTCTGATGAATTACTGGTTCGTGTGTTACAAAGCGAATCTACTGCCTACGAAGCATGGATCCGCATTCAAAATATCTTCCTGAACAACAAAGGTTCTCGCGCCGCTGCACTAGAGCAAGAGTTTGCTAATCTTCACCTAAGCTCTATGCCATCCCTTGAAGCCTACTGTCAACGTCTTCGGGAACTAGCCGATCAACTCTCTGTATTTAAGTGTTGATAGTATTTCCTTTTATAGTTAGACTATTATTGTATATTTATACTCAGTTTTGTTTAATGAAAAGAGATCAAGCATTATCAAATACTTTCACAAACTACTAAAACTGCCCCGTTAGCAGACTTGTTTCCCAGAATTATAGTGAGTGGTTTGACCCATAATTTTTGTCAAAAAAGCCAAACCATGAAAACTTGTGATTGATCATTGTCATACAAATGATATACTACTTGAGTTGGTTAATAAATTTTCATAAAAAAAAGGAAAAGAAAAACAAAAGAAACAAACAGAAGGGTGTGACTCACAAACCTGCAGAAGAATAAAAAGTTAATCTTAGAAGAACAGAGGGGTTGAATGATTGCACCTCATCATTACAATTTTCTTGTGATGGAATGCAGAGAGTGGCGTTCTTGTAGCCTTCTTTAGTGTCACATCCAAGAATATGATATTAGTAAATTAGATTTTTGAAAAATCTTATTCCATTATTCTGCAATAAGAAAGTTCATGTCATGTAATAATCTGCTATAAAAGAAAGCATGAATTGTAAAGTTAAAAAACTTAAAATTAGTAATAAAGATGAGTTGCCTTGTTTCCCATTGGATCATCATTTTTACTTTAGCATAAGAACTCTCGCCATATCATAGAAGGAAACGAATGTACCCGGTGCTTAAATTAACTTCAGCTTTGCATGGGTTCAAGGGAGGGGCCAGATCGCTAATCTAGTGTATGCAGTCTGATCCTACATATTTGTGCAAGAGGTTATTTCCCATGGCTTGAACCAATGACCTCTAGGTCACAAAGGAGCAGCTTTATCACTTGCTCCAAGACCACCCCCTCTACATAAATATTATAAAAATATAAAACAAATGTTGCATGGTTTCATGAATCATTCTGCTATGAAAGTTACAGTTTGAAGATTACACTCCTCTCTGTTTGTTCTAAGGCTCTGAGCAATGAGATCCAACATGTGAGTTTGCCTAAGACCATATCTCAAAGTCAGCTCCAACAATGGAAGTCTAAATATGGTTATGAGGTAATTAAAACTTAAAAGAACCAAAAGACATTCTACCTGATGCCAATCTAAAAGATCTTACGAATGTAAGAAGAAACAGTGGTGATTCTCCTTCACCTGCTACTTGATTTAGAAAATATTGAAGAAAAAAAATTATTATGAATGCAAGAAAAAAAGGTGATATTTGCAACTTACCACCCTATAATGGCACATAATTTCCTTTGGCAAGTGCCTTTGTGGTAAGACTGCTAGCTAGACTGTTGACTGACAAGAGCATCTTCATGCAAGATGCTAACAAGACCCGATTTGTGAACTTGAGAAATTAAGACGGGATAGACGACACCTTCACATTCTAAGCAAATATCCATTAAAAAAGTTGCGTTGAAAAAAATTATGATATTATGAGAAATTAAAATGTGACAGACGACACCTTAATAATCTTATAAGCAAACATCCATGAAAAAGTAGTGTTGAAAAAGGTTATGATGTTATGAGAATCAACAAACGTAAAGCACGAAAAAATACTCACCTTTGAAAAACTATGATCACCTCAAGCTTACCTTCTGCACTTTAAGAAGCTTCAATGCTTTTCAGAAAAAGAGAGAATTAAAGGCAAATCTTAATAAGTAGGATTGGCTTCACATTCACATGGAGCCTTGCAGCAAAACAACTGTAATATATTCTCTTTATTTTGTTGTCATATCTACTTAAAATCCTATAATTATCAAAAGCAGCAATTTGCATTTTTAGTTCACACCATGATCCTATTATAGTTAACATACCTATGTTGGCGAACACATTCAGGTCAACCCACTGATCTTGTAGAGGTTTCATGCAGTGTTTCCCTTTCACCAATGATATATCAATGCACTATTATCTTCTTGATCATACTTATTTCTCTATGAATTACAAAATCTGTTTGAACATAACGTATATGCTAATTAGGTTAAAAATAAATAATAAATCCTGGGACATTTTGAAAGAAAGTTGCATGCAATAATAAATACTTATTTCCCTTTTACAAGCTGTAGCAATCCCCAAAGCTTAGAAAAACAACCTGGAACATTTTTGAAAGAAAGTTACATGCAATTCAAACCCATAAAAGTATATGCTAATTAGGTTAAACATGAATAATAAATCCAGCTGGCTAAAATAAAATCATATTTAGAAGAGACCTGGCAATATAAGTGGAGATGTTGGGATGATTATCAACCTTGGTATACAAATTTGTGTTCAAGCAAGCAACTCATGAACTTTGCATGTGCAGCAGAAGCATTCTGCTTAAGTATGGTTTTGAGATCATCCAGACGATACCAGGTTTCTTTGATAGAAACTGGAAATTCAATTGAACAAAAAGAAATTAAAACTGATAGTCAACCCGATTCGAGATGGGTGATTCTCCAAAAATACGATTACAAAGTGAAACAAACCAAAATCAAGACACTAAAACTAAACTAGAACACTCATATTTAAACTAAACCTCTAATAGCAGTTACTACCCCATTTCCCCCACTTACTCCTGCTGTTTCTCTAACTTATTCCCCCACTCTCTGACCTTTGACCATTGGATTCGTATCATTACATCCCTCCTGGACAAGCGACTTGTCCTCAAGTCGATCATGTAATTCATTAGTCTGCAACTGAAACGGTTCAATAATGAAATGGCTAAATGTAGCTGGTGGTTGAAGATCAGGTGGAATTCCTTTCAGCTTATAGTCCTTAATTACCACCAATGTTAAACTTCAGAAACATTTCATTCCAATTTGCTTGAACCGTATTAAGCGTTGCCAACCATTGTATACCTAATACCACATCAGCTCCTCCTAATGCAAACGGATAAAAATCCTGGGATAACTTTAAAACCAGCAGCTGTAATGAAAGATTCTTGCAAACCTGATTGCATTGAATAATATCACCATTCCCGATTTGGACGCCAAAGGGAGAAATAAAATGGGTGGTGAGCTGCATATCACGGACCAACTTATCCGAAATGAAGTTGTGTGTGGATCCACT
Source organism: Mikania micrantha (assembly GCA_009363875.1). Lineage (NCBI taxonomy): Eukaryota > Viridiplantae > Streptophyta > Magnoliopsida > Asterales > Asteraceae > Mikania > Mikania micrantha. The sequence continues at coordinate 64,141,410 of CM018685.1, forward strand.
ATCAATCAAGATCAACACTTTAGCCGTACCTAATATACCTTGAAGTTTCATGGTAGTAAGGACAGATTGGCCAAACAACGCATGAAAGCTAATCTTAGCTAATTCAGCAGCATCATCTTCGTTTCCTGCTGCCTCTCCTCCTTCTTTCGCCGTTTCTAAAAGCTTTAGCGTCCCTGTTTTACAACGATGCCCAGGTCCGTATTTATCCCCACATCTAAAGCATTCCCCACGAAGATAACGACCCTGTTTTTCAGCATCAGAAAGGCGAGTTTCCGCTGATTTTTGAGGCACATTAACCGGAGACAGAGAATTGGAGGCTTTTGAAATTACCTCTGTTGTAACGGAAGCCGATTCAGTAAAGTTACTTCCCGATTTCGTATGAGTAACTTTGGATTCAAATTCCAAAGCTATACTCATTGCCTTGTAAACTGTTCTGGGTTTGTGAATGCGAACATCAGCTTTGAGTTCCTCCTTCAATCCATTTAGAAAAACACCTAATAAACAATGATCAGGCCAATTCGTTACTCGAGATGACCGTTTTGCAAATTCTTGCCTATACTCTTGAACCGACCCCGTTTGACGAATGCTACAAAGGTGCTCGTCTGGATTCTGAAACTCTGCAGGGCCGAAATTCCTTTGGAACGCATGTACGAGTTCCTCCCAAAATTGGATAGGCTGATCAGTTGAGAGCCATGAAAATAAATCCAGTGCATCTCCCTCCAGATGCATGGAAGCCACATCCACTTGCTCCTCTTCTGGAATCTGGTAATAACGGAAGTATTTTTCTGCCTTGAGAACCCATCCCCGTGGATCCCCGCCAGAGAAGATCGGAAAATCGATTTTGTTGTAGGGTCGGAAGTGGCGGTTATCTTCAAACCGTCCAGCGCCGACTCCTTTGCCCTTCGCATGGTCTGAACGATTCTTGAGCGCAGCTACATCAGCTTTCAAGCTCTCGAAGGATGATGCAATCGCGGCTAACTGCTCGGCCACTGGATCGGGATTTGTACCACTACCTTCACTTCGAGTCTGCACCATTTTCCCGGCAATGGAACCAAAATGATAGAAACTGGAAATTCAATTGAACAAAAAGAAATTACAACTGATAGTCAACCCGATTCGAGATGGGTGATTCTCCAAAAATACGATTACAAAGTGAAACAAACCAAAATCAAGACACTAAAACTAAACTAGAACACTCATATTTAAACTAAACCTCTAATAGCAGTTACTACCCCATTTCCCCCACTTACTCCTGCTGTTTCTCTAACTTATTCCCCCACTCTCTGACCTTTGACCATTGGATTCGTATCATTCTTTGTTAGGGGCTTACCAGGAAAACTCGGCATTGGATATATCACAAACAAGCAAACAAATTATTAATCACACTAATATGATACAAAGAGAAAGGGACATTATGTCTATTATATTAAACACAAGTTTAATTAAATTTTTACAAGTCATGAGGTGCATCACAAGTGTCTGTGTAGTATTCAGAAGCGCATTGATCATAGGATGAACAAAGAATATAATTTCAACGCTTGAGATCAAGAGTTTAGAAAGAAATTAAAAGGCAGGTAAGAACAACACAATAACTAACGTACATACTTGATTTGCGATCGTCGAATGGAACCAAAATTCGGAGGTAATATCACCGGTTAAACTGCATATCTCCGGCGGCCTAAGATACACACGGATCTCCGGTTGAAATTGCAAATCTCCATCCGCCACTCATATCACCAGGTCGACGATCAGAGTGAAATACTGAAATTAGACGGGTACGATGGATGTATATGATGGTGTGGGCGTTGGAAATTTGAGCATTCTAAATTGAGGATGATGATTATAAGCGTCGTATGATGATTCGGAAATGAATTGAAGGAAGATTTGACGAAGATTTGAGATGACGATTCGTTAGCGTTCTGACAGGAATGAAGATCACGCCGGATTTTATGGCGTACGGCGAAGCAAGGACGACGGTTCAAAACCCAACGGTTTGTTTTGTCAAAACCCGACGGTCATAAAATCCAGTAACAATGATTTTAATTTTAACTAGGTGCGTGAATTAAATCAAAATATCTAATCAATGATTTTTTGAGTTTACTCGTCAATGGTAACTGGTAAGCAGTAAAAATCACAAATAATGAAATTAAATATTAAACACCACACTGTCTTAAATTAGAGGTGTTAAGTTAAAAGTACCAATGCACACTTAAATTTAGAGATAAGGCTAAACGTAAAAATTACATTTATAAAGTTCAGAGATAAATTGAAAACATAATAACCTCATAAATATTATAAAATATATGTGTGTATGTTAACATAAAAAATAAAAAAAATAAAAAAAAACCAAAATTTAGTTCAACTGGTCCGGTTTATACCTTGGTTTACCTTTTTAAAAAGATAAAATGAACATGACAACGCCTCATTTGACATTGGTTCTAAAAAGAGTGTTTATTCACACCCTTTGATTTCTACCATAAGGCTATGTGTAGTGATAAAGTCCACATCACTCCAAATATGCGACAAGTTAACAACTAACATCGTCACCCTCTTATCATTCCACGTTATTAGAGGCGGCAATTTTTACCCATGTTAAAGGAAATGGGTTGGTTTTGGTAAACAATTGTAGTATAATGGGTTGAAATGGATAACATCATAATATGGAATGAGTTGGGATGAGTAGCACTTAAACACAATGCGGGTCAAGACGGGTAACCAAAAAGTATGTAAATGCATTGTATTTAAACATTTAAGAATGATTAATAACATATTTGATGAGAAAATCACTAAAAATTATCCAAATAGACTATTTGTTTACTTATAACATATCTTAAATTAAACTAAAATTAATGTTTTTTAAGAACAATCCATTTAGACCGGAATGATTTTGCTTAAAATCCGCTCTAACCTGCACCCATCCTGACCCGAACCCGTTCTGACCCGTTACCCAACCCGACCCAACCCGCCCATTTTGTCAGGTATGCACGTTATTCTCTCACGTCTTGACCATGGTGTAGGAAACCATACCCAGCTGCCATTTTATTACACAAATGTGTAAGAGTTGGATAACAAAATTGAACATTAGCAAATTGATGTAAATTACAATTAGTTCGTATATTTGTTGAGGATGGCTTATATCTTTGCTTCTTTTTTTGTGGTCAGTCAGTCAATCGTTTACTTTTACTCCAATTATCATTACTTTGTTTCTGTTGCTACGACGTGTTTAGTCTTTAGATTCTCATGTGTTATTTAGAAATTATTTTGTTTCGTTCTGATTATCAAGACTTGTAGCATGCAATAGGTTCCCTAAATCTGTACTCAATATTACATAAATCGACTACCATGGTTTAAAAGGTTGTCTGAGGCACGCCACGAGACTTACGTCTTGATCGAGGATTTGGGAAAAAGCATAAGAGGCTTATTAGCCTCATGGGGGTAAGTAGGAACCTAAGCCTTAGCATGTTCGGTTCGAGGAAGTCTGATGAGGTCCGAGGCGGTGAGGTGAGGCTTTGAGGCTTAGACTACACTAAACATGCCTAATTTTTATTTTTTGATTTGCTTTTGACCCATTTAATTGAAAATTGGCTAGCCAATCCAAACCCAAACTTCATTCTTGAGTACTTCAACCATTCGATCTCCTTTAGCTTTCATATTTGATCATTCTTTTCTACTTCGGCCAACTAGACACTCAATATTCATACGCAAATCCTAATCATCATTCTTCACAAGCCATTCAATCGGTTAATAGGATCTATCATCTCCAAACTCCGGGCTTTCAGATTCGATCGACTTTCATATTGAAGAACCCACCTCTTAATCTTCTTTCGATTATATCCACGTGTTTTTGATTGAGAATGATGCGGAGGTAAATGAGTTTAATAATACTTAATTCTCATAACGATGTTAAATTAGGTTGTTGAACTATTTTTGTGCTTAAATTGTGACACTTATGACGTTTGTTTTGTATTATATTATAATTTTTATTAGATGTGTATATTATTTTAATTATTTTAATATTGTCTTGAGTATTTCTACCATTCGATCTGCTTTAGCTTTCGGATTCTATCATTCCTGTGTACTTCGGCCAACCAGACGCTCAATATCCATACGCAAATCCTAATCATCATTCTTCACAAGCCATTCAATCGGTTTTTAGGATCAATTATCTCCAAGCTCCTAGCTTTCAGATTCGATCGATTTTCATATTGAAGAACCCACCTCTTAATCTTCTTTTGATTATATCCAAGTGTTTTTGATTGAGAATGATGAGGTAAATGAGTTTTATAACACTTAAATCTCATAACATTATTAAATTAGCTTGTTGAACTATTTTTGTGCTTAAATTGTGACACTAATCGTTTGTTTTGTATTAAATTAAGATTTTTATTAGATGTTTATATTATTTTAATTATATTTTATAATGTCTTGAGGCGAGGCTAACAAAAAAAAGCCTCGAGGCTCGTTTTAAGCCTTGTTGGCTACATCAAGAAAACCTTGCAAAACAGAGTTAATATATCCTAACTTTATTTTGTAGTCATATATACCTAAAATCCTATAATTATAACAAATAACCTTGTGCATTCTTAACTAACTCCCTAGTCCTATTATAACCAACATATATAAAATACTTCTCGATAAAACATCTGCCTAACCTAGAGCCAATACTTGTTGAGGATTAAAATACGAACATACCGTAAAGAAAAAAAAAAAAAAAAAAAAAAAAAAAGATGGGGCCGTTGTCTGTTGTGTTCAAATTACGGTTTCTAACTCCTGGGAGTTCGTCAACCACATCCGTCGGTTAAGGTTTCTCCCATGTTGAGCCGACGTCGGCCCCGCAGGTCCTGCCTCCGTCTCCATCGATCGCGATCAAGGTTCTAATCCACCCTTGGATCGCCGCCGCTGACCCCATCACTGGCGCCGCAGGTGCCTGCTTCCGGCTGATTTTGAGGCTGATTTCACGGTTAGGGCTTTCCCCCCTTGGATCGCCGATTGAACCTTTGTTTGACACAAGGTTGGATATGAATTTCTGGGTCAGCTTCGATTAGGGTTTATCTAACCCTTGGAATCGATGTTCTTCATCGATTAGGGTTCCGATTTGAACCATATAAGTCGAGATTGTTGTTGTTCATCTACTACAGATCAGATGTTGCTTTGATTCTTTGGAAATCACCAGGATAAATCGTCTCCCTTTGTTGATTCAAGTTAAAGGATGTGATTTTGCTGCTGTGATTGTATTTGGGATTGGTTGGGATTGTTATTGATTAATCAATTGGTTGGGATTGTATTTGATTAGGAAGGTGTTGGGACTTGGGAGTTTTTCAGTTGGTTTAATTTTGTTACTATAGTTCAAATAGCTGACGAGGGGAAGGATTGGTGTCACATTTGATTTGCATGGACAATGTACCTCAACAAAACCTACGTAATATATTCTAAACTGTATTTTGTTGTCATATATGCCCAAAAACCTATAAATATTGCAAGTACCCTTTTGCAATCTTAACTAATTCCTTGATCCTACACTCCTACTATAACCAACATATATAAACTTGCTGATTATACATATTTTCCTACATTTAACAAAATAAAGTGAACAGAACCTGTCAAATTTAGAGGTTCCAGTCCATCTTCTCTTGCAATGTTTCTTGGCACCATAGACAAGTATTGCTCCCATAAGCTTGAAAAAACAGCCTGGACCATTTTTTTGAAAACAAAGTTACACGCAACTCAAACCCATAATAGCATATTTTTTAACCAGCAAAATGATATAAGCAGATTAACCTTTGACAAATTATGATTTTAAGCAGCCTTGTGGTCAACAACTCAATTGATTGGCAAGTTTTCTACTTTAACCTGCCTTATGACTTTAACCAGCCTCATAGAATCAAAAGCTCCCAAAAGCTTTGAAAAACAACCTACTGCATTTTTTGAAAACAAAGTTATGCCCAATTTAAACCTAAAAAGGAAATTTAATAAGGCTAAGCATCAACGTTGAATCCAGTTATCTATAGTGATATCAAATTTAAATGAATTTGAACCTTGAAACAGTGAGTTGAATCATTTAGAACTTACCACCCTGGCACAGATTTCCTTTGGCTTCTCCCTTAGTGGCAGCACTGTTAGATGGTTGACTAACACGAGAAAAATCGAGCAATTTAATGAAGATCCAAATGGCTTCCATGATAAGTTGATATGATAAGTTGAGAGCAAATAGTTGACACCATCCGATTCTAAGCAAATGTCCATAAAAAAAGAAGTAATATTTCAAAAAGGTAATGATCCAATAAAAAAGAAAAGTATGTAAAGCAAAATAAAAAAAAGGATTATTTTATATTAACTAAGATTATCTCTATCTTACCATTTAACACTTTGAGAGTGTTTAATGCATATGAGGTTGATGTTATGTGTCCTACCCCTCGGGCCGATGCATGGAGGAAACATGCATCGGGTTTACGTTTTTTGTATTCAAATGATCATTTAGAATATTCAAACATCTTGGAAGTTAAGATTACAAGAATTCCTTACAAAATAGAAACTGTACTCCCATCTTTGCCTTGTTTCCCACCTGGCCATATATTTATCTCAAAGAATCATACACAAAAATATATAAAATTAATATAAAAGTTATGAAAAAGTTGTATGGTTTCATAAATCATTTCAGTTCGGAAGATTAAACTTTCTCGCTGCTCGTGCTTGTTCTTTCTAAGTAACGAGATCCCCCATATTCTTCTCTGCGAGAGCTTTTGCCTAAGACCATATCTAGAGTTGGCTCTAATAAAGAAAGATTAAATAAGGTTAGGAGAATTATTTAAAAATCATACAACAAGGTCATCTGTTCTCCATGCCTCCCCAAACAAGCTATGAACTTATGTGGTGATTCACTTTTCACCTGCTAACTGCTTTAGAACATATAAAGCAAAAAAAAATTAACATGAACATAACAAACAAGTGGCAGTTAACGCACCATCAGTGAGAGAATTTACTTTGACTCCTCCGTCAGTGGTGGCACCGCCAGATGAAGTAGGTGCTTCACTAATGGGAGAATCTTCAAGCATTTTGTAAGTTCCAATCGACTACCATGAGGCGAAGAACTAACAGATGACACCTTCATATTCTAATCAAATGCTCATGAAAAAAGTAATGTTAAAAAAGGTTATAATGCCACAAAATAAATCATTTGACACAACAATATATGTTTCATAAAATTTGATTACCAACCAAGCTTACCTTTTTCCCTTTGAAAAGGTTCAATGCCTTCTGAATCTGTAGATATAGAATGTGCTACCTTCACATGGATGAGCTACATCAACACAAGCCTTGTAAATTAAACCTAATGTAAGCATCAACATTGAATCTAGACTATCTAGTTAGCTACATTGACATCATATTTAGATGAATCTTGAAACTATAAGTTAAAGGACAATAAGACTCATCTGAAAATTAAAAAAAATTAATGTTAATAATTACAAGCTGACAAATCTAATACCAATACTTTTCCAACCACCATCAAAAACCCAAGTATCTGAAATACAAAAAATCTAACATTCATAATTGCACGTAGACAAATCTAATATCAATAACTTGCTATTAAAAAAGCCTCATAATGTAATGTAATGTATGAAGTAAGGCACCCACGTTGCCTTGGTTCATACTTAACCATCATTTCCTTCATCAACAAGACCTTTAGCCAACCTCTAAGAATCATAAACAAAAATATTATACTTGCATTAGAAAACATGATGGAGCAAGGGAATTTGCATGAACTGATGAACATAAGAAAAAAAGAACATTTGTAACTTACCATCCTGTGATGGCTTAGAAGTTTCTTTGGCTCCTGCCTCAGTCATCATTGGATGGATGGTTCAAGAATCTTCACGCAATTTAATGAGATCCAATTAACTACCATGAGAAGTTGAGATTCAATTATGTTTGCAAACACATTCAGTTCAACCCAATGATCTTGTAGAGGTTTCCATGCAGTATTTCCCTTTCACCAACATATATCAATGCACTATCTTCTTGATCATACTTATTTCTCTACATTTAACAAAATAAATTGAACATAACGTGCACTACATCTTCATTTATTCCTTAGCACCTTTCACAAGTAGCAATCCCCAAAGCTTAGAAAAACCTGGAACAGTTTTGAAAGAAAGTTACATGAAATTCAAACCATAAAAGCATTAGCTAATTAGGTTAAACATAAATAATAAATCCAATTAGCTACAATGAAATCATATTTAGAAGAGACTGGGGAAAATGCGTTTGCAACATTCTTTATGAAATATCAACCATACCAGGACCTGGTAATAAGTAGAGATGTTGGGATGATTGTCAAACTTGGTATACAAATTTGTGTTCCAATTAAGTAAACAACTCGCAAACTTTGATTGTCTTGCAATATGTTTTCCAAGGTCATCCAGGCATGTGCAGCAGAGGCATTCTGCTAAAGTATGGTTTTGAGATCATCAGAGATTGTGTTGCAAATCCATTGGAGCACGATCGCTTCTAGACGATACCAGGTTTCTTTGTCAAGGACAGGGCTGATGTGGAATTTTCATTATCAGCAAATGATGAAGGGGCTTCAGGACCTGTGATTTTAAGGTCAATGTGATCGCTTACCAGTGAAGCTCGGCATTGGATTTGGATCTATCACAAACAAGCAAACAAATTATTAATCACACTAAAATGATACAAAGAGAAAGAGACAGTATGTCTCTTAAATTAAACACAAGTTTAATAACATTTTTATAAGTCATGAGGAGCATCACAAGTGTCTGTGTAGTATTCAGAAGCGCGTTGATCATAGGATGAACGATTTTAATGAACAAAGAATATAACTTCACCGCTTGAGATCAAGAGTTTAGAAAGAAATTAAAAGGCAGGTAAGAACAACACAATAATTAACGCACATACTTGATTGCTATTGTCGAATGGAGCCAAATTTCGGAGGTAATATCACCGGTTGAACTGCATCTCTTCGGCGGCCTAAGATACACACGGATCTCCGGTTGAAATTTCAAATCTCCATCCGCCACTCATATCACCAGGTCAGCAATCAGAGTGAAATACTGAAATTAGACGCGTACGATGGATGTATATGATGGTGTGGGCGTTGGAAATTTGAGCATTGTAAATTGAGGATGATGATTATAAGCGTCGTATGATGATTCGGAAATCAATTGAAGGAAGATTTAACGAAGATTTGAGATGACGATTCGTTAGCGTTCTGACAGGAATGAAGATCACGCAGGATTTTATGGCGTACGGCGTAGCAAGGACGACGGTTCAAAACCCAACGGTTTGTTTTGTCAAAACACGACGGTCATAAAATCCAGCAACAATAAAATATAATTTTTTGATTTTACACGTCGATGGTATGCAGTAAAAATCACAAATAATGAAATTAAAATATTAAACACCACACTATCTCTAATTAGTGTAGTTAACACTATCTTAAATTAGAGGTGTTAAGTTACAAGTAAGGATAAACAATTAAATTTAGAGATAAGCTAAAAGTAAAAATAACATTAATAAAGTTTAGAGATAAATTTAAACATAATAACGTCATAAGTATTAATATTAAAAAAAAACTATAACTCCGCTCAACAGGTCCGATTTATATCTTGGTTCACCTTTTTAAAAAGATAAAACGAACATGACACATTGACAACTCGCGAGTTGACACCGGTTCTAAAAACACTGTTTATCCACACCCTTTAATTCCTACCATAAGGCTATGTATAGTGATAAAGCCTCCATCACCCCTCTTTTTCCTCTTTCTTTTTCCTTTACGCCGTGTGTTTATAGTTAAACCATACCAAGAAAGTCATTAAACCCAAATGTGCCACCTACCTCGTGAGACCACAGGTCCACAACCACATAGCTCGTGAACCTGTGAAGGAATTAAAGTCGGACTAAAACTAACCTTAGTTCCAAAGCAACATTAGTGAACTCTTGTTCATCTACAACAGATCAAATGTTGCTTTGATTCTTTGGGAATCACCAGGATAAATCGTCTCCCTTTGTTGATTCAAGTTAAAGGATGTGATTTTGCTGCTATAAGTATTGCTCCCTTAAGCTTCAAAAAACAGCCTGGACCATTTTTTGAAAACAAAGTTACAAGCAACTCAAACACATAATAGCATATGTTTTTAACCAGCAAAATGACATAAGCAGATTCCTTTGAGAAATTATGATTTTAAGCAGCCTTGTTCTTTCCAAGCAACAAGATCCCTCGTATTCTTCTCTGTGAGAGCTTTTGCCTAAGACCATATATAGAGTTGGCTCCAATAAAGTTAGATTAAACAAGGTTAGGAGAATTATTTAAAAATCATACAACAAACAAGGTCATCCGTACTCCATGCCTCCACAAACAAGCTATGAACTTATGTGGTGATTCCCTTTTCACCAGCTAACTGCTTTAGAACATATAAAGCAAAAATAAAAAACGAAAATGAACATAACAGACAAGAAGCAGTTAATGTACCATCAGTGTGAGAATTTCCTTTGACTCCTCCGTTAGTGGTGGCATCGCCAGATGATACAAGCCTTGTAAATTAAACCTAATGTATGCATCAACATTGAATTAGTTAGCTACATTGATATCATATTTAGATGAATCTTGAGACTACAAGTTAAAGAACAATAAGACTCTTCTGAAAATAAAAATAAAAATAAAAATCTAATATTAATAATTACAAGCTGACAAATCTAGTACCAATACCTTCCCAACCACTATCAAACCCAAGTATCTGAAAATCAAAAAAAAAAAACTAATATTAATAATTGCACGTAGACAAATCTAATATCAATAATTTGCTATAAAAAAGCCTCATAATGTAATGTTTGAAGTAAGGCACCCACGTTGCCTTGGTTCATACTCAACCATCATTTCCTTCATCATCAAGACCTTAAGCCAACCTCTAAGAGTCATACACAAAAATATTATACACAGATAAAACAATAAATTAAGCAAAAGCAATAGAAATTCATGAATCATTTCACTTTGACGCTTACACTTCTTTCTACTTGTTATTTTAGAGAAATGGAATCCCTCATATACCTCTCTTTCTCTACCAGAGATTTTACTGAACACAATATCTTAGAGTTAGCTCCAACAACAAAAGACTAAACAAGGTTATAAGAACTGATTCAAGAATTAATGGACATACAACATAGTTGATCCTTCTCTTATGCTTCTCGGAACGAGCTTCACACCATTGTGTTGAGTCACCTTGATTTACTACTTGTGTTAGACAACATGTCAAAAAAAAGAAATTTATATGAAGATAAGAAAAAGCCCTGTGATAATACTAACTCATGAATAAAAAGACATACAACATGGTCGGTCGTTCTCATATGCCTCTCCAAACGAGCTCACACGGCTGTGTCGAGTCACCTTCATTTACTACTTGCATTAGAAAACATCATGGAACAAGAGGAAATTTATATGTTGCATAGTTTTTCAAACGATTGCAAAAGAAAGTTGACAATCATACCATTAAATTCTACTCTCCTTGTTTTCCTTTAGAGTGTACTTTATTCACACCATGACTGTCACTCAGAATGTTGTTGTTTCACCAAGAACATCATGATCCTTGTGACCGCTTGTTGCTTCTGCTATCAAATTAGCATCTTATACCATAGCATTAAGATTTTCAGTATCTTTGAAGTAGAGAATGAAATAAAGAAAATATATTATTATAATGTTGCATAGTTTTTCATACAGATGCAAAAGAAAGTTGACAATCATACCACTACATTGTACTCTCCTTGATTTCCTTTAGAGTGTACTTTATGCACACCATTCCTGACCATTTTGAATGCTGTTGTTTCACCAAGAGCATCATGACCCTTCTGACCGCTTGTTGCGTCTGCTATCGGATATCTTGTACATACCAGCATTAATATTGTCAGAATCTTTGAAGCAGAATTAATTATTTAACTCTAGTTATTGTTGACCTTACTCAATTATAGGCAATTCAACAAAAGGAAAAGGCATTAATAGGAACAGTGGATGCGGACGCAAACCACTGATGAGAAGATGGCACGCACATGATTAATCCTAGCAATAAACTGCACCCATGATTAATCCTCTGTGAACCGTCACAAGGGGTAGAACATCAAAGAGGAGATGACATGAGATTATCAATTGGAGTCGTGTATCCGTTTAACCGTTTCCATATTATTATATTATATTCATAAATGTTTATCACTCAAACCCATAATAGTACATGTCATACAGTTTAAACATAAATATTGAATCTAATAAGCTACAATGATACAATACTTTATAACTTACCACCAATGATGGCACACAAGGAATTTCCTTTGGAACCTTTCACCATGGCGACCGTTTTGCTAGACGGTTGACTAACACAAGAATCTTAATGCAACTTAATAAGTTCCAGTTGACTACCATGAAAAGTAAAGAATAAACAAATAACACCTAAGAAAATGTTCACAAAAAAAGTAGTGTTAAAAAGGTTATGATTCACTGAGAAACAAAAAATGTAAAAGCAAACAACAATAAACAATCTTACCCAGTATATTTCCACTTTCAGTAGGGCCTGGGGGGAAGGATAGATACAAACCTTACCCCTATCCCAATTGGGATAGAGAGGCTGCTCCAAAAGAGTTCCCAGCTCAAAGTTATCGTTTGAAGTTGATCATCCCAATGATTTTAACGTTATTTTCACAAAATAATTGAAACAACTTTAAAATTAGTGCACTTTTACTTTTGCCCCTTAAGGGCCACACATATATACATGATATACGTGCACCACAAATGGGGCGTAAAAAAATGTAAAAGCACAATGATATAAAAAAATTTACCTACGACAAATTATGGTTTTAACCAAAGGTCAAAAACTTAATCAATTTGCAAGTTTTCTACGCCATTGCTCACAAAATCGAAAAGTAACGTTGACAAATAACGCCCTCCAAAGGTTTGAAAAACAACCTAGTACATTCTTTGGAAACAAAGTTACACACAATTCATACCCATAAAAGGAAACTAAATTAGATTAAGCATCAACTTTGAATCCAATTAGCTATAAAGATACCATATCTAGATGAATCTAAATCTTGAAATTGTAAGTTGAGCCATTTATAACTTACCAGCCTGTGATGGCAAATATTTTCCTTTGGCTCCTACCTCAGTGGCGGCAATGCTATAGACGCTTGACTACCACGAGAATCTTCATGCAATTCAATAAGATCCAAATGGCTTCAATGACAATTTGAGAACAAATAGAGACACCATCCTAATCTAAGCAAATGTCAATGAGATAAGTAGTATTTCAAAACGGTAATGAAGTCACAAGAAGCTAAACATTTATGCAAAAGAATAAAAAATTATATAAACTACTATTACTCAAGCTTACCTTTAGGACTTTGGGAAGTTTCAATGCTTATTGTAAGTTGTAGCAACCGTAGAGATCCGGCTCTGTGACCTAGAGGTAACCCTCTTGTAGAAATGCTAGAATGCTGAGTAAGGATGTGTACATCAAGTCCGAGTTAACCCAAAATCCCCACCCTTGGGCCAATGCATGTTGGAGCCTCCTGCATCAGGCTTAACTTTTCTATGTTTCACCTACCACCTCTCACCTACTACCTGCTTTTGAAAATATGAAGCAAAAAAATAAATTAACATGATCATAAGAAGCAAAAGGCATTATAACTTATCACAAATGAGGGAATTTCTTTTGGTTCCTTCATTAGCAATAGCACTGCTAGGTGAGTAGATTCTTGTCTAACTGGATAATTTTCACGCATATAATAAGTTCCAAATAACTAACATGGGAAACTAAGAATTAAGAGATGACACCTTCATATTCTAATCAAATGTTCATGAAAAATTTAGTGTTGAAAAAATGTTATAATGCAATGAGATAAACCAAGCAAACCTTTTTCACTTTCAAAAGATTCAATGACTTTTGTATCTCAAAAGGAAAAAGTTTTGCACTTATCTGAAGAAATAGAAACATTGTCACATGCTCGCATTCACAAGGACCAGCTACATCAACACAAGCCTTGTAAATTAAACCTAACAAATGCATCAACATTGAATCAAGTTAGCTACAACGATACGATATTTAGATGAATCTTGAAACTCTAAGGTGAAGGACACTAAGACTCATCTTGCAACAATGAGTATATGATGTATACCTTCTTTGTAGCAGCTGCAGTAATAACATTGATTATAGAACTGTCTTCTAACCAATACCCGACCTAAATATCTGAAAATCAGAAAATCTTATATTAATAATTACACATTGGCAAATCCTATACCAATAATTTGCAATAAAAAAACCAACATAACGTAATGTTGAAGTGATGCACCCATGTTGCCTTGTTTCTCACCGGACCATCATTTCCTTCAAGACCTTTAGCCAACCTCTAAGAATTATACACAAATATATTATAGAAAGATAAAATAATAAATTAAGCAAAAACTATACGGTTTCATGAATCATTTCACTTTTAAGATTACACTTCTCTCCACTTGTTCTTTCCAAACAATGGAATCCCTCGTATATATACATATCCTCTCTACCAGAGATTTTGCCAAAGACCATATCTCAGATTTAGCTCAAAAAATAGAAAACTAAACTAGGTTATAAAGCTAATTTAAAAATTAAAAGACATACAACATGTCTCTTCAAACAAGCTTCACACCGTTGTGTTGAGTCACCTTCATTTACAACTTGCGTAAGAAAACATGTTGGAAAAAGAAAAGTAATATGAAGATAAGAAAAAAGAGACATTTTACCAGTTTGTGACGACCAAGAATTTTCTCTTTGGCTCGTGCCTCAGTCACTGTTGGACAAATGTTTAGGAGAATCTTCATGCAATTTAATGAGATCCAATTGACTACCATGAGAAGTTGAGAGCAAATGGATAATACCTTTGTATTTTAAGAGAATGTCTATCAGAAAAGTAGCGTTATAAGGTCGTGATGCAATCAGAAACAAAGCATGCATACTGAATAACCTTTAAAAGTTAATGAATTTATTACCCAACCTACGTCTCGAAAAAAAACAATCTCTTTTCTTGAGATAAGTTATCTTGCATCACATCTGCATGAACACAATTAAGAAACATATGTTATTTTATATAATGACGTGAAAGAAAGAAACAAAAATATTTTGTGTTATGAACAAGGGAGAAGTTTCAAACCACTAATGAGAAGATATGGCAAAGAGAGGATTAATCCTAGCAATAATCTGCATGTCCAAGACCTGGAAGAGAGAGAAATACATGATAAAGATAATAGATTATTGTAATGTTGCATCACTTTTCATACAGATGCAAAAGAAAGTTGAAAATCATACCATTACATTGTACTCTCCTTTTTTTCCCTTTAAAGCGTACTTTATGCACACCATTACTGCCAATTAGAATGTTGTTTCACTATCACCAAGAACACCATATGACTCGTATGACCGCTTGTTGCTTATGCTATCAGATTAACACTTTATACCATAGCTTTAAAATTTTCAGCATCTTAAAGCTGATTTTTCAAAGGTGGTTAGTATTGACATGACTATGTTATAGGCAACTGAAAAAAAGCCCATTAATTAATAGGAGCATTTGGTGAGGACACAAACCACTAAAAAGAAATGGCACATGGAGGACTAATCCTAGCAACAAACTGCATGTCCATCACCTCAAAGAGAGAGAAAAACATTAAGACGATAGATTAATATGATGTTGTATCGCTTTCATACAAATGCATAAGAAAGTTGGCAGTCGTACCATGAAAATCATGACCCTTGTGACCGCTTGTTGCTTCTGCAATCATATTAGCAGCTTACTTCCCGATCAAACGTATTTCATCTTCTCGTATAATGACTCCTTAGCACCATTGACAGATATATCTCAACTTTATTTTGTTGTCATAGATACCCAAAAAAAACTATAATTATCACAAGTTATCTTTCGCATTCTTAACTAGCTCTCTAGTCCTACTATAAACAACATATATAAATTTACTTGCTTTTTGATCATACGTATTTTGCTACATTTAACAAAATAAATTGAACAAATCCTGTCAAATTTAGAGGTTCAACGTAATCCATGTCTCCTGCAATGATTCCTTGGCACTATTGATAAATATCGCTTCCTTAAAGCCTGAAAATCAACCTGGAACATCATTTGAAAACAAAGCTACAATGATACAATACTTTATAACTTACCATCAATGATGGCACACAAGGAATATCCTATGGCTCCTTTCACAGTGGCGACGGTATTGCTACACGGTTGACTAACACGAGAATCTTCATGCAATTTAATAAGTTCCATAATAAGTTCCAGTTGACTACCATGAGAAGTAAAGAATTAAAGAATAACAAAAGTAGTTTGAAAAAAGGTTATGAATATACGAAAAAAGTAGTGTGAAAAAAGGTTGTGAATATATGATGATGTGAGAAACAAAAAGTGTAAAGCACAATGATATAAGAAGATTACCTACGAGAAATTGTGATTTGAACCAGCCTTCTGGTCAACACTTAGCAACCCAATCGATTGGCAAGTTTTCTATGTTATTCATCGCAAAATCAAAAAGCACCATTGACAAATAACGGTATCCAAAGGTTTGAAACACAACCTAGAACATTCTTTGGAAACAAAGTTACACACAATTCGAACCCATAAAAGGAATTTTAATTAGATTAAGAATACAATTAGCTATAATGATGATCATATCTAGATGAATCTAAATCTTGAAATTGTAAGTTAAGACATTTATAACTTACTACCCTGTGATGGCAAATATTTTCCTTTGGCTCCTCACTCGGTGGCGGCAATGCTATAGACGGCTGACTAACACAAGAATCTTCATGCAATTCCATAAGATCCAAATGGATTCAATAACAAGTTAATAACAAATAGAGGACACCATTCTAGTCACAAGAAGCAAAGCATTTATGCAAAATAATAAAAAATTATATAAACCACTATTACTCAAGCTTACCTTTAGGACTTTGAGAAGGTTCAATGCTTATTATAAGTTGTAGCAACCATAGTGATGCGACTCAGTGACCTAGAGGTCATCCTCTTGTAGAAATGCTAGAATGCCGAGTAAGGATGCGTACATCAAGTCCAAGTTAACCCAAAATCCCCACCCTTGGGCCAATGCATGCAGGAGCCTCTATATTCAAATGATCAATTAGAATATTTAGACATCTCGGAAGTTAAAACCACAAGAATTCCTTACAAAATATAACTTGTCAGGCACCTATGCCTTGTTTCCCAATTGATCATATGTTTATCTCTAAAAATCGCACACACAAAAAAATGAAATTAATATAAAACTTATGCAAAAGTTGTATATTGTCATATATCATTTCAATTTGGAAGATTAAACTTCTTTCTCCTAGTGATTTTTCTTTCTAAGAAACAAGATCCCTCATATTCTACCCTACAAGATCTTTTGCATAAGACCATACCTAGAGTTGGATCTAACAAAAGGAAAATTAAACAAGGCTAGGAGAAGTATTTAAAAAACATACAAGGTAATATGTTCTCCATGGCTTCCCAAACAAGCTATAAACATACGTGGTGATACATGTTTCACCTACCACCATTCACCTACTACCTGCTTTAGAAAATATGAAGCAAGATAAAATTTAACTTGATCATAAGAAACAAAACGCATTTATAACTTATCACCAATAAGGAAATTCCCTTTGGTTCCTTCATTAGTAATGGCACTGCTACATGAGTAGATGCTTGACTAACTGGATAATTTTCATGCATTTAATAAGTTCCAAATAACTAACATGGGAAACTAAGAACTAAGAGATGACACCTTCCTATTCTAATCAAATGTAATTCCAGCAGTCAGTTTTAAGAAAACGCATTGTGCATGTATTCATTGGCGGAGGTTTTAAAGGGCCCGGGGGTGCCCCGGATCCTGCCGTTTTTCTGGCCATAAGTCTCGATATGATAGTTTTTGGTCGAAAATTTTTATAGGTATTGAGCCCGGCCCCTTCGGTTTTTCATCATAAAATTCCTTGGGCCCCCCTTGGATTTTAAAAAATAATAAAGTTGAACTAGTATTGTAAGTTTAACATTGCCTTTAAAAGTTCACAGTATCGATTGTTATCTTGTTCATTAGCAAATCTTGAGTTCAAATCTTTTTTTGGGTTTTAAAAATTAAAATGGGCCTTAACTATTGTACATTACCTATTTCAATAATCGTCTTCGGAAAGGAAATTGCTTAGAAGTTTGATTCGTAGTGTATAATCAATGAGTTCAAAGAGCTTAAAGTTTGTAGCGTTGAATTGTGATTATTCTTCTGGTTGCTCACCTTTTCATTTTAAACATTTTATGTCTTGTTTGATACAAAAATATATTTATTTTTTAATTGAACAAATATTTGATATTTTAAACTTTAAATTGTTTGACCCAACCCGAATAATTATGTGTCGACCCGAATTTTAGTCCCATGATTTCTGCCCCCTCGGACAAATTTTTCAAGCTCCGTCACTGCATGTATTGTAATAATTTGCTATAAAAACATGAATTGTTAGGTTAAAATTTTAAAATTAGTAATGCACATCAGTTGCCTTGTTTTCCACAGAATCATCTTTTTACTTCAGCATCAAGACCACCTCAGGAAATATCTGCGAATCAAACACAAAATTATTATAAGAATATATGACAAAAGTTTCATGTATTCATGAATCATTCCACTTTAAAGATTACAATTCGAAGATTATACTCCTTTCTGCTTGTTCTTCTGAGCAATGAGATCCATCATGTGTGTTTGCCTAAGACCATATCTCAGAGTCAGGCAGTCAGCTCCAACAAAGGTAGCCAAAACAAGGTTATGAGGTAATTGAAAGAACTAAAAGACAAAGCATGGGCTAACTGATGCATCTCTAAAAGAGCTTACACCGCAGACGTGATTCTCCTTCATCTACTACTTGATTTAGGACATATGAAAGACAAAAAATAGTAAGAATACAAGAAAAAAGGAGGTATTTGTAACTTATTATCCTATGATGGCACATAATTTCCTTTGGCTAGTGCATTGGTGGTGGGACTGCTAGACAGTTGACTAAAAGGAGGATCTTTATGCTAGCTAATACGATTCAATTAGCAAACACGAGTAATAGAGACGTGACAAATGACACCTTAATTTTCTAAGCAAATATCCATGATAAAGTAGTGTTGAAAAAGATTATAAAGCTTTGAGAATCAAAACATGTAAAGCACGAAATACAATGATCATCTTTGAAAAACTATGAGGGAATTTCCTTTGGTTCCTTGATTAGTAATGGCACTGCTAGGTGAGTAGGTGCTTGGCTAACTAGACAATATTCATGCATTTAATAAGTTCCAATTGACTCCCAATGGAAACTAAGAACTAATAGATGACACCTTCATATTCTAATCAAATGTTCATGTAGTGTGAAAAAAATGTTATAATGCAAAGAGATTAAACATTTAAAGCACAACAACATAAATTTAATAAACTATGGTTACCATCCAAAGCTTACCTTTTTCACTTTTAAAAGATTCAATGACTTTTGTATCCGAAAAGGAAAAAGTTTTGCACTTATCTGAAGAAACAGAAACATTGTCACATGCTCACATTCACAAGGACCAGCTACATCAACGCAAGCCTTGTAATTTGTAAATTAACCTAACAAATGCATCAACATCGAATCAAGTTAGCCACAATGATACGATATTTAGATAAATCTTGAAACTCTAAGGTGAAGGACACTAAGACTCATCTTACAACAATGAGTATATGATGTATGCCTTCTTTACAGCAGCTGCAGTACTAACATTGATAATAGAACTGTCTTCTAACCAATATCTGACCTAAGTTCTGAAAATCAGGAAATCTAGT
Source organism: Mikania micrantha (assembly GCA_009363875.1). Classification (NCBI taxonomy): domain Eukaryota; kingdom Viridiplantae; phylum Streptophyta; class Magnoliopsida; order Asterales; family Asteraceae; genus Mikania; species Mikania micrantha. Next base: position 64,161,280 of record CM018685.1, read on the forward strand.
ATTAATAATTACACATTGGCAAATCTTATACCAATAATTTGCAATGAAAAAAACCCACATAATGTCATGTTGAAGTGATGCTCCCAGGTTGCCTTGTTTCTCACTAGACCATCATTACCTTCAGCAATCAAGACCTTTAGCCAACCTCTAAAAATCGTACACAAATATATTATAGAAAGATAAAATGATAAATTAAAAGCACAACATAAATTAAATAAACTATGATTACCATCCAAGCTTACCTTTTTCACTTTCAGAAGGTCCAATGCCTTTTGTATCTGAAAAAGAAAAGTTTGGCCCTTATCTACAGAAATAAAATTAGTGTCACATACACCAGGACTAGCAACATCAACACAAGCGTCGTAAATTAAACCTAACAAATGCATCAACATTGAAACTAGTTAGCTACAACGATATCATAATAGATGAATCTTCAATCTGTAAGTTGAAGGATGCTAAGATTCATCTTACAACAAACGGTAAGTTAAATGTCACAAAAACTCATCTTACAACAACGACAGGGGCTTCTGTGGATTTTTCTACATCTGCAAGTGATGAGGGGGCTCCGCCGGGCCTGTGATTTTAGTGTCAATGTGATCTCTTACCAGGAGAGCTCGGCAACAGATCCTAAAAAGTTCCACCCAGGAGTTGTATCTGACCTAAGTTCTGAAAATCAGGAAATCTAGTATTAATAATTACACACTGGCAAATCTTATACCAATAATTTGCAATGAAAAAAACCCACATAATGTCATGTTGAAGTGATGCTCCCAGGTTGCCTTGTTTCTCACTAGACCATCATTACCTTCAGCAATCAAGACCTTTAGCCAACCTCTAAAAATCGTACACAAATATACTATAGAAAGATAAAATAATAAAATAAAAGCACAACAACATAAATTTAATAAACTATGATTACCATCCAAGCTTACCTTTTTCACTTTCAGAAGGTCCAATGCCTTTTGTATCTGAAAAAGAAAAGTTTGGCACTTATCTACAGAAACAAAATTAGTGTCACATTCACCAGGACCAGCTACATCAACACAAGCGTTGTAAATTGAACCTAACAAATGCATCAACATTGAAACTAGTTAGCTACAACGATATCATAATAGATGAATCTTCAATGTGTAAGTTGAAGGACGCTAAGATTCATCTTACAACAAACGGTAAGTTAAATGTCACAAAAACTCATCTTACAACAAGGACAGGGGCTTCTGTGGATTTTTCTACATCTGCAAGTGATCAGGGGCTCTGCAGGGCCTGTGATTTTAGTGTCAATGTGATCTCTTACCAGGAGAGCTCGGCAACAGATCCTAAAAAGTTCCACCCAGGAGTTGTATCTGACCTAAGTTCTGAAAATCAGGAAATCTAGTATTAATAATTACACACTGGCAAATCTTATACCAATAATTTGCAATGAAAAAAACCCACATAATGACATGTTGAAGTGATGCTCCCAGGTTGCCTTGTTTCTCACTAGACCATCATTACCTTCAGCAATCAAGACCTATAGCCAACCTCTAAAAATCGTACACAAATATATTATAGAAAGATAAAATGATAAATTAAAAGCACAACAACATAAATTTAATAAACTATGATTACCATCCAAGCTTACCTTTTTCACTTTCAGAGGTCCAATGCCTTTTGTATCTGAAAAAGAAAAGTTTGGCGTTGTAAATTAAACCTAACAAATGCATCAACATTTAAACTAGTTAGCTACAACGATATCGTAATAGATGAATCTTCAAGCTGTAACTTGAAGGACTCTAAGACTCATCTTACAACAATGAGTAAGTTAAAGGTCAGAAAAACTCATCTTACAACAAGGACAGGGGCTGCTGTGGATTTTTCTACATCTGCAAGTGATGAGGGGGCTGCAGGGCCTATGATTACCATCCAAGCTTACCTTTTTCACTTTCAGAAGGTCCAATGCCTTTTGTATCTGAAAAAGAAAAGTTTGGCGTTGTAAATTAAACCTAACAAATGCATCAACATTTAAACTAGTTAGCTACAACGATATCGTAATAGATGAATCTTCAAGCTGTAACTTGAAGGACTCTAAGACTCATCTTACAACAATGAGTAAGTTAAAGGTCAGAAAAACTCACCTTACAACAAGGACAGGGGCTGCTGTGGACTTTTCTACATCTGCAAGTGATGAGGGGGCTGCAGGGCCTGTGATTTTAGTGTCAATGTGATCGCTTACCAGGAGAGCTCGGCAGCAGATCCTAAAAAGTTCCACCCAGGAGTTGTATCTACCATTTTGCATTTCATTAATAACTGGCTGGAATATAGCTCAGCTAATGATCATGATTAACACAAAGAACAATTCCTTAATCTTATGGGGTACTTCATCATCCAATCCAAATTTGGCAAACAATTGTTAAGAATTTATTAAAATATTAACAGATATATCTTAGCTTTATTTTGTTGTCATAGATACCCCTGAAAAAACTAGAATAATCGCAAGTAATCTTTCGCATTCTTAACTGACTCTATGCTCCTACGTATTTTGCTACATTTAAGAAAATAAAATGAATAGAACCTGTCAAATTTAGAGGTCCCGCTCCATTTCTCCTGCAATGATTCCTGGGCACTGAATAGACTCTCAAACCCATTAAAGTATATGTTATACAGGTTAAACATAAACATTGAATCTAATTAGTTACAATGATCATACTTTATAAATTACCACCAATGATGGCGCACAAGGGATTTCCTTTGGCTCCTTTCCCCAGTGACGGCAATATTGCTAGATGGTTGACCAACACAAGAATCTTCATGTGACTTATTAAGTTCCAGTTGACTACCATGAGAAGTTAATAATCAACACCTTTATATTCTAAGAAAATGTTCACAAAAAAATCAGTTAGAAAAGGCTATGATGCAGTGAGAAACACAAAGTAAAGCACAACGATATAAAAAAGTTTACCTTTGAGAAAATACGATCATAAAAGCTTCTGTTCAACAACACTATCGATTGGCAAATTTTCTCCGTCATTCCTTGCAAAATCAAAAAGCACCATCGGCAAATAACCCTCTCCAAAGGTTTGAAAAACAACCTAGTACAGTTTTTGGAAACAAAGTAGCACTCAATTCAACCCAAAAATGAAATTTAATCAAATAAAGCATCAACAATGAATCCAATTGGCTATAATGATATCGTATCTAAATGAATCTAAATTTTGAAACTGTACATTGCTACATTTATAAGTTACCACCCTATGATGGCAAACATTTTCCTTTGGCTCCTCACTCAGTGGCATTGCTAGACAGTTGACTATGAAGAGAATCTTCATGCAATTTAATAAGATTCAAATGGCTTCAATGACAAGTTGAGAACAAATAGATGGCACAACGATATAAAAAAGTTTATATTCTAAGAAAATGTTCACAAAAAAATCAGTTAGAAAAGGCTATGATGCAGTGAGAAACACAAAGTAAAGCACAACGATATAAAAAAGTTTACCTTTGAGAAAATACGATCATAAAAGCTTCTGTTCAACAACACTATCGATTGGCAAATTTTCTCCGTCATTCCTTGCAAAATCAAAAAGCACCATCGGCAAATAACCCTCTCCAAAGGTTTGAAAAACAACCTAGTACAGTTTTTGGAAACAAAGTAGCACTCAATTCAACCCAAAAATGAAATTTAATCAAATAAAGCATCAACAATGAATCCAATTGGCTATAATGATATCGTATCTAAATGAATCTAAATTTTGAAACTGTACATTGCTACATTTATAAGTTACCACCCTATGATGGCAAACATTTTCCTTTGGCTCCTCACTCAGTGGCATTGCTAGACAGTTGACTATGAAGAGAATCTTCATGCAATTTAATAAGATTCAAATGGCTTCAATGACAAGTTGAGAACAAATAGATGGCACAACGATATAAAAAAGTTTATATTCTAAGAAAATGTTCACAAAAAAATCAGTTAGAAAAGGCTATGATGCAGTGAGAAACACAAAGTAAAGCACAACGATATAAAAAAGTTTACCTTTGAGAAAATACGATCATAAAAGCTTCTGTTCAACAACACTATCGATTGGCAAATTTTCTCCGTCATTCCTTGCAAAATCAAAAAGCACCATCGGCAAATAACCCTCTCCAAAGGTTTGAAAAACAACCTAGTACAGTTTTTGGAAACAAAGTAGCACTCAATTCAACCCAAAAATGAAATTTAATCAAATAAAGCATCAACAATGAATCCAATTGGCTATAATGATATCGTATCTAAATGAATCTAAATTTTGAAACTGTACATTGCTACATTTATAAGTTACCACCCTATGATGGCAAACATTTTCCTTTGGCTCCTCACTCAGTGGCATTGCTAGACAGTTGACTATGAAGAGAATCTTCATGCAATTTAATAAGATTCAAATGGCTTCAATGACAAGTTGAGAACAAATAGATGGCACAACGATATAAAAAAGTTTATATTCTAAGAAAATGTTCACAAAAAAATCAGTTAGAAAAGGCTATGATGCAGTGAGAAACACAAAGTAAAGCACAACGATATAAAAAAGTTTACCTTTGAGAAAATACGATCATAAAAGCTTCTGTTCAACAACACTATCGATTGGCAAATTTTCTCCGTCATTCCTTGCAAAATCAAAAAGCACCATCGGCAAATAACCCTCTCCAAAGGTTTGAAAAACAACCTAGTACAGTTTTTGGAAACAAAGTAGCACTCAATTCAACCCAAAAATGAAATTTAATCAAATAAAGCATCAACAATGAATCCAATTGGCTATAATGATATCGTATCTAAATGAATCTAAATTTTGAAACTGTACATTGCTACATTTATAAGTTACCACCCTATGATGGCAAACATTTTCCTTTGGCTCCTCACTCAGTGGCATTGCTAGACAGTTGACTATGAAGAGAATCTTCATGCAATTTAATAAGATTCAAATGGCTTCAATGACAAGTTGAGAACAAATAGATGGCACAACGATATAAAAAAGTTTATATTCTAAGAAAATGTTCACAAAAAAATCAGTTAGAAAAGGCTATGATGCAGTGAGAAACACAAAGTAAAGCACAACGATATAAAAAAGTTTACCTTTGAGAAAATACGATCATAAAAGCTTCTGTTCAACAACACTATCGATTGGCAAATTTTCTCCGTCATTCCTTGCAAAATCAAAAAGCACCATCGGCAAATAACCCTCTCCAAAGGTTTGAAAAACAACCTAGTACAGTTTTTGGAAACAAAGTAGCACTCAATTCAACCCAAAAATGAAATTTAATCAAATAAAGCATCAACAATGAATCCAATTGGCTATAATGATATCGTATCTAAATGAATCTAAATTTTGAAACTGTACATTGCTACATTTATAAGTTACCACCCTATGATGGCAAACATTTTCCTTTGGCTCCTCACTCAGTGGCATTGCTAGACAGTTGACTATGAAGAGAATCTTCATGCAATTTAATAAGATTCAAATGGCTTCAATGACAAGTTGAGAACAAATAGATGGCACAACGATATAAAAAAGTTTATATTCTAAGAAAATGTTCACAAAAAAATCAGTTAGAAAAGGCTATGATGCAGTGAGAAACACAAAGTAAAGCACAACGATATAAAAAAGTTTACCTTTGAGAAAATACGATCATAAAAGCTTCTGTTCAACAACACTATCGATTGGCAAATTTTCTCCGTCATTCCTTGCAAAATCAAAAAGCACCATCGGCAAATAACCCTCTCCAAAGGTTTGAAAAACAACCTAGTACAGTTTTTGGAAACAAAGTAGCACTCAATTCAACCCAAAAATGAAATTTAATCAAATAAAGCATCAACAATGAATCCAATTGGCTATAATGATATCGTATCTAAATGAATCTAAATTTTGAAACTGTACATTGCTACATTTATAAGTTACCACCCTATGATGGCAAACATTTTCCTTTGGCTCCTCACTCAGTGGCATTGCTAGACAGTTGACTATGAAGAGAATCTTCATGCAATTTAATAAGATTCAAATGGCTTCAATGACAAGTTGAGAACAAATAGATGGCACAACGATATAAAAAAGTTTATATTCTAAGAAAATGTTCACAAAAAAATCAGTTAGAAAAGGCTATGATGCAGTGAGAAACACAAAGTAAAGCACAACGATATAAAAAAGTTTACCTTTGAGAAAATACGATCATAAAAGCTTCTGTTCAACAACACTATCGATTGGCAAATTTTCTCCGTCATTCCTTGCAAAATCAAAAAGCACCATCGGCAAATAACCCTCTCCAAAGGTTTGAAAAACAACCTAGTACAGTTTTTGGAAACAAAGTAGCACTCAATTCAACCCAAAAATGAAATTTAATCAAATAAAGCATCAACAATGAATCCAATTGGCTATAATGATATCGTATCTAAATGAATCTAAATTTTGAAACTGTACATTGCTACATTTATAAGTTACCACCCTATGATGGCAAACATTTTCCTTTGGCTCCTCACTCAGTGGCATTGCTAGACAGTTGACTATGAAGAGAATCTTCATGCAATTTAATAAGATTCAAATGGCTTCAATGACAAGTTGAGAACAAATAGATGGCACAACGATATAAAAAAGTTTATATTCTAAGAAAATGTTCACAAAAAAATCAGTTAGAAAAGGCTATGATGCAGTGAGAAACACAAAGTAAAGCACAACGATATAAAAAAGTTTACCTTTGAGAAAATACGATCATAAAAGCTTCTGTTCAACAACACTATCGATTGGCAAATTTTCTCCGTCATTCCTTGCAAAATCAAAAAGCACCATCGGCAAATAACCCTCTCCAAAGGTTTGAAAAACAACCTAGTACAGTTTTTGGAAACAAAGTAGCACTCAATTCAACCCAAAAATGAAATTTAATCAAATAAAGCATCAACAATGAATCCAATTGGCTATAATGATATCGTATCTAAATGAATCTAAATTTTGAAACTGTACATTGCTACATTTATAAGTTACCACCCTATGATGGCAAACATTTTCCTTTGGCTCCTCACTCAGTGGCATTGCTAGACAGTTGACTATGAAGAGAATCTTCATGCAATTTAATAAGATTCAAATGGCTTCAATGACAAGTTGAGAACAAATAGATGGCACAACGATATAAAAAAGTTTATATTCTAAGAAAATGTTCACAAAAAAATCAGTTAGAAAAGGCTATGATGCAGTGAGAAACACAAAGTAAAGCACAACGATATAAAAAAGTTTACCTTTGAGAAAATACGATCATAAAAGCTTCTGTTCAACAACACTATCGATTGGCAAATTTTCTCCGTCATTCCTTGCAAAATCAAAAAGCACCATCGGCAAATAACCCTCTCCAAAGGTTTGAAAAACAACCTAGTACAGTTTTTGGAAACAAAGTAGCACTCAATTCAACCCAAAAATGAAATTTAATCAAATAAAGCATCAACAATGAATCCAATTGGCTATAATGATATCGTATCTAAATGAATCTAAATTTTGAAACTGTACATTGCTACATTTATAAGTTACCACCCTATGATGGCAAACATTTTCCTTTGGCTCCTCACTCAGTGGCATTGCTAGACAGTTGACTATGAAGAGAATCTTCATGCAATTTAATAAGATTCAAATGGCTTCAATGACAAGTTGAGAACAAATAGATGGCACAACGATATAAAAAAGTTTATATTCTAAGAAAATGTTCACAAAAAAATCAGTTAGAAAAGGCTATGATGCAGTGAGAAACACAAAGTAAAGCACAACGATATAAAAAAGTTTACCTTTGAGAAAATACGATCATAAAAGCTTCTGTTCAACAACACTATCGATTGGCAAATTTTCTCCGTCATTCCTTGCAAAATCAAAAAGCACCATCGGCAAATAACCCTCTCCAAAGGTTTGAAAAACAACCTAGTACAGTTTTTGGAAACAAAGTAGCACTCAATTCAACCCAAAAATGAAATTTAATCAAATAAAGCATCAACAATGAATCCAATTGGCTATAATGATATCGTATCTAAATGAATCTAAATTTTGAAACTGTACATTGCTACATTTATAAGTTACCACCCTATGATGGCAAACATTTTCCTTTGGCTCCTCACTCAGTGGCATTGCTAGACAGTTGACTATGAAGAGAATCTTCATGCAATTTAATAAGATTCAAATGGCTTCAATGACAAGTTGAGAACAAATAGATGGCACAACGATATAAAAAAGTTTATATTCTAAGAAAATGTTCACAAAAAAATCAGTTAGAAAAGGCTATGATGCAGTGAGAAACACAAAGTAAAGCACAACGATATAAAAAAGTTTACCTTTGAGAAAATACGATCATAAAAGCTTCTGTTCAACAACACTATCGATTGGCAAATTTTCTCCGTCATTCCTTGCAAAATCAAAAAGCACCATCGGCAAATAACCCTCTCCAAAGGTTTGAAAAACAACCTAGTACAGTTTTTGGAAACAAAGTAGCACTCAATTCAACCCAAAAATGAAATTTAATCAAATAAAGCATCAACAATGAATCCAATTGGCTATAATGATATCGTATCTAAATGAATCTAAATTTTGAAACTGTACATTGCTACATTTATAAGTTACCACCCTATGATGGCAAACATTTTCCTTTGGCTCCTCACTCAGTGGCATTGCTAGACAGTTGACTATGAAGAGAATCTTCATGCAATTTAATAAGATTCAAATGGCTTCAATGACAAGTTGAGAACAAATAGATGGCACAACGATATAAAAAAGTTTATATTCTAAGAAAATGTTCACAAAAAAATCAGTTAGAAAAGGCTATGATGCAGTGAGAAACACAAAGTAAAGCACAACGATATAAAAAAGTTTACCTTTGAGAAAATACGATCATAAAAGCTTCTGTTCAACAACACTATCGATTGGCAAATTTTCTCCGTCATTCCTTGCAAAATCAAAAAGCACCATCGGCAAATAACCCTCTCCAAAGGTTTGAAAAACAACCTAGTACAGTTTTTGGAAACAAAGTAGCACTCAATTCAACCCAAAAATGAAATTTAATCAAATAAAGCATCAACAATGAATCCAATTGGCTATAATGATATCGTATCTAAATGAATCTAAATTTTGAAACTGTACATTGCTACATTTATAAGTTACCACCCTATGATGGCAAACATTTTCCTTTGGCTCCTCACTCAGTGGCATTGCTAGACAGTTGACTATGAAGAGAATCTTCATGCAATTTAATAAGATTCAAATGGCTTCAATGACAAGTTGAGAACAAATAGATGGCACAACGATATAAAAAAGTTTATATTCTAAGAAAATGTTCACAAAAAAATCAGTTAGAAAAGGCTATGATGCAGTGAGAAACACAAAGTAAAGCACAACGATATAAAAAAGTTTACCTTTGAGAAAATACGATCATAAAAGCTTCTGTTCAACAACACTATCGATTGGCAAATTTTCTCCGTCATTCCTTGCAAAATCAAAAAGCACCATCGGCAAATAACCCTCTCCAAAGGTTTGAAAAACAACCTAGTACAGTTTTTGGAAACAAAGTAGCACTCAATTCAACCCAAAAATGAAATTTAATCAAATAAAGCATCAACAATGAATCCAATTGGCTATAATGATATCGTATCTAAATGAATCTAAATTTTGAAACTGTACATTGCTACATTTATAAGTTACCACCCTATGATGGCAAACATTTTCCTTTGGCTCCTCACTCAGTGGCATTGCTAGACAGTTGACTATGAAGAGAATCTTCATGCAATTTAATAAGATTCAAATGGCTTCAATGACAAGTTGAGAACAAATAGATGGCACAACGATATAAAAAAGTTTATATTCTAAGAAAATGTTCACAAAAAAATCAGTTAGAAAAGGCTATGATGCAGTGAGAAACACAAAGTAAAGCACAACGATATAAAAAAGTTTACCTTTGAGAAAATACGATCATAAAAGCTTCTGTTCAACAACACTATCGATTGGCAAATTTTCTCCGTCATTCCTTGCAAAATCAAAAAGCACCATCGGCAAATAACCCTCTCCAAAGGTTTGAAAAACAACCTAGTACAGTTTTTGGAAACAAAGTAGCACTCAATTCAACCCAAAAATGAAATTTAATCAAATAAAGCATCAACAATGAATCCAATTGGCTATAATGATATCGTATCTAAATGAATCTAAATTTTGAAACTGTACATTGCTACATTTATAAGTTACCACCCTATGATGGCAAACATTTTCCTTTGGCTCCTCACTCAGTGGCATTGCTAGACAGTTGACTATGAAGAGAATCTTCATGCAATTTAATAAGATTCAAATGGCTTCAATGACAAGTTGAGAACAAATAGATGGCACAACGATATAAAAAAGTTTATATTCTAAGAAAATGTTCACAAAAAAATCAGTTAGAAAAGGCTATGATGCAGTGAGAAACACAAAGTAAAGCACAACGATATAAAAAAGTTTACCTTTGAGAAAATACGATCATAAAAGCTTCTGTTCAACAACACTATCGATTGGCAAATTTTCTCCGTCATTCCTTGCAAAATCAAAAAGCACCATCGGCAAATAACCCTCTCCAAAGGTTTGAAAAACAACCTAGTACAGTTTTTGGAAACAAAGTAGCACTCAATTCAACCCAAAAATGAAATTTAATCAAATAAAGCATCAACAATGAATCCAATTGGCTATAATGATATCGTATCTAAATGAATCTAAATTTTGAAACTGTACATTGCTACATTTATAAGTTACCACCCTATGATGGCAAACATTTTCCTTTGGCTCCTCACTCAGTGGCATTGCTAGACAGTTGACTATGAAGAGAATCTTCATGCAATTTAATAAGATTCAAATGGCTTCAATGACAAGTTGAGAACAAATAGATGGCACAACGATATAAAAAAGTTTATATTCTAAGAAAATGTTCACAAAAAAATCAGTTAGAAAAGGCTATGATGCAGTGAGAAACACAAAGTAAAGCACAACGATATAAAAAAGTTTACCTTTGAGAAAATACGATCATAAAAGCTTCTGTTCAACAACACTATCGATTGGCAAATTTTCTCCGTCATTCCTTGCAAAATCAAAAAGCACCATCGGCAAATAACCCTCTCCAAAGGTTTGAAAAACAACCTAGTACAGTTTTTGGAAACAAAGTAGCACTCAATTCAACCCAAAAATGAAATTTAATCAAATAAAGCATCAACAATGAATCCAATTGGCTATAATGATATCGTATCTAAATGAATCTAAATTTTGAAATTGTACATTGCTACATTTATAAGTTACCACCCTATGATGGCAAACATTTTCCTTTGGCTCCTCACTCAGTGGCATTGCTAGACAGTTGACTATGAAGAGAATCTTCATGCAATTTAATAAGATTCAAATGGCTTCAATGACAAGTTGAGAACAAATAGATGGCACCATCCTATTCCTAGAAAATGTCCATTAAAAAAGTAGCATTTCAAAAAGGGAAGGATGCAACAAAAAGCAAAGCTTTTGAGCAAAAGAATAAAACATTATAATTTTATATAAACGACTATCACTCAAGCTAACCATTAGGACTTTGAGAAGGTTCAATGCTTATTGTGAGCTGCAGCAACCGTAAGGAGCCTCGTGCATCCGCCTTACCTTTACAGTATTTAAATGATCAAATAATCAATTAGAATATTCAAACATCTCGGAAGTTAAGACTACAAGAATTCCTTACAAAATAAAACTTGGCAGGCCACCTTTGCCTATGTTCCCCTGACCATCCATATGTTTCTCTCTAAGAATCATACACAAAAATAAATGAAAAAAATATATATAACTTGTCAGGCCACCTTTGCCTTGATCTATGAGGCACTTCATAATGCAATGTAAATTAGGCAAGAATTATTGAGAATATATAGAAAATTAACAAACAAAAAAAAGCATAAAGAACTTCGGCAATTTATATTTATGCATAGCATATATTCAAGATTATAAAAGTATAATTAAGTTATGTACCAGGGTTTCCTCCATTGAGAAAAACACACTTTCACTAGCTAAACACCATATAACTCAAATAATGCGAAACATAACTAACTAAAGTACCAAACACCCCTTGTAAACTTTAATAATTGAAAACAAGAAGAAAATTACCTTAATATTGACATTTTTCTCATAAAGAAACTTCCCAACACCAGTCACGATGCCACAGATCTTCTATTCCAGTTATTGACATTGATTTGGTGTAGACCCACACACAAACTTCTCAAGTAACTGAATTCATCCACACTTCCTGTATAGTTCCATATATCAAATGTATACAAATAACAAACACCCAATGCCATCTGAAGCTGCTACAACGGAAATAGTCTGTCGGCTAAATATTTAACACTCCAACAAAAGAAAAAACAGGAAATAAATCAAAAACTTAACAAAACTTTAGTCTATACGCGTAATTCCATGTCATCAATAAGTCTGGTTGCAACATGAATCATTCAAAAAGATAACGATTTACTAATTATAAGCTAATTTAGAAATATTGGCATAATCCATAAGAGATTCATTGCTCTTATAACCACAATTTCTAGCATTTTACACGTTAAGCATACACAATCTGTTATAGTTTTCAACTAGTGTTGATTAAAAAATCATCTTACTAGCTACAATTCTCCTATTAATATTCTAACATTATAAAAGTTTGGATTAAAAATCTGGTTTATTTTAGTTTTACACTTGGGCCAGAAAAAACATGTGCCCAAAAATATCTATCCCATCAAGATATTGTGTAAATAACTAAGGGTTTCCCTGCTCTTTTTAACATGTATCCTTATCAATTATGGAAAGTGAAATTTGTTATAAACAGTAACAGTTAAGCTATGATAGCTACCTTCATTTATCCTAGACACGGATCTTATAGTTCACGAAAATCTAGTATGAACCAAAAATCTTTTAACCCCGTTGTTTAAAAAATGATAATTGAAAACTAGAGATTAAATGGCCTAAAATATGACGAATAAACTAACAAAACTTACATTTTGGATAGGTCCTTCAGATCTTGGTAGCATTAAGGAAAGCACGATTGAAATTGCATATATCTGGCGCCCAGACATACACACCACGCAGATCTCAGGTATGTCACCGAGCCAGCTTTTTGGAAACAAAGTTATAAACAATTCAAACCCTAAAAGGAAATCTTAATAAGATTAAGCATCAACAATGAATATATCCATATAGCTACAATGATATCATATTTAGTTAAATCTTGAAACTATAAGTTGAGGGACACCAAGACAGTTGTCCAACATGTGACTGGAAAATCAAGAAATACAAGGGATAATCTAGAAATATAGCCATATAGGGGAAAATGAATTTGTAACGTTTTTTTAAAGATATATGATCATGCTAGCATATCGTCTTTAAAGCTTATTAGTAGTCTCAACAGGTTCTTCACTGGTCATTAGAAGAGCGTTTAAAAAACATAACACATTAAGAAACAAACATTGTTCAGGCACTACTATAACTAATTTATTATAATTTGTACCTACAATATGTGTAGGATTCAGAAGCGCATTGATCATAGGATGAACAATTTTAATGTAACAAAGAATGTAATCTCAACGCTTGAGATCAAAAGTTTAGAGAGAAATTAGAAGGCAGGTAAGAACAACACGATAATTAACGCACATACTTAGTTGCGATCGTAGAATGGAACCAAACTTCGGAGGTAATATCTCAGGTTGAACTGCGTATCTCCGGCGGCCTAAGATACACACGGATTTCCGGTTGAAATTGCAAATCTCCGTCGGCCACGCATATCACCGCTTCAGCTATCAGAGTGAAATTAGACACGTACGGTGGTAGTATATGATGGTGTGGGCATTGGAGATTTGAGCATTATAAACAGAGGATGATGATTATTACCGTTATTTGACGATTCAGATTTCAATTGTATGAAGATTTGAGATGACTATTCGGAAATCAATTGTATGAAGATTTGATGAAGATTTGAAATGACGATTCGTTAGAGTTCTGACAAGATTGAAGATCACACCGGATTTCATGGTGTACGGCGTAACAAGACCGAAGGTCTGTTTTCATATTAATAATATAATAATAGTATTAACTACTTGCCTTATTTAACTTTAAAAAATCTAAGCGACGTTTGTAATTACTTGTTTAAAAATCTTTATTAACTTATAATTTTTTTGGCATGGTTTTTAAAGAATTTGAATTAGTTTTTTCAAAAGTATTTTACAAAATGACAAAAAAAACATTCTTGTATTGTCAATTATTTTAAGCTCATAGGTGACACTGGTTGGTGGTGGTTTGTGGAAATAGCGATGGGTGGCAGTGGAGGTGGGTGGCGATGATGGCTGTGGGTAATGGTAGGTGACGGTAGCAGTGGGTGGTGACGTTCACGGTGTGTGGTGGCGGTTGGTAGCGGGTGACAAGGTTAGGGTGTGGTGGTGGATTGGGAAAATGTGGGATTAGATTTGTAATTTAATACAAACAAGTCATAAGTCAATTTAAAATGTCAGGTTTGTGGCTTTTGAAAACAACTTATTACCTATGTACAAAAATCATTTTCGTAATTTCTTTAAGGTTTACCAAGCACTTTTTATACTTATTGGAATTTTGACCAAGTTAATAAGGTAACAAGTCATTGTGAAAACGCAATTCCAAACATCCTCTAAATATCTATTTAATACTTTTCTGATTTGACTCAGATGGTATAAAGAAAAATCATACATATTAAAAATAACTTTTAAAACTTAATGAATTAGAATTTTTAATTATGGGTGTTAAAAAAACCTATATCCGAATTTGAAATATCCGAAAAATTCGGATATCAGGAAGTTCGGATATCCGAAATTCGGATTCGGATGGCTATTTTGAAAATTTTCAGATATTTTGGATATGTGATTTTCAAAAAAAAATTTGCAAATAATTTTTCTGATATTTCATGTAATTTTCGGATATTTAGGATATTCGGGTATCCGTGATATATTTATTTTAATTTTTTTTTTAACTTTGTTATGAGTTAGATACATATGGGTTGCAAGTATATGTAACAATTTTTTTTCAATTTCCAAGTCACTTTTGAAGTTGTGCTAAAGTTGGATTATGATTAATTCTTGAAGTTTCAATTTTCCCAGCCACTTTGAATCTGTTTGTTTCAAAATTCCTAGCTATTTTACAAGTTTTGTGGGATTTTGCAAGTTTTCATGTGTGTTTGTTGGGTTAGGATTAGTTGTACAAGTGTTGTTTCAATTTATATGCCACTTTGAATCACTTTGAATCTGTTTGTTTGGGATTTACATGTCATGTTTTCTTTTTTTGGATTTACAAGTTATTTCTTAGGCATTTTGAATCACTTGTGTGACACATTTTTATGATTAAATGTAGGGCTGTCATAACGGGTCAAACACGACCCGTTAAGACACGACACATTAAGCCACGAAACACGAACTGGTTAGACACTAACAGGACACGAATTCTTATCGTGTCTGTTTTTCAAACACGAACACGACCCGTTAAAAACACGTAAACACGAAAAGATCCGTTAAGGAACCTGTTATCTAACACTATAAATGACCTATTAAAACCCGTTAAAAAACCTGTTAAGGAACCTGTTAAAGAACTAGGGTTAGAAATTATAAATTTTTTTTGAAGCTAATCGGTTACCCATATGGCCATATATTTTATTATACTATTTATTTTAAATATTAAACATGTCTTAACAGGTCTTAACTAATCTTTACAGGTCTTAAAGGGTCTTAACGTGTCTTAGCGGGTTTTACTTGTTTAGACACGGAAAATAAACAAGTCTTAACATGTCGACCTGTTTTAGGCACGAAACATGTTAAGGGTAAACACGAAACATGTTAAAGTCGTGTCGTGTTAACGTGTTCGCGTTTGAAATTGCCAGCCCTAATTAAATGTAGCATGCTTACATGTAGTCATGTAGTCACATTTACATAAAGTTTTGTGGGATTTTGCAAGTTTTCATGTGGGTTTGTTGGGTTAGGATTAGCTGTACAAGTGTTGTTTCAATTTCTTTGCCACTTTGAATCTGTTTGTTTGGGATTTACATGTCATGTTTTCTTTTTTAGGATTTGCAAGTTATTTCTTGGGCAGTTTGAATCATTTGTGTGACACATTTTATGATTAAATGTAGCATGTTTACATGTAGTCACATTTACATAAAGTTTTGTGTCACATTTACATAAAGTTTTGTGGGATTTTGCAAGTGTTCATGTGGGTTTGTTGGGATAGGATTAGTTGTACAAGTGTTGTTTCAATTTCTATGCCACTTTGAATCATTTTGAATATGTTTGTTTTGGGATTTACATGTCATGTTTTTTTTTTTGGATTTGCAAGTTATTTTTCAGGCATTTTGAATCACCTTGAATCTCTTGTGTGACACATTTTATTATTAAATGTAGCATGTTTACATGTAGTCACATTTACATAAAGTAGTTGATTGTTTTGTTGTTTAAATTGTTCAAAGAAATGGCAACAAAAAGAAGTAGGATTAGTTGGAAACAATGTGTTGAGAAAATATTTTTTTGTTTTATAGCATGTATGGATGTTTGGAATTTAGCATGTTTGAATTTTACCTTATTTTTATTATTTATATTAATATATATATTAAAAAGGAAGTCATAGTTTGTGAGAGGAATACACTATTCCTCTTAATCATGTGTTTTAATGCATTTGGTACAACCTTTTTATGCGTGTGTGTATATGGATCCAATTCACTACATCTATATCATCACCTCCTCAAAGAAATTTTTCTTCCCGGAAATTGCCACATAGCAACCGTCCTCCGCGGTGTTCTTGTTTCTCCGATCTTCGGGCACCAAACCCACCGCCTTTAATCTCCATATCCACGAACCACCAATTGAAAACCCTAATTTCATAAATCTTCAGTTTTCCCCAATTATTACAAATCTTTGAAACCCTAAATCATGCTGCTATCACCGAGCCACTCACCCCGCCGGCTTTCATCACTGTCACCGTCGGTATCAGAATCACCGGCTCATCAAACCCCTGGATCCTCCAATTCGTTAATCACACCAACTTCTACAAACCCTAGAAAACGCAATCCGTCCACCCTGCTCGATGAGGACACTTACGTTGCTGCGATCGAGAAGATTATCCAACGAGACTTCTTCCCTGATGTTCCAAAACTCCGAGACCGGCTCGATTGGTTGGAAGCTACTCGCACCGGTGATTCTGGGGTGGAAAGCACAAGAACAAGGTTAACTTTTTTAGGCAATTTTTTTTTATTATGTCTGAATTTTATATTACTTTGTCTGTTGAGATAATTTTTTTATGCATTTTGTCAATTTTGTTGGATATTGAATATGAATTTTGTAAATTGGAAATGCAACAACTTTGTGCTAAAATGCTAATAAATACAGCTAGACTTTTGATCAGAAACTAGAAAAAGGAAATCTGACACATCATTTGTTGAAATGAGTATTAATATAGCTGTGAATCTTGCTTATTTGGGTTTTGTCTTACAATCTATTTGTTTAACCTATCAAGGTTAGCCTCTAATTAAGTAATGTAGCATGTAACGGACCCGGTACAACGCGCGGGTCCTAGATCCTAGTTATTACTAAAAAAAGACTTCTAAAGAGTAAAATAGTCATTCTGCATATTTATTCAGATGTTAAATCAAGCCGTCTTAGTTGGTTCAGTACTTAATAGTTCAGACTCTTTTAATCATTTATACATTTTAATCATTTAGCACTTAATGGTTCTGCCAAACGACCCTAAATAAAAACAATTTTTTGAATTGAACCAACCCAAACTTCTTCCTTTAGGTTTTAAACCTAATCGCTCCTTGCTTCTTCATCTGGACAAACCCAACCTACACATATCTGGCAACAAACTCATCAAAGGATGGGGATCATCTACAGATTCGAAATATTACCTTTCAATCTCAATTTCACCTGACAAACCACTGACCACATAAATTCTCAATCGACCATCTTGTCCTATTGGAACTATCACACTTGCATCACTACAGTACCGTCACTAAATCAGCAGCCAAATGTCAATCTTTGTTGGTACCATCTGCTGCGACCACAAGCTGCCGGTTGGTCTGAATCACAATCCAGGTAACGTCGATCCTGTTGTTTCATTTGCTTTCAATTCTCTGCCGTACTTATATGGTCTGGTTATGAATATGGCTGCTATGCTAATGCCCTATTTGTTTGTGATTCTTTAAATGATTTATGTTTGAGATTGGTGTAGGCAACCATACCCAGCTTTCACTTTACTACACAGATGTGTAAGAGTTGGATAGCAAAATTGAACATCAGCAAATTGATGTAAATTACAATTAGTTCGTATGTTTGTTGAGGGCGGCTTATATCTTTGTTTTTTTTTGAGTGGTCAGTCAGTCAATCGTTTACTTTTACTCCAATTATCATTACTTTGCTTCTGTTGCTACGACGTGTTTAGTCTTTGGATTTTCATGTGTTATTTAGAAATTATTTTGTTTCAACCCATTTTGAATATTCGTTCTGATTATCTAGAGTTCGAGACTTGTAAAACCTTTATCGAGGCTTTGGGAAAAAGCATAAGAGGCTTAGCCTCATGGGGATAAGCTGGACCCTAAGCCTCTGCCTATACGGTTCAAGGAAGCCTGACGAGGTCCGAGGCGGTGAGGCGAGACTTTGAGGCTTAGGCCACACTAAACATGCCTATTTTTTATTTTTAGGATTGCTTTTGTCCCATTTAATTGAAAATTGGCTAGCCAATCCAAACCCGAATACTTCGACCCTTCGATCTGCTTTTGCTTTCAGATTCGATCATTCTTTTGTACTTCGGCCAACCAGACACTCAATGGTCATACGCCAATCCTAATCATCATTCTTCTTAAGCCATTCAATCGGTTTTCATGATCTATCAACTCCAAACTCCTAGCTTTCAAATTCGACCGAATTTCATATTGAAGAACCCACCTCTTAATCTTCTTTTGATTATATCCACGTGTTTTTGATTGAGAATGATGCGGAGGTTAATGAGTTTTATAATACTAAAATCTCGTAACATTATTAAAATAGGTTGTTCAACTATTTTTGTGCTTAAACTGTGACACTGTTGACGTTTGTTTTGTATTAAATTACGATTTTTATTAGATGTATATATTATTTTAATTATGTTAATTACATTTAATAATGTCTTGAGTAGAGGCTAACAAAAAACGCCTCGAGGCTCACTTTTAAGCCTTGTCGGCTACATCAAGAAAACCTTGCAAAACATATATATGTCATAGATACCTAAAATCCTGTAATTATAGCAAGTAACCTTTTGCATTCTTAACTAACTCCCTAGTCCTATTATAGCCAACATATACAAATTTACTTACTTTTCGATCAAACATATGCCAAACCTAGGGTTTCAATCCATCTTTCTCCTCTAATGACTCCTTAGCACCATTGACAAATATATCCTAACTTAATTTTGTTTTCATAGATACCCCAAAAAATAAAAATCTATGATTATCGCAAGTAACCTTTCGCATTCTTAACTAACTCTCTCGTCCTCTACTATAACCAAGATATATAAATTTGCTTGCTTTTTGATCATAAATATTTTGCTACATTTAACAAAATAAAGTGAACATAACCTGTAAAAATTAGAGGTTCGACTCCATCTTCTCCTGTAATGATTCCTTGGCACCATTGATAAATGTAGCTTCCTTAAGCTTGAAAAAAAAACCTGGAACATTTTTTGAAAACAAAGTTCCATGAAACTCAAACCCATAATAGTACATGTCATAAAGTTTAAACATAAAATATTGAATCTAATAAGCTACAATGACACAATACTTTATAACTTACCTCCAATGATGGCACACAAGGAATTTCCTTTGGCTCCTTTCACCATGGCGACCGTATTGCTAGATGGCTGACTAACACAAGAATCTTAATGCAACTTAATAAGTTCCAGTTGACTACCATGAGAAGTAAAGAATAAACAAATAACACCTTTATATTCTAAGAAAATGTTCACGAAAAAAGTAGTGTTAAAAAGGTTATGATTCAGTGAGAAACAAAAAATGTAAAGCACAATGATATAAAAAGATTACCTACGACAAATTACGGTTTTAACCAAAGGTCAAAAATTCAATCAATTGGCAAGTTTTCTACGCCATTGCTCACAAAATCGAAAAGCACCATTGACAAATAACGCCCTCCAAAGGTTTGAAAAACAACCTTGTACATTCTTGAATTGGAAACAAAGTTACACACAATTCATACCCATAAAAGGAAACTAAATTAGATTAAGCATCAACTTTGAATCCAATTAGCTATAAAGATACCATATCTAGATGAATCTAAATCTTGAAATTGTAAGTTGAGCCATTTATAACTTACCAGCCTCTGATGGCAAATATTTTCCTTTGGCTCCTACCTCAGTGGCGGCAATGCTATAGACGCTTGACTACCACGAGAATCTTCATGCAATTCAATAAGATCCAAATGGCTTCAATGACAATTTGAGAACAAATAGAGACACCATTCTAATCTAAGCAAATGTCAATGAGATAAGTAGTATTTAAAAAAGGTAATGAAGTCACAAGAAGCTAAACATTTATGCAAAAGAATAAAAAATTATATAAACTACTATTACTTAAGCTTACCTTTAGGACTTTGGGAAGTTTCAATGCTTATTGTAAGTTGTAGCAACCGTAGAGATCCGGCTCTGTGACCTAGAGGTCACCCTCTTGTAGAAATGCTAGAATGTTGAGTAAGGATGTGTACATCAAGTCCAAGTTAACCCAAAATCCCCACCCTTGGCCAATGCATCTAGGAGCCTCCTGCATCAAGCTTACCTTTAGGACTTTGGGAAGTTTCAATGCTTATTGTAAGTTGTAGCAACCGTAGAGATCCGGCTCTGTGACCTAGAGGTCACCCTCTTGTAGAAATGCTAGAATGTTGAGTAAGGATGTGTACATCAAGTCCAAGTTAACCCAAAATCCCCACCCTTGGCCAATGCATCTAGGAGTCTCCTGCATCAGGCTTAGCTTTTCTATGTTTCACCTACCACCTCTCACCTACTACCTGCTTTTGAAAATATGAAGCAAAAAAATAAATTAACATGATCATAAGAAGCAAAAGGCATTATAACTTATCACCAATGAGGGAATTTCTTTTGGTTCCTTCATTAGCAATGACACTGCTAGGTGAGTAGATGCTTGTCTAACTGGATAATTTTCACGCATAGGGAAACTAAGAACTAAGAGCTGACACCTTCATATTCTAATCAAATGTTCATGAAAACTTTAGTGTTGAAAAAATGTTATAATGCAATGAGATAAATCATTTAAACTATGATTACCAACCAAGCGAACCTTTTTCACTTTCAAAAGATTCAACGACTTTTGTATCTGAAAAGGAAAAAGTTTTGCACTTATCTGAAGAAATAGAAACATTGTCATATGCACGCATTCACAAGGACCAGCTACAGAAACACAAGCCTTGTAAATTAAACCTAACAAATGCATCAACATTGAATCAAATCAGCTACAACGATACGATATTTAGATGAATCTTGAAACTCTAAGGTGAAGGGCACTAAGACTCATCTTGCAACAATGAGTATATGATGTATGCCTTTTTTGTAGCAGCTGCAGTAATAACATTGATAATAGAACTGTCTTCTAACCAATATCCGACCCAAGTATCTGAAAATCAGAAAACCTTATATTAATTATTACACATTGGCAAATCTTATACCAATAATTTGCAATAAATAACCAACATAATGTAATGTTGAAGTGATGCATCCATGTTGCCTTGTTTCTCACCGGGCCATCATTTCCTTCAAGACCTTTAGCCAACCTCTAAGAATTATACACAAATATATTATAGGAAGATAAAATAATAAATTATGCAAAAACTATACGGTTTCATGAATCATTTCACTTTTAAGATTACACTTCTCTCCACTTGTTCTTTCCAAACAATGGAATCCCTCGTATATATACCTCTCTTCTCTACCAGAGATTTTGCCAAAGACCATATCTCAGATTTAGCTCAAAAAATATAAAACTAAACTAGGTTATAAAGCTAATTTAAAAATTAAAAGACATACAACATGTCTCTTCAAACAAGCTTCACACCGTTGTGTTGAGTCAACTTCATTTACAACTTGCGTAAGAAAACATGTTGGAAAAAGAAAAGTAATATGAAGATAAGAAAAAAGGGACATTTTACCACTTTGTGACGACCAAGAATTTTCTTTGCCTCGTGCCTCAGTCACTGTTGGACAAATGTTTAGGAGAATCTTCATGCAATTTAATGAGATCCAATTGACTACCATGAGAAGTTGAGAGCAAATGGATAATACCTTTGTATTTTAAGAGAATGTCTATCAGAAAAGTAGCGTTATAAGGTCGTGATGCAATCAGAACCAAAGCATGCATACTGAATAACCTTTAAAAGTTAATGAGATTTATTACCCAACCTACGTCTCGAAAAAAACACTCTCTTTTCTTGAGATAAGTTATCTTGCATTACATCTGCATGAACACAATAACGACATGAAAGGAAGAAACAAAAATATTTTGTGTTATGAACAAAGGAGAAGTTTCAAACCACTAATGAGAAGATATGGCAAAGAGAGGATTAATCCTAGCAATAATCTGCATGTCCAAGACCTGGAAGAGAGAGAAATACATGATAAAGATAATAGATTATTGTAATGTTGCATCACTTTTCATACAGATGCAAAAGAAAGTTGAAAATCATACCATTACATTGTACTCTCTTTTCTTGAGATAAGTTATCTTGCATTACATCTGCATGAACACAATAACGACATGAAAGGAAGAAACAAAAATATTTTGTGTTATGAACAAAGGAGAAGTTTCAAACCACTAATGAGAAGATATGGCAAAGAGAGGATTAATCCTAGCAATAATCTGCATGTCCAAGACCTGGAAGAGAGAGAAATACATGATAAAGATAATAGATTATTGTAATGTTGCATCACTTTTCATACAGATGCAAAAGAAAGTTGAAAATCATACCATTACATTGTACTCTCTTTTCTTGAGATAAGTTATCTTGCATTACATCTGCATGAACACAATAACGACATGAAAGGAAGAAACAAAAATATTTTGTGTTATGAACAAAGGAGAAGTTTCAAACCACTAATGAGAAGATATGGCAAAGAGAGGATTAATCCTAGCAATAATCTGCATGTCCAAGACCTGGAAGAGAGAGAAATACATGATAAAGATAATAGATTATTGTAATGTTGCATCACTTTTCATACAGATGCAAAAGAAAGTTGAAAATCATACCATTACATTGTACTCTCTTTTCTTGAGATAAGTTATCTTGCATTACATCTGCATGAACACAATAACGACATGAAAGGAAGAAACAAAAATATTTTGTGTTATGAACAAAGGAGAAGTTTCAAACCACTAATGAGAAGATATGGCAAAGAGAGGATTAATCCTAGCAATAATCTGCATGTCCAAGACCTGGAAGAGAGAGAAATACATGATAAAGATAATAGATTATTGTAATGTTGCATCACTTTTCATACAGATGCAAAAGAAAGTTGAAAATCATACCATTACATTGTACTCTCCTTTTTTTCCCTTTAAAGCGTACTTTATGCACACCATTACTACCAATTAGAATGTTGTTTCACTATCACCAAGAACACCATATGACTCGTA
The DNA here is from genome assembly GCA_009363875.1 of Mikania micrantha. Taxonomy (NCBI): domain Eukaryota; kingdom Viridiplantae; phylum Streptophyta; class Magnoliopsida; order Asterales; family Asteraceae; genus Mikania; species Mikania micrantha. Next base: position 64,184,968 of record CM018685.1, read on the forward strand.
TGACCGCTTGTTGCTTATGCTATCAGATTAACACTTTATACCATAGCTTTAAGATTTTCAGCATCTTAAAGCTGATTTTTCAAAGGTGGTTAGCAATAGAATGAGAATAATTGTGTATTGTGTCATTAACTGATAATCATGTACAATATATAGAAGATACATTTACATATTTACTCCTTCTAATATAATCTATTCCTAATATATAATTTCTGTCTAATATTCCCCCTCAAGCTAAGGCCGCGAAACGACCTGTAGCTTGGACTTCAGTAAGTTGAATCGGTCAGTTGATAAGGGCTTTGTGAATACATTTGCAATGTGATCTTGTGTGGAAATGAACTGCACTGATAACTGTCGTCGTGCAACTTTCTCTCGGACAAAGTGAAAATCAACTTCTACATGTTTTGTGTGTGCATGGAAAACCGGATTAGCTGATGGATACGTTGCACCAAGATTGTCACACCACAAGATCGGAACTGATGGTATCTTGATATGTAATTCACGAAGAAGTGTCTCTAGCCAGGTTAACTCCGCAACCGTATCTGCAAGAGCTTTGTATTCAGATTCCGTGGAAGACCGAGATACAGTCCTTTGTTTCCGAGCAGCCCATGACACTAGATTCGAACCTAGATATATAGCATATCCCCCCGTGGATCGACGGTCGTCTCGGCAGCCAGCCCAGTCTGCATCAGAGAAGGCACTCAAGGAGTTAAAGGCAGCATCAGTGTAGGCATGAAGCTGCGAGTTGGACCGATGTGACAAGAGCAACCCTTGATCAGATGTGCCGAGTAAGTACCGAAGGATACGTTTCACTGCCGACCAGTGGTTTTCAGTTGGAAAATGCATGAATTGGCACACTTTGTTAACGGCAAACGAGATGTCCGGACGTGACAAGGTAGCATATTGTAAAGCACCTACAAGTTGACGATATTTAACTGGATCAGCAAAGGGAGCACTATCACCAAGAGATAATGAGGATGAAGATGACATCGGTGAAGGAACCGGTTTAGCATGAGACAAACCCGCACGTGTCAGCAAATCGTTGATGTATTTTTGCTGAGATAAGAGTATATCATGACCAATACGCTTTATTTCAATCCCCAAAAAATAAGAAAGTGCACCCATGTCTTGGAGAGCAAATGAGCGGCTCAAACTAGAAACCACTTTGTCAATATTGTTCCCTGTCAAGTTAATATCATCGACATATACAAGCATATAAAGCCGCGTGCCATTTTGAGAATAAATAAAAAGGGACGGATCTGTCCGAGAGCCACAAAAACCAAGAGCAGTGAGGGCCGATGTCAGGCGCTGAAACCAAGCACGTGGGGCCTGCTTAAGTCCATAGAGGGACTTATGTAAAAGGCAAACATGATCCGGCCGAGTAGAATGTGACAGTTGCATACGAGAATTACGTCATCAATGAAGTGAGCACATTTGATCGTTCTAGAAATCCACGTTGATTTAACAATTGTAATTATTACAGGTTGATAGTAGGTGAGAAATGATGAACGTGGGCGAAAACCGTGCTCAAAACGGAGTCCTGGATTGCCTGGAATCGAAAAACGAAGAAAATTTTCTAAGTATTGATCGAATGGGCTCGTCGCGGTACGCGGAGGTGGGCTTGAGGGTCCTCCGCGGTACGCGATGCTTGGAAAATATCTAAGATTCTCCCGAAAAGCTTCGCGGTACGCGAGCCCAAATTGGCCTCCCGCCGCGGTACGCGACGGGTGAGGCGGTGGAGAAATCTGATCCTTTTATCAGATTTTCATGCAGAATATGAAATTCTTTATCTTCTCAAACTGTTCGACCACCAGACGAAAATTCCGGCCAAACCACCTTCACATCATCATTTTGAAGCCCTCCGAACGCAAGGAACGCAACAGGGATCATCTCTACAAGATCTGATCGCAGTGGCGGACCCAGAAATATTTTTCATGGGGGCGGAAATTTTTTAGGCTCGTTGGTGTTCAAGTTGGGTTGGGCGGATCGGGTCGGGTTATTTTTTAAAAAAATAATTAAACTAAATTCCATATATAAAGATATAATGAAATTCCATATATATATATATATATATATATATATATATTCAAAACAACGTATAAAGAGACGTTCCTAAGTAACTCTTTCTGTAAAAAACAAATACAACTATCGCTTAAATTCTCATATTCAATTCGATCACACAAATCTAACTTCAAATATTATGTTAATAGCTTATTAAAATTAATAATATATTTTATATAATAGGCTGGTCAGGGACGGCCCTGAAAATTCAGGGTGCCTAGGACAGGTCAAAAAAAGACACCTTAGTGAATTCGAAGATTAAAGTAAGGGTATTCAAAAAAGCTGAAAACTGTTAATATTAAAAACTGAACCGTATTCGTAACCGAAAAACAAACCGAATTTTGAATTTGGTTTAGTTCCTAACTGTATTCTAATTCTGAAGTCGGTTCCTAACTGTATCTGAATTTCGGTTTCAGTTCGGTTATCGGTTCCAAATATTTTTTTGAATTCAGTTTTTTTTTGATTAACCAATTAAAGTGAATTCAGATTTAAATTTGTTATCTTTATAATATATAAGGTTAAATTCGGTTTATTTGGATCGGTTTATTCGGTTTTTAATTGGTATATTCGATGGAGTTCGGTTTAATCAGTTTTTAACCGGTTTAGACCATATTTGACTTATTATAATTAATACTAAATTTAATTTTACATTGGGTTTATATTATTGGTTGGGCATTTTTCAACTTAGTTTATTAATGAACACTTAGAAATTAAAATTTCAATGGGGGGATTGCAAAATTTTACGGGGGGCGATCGGGATTTTAACATATATATACTACTAAAATTTTTTTTTCAAAGTAGGTACGCCACTGTCTGATCGTTGTTTTGAAGCCAGATATCCGTCAGATTAGGTAATGATTCGTTTAAACCTTCTGGTTTGATTTTGATTGATTAGATCTTGATTTTTGAACGTAATGGAATAGTTAGGATTGTTGATTATTGCCTAGATGATGGCTAGGATTGATTATAAACAAAGAACACGAAGTTTTAACGGTTAAATCATTGTTTTGATCCGTTATAATGCCCGGTTTGCATGAAACCATACCCATGATTATAATGGTTTAATCCATTTGATTATAACAATGTAGGTGATTAGTTGGGTTAATCCTTGAAATACAAGGTTCAATCCAAGTGTTTCAAACTAATCACAACCATTAACATACTCATTGGAACGATTATATGATGTTTATGATAACAGTCAGATTAGTATGTTAAAAATGGTTATTACACCTATTCTGATGCTACATTGTGATATTTCATGATAATTGGGTAATCAATAACAAGGATTGATCATTCCTAAGCCATTAAATCATCTAGAAACTGTTACAGTATCATAATCAACAACATTAACTATTTGGTTAATCTGGGATTATTCTGATTAATCAAGAATGTCATCAACCTTGTATTAGGAATCTAATGCAATGTAGGTTCCTACATTATCATACATTGTATGATATAATACTAAATTAATCAATTAAACATTTAATAACGGTTTGATGACTTAATAAGCAATGTCTTTGACATTGAACGTTCAGAAAGATCTAATCAGTAAACTAAAACATAAATAACTCATTAAATAAAACTAAATGCAGAATCATCATATTATTACCAGTTTGTGTGATATTCTGCTACCACTGAATCATCAGGTGAGTTTCGTACAACCCCTTTTATTTTTAATGTTTTATAAACATTGGGGTAACTCTGCAAACTGTTTATGAACATATGATATGTATCACTGATATATGTGTGATTTCATGTGATTTCATGGGATTTTGCCGTTAGCATCTTTATCACATTACCAAAAGTCCTCATCTCTTGAACTGTATCTAGTGAACCCATGTGGGGCCGAACAGGAATCATTGATAGTACTATTGGCTGACAACCCATTCGCTGAGAGGATTGCATCTCCCCTGGTGTGAATGTTTGGTACCTGTTTCCAAAACACTTCTTAATGTTAGTGATAGACATTAAGATCATGAGGCACTAAGATATTTACCGACGGGTAGTATCTTCATGAACGTACAACTATCCGAAAGGAACTAGATACGGGTCCCATGGTTATCCGGAACTGAACTTTTTGAGAATTTACATTTCATATCATATTGTTTAAATAAGCTGTCGAACTCACCAGCTTTGTGCTGACGTTTTAAAATCAACATTTTTGCAAGGAAACAGTGACGACACGGTGAGGATGCACATCACACTTGTTTTGTAATTAAGGGATATTAGATTGTGTACTAAACTAAACTGTAATGTTGATGTAATTACGAAACCCTTGTAATATATTTATTTTAAGTGAATCTGTGTGCTGTGATATCGGTTCAAGTAAGTCACACCTCATCTCTGAGACATCACCACTATGCTTCCGCAACCATATCAGAGTACATAGTGACATCATCTCAGGTGACGAGAGGTGGGGGTGTGACATAGAATCAACAAACCCCTGAGGTTGAGACATGTAAACTGTCTCATGCAAGTCACCGTGTAAAAAGGCATTCTGAACATCCAGTTGTCGAAGAGACCATTGGTGGGTAACAGCAAGTGACAAGACAACACGAATGGTAGTGGATTTTACAACAGGGCTGAATGTTTTATCACCATTGACAGATATATCTCTTGTCATAGATACCCCAAAAAAAACAACTATAATTATCACAAGTTATCTTTCGCATTCTTAATTAGCTCTCTAGTCCTACTATAAACAACATATATAAATTTACTTGCTTTTTGATCATACGTATTTTGCTACATTTAACAAAATAAATTGAACAGAACCTGTCAAATTTAGAGGTTCAACGTACTCCATGTCTCCTGCAATGATTCCTTGGCACTATTGATAGATATCGCTTCCTTAAAGCCTGAAAATCAACCTGGAACATCATTTGAAAACAAAGCTACAATGATACAATACTTTATAACTTACCAACAATGATGGCACACAAGGAATAGCCTATGGCTCCTTATAATGACTCCTTAGCACCATTGACAGATATATCTCTTGTCATAGATACCCAAAAAAAAAAACAACTATAATTATCACAAGTTATCTTTCACATTCTTAATTAGCTCTCTAATCCTACTATAAACAACATACATAAATTTACTTGCTTTTTGATCATACGTATTTTGCTACATTTAACAAAATAAATTGAATAGAACCTGTCAAATTTAGAGGTTCAACGTACTCCATGTCTCATGCAATGATTCCTGAAACAAAAATATTTTGTGTTATGAACAAGGGAGAATTTTTAAACCACTAATGAGAAGATATGGCAAATAAAGTATTAATCCTAACAATAAACTGCGTGTCCAAGACCTAGAATAGAGAGAAAAACATAAAGATAATAAATAGATTAATGTAATGTTGCATTTTTTTTCATACAGATGCTAAATAAATTTGACAATCATACCATTACATTGTACTCTCCATGTTTTCTTTAAAGCATACTTTATGCACACCATTACTTCAATTATAATGTTGTTCCACTTTCACCAAGAACACCATATGACCCTTATTACCGCTTGTTGCTTCTGCTATCAGACTAACACCTTGTACAACAACATTAAGATTTTCAGCATCTTGAAGCAAAAGTGATTCTTCAACGGTGGTTAGTATCGACATTCCTATGTTATAGGCAACTCAATAAAAAAAACCCGTTAATAGGAGCAGTTGGTGAGGATGCAAACCACTAATGAGAAGATGGCACATAAAGGACCAATCCTCGCAACAAACTGCATGTCCGTCACCTCAAAGAGAAAGAAAAACATTAAGACAACAGATTATTACAAGGCTGCATCACTTTTCATACAATTGCAAAAGAAAGTTGGCAGTCGTACCATTACATTGTACTCTCCTTGTTTTCTTTTGGAGCGTACTTTACACACACCTAGAATACCACTTAGAATGTTATTGTTCACCATGACCCTTGTGACCACTTGTTGCTTCTGCTATCTAATAGATATAATAGATATATATGTGTATGCGTAATTAATATAAAATAGATAAACCATGAATGTAAATATTATCCAAATATAGAGATAAGTATTGTAAATCTCTCTCTCTCTCTCTCTCTATATATATATATATATAGGTTTCATGGGAAACAGACTATCACCAAGGTAAACGCAGTATCCCGAAGTGGAGCGGCGGGTGTCTTGGCATCCGGCCCGGTCGGCATCAGTATATGCACGCAATGAAAATGAAGGACTGCTTTCAATTAGGAGACCCATGTGGACTGTTCCTTGAAGGCATCAGATGATGCGTTTAAGAGCATGTCAGTGGTCATTGGATAGGGTATGCATATGCATACAAACCTGTTGAACCGCATATGATATGTCTAGACGGGTGAAGGTGATTTGTGTAAAGTAGCTTAATTAAAACTAATAAAAACCAATACTATCCTAGACACTAAGTAATACTCTAGACTCTCTAAAACCTAAGCTACTAACAGGCAAGTGTACCTATCGTATGTAGCAAGACAAAAGTAAGTCCGGATATCGAACCCACAGACTCCTATAGACTGCAATAATTAGACTCAATGACTTAACTATGCAAAGAACTTAAATTAAATTATATGTTTAAAAGGGGGGTTTTGTAATTAACTACTTAAACTAAATTTAACAATTTAGAACAATCGACTCAAGACTCAAATAAAAGCAAATAACACTAGAATTCACGAATGATGAAATGACTACCTAGGGTTTACTTTATACATGTTTGAAATGTTTAGATTGATTATGGAACTAGTCAGGGAACCGGGATCTTTGAATATTAACTCATTAACAGATTAGAGATTCTTTAACCCTTTATAAAGATTTCAACTAAAATGCCTACAAGTATTTTAAACACCGATTTATGTTAATTACTCTCACAAGTTAACCAACCCATTAATGGTATGTCCAAAAACCATATTCCTCACGGTAATAATAATTTCAACACATCACATGTAAAGGACAATAAGGAAATCCATCTTGAACTTAACATACAATACTATGTTTCAACAACCTAATCTTAGTCTTTTCACAAAGACTTTAACTAGTATTCAAACATGCAAGATATGTTAACAAATCCTCACTTCACAGCTATTGACTTTAGTTAAACATTTAAATCAGTTATAATCCAATTATTAGTCCTATGAATTACTACGTCTAGTAACACATCCACAAATCAAGAACACCTAGTAAATGATCTAGCATAAGCTCATTACACGAAAGACATCCGCCAAAGCATACGAGGACATAATAATTAAATCACAAACATCAATAAACATTCATCCACATTCAAGATTTCAAAACCAAATCATAAACCATTAAAAATCCATACTTGTTCCACAATCAATCGTTACTAAAATCAAACATGCATAGTTATAAAACCCTAGGTAGTTTACAAGGTCTAGCCAATAGTAATCATGAATAAACAGAAGTATCTACTGTAAAAACCATAGTAAAACATCATACGAATGGAAAACAAAAACAAGAATAAGAACCGATCGCGATTACACCCTTCGATTTGCAATCCTAGGGCCTCCCGATGATGGATCTTGTCTCACTTGCCTTCCAGAACTCTTTGGTCGCCTCCAATGTCGTCTCTGATCGTCCAAAACCGAATCAATGCGCCTCTTGCCGTTTTCCAAAACATAAACTTGATTTTCTGAATTTCTAACCCTGTCGCGTAGCGCGACATGAACCTCCATACCCGTCGCGTAGCGCGACGGGTTCCACTACCCGACAAAATAGTCGGGTCAACCGGCATCATTAAGTCAGGGGCAAAATCGTCATTTCCACCTGTCGCGTAGCGCGACAGGGTTTCAATTGGTCCTCGCGTAGCGCGACGAGCTTAGAATCCAGAATTCTTTTTCCTTTGCTCGTGTAATTGTTCTTGTTCACCCGGACACTCGTTTTCTTGATCTTTTATGCCAAAATGATGTGTTTATGACCTGCAAACATTAAATTATAGAAATGTGAAGAACCAGCATCTATCGACTCTAAAATTAACTAAAACTGTACAAACCGAATTAAAAACAACTAGAAAAACAGATGTGTTTTACAACACATCAGAAGGTTAAATACTGTAAAGCCCTGGCCATGCTACGGTTGAGAGTAGGATCATCAAATGGAGTGCCAAGATGGCTGAGTTTAGAATTTGTATCAACTGGAGTAGCAACAGGTTTACATGAGGACATACCCGCACGTTCGATAATGTCTTGGGCATAGGAGGCTTGTGACAGAAATAGCTTATCTGTTGTACGGTTTACTTGTATGCCCAAGAAATAGCTAAGTGGCCCCAGATCCTTCATGGCGAATTTACTTGCAAGTGTGGCCATGAGGTTGATGCATAGCTGGTCCGAAGAGGTGGCAAGTATAATATCATCAACGTAGAGAAGAAACTAGGCCGTGTCTTTTTGATGTTGATAGATGAAGAGGGAATTGTCACATTGGCTCTGTTGGAAGCCCATAGTGTTCACAAATTCGGTGAATCGTTGGTACACACTCTAGGGCCTGCTTCAATCCATACAGGGACCGTTTTAGTAGGCACACATGGTCTGGGAAAGTCTGATCGCGAAACCCCATGGGCTGGTGCATGTACACAGTTTCATGGAGATGGCCATGAAGAAATGTGTTTGTGACATCAAGTTGATGTATCGGCCAGGATTTGAGAGAGCTAGAGTGAGGACCAATTTGCTGGTCCCACCCGAAGTACCCCTCCAACCCAACCCTATCAATGCAGCCTTGGACCCCATCGCAGTGGCCGTCCCCTCCTCCCTGCCCCTACCCTTCCAGGTCACCTAGCTCCTCTCCCAGCTTATTCGGCCAACGCCCATCAGCCTCCTATGCATCCAGCACTGCCTACTCACCCACTGAAATTGACCAAGCCTTGCACACCATGACACTGCACCCACCGGACAACAACTGGTACATGGACACCGGTGCTACTGGCCACATGACAAAGCGTCACCGGAGATGGGAGTTATCACATTCGTATGCAAATCGACCGGTGGCAAGTGGACCGCTAAGTAGCTGAACGGAGATCTTGAAGGCTCCGGCGGCTGTACCTACACTCTTCAAAGGAAGCTTGTTAATGTCGCTCTTTCCTGCGACTCTTCCGGCAGTGTTCAATCGTCGTTCAGTTATGTGCTCCCTGATTTCGCTGTTTTTCAGGTGATTATTGGTGGAGGTAGTGGTGCTTCATTTGGAGGTGGAGGTGCTGCAGCGGCATCTGCACCGGGTGTTGGTGCAGCAGCTGCAGAGGCACCTGTAGCTGACGAGGAAAAGGAAGAGAAAGAGGAGAAAAAACTAGGTTTTAAGGCTCTAATACCATAAAGAATGTTATTTTTCCCATGAAACCTCTCCTTCATTATTCATTGATATATATAGAGATTTACAATAATATTTACATTCATGGTTTATCTATTTTATATTAATTACGCATACACATATCTATCTATTATATCTATTACTATCATATTGGCAGCTTATACCATAGCATTAAGATTTTCAGCATCTTTGAAACAGAAGTGATTCTTTAACCGTGGCTAGTGTTGACATGCACTAAAGCAGTTGGTGAGGACCCAAACCACTGATGAGAAGATGGCACAGAGAGGATTAGTCCTATCAATAAACTACACCCATGGGATTAGATAAATATGTAGAGTAAAAATACTAGCAAGAGGTAGAGCAGGAATAAACAACGTACCGACGTAAGGGGCACGGATGTTTCAAAGGGTGCGAGTCACAAACATGCAGAAGGAAAAAAAAAAAAAAGAAAAACAAAAGGGTTGAATGATTTGCACGGTTGCACCACATCGATACAATTTGTCTGGGAAGGATTTAGAGAGTGGTGTTCCTGTAGCCTTCTTTACTGTCACATCCAAGAATTTGATATTAGTTATTAGACTTTGAAAAATGTAATTCCAGCAGTCAGTTTTAAGAAAACGCATTGTGCATGTATTGTAATAATTTGCTATAAAAACATGAATTGTTAGGTTAAAAATTTAAAATTAGTAATGCACATCAGTTGCCTTGTTTTCCACATAATCATCTTTTTACTTCAGCATCAAGACCACCTCAGGAAATATCTGCGAATCAAACACAAACTTATTATAAAAATATAAGACAAAAGTTTCATGGTTTCATGAATCATTTCACTTTAAAGATTACAGTTCAAAGATTATACTCCTTTCTGCTTGTTCATCTGAGCAATGAGATCCATCATGTGTGTTTGCCTAAGACCATATCTCAGAGTCAGGCAGTCAGCTCCAACAAAGGTAGCCAAAAAAAGGTTATGAGGTAATTGAAAGAACTAAAAGACAAAGCATGGGCTAACTGATGCATCTCTGAAGGAGCTTACACCGCAGACGTGATTCTCCTTCACCTACTACTTGATTTAGAAAATATAAAAGACAAAAAATAATAAGAATACATGAAAAAAGATGTATTTGTAACTTATCATCCTATGATGGCACAAAATTTCCTTTGGTCACTGCATTGGTGGTGGGACTGCTAGACAGTTGACTAAAAGGAAGATCTTTATGCTAGCTAATAAGATTCAATTAGCAAACACGAGTAGTTGAGACGTGACAAACGACACCTTAATTTTCTAAGCAAATATCCATGATAAAGTAGCGTTGAAAAAGATTATAAAGCTTTGAGAATCAAAACATGTAAAGCACGAAATACAATGATCACCTTTGAAAAACTATGAGGGAATTTCCTTTGGTTCCTTGATTAGTAATGGCACTGCTAGGTGAGTAGGTGCTTGTCTAACTAGACAATATTCATGCATTTAATAAGTTCCAATTGACTCCAATGGAAACTAAGAACTAATAGATGACACCTTCATACTCTAATCAAATGTTCATGTAGTGTGAAAAAAATGTTATAATGCAATGAGATTAAACATTTAAAGCACAACAACATAAATTTAATACACTATGGTTACCATCCAAAGCTTACCTTTTTCACTTTCAGAAGGTTCAATGCCTTTTGTATCTGAAAAAGAAAAGTTTGGCACTTATCTACAGAAACAAAATTAGTGTCACATTCACCAGGACCAGCTACATCAACACAAGCGTTGTAAATTGAACCTAACAAATGCATCAACATTGAAACTAGTTAGCTACAACGATATCATAATAGATGAATCTTCAATGTGTAAGTTGAAGGACGCTAAGATTCATCTTACAACAAACGGTAAGTTAAATGTCACAAAAACTCATCTTACAACAAGGACAGGGGCTGCTGTGGATTTTTCTACATCTGCAAGTGATGAGGGGGCTGCAGGGCCTGTGATTTTAGTGTCAATGTGATCTCTTACCAGGAGAGCTCGGCAACGGATCCTAAAAAGTTCCACCCAGGAGTTGTATCTACCATTTTGCATTTCATTATTAACTGGCTGGAACATAGCTCAGCTAATAATCATGATGATCTTATGAGATACTCCATCATCCAATCCAAATTAGGCAAACTGAAGACCCAGCCCTTGATTACGAACCAGAAGATTGAGAAGAAAGAAACTTGAATGTAAACTTTATTAGGTCATAATAAACTTGCAAACATCAACCCTTTAAATAGACTCTTCCTAACCCTTAAAGATAAATACTAACTATCAAACTCTTAAAGATAACTACAAAAAAAAAACAATAATTAAATACTTCTACTTTAAACCAAATAATTCAAAAACCAACCCTAGACTTATACTCTTATTTAAATCTTCAAATCTTGCACTTTTAATGTTAACACCAACGATTAATTCCAACAATTACCCCCCTAATCGTTGTGTTCACATTCTTCTTTCAAAACAATGTTGGTTCTTTATCATCATCTTGCTCAACAAACAAAGCTTCATTCTTTTTCTCTTCATCTTTTGCTTTCCACTTGGTGCACTCATATGCAAAGTGACCAAAATCTCCACACTCATAGCATCTTAGCTCACTTCGGTCTCTACGACCTCTTCCACGACCACCTCCTCTTCCTCCACCACGACCTTGATTACCACCTCGACCCTTGCCATGTTGCCAACTTTCTGATTCTTCAACCCTTTTACTACTTGTACTAGCCAAAAGAAGTTTACTTTGATCATTATCCTCGGGTGTATCAAAACTCTTAAGACGTGCTTCAAATGCTTTTATCCTTCCCACAGCCTCCTCAAAAGCCATTTTATCAACATCCGAATATTGCTCAATGGAAGCTATGATAGGTAAAAACTTCTTTGACACCGAGTTCAACAACTTCCTCACAAGTACCTTATCCTTAAGATGTGAACCAAGGCTCCTAAACTTGGCTCGTACACTACTCAACTTGCCCGCAAATTCATCCACGGTTTCATTCTCTTTCATCTTTAAGACTTCTAATTCACTTCTAAGTGTATGCAACCGAGCTTTTTGAACCAAATCTGCCCCTAGATATCTAACCTTGATTGAATCCCATACTTCTTTTGCACTTGGATATTGAGCTACTTGCATTAGGATATCCTCTGGCAGAGTTTGGAAAATCATTGCTTTAGTGGTAGCTGTTTTCTTTTCTCCCACTTCTACTCCTCCTGTTGTATTCACCACATCCCAAAGACCATAGGCCTTCAAGATCTGCTCCATAAGAATCGACCATGTGGTGTAGTTCGATTCTGTCAGCTTTGGACACTGAAGTGTCACATTCCCTTGCTCACGAACCGGAACCATCGCACTGTTTGGATCTGCCATATCTTACTTTTCTTGCTTCTTCTCACTTGCTCTTACCTTGCCCTATCTTGCTCGTACTTGCCCCTGTAAATCAGAAACGAGAGGCTTCTGATTTTCCTGCTCTTTCACTGATCAAAAGTGACCAGGGTTCTTGCTCTTTCACTAATCAAAACTGATTAGGGTTCTTGCTCCTTCTCTGATCACAATGGATCAGGGTTCTTGCTCGTTCCTACTCAAACTTGCTAAAACAAACTTCTCATTACAAATAGAAATTTCCGTTCGCTGCCTTGCTTTACATCTGACACATCCACAAACAATAATATATTGCTTTGTTTTGATGTCGGCGTCACCCAATTTTACCCAGTTGCTGCCAAAATTGGGCCAAGATCGACAATGTTCACGATCTTAAAATAAGACGAAGCATTCAACAAAAAAAACCGAACACGATTAACCTTAATCACGATCGCGATTTACCTCAATCTCGACCGCGCTACTCTTCACACGTACGATCGAAGGGCTGCTCCAAGTTGCTACCCAAAAAAAACAGCCGAACACGCGCAGGGTGATTCCGATCACTGATCTCTCTTGCTCGGTGATATCAAGAGCCCTGATGCTCTGATACCAATTGAAGACCCAGCCCTTGATTACGAACCAGAAGATTGAGAAGAAAGAAACTTGAATGTAAACTTTATTAGGTCATAATAAACTTGCAAACATCAACCCTTTAAATAGACTCTTCCTAACCCTTAAAGATAAATACTAACTATCAAACTCTTAAAGATAACTACAAAAAAAAACAATAATTAAATACTTCTACTTTAAACCAAATAATTCAAAAACCAACCCTAGACTTATACTCTTATTTAAATCTTCAAATCTTGCACTTTTAATGTTAACACCAACGATTAATTCCAACACAAACAACTTGTTGAGAATTTATAAAAAAATTAAAGATATATCTTAACTTTATTTTGTTGTCATATATGCCCAAAAATATATATATATATATATATATATATATATATATATAATTATCGCAAGTAATCTTTCACATTCTTAATTGACTCTCTGCTCCTACTATAACCAACATACATAAATTTACTTTCTTTTGAATCATACATATTTTGCTACATTCAAGAAAATAAAATGAATAGAACCTGTCAAATTTAGAGATCCCACTCCATTTCTCCTGCAATGATTCCTAACTTGAATGTAAACTTTATTAGGTCATAATAAACTTGCAAACATCAACCCTTTAAATAGACTCTTCCTAACCCTTAAAGATAAATACTAACTATCAAACTCTTAAAGATAACTACAAAAAAAAACAATAATTAAATACTTCTACTTTAAACCAAATAATTCAAAAACCAACCCTAGACTTATACTCTTATTTAAATCTTCAAATCTTGCACTTTTAATGTTAACACCAACGATTAATTCCAACACAAACAACTTGTTGAGAATTTATAAAAAAATTAAAGATATATCTTAACTTTATTTTGTTGTCATATATGCCCAAAAATATATATATATATATATATATATATATATATATATATAATTATCGCAAGTAATCTTTCACATTCTTAATTGACTCTCTGCTCCTACTATAACCAACATACATAAATTTACTTTCTTTTGAATCATACATATTTTGCTACATTCAAGAAAATAAAATGAATAGAACCTGTCAAATTTAGAGATCCCACTCCATTTCTCCTGCAATGATTCCTTGGCACCAATGATGATAAATATCGCTTCCTTAAGCATGAAAAAATAAACTGGAACATCATTTGAAAACAAAGCTACATGCAACTCAAACCCATAATAGTATATGTTATACAATTAAACATAAACATTGAATCTAATTAGCTACAGGAATCTACATACATAAATTTACTTTCTTTTGAATCATACATATTTTGCTACATTCAAGAAAATAAAATGAATAGAACCTGTCAAATTTAGAGATCCCACTCCATTTCTCCTGCAATGATTCCTTGGCACCAATGATGATAAATATCGCTTCCTTAAGCATGAAAAAAAAAACTGGAACATCATTTGAAAACAAAGCTACATGCAACTCAAACCCATAATAGTATATGTTATACAATTAAACATAAACATTGAATCTAATTAGCTACAGGAATCTACATGTAACTTAATAAGTTCCAGTTGACTACCATGAGAAGTTAATAATTAACAACACCTTTGTATTCTAAGAAAATGTTCACAAAAAAATCTGTTAGAAAAAGTTTACCTTTGAGAAATATGATCACAAAAGCTTCTGTTCAACAACTCAATCGATTGGCAAGTTTTCTCCGTCATTCCTTGCAAAATCAAAAAGCACCATCAACAAATAACCCTCTCCAAAGGTTTGAAAAACAACCTAGTACATTTTTTGGAAACAAAGTTGCACTCAATTCAACCCAAAAATGAAATTTAATCAGATTAAGCATCAACAATGAATCCAATTAGCTATAATGATATCATATCTAAATGAATCTAAATTTTGAAACTGTATGTTGCTACATTTATGACTTACCACCCTATGATGGCAAACATTTTCCTTTGGCTTCTCCCTCAGTGGCACTGCTAGACACTTGACTAACAAGAGATTCTTCATTCAATTTAATAAGATTCAAATGGCTTCAATGACAAGTTGAGAACAAATTGGTGGCACCATCCTATTCCAAGCAAATGTCCATTAAAAAAGTAGAATTTCAAAAAGGTAAGGATGCAACAAGAAGCAAAGTTTTTGAGCAAAAGAATAAAACAATATTATTTTATATAAACGACTATTACTCAAGCTTACCATTAGGACTTTGGGAAGGTTCAATGCTTATTGTGAGCTGTAGCAATCGTAAGGAGCCTCATGCATCCGGCTTACCTTTTCTGTATTTAAATGATCAATTAGAATATTCAAACATCTCGGAAGTTAAGACTGCATACAAGAATTCCTTACAAAATAAAACTTGGCAGGCCACCTTTGCCTAGGTTCCCCTGACCGTCTGTATGTTTCTCTCTAAGAATCATACACAAAAATAAAAGAAATTAATAAAACTTGCCAGGCCACCTTTACCGTGATCTATGACGTACTTCATTATCCAATGTAAATTAGGCAAGAATTATTGAGAATTTACAAAAAATTAACAAACAAAAAAAAAAGCATAAAGAACTTAAGCATTTTATATTTTTGTAAAACATATATTCAAGATTGTAAAAGTCTAATTAAGTTATGTACAAGGTTCCTTCCGTTGCGAAAAACACACTTCACTAGCTAAACACCATATAACTCAAATAATGCCAAACATAAACAAAGTAACAAACACCCCTTGTAAACTTTAATAATTGAAAACAAGAAGAAAATTACCTTAATATTCACATTTTTCTCATAAAGAAACTTCCCGACACCACTCACGATGCCAACGATCTTCTATTCTAGTTATTGACATTGATTTGGTGTAGACCGACAAGCAACTTCTCAAGTAACTTTACCCAACCACACTTCCTGTATAGTTCCATATCTCAAATGTATACAAATAACAACCACCCAATGCAATATGAAGCTGCTACAATGGAAATAGTTTGTCGGTTAAATATTTAACACTCCAACAAAAAAAAAAACAGGAAATATATCAAAAACTTAACAAAACTTTAGTCTATACGCTTAATTCCATGTCACCAATAAGTCTGGTTGCAAAAAGAATCACTCAAAAATATAACGATTTACTAATAATAAGCTAATTTAGAAAAATACTGGCATAATCCATAAGAGATTTTTTGCTCTTATAACCACAATTTCTAGCATTTTACACATTAAGCATACACAATCTGTAATAGTATTCAACTAGTGTAGATTTAAAAATCATCTTACTACTATTCTCATATTAATATTCTAACATTATAAAACCCTATCCCATCAAGATATTGTATAATTTAAAAATACTGACATAATCAATAATAGATTCTTTGTTCTTATAACCACAATTTCTAGCATTTTTAAACATTAAGCATACAAAATCTATAACAGTTTTCGACTAGTGTTGATTTAATAATCATCTTACCACAATTCTCATATATGTATTTTAACATTATAAAACCCTGTCCCATCAAGATATTGTGTAATTAATATTCTACTATTCTCATATTAATATTCTAACATTATAAAACCCTATCCCATCAAGATATTGTGTAATTTAAAAATACTGACATAATCAATAATAGATTCTTTGTTCTTATAACCACAATTTCTAGCATTTTTAAACATTAAGCATACAAAATCTGTAACAGTTTTCGACTAGTGTTGATTTAATAATCATCTTACCACAATTCTCATATATGTATTTTAACATTATAAAACCCTGTCCCATCAAGATATTGTGTAATTAACTAAGGGTTTCCCTGCTCTTTTTAACATGTATCCTTATCAATTATGGAAAGTGAAATTTGTTATAAACTGTAGTAATTAAGCAATGATAGCTATCTTATAGTTCACGAAAATTCAAGTATGAAACAAACAACCTTTACCCGTTGTTTCAAAAATGCTAATTGAAAACTAGAGATTAAATGGCCTATAATATGATGAATAAACTAACAAAACTTACATTTTGGAATAGGTCCTCTAGATCTTGGTAGCCTAATGGAAAGACGATTGAAATCGCATATCCATAAGAGATTTTTTGCTCTTATAGCCACAATTTCTAGCATTTTACACATTAAGCATACACAATCTGTAATAGTATTCAACTAGTGTAGATTTAAAAATCATCTTACTACTATTCTCATATTAATATTCTAACATTATAAAACCCTATCCCATCAAGATATTGTGTAATTTAAAAATATTGACATAATCAATAAGAGATTCTTTGTTCTTATAACCACAATTTCTAGCAATTTTAAACATTAAGCATACAAAATCTGTAACAGTTTTCGACTAGTGTTGATTTAATAATCATCTGACCACAATTCTCATATATATATTTTAACATTATAAAACCCTGTCCCGTCAAGATATTGTGTAATTAACTAAGGGTTTCCCTGCTCTTTTTAACATGTATCCTTATCAATTATGGAAAGTGAAATTTGTTATAAACTGTAGTAATTAAGCAATGATAGCTATCTTCAGTTAAACAGAGAATACGTATAATTGTTATTGTATATAATCAATTGAGGAATACAATGTATAGTGTACATTTGACCCTTGAGATACTAGAATACATAACAACCCTTAAACAATAACTATCTAATTAATTACGGAACCCTTGAGATACTAGAATACATAACAACCCTTAAACAATAACTATCTAATTAATTATTAGACTAATAGTTGTCTAATATCCCCCCTCAAGCTAAGGCCGGGAAGCGACTCTTAGCTTGGACCGTAAGTTCAGGAATCTCTGAGAAGGCAGCGGCTTTGTGAAGACATCTGCGATCTGGTCATCTGTAGAGATGAATTGGACGGACAGCTGACGTTTGGCAACTTTTTCTCGAACAAAATGGAAGTCCACTTCAACATGCTTTGTACGCGCATGGAAGACTGGATTGGCTGATAAGTACGTAGCACCCAAATTATCACACCATAAGGTAGGTACGGTCTGGATTGGAACATGCAACTCCTGCAGAAGTGTATGTAACCATGTGAGCTCAGCGACAGCATCAGCTAGAGCTTTGTATTCGGATTCTGTAGATGACCGAGAGACGGTTTTCTGTTTTCGTGCAGACCAGGATACAAGATTCGTTCCTAGGTAGATAGCATAGCCCCCGGTGGATCGACGGTCATCGGGACAACCAGCCCAGTCTGCATCAGAAAAGGCTGTCAAGGTATTGAAAGTTGCATCGGCATAGGCATGAAGAACTGGAGAGGAGTTTTGCTGAAGTAAAAGACCATACGAAATGGTACCCTTTAAGTATCTCAAGATACGCTTGACAGTGGACCAGTGGTGGGGAAATGCATGAACTGACAGACTTTGTTGACTGCATAGGAGATGTCCGGACGGCTCAGGGTGGCATACTGTAGAGCCCCAACCACCTGGCGGTATCTGGCCGGGTTATCAAATGGGGGACTGTCACCCAGGGCTAGATTAGCCGAAGTGGAGATGGGAGAGGAGAGTGGTTTGGAATCTGTGAGGCCAGCTTTCTGTAGCAGTTCCAGGATGTATTTTTGTTGAGACAAAAGGATGTCCGGACCTTTCTGAAGAACCTCGACACCCAAGAAATAAGATAAACGACCCATATCCTGGACCGGGAAGGAATGGCCAAGCTGCTGAACCACTGTGTCTATAACCTGTGGGTTATTGCCTGTCAGAACGATATCATCCACATAAACAAGCATGTAAAGGAGAGTACCCCCTGAAGAGTAAACAAACAGGGACGGATCAGTTTTGGATCCCTGAAAACCAAGCTTGTGAAGCGTGGTAGATAACTGATGAAACCAAGCCCGTGGCGCTTGTTTGAGGCCATATAGGGACTTGTGAAGAAGGCAGACGTGGTCTGGCTTGGCCGGGTCAACAAAACCTGGTGGTTGTTGTAGATACACAGTCTCCTGTAGATCCCCATGTAGAAAAGCGTTTTGGATGTCCAACTGTCGAAGAGGCCACTGTTGGGTAACCGCCAAAGATAACACTAAGCGAATTGTAGTAGCCTTAACAACAGGGCTGAAAGTGTCAGCATAATCGATGCCTTGTTGTTGTCGAAAACCCTTTGCACATAACCTGGCCTTGTAGCGTTGTATGTGGCCCTGTGGATCCCGCTTGATCTTATAAACCCATTTGCAATCTACCACATTAGAGCCCGGTACACGAGGAACCAAGGACCATGTCCCATTTCTCATCAGTGCAGAGTATTCTTCTGCCATAGCATGACGCCATTGAGGAAAGTTATTGGCAATAGTAAAGGTGGCTGGTTCGGTGTCGGGATCAGTGGTAGAGGAAACAAAGGAAGAAATGTTGTAAGGAGTTGTTTTTTTTGGGTTTTGGCGCAGGTTGGAAGGGCGGGTATGCTGGACGGATTGGGTGTTAGAGGGGGCTGTGCTTTCGGATGGAGGTGCAATGGTGGCGGTGGTGTTAGGTGGCTGAACAGAGGCGGGTTGTTTATGACGGCGGTGATAAGTATGTAGAGTGGGTGGCGGTGAAGATGGTGGGGAAGGTGGGTCCGGGATGACCGTGGCAGTATTGGCCGGGACATCAGGATGGGGTGGCTGTGGAGAAAGGGAGGAATTTGAGCGGTGTACCTTATCAACCGAATGCCTTCCCGCTCAAATTCCTCCCTTTCTCCCTTTCAACACCTTTTCAAACACCCACCCGACTATTCCTTCTTACGTGTCTTTGGCTCCCAATGTTTTCCTCACTTACGTCCTTACAATGCTCACAAAATGGAGTTTCGCTCCACTCCTTGTGTATTTCTTGGGTACAGCTCCCAACATCATGGTTATCGGTGCCTCGATCCCGAAACAGACCGCATCTACATTGCTCGACATGTCCGTTTCAATGAACTTTGTTTCCCGTTTAAGTCCCTTCAACCGAGCCATAAACCTGGCCTTCCACCTTCCCTTGACCCCTATACTTCTGTTTACCCAACACCACCTCTTCTGGATGACCTGCTGGATCAAACTCCTCCGGTGACGTCTCCACAGCCACCCCATCCTGATGTCCCGGCCAATACTGCCACGGTCATCCCGGACCCACCTTCCCCACCATCTTCACCGCCACCCACTCTACATACTTATCACCGCCGTCATAAACAACCCGCCTCTGTTCAGCCACCTAACACCACCGCCACCATTGCACCTCCATCCGAAAGCACAGCCCCCTCTAACACCCAATCCGTCCAGCATACCCGCCCTTCCAACCTGCGCCAAAACCCAAAAAAAACAACTCCTTACAACATTTCTTCCTTTGTTTCCTCTACCACTGATCCCGACACCGAACCAGCCACCTTTACTATTGCCAATAACTTTCCTCAATGGCGTCATGCTATGGCAGAAGAATACTCTGCACTGATGAGAAATGGGACATGGTCCTTGGTTCCTCGTGTACCGGGCTCTAATGTGGTAGATTGCAAATGGGTTTATAAGATCAAGCGGGATCCACAGGGCCACATACAACGCTACAAGGCCAGGTTATGTGCAAAGGGTTTTCGACAACAACAAGGCATCGATTATGCTGACACTTTCAGCCCTGTTGTTAAGGCTACTACAATTCGCTTAGTGTTATCTTTGGCGGTTACCCAACAGTGGCCTCTTCGACAGTTGGACATCCAAAACGCTTTTCTACATGGGGATCTACAGGAGACTGTGTATCTACAACAACCACCAGGTTTTGTTGACCCGGCCAAGCCAGACCACGTCTGCCTTCTTCACAAGTCCCTATATGGCCTCAAACAAGCGCCACGGGCTTGGTTTCATCAGTTATCTACCACGCTTCACAAGCTTGGTTTTCAGGGATCCAAAACTGATCCGTCCCTGTTTGTTTACTCTTCAGGGGGTACTCTCCTTTACATGCTTGTTTATGTGGATGATATCGTTCTGACAGGCAATAACCCACAGGTTATAGACACAGTGGTTCAGCAGCTTGGCCATTCCTTCCCGGTCCAGGATATGGGTCGTTTATCTTATTTCTTGGGTGTCGAGGTTCTTCAGAAAGGTCCGGACATCCTTTTGTCTCAACAAAAATACATCCTGGAACTGCTACAGAAAGCTGGCCTCACAGATTCCAAACCACTCTCCTCTCCCATCTCCACTTCGGCTAATCTAGCCCTGGGTGACAGTCCCCCATTTGATAACCCGGCCAGATACCGCCAGGTGGTTGGGGCTCTACAGTATGCCACCCTGAGCCGTCCGGACATCTCCTATGCAGTCAACAAAGTCTGTCAGTTCATGCATTTCCCCACCACTGGTCCACTGTCAAGCGTATCTTGAGATACTTAAAGGGTACCATTTCGTATGGTCTTTTACTTCAGCAAAACTCCTCTCCAGTTCTTCATGCCTATGCCGATGCAACTTTCAATACCTTGACAGCCTTTTCTGATGCAGACTGGGCTGGTTGTCCCGATGACCGTCGATCCACCGGGGGCTATGCTATCTACCTAGGAACGAATCTTGTATCCTGGTCTGCACGAAAACAGAAAACCGTCTCTCGGTCATCTACAGAATCCGAATACAAAGCTCTAGCTGATGCTGTCGCTGAGCTCACATGGTTACATACACTTCTGCAGGAGTTGCATGTTCCAATCCAGACCGTACCTACCTTATGGTGTGATAATTTAGGTGCTACGTACTTATCAGCCAATCCAGTCTTCCATGCGCGTACAAAGCATGTTGAAGTGGACTTCCATTTTGTTCGAGAAAAAGTTGCCAAACGTCAGCTGTCCGTCCAATTCATCTCTACAGATGACCAGATCGCAGATGTCTTCACAAAGCCGCTGCCTTCTCAGAGATTCCTGAACTTACGGTCCAAGCTAAGAGTCGCTTCCCGGCCTTAGCTTGAGGGGGGATATTAGACAACTATTAGTCTAATAATTAATTAGATAGTTATTGTTTAAGGGTTGTTATGTATTCTAGTATCTCAAGGGTTCCGTAATTAATTAGATAGTTATTGTTTAAGGGTTGTTATGTATTCTAGTATCTCAAGGGTCAAATGTACACTATATATACATTGTATTCCTCAATTGATTATATACAATAACAATTATACGTATTCTCTGTTTAACTAGGAATAAACACCGTACCGACACAAGGGGCAGGGATGTTTCAAAGGGTGCGAGTCACAAACATGAAGAAGGAAAAAAAATTGGAAAAACAAAAGGGTTGAATGATTTGCACCACATCGATACAATTTGTCTGGGAAGGATTTAGAGAGTGGTGTTCCTGTAGCCTTCTTTACTGTCGCATCCAAGAATTTGATATTAGTAATTAGACTTTGAAAAACGTAATTCCAGCAGTCAGTTTTAAGAAAACGCATTGTGCATGTATTGTAATAATTTGCTATAAAAACATGAATTGTAAGGTTAAAAATTTAAAATTAGTAATGCACATCAGTTGCCTTGTTTTCCACAGAATCGTTTTTTTACTTCAGCATCAAGACCACCTCAGGAAATATCTACGAATCAAACACAAAATTATTATATAAATATATGACAAAAGTTTCATGGTTTCATGAATCATTCCACTTTAAAGATTACAGTTCGAAGATTACACTCATCTCTGCTTGTTCTTCTGAGCAATGAGATCCATCATGTGTGTTTGCCTAAGACCATATCTCAGAGTCAGCTCCAACAAAGGTAGCCAAAACAAGGTTATGAGGTAATTGAAAGAACCAAAAGACAAAGCATGGGCTAACTGATGCATTTCTGAAAGAGCTTACACCGCAGACGTGATTCTCCTTCACCTGCTACTTGACAGTTGACTAGAAGGAGGATCTTTATCCTAGCTAATAAGATCCAATTAGCAACCACGAGTAATTGAGACGTGACAAACGACACCTTAATTTTCTAAGCAAATATCCATGATAAAGTAGCGTTGAAAAATATTATAAAGCTTTGAGAATGAAAACATGTAAAGCACGAAATACCATGATCACCTTTGAAAAACTACGAGGGAATTTCCTTTGGTTCCTTGATTAGTAATGGCATTGCTAGGTGAGTAGGTGCTTGGCTAACTAGATAATTTTCATGCATTTAATAAGTTCCAATTGACTCCCAATGAAACTAAGAACTAATAGATGACACCTTCATATTCTAATCAAATGTTCATGTAGTGTGAAAAAAATGTTATAATGCAATGAGATTAAACATTAAAAACACAACAACATAAATTTAATAAACTATGATTACCATCCAAGCTTACCTTTTTCACTTTCAGAAGGTCCAATGCCTTTTGTATCTGAAAAAGAAAAGTTTGGCACTTATCTACAGACATAAAATTAGTGTCACATTCACCAGGACCAGCTGCATCAACACAAGCGTTGTAAATTAAACCTAACAAATGCATCAACATTGAAACTAGTTAGCTACAACGATATCATAATAGATGAATCTTCAAACTGTAACTTGAAGGACGCTAAGACTCATCTTACAACAATGAGTAAGTTAAATGTCAGAAAAACTCATCTTACAACGAGGATAGGGGCTGCTGTGGATTTTTCTACATCTGCAAGTGATGAGGGGGCTGGGCCTGCGATTTTAGTGTCAATGTGATCGCTTACCAGGAGAGCTCGGCAGCAATAGAATGGGAATAATTGTGTATTGTGTCATTAACTGATAATCATGTACAATATATAGAAGATACATTTACATATTTAATCCTTCTATTATAATCTATTCCTAATATATAATATACTGTCTAATATTCCCCCTCAAGCTAAGGCCGAGAAGCGACCTGTAGCTTGGACTTCAGTAAGTTGAATCGGTCAGTTGATAAGGGCTTTGTGAATACATCTGCAATCTGATCTTGTGTGGAAATGAACTGCACTGATAACTGTCGTCGTGCAACTTTCTCTCGAACAAAGTGGAAATCAACTTCTACATGTTTTGTGCGTGCATGAAATACCGGATTAGCTGATAAGTACGTTGCACCAAGATTGTCACACCACAAGATTGGAACCGATGGTATCTTGATATGTAATTCACGTAGAAGAGTCTCTAACCAGGTTAACTCCGCAACTGTATCTGCAAGAGCTTTGTATTCAGATTCCGTGGAAGACCGAGATACAGTCCTTTGTTTACGAGCAGCCCATGACACCAGATTTGAGCCTAGATATATAGCATATCCCCCCGTGGATCGACGGTCGTCTGGGCAGCCAGACCAGTCTGCATCAGAGAAGGCACTCAAGGAGTTAAAAGTAGCATCAGTGTAGGCATGAAGCTGGGAGTTGGACCGATGTGACAAGAGCAAACCTTGATCAGAGGTGCCGAGTAAGTACCGAAGAATACGTTTCACTGCCGACCAGTGGTTTTCAGTTGGAGAATGCATGAATTGGCACACTTTGTTAACAGCAAACGAGATATCTGGACGTGACAGGGTAGCATATTGTAAAGCACCGACAAGTTGGCGATATTTAACTGGATCAGCAAGGGGAGCACTATCACCAAGCGATAATGAGGCTGAGGATGACATCGGTGAAGGAACCGGTTTAGCATGAGACAAGCCCGCACGTATCATCAAATCATGGATGTATTTTTGCTGAGATAGGAGTATATCATGACCACTACGCTTTATTTCAATCCCCAAGAAGTAAGAAAGTGCACCCATGTCTTGAAGAGCAAAAGAGCGGCTCAAACTAGAAACCACTTTGTCAATAGCCTGATCATTGTTCCCTGTCAAGATAATGTCATCGACATATACAAGCATATAAAGCCGAGTGCCATGTTGAGAATAAATAAAAAGAGACGGATCTGTCCGAGAGCCACAAAAACCAAGAGCAGTGAGGGCCGATGTCAGGCGCTGAAACCAGGCACGGGGGGCCTGCTTAAGTCCATAGAGGGACTTATGTAAAAGGCAAACATGGTTCGGCCGAGTAGAATCAACAAACCCCTGAGGTTGAGACATGTAAACTGTCTCATGCAAGTCACCGTGTAAAAAGGCATTCTGAACATCCAGTTGCCGAAGAGACCATTTGTGGGTAACAGCAAGTGACAAGACAACACGAATGGTAGTGGATTTTACCACAGGGCTGAATGTTTCAGTATAGTCAAGGCCAGGCTGCTGATTAAAGCCTTTCGCGACTAGACGCGCTTTGTAACGAGTAACTTTACCGGTCTGATCACGTTTCAGTTTGTAAACCCATTTGCAGTCTACAATATTAGTGCCCGAGACACGTGGAACCAGGGACCATGTTCCATTTCTCATCAGTGCTGAAAATTCGGTTGCCATGGCTTGTTGTTAGACAATGTTATGTTACAAATGTATTAAAATAATATTAGAGGGGTCTAGGTGTATTTATGTTCTCTATTTATACACATGTATTCTTTCAATATTCAATAACAATTACACATTCTTGATTCATACGTTTAACTCTTGTTGCCGGTGAGGATCTTTGTTGGCATGAGTAAAGGAGGTAGGCTCAACAGGGGTGGAACTGGTGTGAAAGGAAGAGATGTTATGATGTTTGGTTTGTTTGGGATTAGGTCGTAAATGTGCAGGTCTGGTACGGGCTGGTGGTGGATTGGGAGGGGTAGTGGTTGAGGGTATGGTTGGTGGTGTGGGTGCATGAATTTGTGAGGAGGAAGATGGAGAGTGATTGGCGGGGGCAGATGAAGAGTGGGCCGAGGGTGAAGGTTGGGCTGAGGTTGTAGGTGAAGCAGTAGATGGAGTGGAGGAGAAGTGGGTTGGATTTGAAGGAGATGGATCGGGTGTAGGGTCTTGGAAGTCTGGGGAAAAGACAGGAGGATTGGGATATGAGGAGAATGGGGAGTCATGCGATTGAATAGGTGGATCGATGGGAGGAGTGGATGAAAAAGGAAATGAAGTCTCATTAAACCGAACATGCCGAGCAATGTAAAGACGACCAGTAACATGGTCAAGGCAGCGGTACCCATGATGAGCCGTGCTATAACCAAGAAAAACACACGATGTGGAGCGAAAATCCATCTTGTGTTTGTTGTAGGCACGAAGGTGTGGAAAACATTGGCAGCCAAAAACACGCAAAAAAGACAAGTCAGGTGTTCGGTGAAAGAGTGTTTCAAAGGGAGATGTCTTTGAGGTGGTTCTGGAGGGCATGCGGTTGTTAAGATAGACTGCGGTGTCAAAAGCAAAGTGCCAAAACCGATGCGGGACATGAGAATGTGCCAAAAGAGTGAGACCAGTTTCAACAACGTGACGATGTCGTCGTTCAACAACTCCATTTTGTTCGCTCGTATGTGGACACGAGAAACGATGCTGAATACCGAGAGATGAAAGATGTGATGTAAGTGTGCGAAATTCACCCCCCCCCCCCATCAGTTTGTACCGATTTTAGTTTAGTATTGAATTGTTGTTCAACCATGATGATAAAGCGGTTAAACGTATCAAAAACATCAGACTTATGTTTTAACGGGAATAACCACATAAAGCGACTGAAATGGTCAACACATAACAGAAAATAAAAATGACCATCAGAGGAAGCAACGGGTGCAGGACCCCATACATCACAAAACACAAGATCCAAAACATGAGAACTTTTATAAATTGAAGAATGTAAATGCAATTTAGATGATTTCCCAATAGAACAAGCAGTACAATGAGAGATAGTCTTATTGCTAGAAAGAGGTAAACAATATTTAGAAATCATGGAGTTAAAAAGTTGAGGATGTGGATGTCCCAAGCGATGATGCCAAATAATGGAGGAAGCTCAAGTGGCTGAAAAAGCAACTTTGGTTATTGGACGACCTTTGGGAAGACGCAGAGAATAAAGCCCATCAGTGCTTGGACCCATGAGGAGGGTAGTGTGTGTAGACTTGTCCTTCACAAGAAAGAAAGAATCATGAAATTCAAAGAAAACATGATTATCTTTACAGAATTGTTGTACGGAAAGAAGGTTAGTTTTTATTTGTGGAACATGTAAAATTTTGTTGAGAGAGAAGGTTTTAGAGGGTGAGTAAAAATGAGAAGAACCAATGTGAATGATGGGAAGACCCTTACCATTACCAACATGAAGACGATCCTCACCAAAATAAGGCTCCGAATTGTCAAAACCGGAGAGGTCTGGAGAGACATGATTGCTGGACCCGGTGTCTGGTAGCCAGGCGCTTGTAGAGGCCTGTGAACGTGCATCAGTGTAGTTCGCGGTTGGCTGACGTGGCCTGATGTTAGATGGATCACGATTGGGGCACTGTGAGGGTAAATGTCCAATCCCACACCTGTTACAAGAACCATAAACAACATTCTGATTAGAGGCCCAGCTAAACTGGCTGCGATTTACCCCGGTAGACCGGAGGTGATTGTTGGTTGAAGCGCCACGGCCCCCGCGTCTGCCACCTCGAACACGTGTAGACCGATTTGTATAATATGCCTGAGGAGACTGATTGGAAATTGATGAAGTTTGCAGCTGCGTAAGAAGGTGTTGTAGAGCATGTAGAGTGTCAGAGGAGGCTGGTGAAGAGGCAGAAGCAGGGGGATGACTGGAAGAAGAGGCCGTAAAGGCCTGTGCAGGTGGCAGATCAGAAGAGGGTTTCTTGATCATAAAATTATGATCAGCCAAGAGACCATAAAGATCAGCAAACGGTGTGGGTGTCTGGCGGGTCAGCAATGTGGACTTGAGACTATTAAATTCTTCACGTAAACCGGTAATAACAAGCATAACCAGATCAGATTCAGGAATGGCATGGTTGATGTTGGCTAATGAGATGGCCAAGGATTATGCCCTATCCAAATAAGCGGCAGATGTTTCGTCACCTTGCATGGAGATCCTTAAAAGTTGGGTCTTGAGTGTAGATACCCGGGAAAAAGATGTGGGTGCATAAGCATTCTCCAAAGAAAGCCATATGGCGCGAGAAGTGTCGCCATGAACATGATGAAAAGATGCTTCAGAGATAGTGGAAATAAGAAGACTTCGAATATGGGCATCATTAGATAGCCATGTGGTATAATTCGGATTAGGGGTGGGGGCATCTTTGTCAGTAGCGGGTGGAAGAAAGGCTGGAGGACATGGGATTGTGCCTAGGTTCAATGCTTATTGTGAGCTGTAGCAACCGTAAGGAGCCTCGTGCATCCGCCTTACCTTTACTGTATTTAAATGATCAATTAGAATATTCAAACATCTAGGAAGTTAAGACTACAAGAATTCCTTACAAAATAAAACTTGGCAGGCCACCTTTGCCTAGGTTCCCCTGACCGTCCATATGTTTCTCTCTAAGAATCATACACAAAAATAAATGAAAAAATATATATATAAAACTTGTCAGGCCACCTTTGCCTTGATCTATGAGGCACTTCATAATGCAATGTAAATTAGGCAAGAATTATTGAGAATATATAGAAAATTAACAAACAAAAAAAAGCATAAAGAACTTCGGCAATTTATATTTATGCATAGCATATGTTCAAGATTATAAAAGTATAATTAAGTTATGTACCAGGGTTTCTTCCATTGAGAAAAACACACTTTCACTAGCCAAACACCATATAACTCAAATAATGCGAAACATAACTAAAGTACCAAACACCCCTTGTAAACTTTAATAATTGAAAACAAGAAGAAAATTACCTTAATATTGACATTTTTCTCATAAAGAAACTTCCCAACACCAGTCACGATGCCACAGATCTTCTATTCCAGTTATTGACATTGATTTGGTGTAGACCCAGTGACCCACACACAAACTTCTCAAGTAACTGAATACATCCACACTTCCTGTATAGTTCCATATATCAAATGTATACAAATAACAAACACCCAATGCCATCTGAAGCTGCAACAATGGAAATAGTCTGTCGGCTAAATATTTAACACTCCAACAAAAGAAAAAACAGGAAATAAATCAAAAACTTAACAAAACTTTAGTCTATACGCGTAATTCCATGTCATCAATAAGTCTGGTTGCAACATGAATCATTCAAAAAGATAATAAGCTAATTTAGAAATATTGGCATAATCCATAAGAGATTCTTTGCATTTATAACCACAATTTCAAGCATTTTACACATTAAGCATACACAATCTGTAATAGTTTTCAACTAGTGTTGATTAAAAAATCATCTTACTACAATTCTCCTATTAATATTCTAACATTATAAAAGTTTGGATTAAAAATCCGGTTTATTTTAGTTTTACACTTGGGGTAGAAAAACCTGTGCCCAAAAATATCTATCCCATCAATATATTGTGTAATTAACTAAGTGTTTCCATGCTCTTTTTAACATGTATCCTTATCAATTATGGAAAGTGAAATTTAATTTAAAAATCATCTTGCTACAAATCTCAGGTATGTCACAAAGGAAATCTTAATCAGATTAAGCATCAGCAATGAATCCAATTACCTACAATGATATCATATTTAGATAAATCTTGGAACTATAAGCTGAGGGACACTATGGGATAATCTAGAAAAGTAGGGGAAAATGAATTTGTAATATATTTTTTTTAAAGAAATATGATCATACCAGCAAATCTTCTTTAAAGCTTATAAGTAGTCTCAAGTCTCAACGGGTTCCTCACTGGTCATTAGAAGAGCCTTTAAAAAACATAACATGTTAAGAAACAAACATTGTTCAGGCACTACTATAACTAATTTATTATAATTTATACATACAAAAATTGCAGCTAGATGCTCACCATTAAAACCTCAGCAAGAATGAAACAAGCACCAATTCCTTGAATCTTATGAGTTCCTTCATCATCCAAATGCAAATGAAGCAAGCAAATGAGCAATTACTGGAAATCACAGGAGACTTTCACATAAAAGAAAACTCAAAGAAATTAATCATAGAAATTTTATCATAACATATAATCAAGATTATAAAAGTCGAATTAAGTTAACTACCAGGGTTATGCTCCTTAGAACAACAATTTTAATTGCGATCGTCGAATGGAACCAAATTTCGGAGGTAATATCTCCGGTGGAACTGCATATCTCCGGCGGCCTAAGAATCTAAGATACACTCGGATTTCAGGTTGAAATTGCAAATCTCCGTCTGCCACGCAGATCACCGCTTCAGCTATCAGAGTGAAATTAGTCACGTACGGTGGTAGTATATGATGGTGTGGGCATTGGAGATTTGAGCATTATAAACAGAGGATGATGATTATTACCGTTGTTTGACGATTCAGATATCAATTGTATGAAGATTTGAGATGACTATTCGGAAATCAATTGTATGAAGATTTGATGAAGATTTGAAATGACGATTCGTTAGAGTTCTGACAAGACTGAAAGATCACACCGGATTTCATGGTGTACGGCATAACAAGAACGAAGGCCCATTTTCAAATATTAATAATAAAATAGTATTAACTAGTTACCTTATTAACTTTAAAAAAACCTAAGCGACGTTTGTAATTACTTGTTTAAAAGTTTTTATTAATTTATAATTTTTTAACATAGTTTTTTAAAAGTGTTTTAATTAGTTTTTTCAAAAGCACTTTACAAAATGACAAAAAAAAAAAAAGGTGTATTGTCAATCATTTTAATGTTACGGGATAATCTAGAAGTATAAGGGAAAATGAATTTGTAACACTTTTTTTTAAAGAAATATGATCATACCAGCAAATCTTCTTTAAAGCTTACAAGTAGTCTCAACGGGTTCCTCACTGGTCATTAGAAAAGCCTTTAAAAAACATAGCACATTAAGATATTTTGTAATTAACTAAGGGTTTCCCTGCTCTTTTTAACATGTATCCTTATCAATTATCAATTATGGAAAGTGAAATTTGTTATAAACTGTAGCAGTTAAGCTATGATAGCTACCTTCAATTATCCTAGACACGACTCTTATAGTTCACGGAAATTCAAGTATGAACCAAAAAACTTTTAACCCCGTTGTTTAAAAAATGCTAATTGAAAACCAGAGATTAAATGGCCTAAAATATGATGAATAAACTAACAAAACTTACATTTTGGATAGGTCCTTCAGATCTTGGTAGCATTAAGGAAAGCACGATTGAAATTGCATATATCTGGCGCCCAGACATACACACCACGCAAATCTCAGGTATGTCACTGAACCAGCTTTTTGGAAACAAAGTTATAAACAATTCAAACCCTAAAAAGAAATCTTAATAAGATTAAGCATCAACAATGAATATATCCATATGGACCATATAGCTACAATGATATCATATTTAGTTAAATCTTGAAACTATAAGTTGAGGGACACCAAGACAGTTTTCCAACTTGTGACTGGAAAATCAATAAATATAAGGGATAATCTAGAAATATAGCCATATAGGGGAAAATGAATTTGTAACATTTTTTATAAAGAAACATGATCATGCTAGCATATCGTCTTTAAAGCTTATTAGTAGTCTCAACAAGTTCTTCACTGGTCATTAGAAGAGCGTTTAAAATACATAACACATTAAGAAACAAACACTGTTCAGGCACTACTATAACTAATTTATTATAATTTGTACATACAAAAATTGCAGCTAGATGCTCACCATTAAAACCTCATCAAGAATGAAAGGAGCACCAATTCCTTGAATCTTATAAGTTCCTTCATCATCCAAATGCAAATGAAGCAAGCAAATGAGCAATTACTGAAAATCAATGGAGACTTTCACTCAAAAGAAAAACTTAATGAAATTAATCATAGAAATTTTATCATAACATGTAATCAAGATTATAAAAGTTTAATTAAGTTAACTACCAGGGTTATGCTCCATTAGAACAACACTTTTACTTGCCTCAAGACCATATAATCAAAAAAGGTAAATAAACAAACAAGCAGGTGGTGATAATAAACAATATGTGTAGGATTCAGAAGCGCATTGATCATAGGATGAACAATTTTAATGAACAAAGAATGTAATCTCAAAGCTTGAGATCAAAAGTTTAGAGAGAAATTAGAAGGCAGGTAAGAACAACGCGATAATTAACGCACATACTTAGTTGCGATCGTCGAATGGAACCAAACTTCGGAGGTAATATCTCAGGTTGAACTGCATATCTCCTGCGGCCCAAGATACACACGGATTTCCGGTTGAAATTGCAAATCTCCGTCCGCCATCAGAGTGAAATTAGTATATATATCACCGCTTCAGCTATCAGAGTGAAATTAGTCACGTACGGTGGTAGTATATGATGGTGTGGGCATTGGAGATTTGAGCACTATAAACAGAGGATGGTGATTATTACCGTTTGACGATTCAGATATCAATTGTATGAAGATTTGAGATGACTATTCGGAAATCAATTGTATGAAGATTTGAAATGACGATTCGTTAGAGTTCTGAGTCTTCTGACAAGATTGAAGATCACACCGGATTTCATGGTGTACGGCGTAACAAGAACGAAGGTCTGTTTTCATATTAATAATATAATAATAGTATTAACTACTTACCTTATTTTTTTTGAACGGCAGTTAAACTGTCTCGTCGTGCTACCTTCAGTTATCCTGGCGATTGATAGCTAAGATCGATTCCTCGATCTCCGACCTGAGACACGTGTGCCCCCAGATGCGCGGGAACCGGATGGAATCCATAAACCCTCGCCCCCCATTAGGTTCGAACCTGGGATTAAAGCTCTGATTCGTTCCTTCACCTGGATATCTATTAAATTGCTCCCAACAAGGTTTGAACCCATGACCTCCACATTGGGAGGGTGAGCCTTTACCAGTTGAGGCAATTCTCCGGATAACTACTTACCTTATTTAACTTAAAAAAATCTAAGCGACGATTGTAATTACTTATTTAAAAATCTTTATTAACTTATAATTTTTTTAGCATGGTTTTTAAAGAATTTGAATTAGTTTGTTCAAAAGTATTTTACAAAATGACAAAAAAAAAACATTCTTGTATTGTCAATTATTTTAAGCTTATAAATGACACTGGCTGGTGGTGATTTGTGGAAATCATTTTCGTAATTTCTTTAAGGTTTACCAAGCACTTTTTATACTTATTGGAATTTTGACAAAGTCATTGTGAAAACTCAATCCCAAACATCCTCTAAATATCTATTTAATACTTTTCTGATTTTACTCAAAGATGGTATAAAGAAAAATCATACATATTAAAAATAACTTTTAAAACTTAATGAATTAGAATTTTAAATTATGGATGTTAAAAAAAAAAAAACTATATCCGAAAAATTCGGATATCAGGAAGTTCGGATATCCGAAATTTGGATTCAGATGGCTATTTTGAAAATTTTTAGATATTTTGGATATATGATATCCAAAAATTTTTTTGCAAATAATTTTTCTAATATTTCATGTTATTTTCGGACATTTAAGATATTCGGGTATCTGTAATATATTTATTTTAATTTTTTTTAACTTTGTTATGAGTTAGGATATCCGAATGAACATCTAAATCCGTATCCGAAATTTCAGATTCGGGTATTGAAATCTACCATCCATAGTTTTCGGATATCCGAATTTCGAATATTGAATCACCGGATATCTAAAAATAAACACTCTAGATTAAAATTATAGAAGTATCATTTAGCTTAAACACCGCCACACCTGCTAGACCATCTTGATCTATTAAGCTAAACAAATAATCAGTATCTGTTATATGAAAATAAAATCTCTTAGACTTTAAATTACGAGACGATAAGAGTAAAAACAAATGTACTTTGTTTGTGTTCAAGTTACATTACATAAAACGTCTTTTAGGGGTAGAGAAATCAAATTCAAGGTGAAAAAAACTGATTGATTTATATGAAGAAAAATAATCAATTAAGCCTAAGAAAGAAGGTGGTTTCGGTTTAGGGGCATCCAGCCCATAGGTTGGCATTGGTAGTAATGTTGGCGTTGGAAATTTTCGCTAAGCAATGCTTGAGTTTTAATATAATTGTTTTAAATTACTTGATGAAATCAATATTTTTTTCCCTTGCGATTATCAAGAAATTTGATTTTGAATAATCTGATAAATCATTGAAAAATATTACTTTGTTCGTATTTCTTTTGCGCATGTTATATCACCAACAACCAGTGTTGTAAAAATCGGATTTAATCGGTGATTAATCGCTAATCGGCCATATACTGATTAATTTTTACCTAGTCGGACCAAAAATCGTTAGTTGGCCCAAGTCGTTCAAAATCGGAGCTAATCGGACTAATCGGCCGACGCCGATTCTAGCGATTCCGGTGACTAGCGGTCCTAATCGGCCAATTTCCGGGGATTTAAAGACCTATGGTGAACATAACCTGTCAAAATTAGAGGTTTGACCCCATCTTCTCCTGTAATGATTCCTAGGCACCATTGATAAATATTGCTTCCTTAAGCATGAAAAAACAACCTGGAACATTTTTTGAAAACAAAGTTCCATGAAAAACTCAAACCCATAATAGTACATGTCATACAGGTTAAACATAAATATTGAATCTAATAAGCTAGAATGATACAATACTTTATAACTTACCACCAATGATGGCACACAAGGAATTTCCTTTGGCTTCTTTCACCATGGCGACGGTATTGCTAGACGGTTGACTAACACAAGAATCTTCATGCAACTTAACAAGTTCCAGTTGACTACCATGAGAAGTAAAGAATAAACAAATAACACCTTTATATTATTAGAAAATGTTCAAGAAATAAGTAGTTTTAAAAAAGATTATGATGCAGTAAGATACAATGATATATAAAGATTACCTATGACAAATTATGGTTTTAACCAAAGGTCAAAAATTCAATCAATTGACAAGTTTTCTACGCCATTCCTCACAAAATCGAAAAGCACCATTGACAAATAACGCCCTCCAAAGGTTTGAAAAACAACCTAGTACATTCTCTGGAAACAAAGTTACACACAATTCATACCCATAAAAGGAAACTAAATTAGATTGAGCATCAACTTTGAATCCAATTAGCTATAAAGATACCATATCTAGATGAATCTAAATCTTGAAATTGTAAGTTGAGCCATTTATAACTTACCAGCCTGTGATGGCAAATATTGTCCTTTGGCTCCTACCTCAGTGGCGGCAATGCTATAGACGGTTGACTACCACAAGAATCTTCATGCAATTCAATAAGATCCAAATGGCTTCAATGACAATTTGAGAACAAATAGAGACACCATCCTAATCTAAGCAAATGTCAATGAGATAAGTAGTATTTCAAAAAGGTAATGAAGTCACAAGAAGCTAAACATTTATGCAAAAGAATAAAAAATTATATAAACTACTATTACTCATGCTTACCTTTATGATTTTGGGAAGTTTCAATGCTTACTGTAAGTTGTAGCAACCGTAGAGATCTGGCTCTGTGACCTAGAGATCACCCTCTTGTAGAAATGCTAGCATGCTGAGTAAGGATGTGTACATCAAGTCCAAGTTAACCCAAAATTCCCACCCTTGGGCCAATGCATGTAGGAGCCTCCTGCATCAAGCTTAACTTTTCTATGTTTCACCTACCACCTCTCACCTACTACCTGCTTTAGAAAGTATCAAGCAAAAAAATAAATTAACATGATCATAAGAAGCAAAAGACATTATAACTTATCACCAATGAGGGAATTTCTTTTGGTTCCTTCATTAGCAATGGCATTGATAGATGAGTAGATGGTTGTCTAACTAGATAATAAGTTCCAAATAACTAACATGGGAAACTAAGACAGTTCACTTTCAATGAAAAATTTAGTGTTGAAAAAATGTTATAATGCAATGAGATAAATCATTTAAACTATGATTACCAACCAAGCAAACCTTTTTCACTTTCAAAAGATTCAATGGCTTTTGTATCTGAAAAGGAAAAGTTTTGCACTTATCTGAAGAAATAGAAACATTGTCACATGCTAGCATTCACAAGGACCAGCTACATCAACACAAGCCTTGCAAACTAAACCTAACAAATGCATCAATATTGAATCAAGTTAGCTACAACGATACGATATTTAGATGAATCTTGAAACTCTAAGGTGAAGGACACTAAGACTCATCTTGCAACAATGAGTATATGATGATGTATGCCTTCTTTACAGCAGCTGCAGTAATAACATTGATAATAGAACTGTCTTCTAACCAATGTCTGACCCAAGTATCACAAAATCTTATATTAATAATTACACATTGGCAAATCTTGTACCAATAATTTGCAATAAAAAAACCAACATAATGCAACGTTGAAGTGATGCACCCATGTTGCCTTGTTTCTCACTGGACCATCATTTCCTTCAGCAATCAAGACCTTTAGCCAATCTCTAAGAATTATACACAAATATATTATAGAAAGATAAAATAATAAATTAAGCAAAAGCTATACGGTTTCATGAATCATTTCACTTCTAAGATTACACTTCTCTCTACTTGTTCTTTCCGAATAACGGAATCCCTCGTATATATATACCTCTCCTCTCTACCAGAGATTTTGCCAAAGACCATATCTCAGATTTAGCTCAAAAAATAGAAGACTAAACTAGGTTATAAAGCTAATTAAAAAATTAAAAGACATACAACATGTCTCTTCAAACAAGCTTCACACCGTTGTGTTGAGTCACATTCATTTACTACTTGATCATAAGAAACAAAACGCATTTATAACTTATCACCAATAAGGGAATTTCCTTTGGTTCCTTCATTAGTAAGCACAGCTACATGAGTAGATGCTTGACTAACTGGATAATTTTCATGCATTCAATAAGTTCCAAATAACTAACATGGGAAACTAAGAACTAAGAGATGACACCTTCATATTCTAATCAAATGTTCATAAAAAAGGTAGCGTTGAAAAAATGTTATACTGCAATGAGAGAAATCATTTAAAGCACAACAATATAAATTTAATTAACTATGATTGCCAACCAAGCTAACCTTTTTCACTTTCAAAAGATTCAATGACTTTTGTATCTGAAAAGGAAAAAGTTTTGCACTTATCTGAAGAAACAGAAACATTGTTACATGCTCACATTCACAAGGACCAGCTACATCAACACAAGCCTTGTAAATTAAACCTAACAAATGCATCAATATCGAATCAAGTTAGCCACAATGATACGATATTTAGATAAATCTTGAAACTCTAAGGTGAAGGACACTAAGACTCGTCTTACAACAATGAGTATATGATGTATGCCTTCTTTACAGCAGCTGCAGATTTAACATTGATAATAGAACCATAATCCATAAGAGATTCATTGCTCTTATAACCACAATTTCTAGCATTTTACACGTTAAGCATACACAATCTGTAATAGTTTTCTACTAGTGTTGATTAAAAAATCATCTTACTAGCTACAATTCTCCTATTAATATTCTAACATTATAAAAGTTTGGATTAAAAATCCGGTTTATTTTAGTTTTACACTTGGGCCAGAAAAACCTGTGCCCAAAAATATCTATCCCATCAAGATATTGTGTAAATAACTAAGGATTTCCCTGCTCTTTTTAACATGTATCCTTATCAATTATGGAAAGTGAAATTTGTTATAAACTGTAGCAGTTAAGCTATGATAGCTACCTTCAATTATCCTAGACACGGATCTTATAGTTCACGGAAATCAAGTATGAACCAAAAATCTTTTAACCCCGTTGTTTAAAAAATGCTAATTAAAAACTAGAGATTAAATGGCCTAAAATATGATGAATAAACTAACAAAACTTACATTTTGGATAGGTCCTTCAGATCTTGGTAGCATTACGGAAAGCACGATTGAAATTGCATATAGAAGCGCCCATACATACACACCACACAAATCTCAGGTATGTCACCGAGCCAGCTTTTTGGAAACAAAGTTATAGACAATTCAAACCCTAAAATGAAATCTTAATAAGATTAAGCATCAACAATGAATATATCCATATAGCTACAATGATATCATATTTAGTTAAATCTTGAAACTATAAGTTGAGGGACACCAAGACAGTTGTCCAACATGTGACTGGAAAATCAAGAAACAGAAGGGATAATCTAGAAATATAGCCATATAGGGGAAAATGAATTTGTAACATTTTTTTAAAGAAATATGATCATGCTAGCATATCGTGTTTAAAGCTTATTAGAAGTCTCAACAGGTTCTTCACTGGTCATTAGAAGAGCGTTTAAAAAACATAACACATTAAGAAACAAACATTGTTCAGGCACTACTATAACTAATTTATTATAATTTGTACATACAAAAATTGCAGCTAGATGCTCACCATTAAAACCTCATCAAGAATGAAAGGAGCACCAATTCCTTGAATCTTATGAGTTCCTTCATCATCCAAATGCAAATGAAGCAAGCAAATGAGCAATTACTGAAAATCAATGGAGACTTTCACTCAAAAGAAAAACTTAATGAAATTAATCATAGAAATTTTATCATAACATGTAATCAAGATTATAAAAGTTTAATTAAGTTAACTACCAGGGTTATGCTCCATTAGAACAACACTTTTACTTGCCTCAAGACCATATAATCAAAAAAGGAAAATAAACAATCAGGTGGTGATAATAAACAATATGTGTAGGATTCAGAAGCGCATTGATCATAGGATGAACAATTTTAATGAACAAAGAATGTAATATCAACGCTTGAGATCAAAAGTTTAGAGAGAATTTAGAAGGCAGGTAAGAACAACGCGATAATTAACGCACATACTTAGTTGCGATCGTCGAATTGAACCAAACTTCGGAGGTAATATCTCCGGTGGAACTGCATATCTCCGGCGGCCTAAGATACACTCGGATTTCCGGTTGAAATTGCAAATCTCCGTCCGCCACGCATATCACCGCTTAAGCTCTCAGAGTGAAATTAGACATGTACGGTGGTAGTATATGATGGTGTGGCCATTGGAGATTTGAGCATTATAAACAGAGGAATGAGGATGGTGATTATTACCGTTGTTTGACGATTCAGATATCAATTGTATGAAGATTTGAGATGATTATTCGGAAATCAATTGTATGAAGATTTTATGAAGATTTGAAATGACGATTCGTTAGAGTTCTGACAAGATTGAATATCACACCGGATTTCATGGTGTACGGCGTAACAAGAACAAAGGTCTGTTTTCATATTAATAATATAATAGTATTAACTACTTACCTTATTTAACTTAAAAAAGTCTAGGCGACGTTTGTAATCATTTATTTAAAAATCTTTATTAACTTATAATTTTTTTAACATGGTTTTTAAAGAATTTGAATTAGTTTTTTCAAAAGTAGTTTACAAAATGACAACAAAAAACATTCTTGTATTGTCAATTATTTTAAGCTTATAGGTGACAGTAGCTGGTGGTGGTTTGTGGAAATAGCGATGGGTGGCAGCGGAGGTGGGTGCCGATGATGGCTGTGGGTAGTGGTAGGTGACAGTAGCAGTGGGTGGTGACGTTCACGCTGTGTGGTGGCGGTTGATAACGGGTGACAACGTTAGGTGTGGTGGTGGGTTGGGAAAATGTGGGATTAGATTTGTAATTTAAAACAAGCAAGTCACAAGTCAATTTAAAATGTCAGGTTTGTAGCTTTTGAAAACAAACTTATTACCTATTTATAAGAAATCATTTTCGTAATTTCTTTAAGGTTTGCCGGGCTCTTTTTTATACTTACCGGAATTTTGACAAAGTTAATAAAGTAATAAGTCATTGTGAAATCTCAGTCCTAAACATCCTCTAAATATCTATTTAATACTTTCATGATTTTACTCAAAGATGGTATAGAGAAAAATCATACATGTTAAAAATAACTTCTAAAACTTAAAAGAAATAGAATTTTAAATTATGGGTGTTAAAAAAAACTATATTCGAATTTGAAATATTCGAAAAATTCGGATATCAGGAAGCTCGGATATCCGAAATTCGGATTCGAATGGCTATTTTGAAAATTTTCAAATATTTTGGATATATGATGTCCAAATTTTTTTTGCAAATAGTTTTTCTGATATTTCATGTAATTTTACTTGAAAATAAGTGCAATTTTACTTTTGCTAATGTATGTTAGCATATAAACCTCTTAATTCCTTAACAAGTATATGCATTGATATATTCTGCTTTTATAGACATACTCCTCCGGCTCCCAGATTTGACCATACTGCAACAGTGCATGCAAATCGCTACCTTCAGATATTTGGCGGCTGTACACATTCAGTTTTCTTCAATGATCTCCATGTACTGGATTTGGAGACAGTAAGTGGTTATCTTTTTTTGAGTTATCCTCTCCACTTGGGAGAACTCTTTTTTTTTTACAAATGTCTCACGTCTAACTTACCTCTTTAACTCTAGAATGATTGTTTTTCTACTGTATTGCAGTTAGAATGGTCACAACCACATATTCAAGGTGATGTGGTGTCTCCTAGAGCAGGCCATGCTGGGGTTTCTATTGATGAAAAGTGGTTTATAGTTGGTGGGGGTGATAATAGAAATGGTACTGCTATAAATGGGAGAATATCCATCAAGCTAGAACAAGCTTGCTCATTGAAATACCCAATACAAAAACAACTAATTTGGAATTTTTCTGCAGGTTCTTCAGAGACATTGGTGATGGATATGCCGAAGCTTGTTTTCTCAATATTGACGAATGTAAAGGGAAGAGACCCACTCGCCAGCGAGGTCACCGTTCTCTATCTTTGTTAATTTTTAAGTCATACCCCTAGAGCTTTTCAGACATGAATATATATTAGATTTTGTGCAAATGTCATCTTTGAGTAGGTATGAGGTAATTAACTCTTATAATGCCAAACCTCATTTGTCTTTTTTAGTGCTTTGGAGGTCTCTAGCTAAATATTGGTGCTTATCATCGAACCAAAAAACTATAACATCTAAAATAACATAAGGATTTTTTGAATTACCAAACCAATTCCTGTGGAGAATGTTGCTTAGAAAAATGTATAAAAAATGAAAATGCTTGTTTTTGTAGTTATTTACATTTTTTTTAAAATGGTATTTTGAGTTCATAAGAAGTAAATAAGAATTTCTTTATTTTATTTATTTAGATTTCTCTTTTTGGTATGAGACAGGG
The DNA here is from genome assembly GCA_009363875.1 of Mikania micrantha. Lineage (NCBI taxonomy): Eukaryota > Viridiplantae > Streptophyta > Magnoliopsida > Asterales > Asteraceae > Mikania > Mikania micrantha. Next base: position 64,226,216 of record CM018685.1, read on the forward strand.
GCTTTCTGTATCATCAGCATTGATAGACGGTGAGCCATTTTTGGTTGCTTTTGGGGGTTATAATGGGAAATACAGCAATGAGGTACGGTGATCATTAACATGATCATTTTTTTCTTACTTATTTTTTTGTATAAACATCAGTCTCTAATTAAAACTCTCGTCTTATATGGTCCATGTTGTTTCTATGAACAAAGGTTGTTGTGATGAGACCTAAACCCAAGGATTCTAAACATTCAAAAATCTATCAGTCGCCAGCAGCTGCAGCTGCAGCAGCTTCTGTAACTGCAGCATATGCTCTAACCAAATCTGAAAGCTTAGATTTTACAACGATCAATTCGAAACCTAAAATGGATCTTTCAGTTGCAATTAATGTCATCAAAGAAGAGAAAAAAGCATTGGAGTTGATCATTGAAGAGGCCAAAGCGGAAAATGCTGAGCTGTTGAAAAAGCTTGAAGAACTTAATGGTGTCCACGTTGACTTATCCAAGGTAATAGTTGCTACTTGCTGCAGGTGACATTGTGATAGGAATCATAATCATAATTAGTTATATTAATTGTTAGTATGTTCTAGAGAAGGGTAGTAAGGGTAATTCATCCTTTAGTTTGTTAGATGTAGGCTTATAAATAGAGAAGGTAGGATAAGTGGTTAGGCATCCAGAAGTAATATTAGAAATTGGTTAGCCTCTTGAGGTTGGTCTCCTGCATTGCAGTGAGAAGAGGGTTGTGCCCTGGAATTGTAATCCTCTTTTGGGTAATACAATACTAGTTCTCTTGTTTATCATTTCATTTTCATCTGTTAACGATTGTGGTTTGGATTGAATCTTCATCATTGGTCCGACCTGCCGCTGATCTGCCGGTGAATTGTTGTTGTTCGGTTTTCAACAGCTGGTCATCTTCGTTTTATCATGGATTTTTCAGAATTCAAAGCTTCGTGGGAGGCAGAACGTGCTGCAGAGAGGGAATTCCGCAACACCATTCTCGCTTGGATGAAACGCCATGACAATCAGAAGGTAGATGGAGCATCTGGATCTGGTAATGAGTTCAGCAAATCTGATTCTCAGGGATGGCTACAAAAGGAGTTTCAATCCGAGCTACTGCAACGATTTATTGGTTTCGAGATTCCTAATCCTTCTGAGCAATCGAATTCGATTCATGCTACTGGAATCGATTTTGCCGCCGGTATGGAGGTCGCGCACGACGCCAGGGCCGCTCCTTTTCAATTTTGTTATTCAATTGGGTTTGGGCCTTTAACTGGTGATGGGCTTCCTATGTTGGGCCTAGCAGAGTCCAAACCACACTTTTCTTTTAAAGCCAATGATCGGAAAAGCAATTCACGATCGGATACGCATCGTCACTTCCCTTCCAAATCGGGATCGTCGACGGCAGAGGAGGATGATGGAATAGTGGATGCCGGATTTCATGAGCAACAACCGATTGATAGATCTTCGGGAACAAGCAATTCCAGTGGTTTGTTTTCACTCTCCAATTCCAATTTCAATTTCGGAGGTATTGAGGCGCCGACGGGAGTTCCAGTGCCGACGAGAGTTCCTGTGCCGACAAGAGTTCTTGGTGGCTTCGCAATTCATACTCCGTTGGAGCAATTAGCTGCGATCCAACAATTGGATGTGATTTCCGATTCCGATATAGAGGATATATGGCGCCCAACTTCTGTCGATCGTACGCGTTCTCTTTTTCTTTCTCATTATCAGACTTTCTTTGGGCCTTTGACAAGTAAAGGTGATGGGCTTCTAGTGTTGGGTCAAGGGAAGCCCAAAAATGTTACTACACCAACATTAATGGAGCGTGATTTACCTGTTTGTTCCAACAAGCTTCATTCGGTGCCCTTCATTAAATCAGGGTCTATTCCAATGGAAGTGCCAATATTTCGCGTGATCGAGTAGTTTTATATCCTTCACGTTTGGATTGGAAAGGACGTAAGAAGAAAAGAATTTGTTTGCGTTGGGGAAACAGATACGGGCCAGCTCACAAATGTCCGGAAGGAAAGACAATTGGAGCAAATCACGTTTCATAGTTCACTCCCAAGTCTTGAGGACAAGACTTTTAAATAAGAGGGGAGTAATGATAGGAATCATAATCATAATTAGTTATATTAATTGTTAGTATGTTCTAGAGAAGGGTAGTAAGGGTAATTCATCCTTTAGTTTGTTAGATGTAGGCTTATAAATAGAGAAGGTAGGATAAGTGGTTGGGCATCCAGAAGTAATATTAGAAATTGGTTAGCCTCTTGAAGTTGGTCTCCTGCGTTGCAGTGAGAAGAGGGTTGTGCCCTGGAATTGTAATCCTCTTTTGGGTAATACAATACTAGTTCTCTTGTTTATCATTTCATTTTCATCTGTTAACGATTGTGGTTTGGATTGAATCTTCATCACATTGTGGCAAGATGGGCTGGCTCGGTAATGGGTCAAAACAGGTTCGAGTCAGGATGGGTGCTTTTTAGTTTTACTTTATGTTGAAATGGGGACGCCCTATTTGCGGTGCACGCATATAATGGATATATGTGTGGGCCCTTAAGGGGCAAAAGTAAAAGTGCACTAATTTTAACGTTATTTTAATTATTTTGTGAAAATAACGTTAAAATCATTGGGATGATCAATTTCAAACGATAACTTTGAGCCGGGGACTCTTTCGGAGCAGCCTCTCTATCTCAATTGGGATAGGGGTAAGGTTTGTATCTATCCTTTCCCCCAGACCCTACTGAAAAGTGGGAATATACTGGGTAAGGTTGTTGTTTATATGTTGAAATGGGGCAGGTTAACCCAAAAACACCTTTTCCCTCTTATAAATCTTAATAGATAATCAATGCAAAAGCAATTTTGTTAGAGTAATAAACCTGATCTTTGACTAAAGTAATATAGGTGGTTGCATGCATTAAAAATATACTTTAGTGACTTTCAACATGCTTGACTCATTCTACTGGTTCTCTTTTTAGCTAAATATTTTATTTGATTCCTCTGAGATAAATAATAGCCATAATCAAACCATTGACGGATAAAATAGATTGAAAATTCCACCTCTAGGGTTTATAATTTGGTTACTAGAATTATAACTGACATATTTTCTGTTCAACTTACTGCAGGAATTGCAATCTGTTCAGGGCCAACTGGCTTCTGAGAGGTCAAGATGTGATGATCTAGAGGTTCTTTTTTTCTCTGTTTCTTTAAGATCCTCAATAAATGTTGTGTAATATATAACTTGTAGTGTGCGTCTTCCTTGTGTTGACTACTTTAATGTTGTCGATATCCTGGAAGATTTTTTTGGATTAGAGTCGAGAAAAAGGAACTACTTACCCATTGTAATCATCACAATCGGCTGTGTTATTTCTTTTATCACTAAATGTTGTGTAATATATAACTTTAATGTTGATTGTAGGTGTTCAATTAATATAGTTAGTCGATTTTGTAAATTAAATGCAAAAGTTAGTTGTAGAAAATTCCTGGGTCTCCTGGGAGGAAGTAATAGTTCTTTTATTGGAATTTGGAAAGATCATCACTCCACATTAAATTAGAGGCAAAAATTTTAACCCATTTACTTGTAGATGGGTTGATTCGGGTATGTTTAACTTTAAACAGGCCTAAAGGGAAGCATGTCGAATGGGTTGAACATTTCAAACGTTACCCGAGCTTAATTTTAGTGCCCAAAACCAGCAAAAGTACATTAAAAAAATGGATTATAATAGTGCTGTAAGTTTCTAATCATATTTGACACACATTAATTGATGAAATGTCAAGAAATATGGTTGAAAAGCAAACCGTATCAACCTGAGCAAATTATCTGTTCACCAGAACATGTTTTGACTTAACCCGTCTGACCTGGCCATTTTTCCACCTCCAATTAATTTACTAATGTGTTATGTGTATTCTGTCTGATGTTGGCTAATATTACAATCTATATATATGGTGACTATAGGCTCAAATCTTGGATCTACAGAAGAAACTATCATCAATGCAGTCCATTGAGCAAGAGGTTCAAACACTTCGTTTACAAAAATCAGCAATTGAGAAGGATATGGAAACTGGCCAAACCCAAGGTTCAAGGGGAGTTTGGAGATGGATAGCTGGATAGATTTGTCAAACTGCATTAAAATTTCAAGTTTATTCCCTTAAAGACTAAATATTTTATTCATTATAAAGTCTAATATTCCCCAATACACTGGTTTCTTTAATTGTATAGAAAAAGGCTTCTCCCATTTGTGATCTTGTAAAGTTAATTTTACTATTTTTAAGTTTAATATTTCTTTTTTTTTTCTTTTGAAATTAACTCTATTCATTTGAGATTATTCATTTAATCAACTTGTTAAAAAGAAAAAAAAGGCAGAATGGTGTGATTGTGATTTTCTTGCTGGTTTTCATTGATTTATTTGGGTATATCTTGTTTTATGTTCAGTGCACCCTAATGATTAATCAAGTGACCAGCACTTGTTCTTTTTCGTGATGGATGCTGCATAATTTTATGTTATTTTTCATGCTTCAATTTGTTCATTTCAGCTATGATACAGTTACAAATACCCAAGATTATGCAGTTGCCTTCTCTGCTCTTAGATCCATTCCAGGTAAAGTTCATCATTCATTTTGTTGATATTTGGATTGCTTAAATTTTCAAGCTATCATATTGTTGGGGAGTTGGTCTGTGGAAACAGTGACGATATTCGAGTAGCCTGGATGTGTTTCCTTGTATTAGTTATGATAAACACTTTCCAAAAGTAGTAGCCCAACCTAGCAAAGTGGTAGTCCAACACTTCAACTTTCTAGTTCCTCCGTTGCAAGAAATCAATTTGGGATAATTTAAGAAACCAACACTTTTAAGTATAAGGCAATAAATTAAAATTAAGTAAAAATCATTGAGACATATTGTAAAATGGGTTTGTATTTCTGAATAATTTCTGTGTATTTCTACTTTTCTACATCACATTACATGAGTATGAGTGTTATGTATACTTGTGCATAAGTACTAAAAATCTCTCGAGTATTCCTCAATACATCTCTATGGTCTTATTGATATAATATAGTCCAACAGGAGATCAGTTTCTAGAAACTTTCCCACTTTGTGATAGATTGCATACATATTGGAACAAAAATATGGCTGTCAGAGTTTTGACCGGACTTGTTTACTTTGTGCTACTAAATCCTTTCTCAATATCTTTCCAGCAGCTGACTTTGGTATAATGTTAATGAAGGAAACTTTCTTCACCTTCTTGAATGGAGCCACCTGAAAATTTATGCAATTACAGTCAGACCATTCATGTTGCTCTGACAGGTGGCAATTCCATCCATCTACTTATCAATGGGTGCCGCCCCATTTGCGGTGCATGCCCCATTTGCGGTGCACACATATAATGTATATATATAATATGTGTGGGCCCTCAAATGGCCAACATAAAATTGCACTAATTTTAACGTTATTTTACTTATTTTGTGAAAATAGCATTAGAAGTGTTGGGATGACTAACTTCAAACAACACCGGGGACTCCTTCGGAGCAGCCTCTCTATCCCAACTGGGATAGTGGTAAGGTTTGTGTCCATCATTCCCACCAGACCCTACTGAAACAGTGGGTATATATATTGGGTATGTTTGTTTACTTATCAATGGGTCAATTCAGGTAATTGGGTTATGTTTATCTCAGACGGGATTAGATAAAAATTGCTAAAAAAGGAAAATGTCAAATGGGTCAAATCTAAAGAATTTATCCATACATATAACCTTCTATATCCTTTTAATCAAAAGTTTAAATAATTATCATAAATTCTTACTTTTTGTAATCCTACATTCCTGCTGAACTCCTTAGCTATGCAGATTGTAGACTGTAGAGATGGTGAAGGTGTTTAGACAAACCTGACTAGCGACGAATTGAATGACTTGGTCTTCACTGAGTTGAGATCCTGCTGTTCTCACCACATAAGCCATAGGTATCTCTCCTGCCTCTTCATCATCGAGTCTACAATATTTACATTTATTTTTAAAATCACCTCAAAACTTATATGTGCATTTGCACACACAAACACGCGGTAAGAGTGAAACTCACGGTATTACTGCTGCATCAAGTATTTGGGGGTGACTCAGTAGTATGGCTTCCAGTTCTGCTGGAGCTACCTGCATTTATGATTTATGTCATTTCAACGCACACGTGTCTCTTTTTATATATGTGCATTTATAATTAATGTATGTGTGAAAACACATACACAAGTCTGTTTGAACTGCTATACCTGATACCCGTTATGCTTTATGAGCTCTTTTATCCGATCAACAATATATAAACACCCATCTTCATCAAAGTAGCATAGATCTCCAGTCCTCAGCCATCCATCTGTATCAATGGTGGCAGCAGTTGCCGCCTCGTTTCCTAAATAACCTTTCATCACAGTTGGTGACTTTAGCCATAACTCCCCTTGTTGATAAGGTGGCATGGCAACTCCAGTTTCATTATCAACCACCTTAGCACAAAAAGTCGGTAGCAATTTCCCCGAACCAGCATGATGAGCCTTAGCTTCTTCGTTAGTAAGAAATAATGTAGCAGCCCCGCAGCTCTCAGTTAGCCCATATCCGGGCCTTAGTTGGACCCATGGAAACTTGGCTCTAAACCTATCCACCAATTCCTTACTCAAGGGTGCAGCCCCGGACCCAACTCGTCTTAAAGATGACAAGTCATACCCACCTTTGTGATGTTTGACCAAACTTAGTATAATTGGTGGAACCGCTGGGATATTATTGACCTTATGAGTCTGTATAGCTTCTAGCATGCCTTTAAAGTCATATCTTTGCATTAAAACTGTAGTGGCACCAAAACAGAGTAACCCCATAGCGAAAAATGCAAGACCATATATATGAAACATGGGTATGAAACATATAAAAACATCATTGTTGGCTGAGGTTTTGTAAGTTGACCATTTAAGAAGTGTCATTGTAGAAATGAAATTAGAATGTGTTAGTATAACTCCTTTGCTCACTCCGGTGGTCCCGGATGAGTACATTATTGCCGCCATATCCGATTGAGTTGTCCGGGTTTCCGTAAGCTCCATCTGCTCACAGCAGTCTATTAATTCTTCTACTGAGAGTTCATTTCCGTCTCCATGGCGGGTGGTATGGAGGGTTGGAACTTTAGTTGACACCAACTTATGGACCTCACCAGGAGACACAATGGCTAGTTTCGCTCCCGAGTCAAGCACTTGCTTGGCTATTTCTGACTCAGTATTAAGCGGGTTTGCCGGAGTCAAGACTCCACCAACTAAAAACACGGCTAGACATATGGTGGGGTAGAGGATCGAATTTGGTGACAACACAAAAACGACATCACCTTTACGGACACCAAGTCCATGGTACAACCCTGTTGCCAACGAATAGATCGACCGTTGGAGTTGACTGTATGTGATTCGGTGGCCTGTAGCCGTGTCTATAAAAGCTACCTTCGACTCCGCTTGGTCCAGTTTTGGAAATTGGGACAACACAAATGTAGCGGTGTCAAGGTTAGCTCTAGTTGGGATCTTGTGATCATCATCGAGCTGGACGAGCGAGTGGTAAATACCAGTTTGCGAATTAAACCCGCTTGTTTTTCTTTGACATGTTACAGCAACGGGTATGTCCTCCAGAGTGTCCATGTTGCTAGATTATTGAAGAACTTTTATGTGGTTTATTCAACTTATAGAGATTAATTGTTGTAGTCCTAAGTAGATGTGCCTTTATGTGCATTGTTATTACCGTAGATATGGAATATCATTATGGTTTGCCGGCTAATTTGGACAAAAGGTGACAAGGTCAAGGCTAGATATCGAAAGGAATATACTGGATTGATTATTTATATATTCTCGTTCATGTCCATTTTTAAAATTTTGATCCATCGAAACATAAACTACAATGACTCCAATTTTGTATAGTAAAAAATGTGTTCTGATAAGCAAGATTTTTGACAAATAATTCTAGTAGTTCATAAAAAAATAAACACAGCTTTGAATACGAGTTTTGATCAGATGAACATTAATTTATTCTTTCCTGATCTAGAAAAATATAATTAAGCAACTTTATGATGAGTAAATAATTGTCATAACACACTCATTTGTTGGTAGAGGTGTAAGATGTTCATCGGATCGGATTGTTCGGATTTCGAAAATTTTAAGACCTTATCTAAAACTCGACCCGACCCGAATTCAAAAATTTTCGGATTGAATTCGGATATCCGATCCGAATTCGAAAAACGGATATTCAACTTTCAAGCAAACTAGGTTTATCCTCTCGCACGTTGCGGAGGGTTATCACAGTACACTTCTGAGAACGGGTATTGTATATATATACAAAAGCAAAGGTTGGTGACCTCCACTTTTGTATTAAAGGTTATCTGCTTTTTTCCATATTTTATCTCCAAATATTCCCTAGATGGACTGGTAGCACTCTTTATTTTTACTCAGGGTCGCAGGTTCTATCCGTTAAAGGTTGGTTTTTTCCCCTTTGCTTCTCAAGTATTTACACCTTTCTTTCTTTTGCTTTTTCAGTGCAGCCTTCGTTTGTTTTAAGAAAATTCAACCAGGAATTTTACCTACACAAACAGGGGCGCAGGTTAGAAGGGACGAGGGGGGGCGACCGCCCCCCTGTTTTTTCGCTTAGTAATGTACGTTTTCCGATTCAAAGTGTAAAATTTTTAAAAAAATTTTATTTCGCCCCCCTGAAAAAAAAATATGTTCCCTATGTTCTCCCCCCTATAAAATTATTAAAATTTTTTTTAATAATTTATAAACATATAAATAATGAATTAATTAATGACTATTAACTTAATTCATTTTTTAATTTAACTTTAATAATGTTTCTTAAATGTATTAAGCCCAATAGCCCAAGTTCTCACAATCTCACATTCTCACTTGACCACTTCCAACTTCCAAGCCCAAGTAGGCAAGTAGCCCACCGGTTGTGGAAAAGAAGGAAAAAAAAAGGGAACACTTTTCACTTCTTGCGTCTCCCGTCTCCAGACCCCACCGCACGATCCACTGCGTCCGACCAGCAGGCAACCACCAATCAACGCCGCACACCGCCTTCCAGCCGATTGTTCATTGTTGCTTCGGTGCTTCCAAGTTCCAGCCGGTGAAGTGGTGAACCACCAGGTAATAAATTGCTTTCTTTATTGTTGTTACATACTTACATTTGAGACTTTGAGTAGTTTAATTGATGATATTGTTAGTTTGTTGCTTTGTTAGTGAATGATGAATCTAAACATTTTGGGTTTGGGTTTTTTTCAAATTTTTTACAGATTATTGGTATAAATTTAGTGTTGGATTCTTGGTATATCATGGGAAAAGGGAAAACTATTGAATCATTTTTTAAAAACAAGTTGTTGATGTTGGTGATTTGGTATTTTAGTGAATTCTTGTGCGTTTCAGACTTTTAGTATGTGATTTTTTGATGAATTCTATGTGTTTTTGTGTTTATGTTGGTGATTTGGTATTTTGGTGAATTCTTATGCGTTTTAGTATGTGTTTTTTGATGAATTCTTATGTGTTTTAGTGTTTTAGTCTTATGTGTTTTAGTGTTTAAGATGATTATCTTGCGAATAGCTTGATGATTTACATAGAGAAGGAAATTGCCGAAAACTTTGACTCGGAATCCATAATCGATGAATTTAAAAATCTTAAAGGTCTCGGGCTGAGTTGTAATCTTCTTTAAGGTACTCATCTTTTTCACCCATCATGATAATTATTTAGGTCTTTCTTTGTTTTAAAAAAAATTACTTTTTATTGTTTGACGGTTTGACCCGACCCGCACCCGAATCATCAACCCAAACATTTAACTGTTAGCGTTAGGCCGTTAGAGAAAAAAATTTTAAATGTTGCAAAGTTTCGCCCCCCATACGCTTTTAGTCAAGCTTCGCCGCTGTACACAAAGATCACCAAAATCCAGTGCGTAATTGATTTACATTTTCATCGTCCGACACAAATGAAAGTGTTTTCCGGCCACCACGCCACAACGTGCTGCCAAACGACATCGTTCTATATTACGATGACACACGCTTCTCCCAGTTCTCTCTACACGCGGCATATACCTATTCCTGACACAACCATTTTCCTCCTCTACCACCGCCGCCCTTCCATCGTTCCTCCAGCGGGCAGGATGAAGCTGGCATGTACGATATTGAACCCGACGTTGCTACCCCTGCTGATACCTTTCCTATCACAACTGTTTCCCTCCTCTGCTGCTACCACAAAAGCTCCGCCCAATAAGGTTTAACTACGCAGTTTCTCCCATTGTTCCTCCGGCGATGATCTAGGTGATGCGAAAACGATGAACCGGCATGCGGAAGCTGGGATGTACAATACTAAAAGTCTAAAACCGACGGTAGTACTTAGTACTTTGACTCTCCCAATTTTTTTTCTATTTTAGGTTTACCATTGAAAGAAAGTCAAATTAAGGTTGCATTACGTTAACTTTTTTTTTTTTTATATATATATTTTGTTTAGAATTTGTTTATTCTTGAAATTCTTTCTTTACAGTTGGGATTATTATTGGGAATACCTATAAGAAAAGGAAAGTTTCCCTCATGTATAAGTTGGATGAAAAATCAATTTCTTGTATACACAAAACCAAAGATATGTGGGTTCCTCTTTCACACTTTTATAGGATTAATATATATATTTCTTTGGAGAAAGCCAACTTATATAATGCCTTAGATGAGTTGTTAAAGGGGTGGTGTTTTGAGGCTTCTATTCGTGAGTTTGAACCCACTCTCTAACATCTTTTTTTTTGGAGGATGAGTAAATTTCTTTGTAGTTTTTCTTTTCCTTTAAAGCCTAACTTTTAATAACAATATACATTAATTATAGTTCTTTTTTTGTATTTATGTTTTAATTTTATATTTATCTAATTTTTCCTTATTTGCGTTTAACTCTCTCTAATTAATTAAACTTCTCTTTTAATCTTCGATCTCTCTTACTTTTTCTTTTAGTTTTTCTGTATTGCATTTAGTCTTTCATCTTTCTTTCTCTGTTTCATTTTGTTTTTACCTTGTATACAACATGGGTTCCTTTATTAGGAGTACTTATTACTATCCAATTATAACACTTCTAACTGCAAAACTAAAGACTTTAAAGGTTTGAATAACGAACTTGATAACATTATTTTAACCCGTATTTAAAATTTATATTTTATTTTCACACTTAATATCAAAAACTTTTCTATTTAAATACTTTGAACTTAGTAAAATGTCATTTTAACCTCATCGGGTTGTAAGAATTTGACGTTTATTCATGCACTTAATATCAAAACTTTTATGTTTAACCCCTAAACTTTTGCATTTCATAGTTTTTAGAACGTATCACCACGCATCTTCATAGTCGATTCGACACGAGCTATAATCGTACCACTCAGCCGCAACCCGGCGGGCAACTTTACTAGTTATACATTATTTACAGAAGCATAAGTTACATAGCAAAATCAAATATCTCATCACGAACTAAACCCTAAAACAACAAAAACTCAAATCTTTATGCAAATCTCTCAAATATCTACAAGAAAATATCTCAAATTTAATACACTCATCTCTTTTTACTAATATATATATATATATATAAAATAGGGTATGAATAATTTGAAAACCACTTCTTAGTGTGAAAATCATGAAAACCAATGTAAAACATACGTAACAAAACGTAAACGTATTACGTCTAATCTGACGCAACGTTACGTATGTTTTACAACGTAAAAAAAAACTATAAAATATTTTTTAAAAAAATTTGCCAAATAATGTTACAAACCTGTAAAAAAATTTCAAAAAAAAAACGTTTTTTACATATTTTTGCCTAGTTTTCAAGGTTTTCACACTAAAATGGGGTTTTATTTTATTAATTCCCAACATATATAATAAGGTGTGGGACACACACAATAAAATATATATATATATATAACTACTATTCAATATCACTTGCATTTTAATATATATAATAATAATAGGTTTATCCTCCCACGCGTTGCAGCGGGTTATCACACTACACTTTTGAGAACGGGTATTATACATCATTTACAGACATATAAGCTACATAGCAAAATTAAATATCTCCTCGCGAACTAAGCCCTAAACCCTAAAACAACAAAAACCCAAATCTTTATGCAAATCTCTCAAATATCTCTAAAAAAATATCTCAAATTTAATACACTCATCTCTTTTTACTAATATATATATATATATATATATATAGGATTTGAATCAAATGAAAACTCGATCTTAAAGAGAAAACCCTTAAACCCTCTATCAACCGTTAGATCAAACTTATTTACTTTTTGATTAATTTAAATCAAGTGGGTATTTTGGTCTTTTCTCTTTATCCACATAATAACATTTTTTCCCACTTTCTCTTTTCTATTTTCAGTCTTCTCTCTCTCTCTCTCTTCTCTCTCCTCTCTCTTTTTTTCTTTATATTTGATATTAACTAAAAAAATTAAAAAATATATTTTTTTAAAATGTCAAAAAAACGACCAAAATGTATGATTTTCAAACAAAATAAAAAAAATTTTAAAACTTATTTTTTCAAGAAACAAAAAATCTACACATGTGTAAAAAAAGACCAATTTGAACCAGTTGTACTTCGTGTATTAAAAGTTGTATGTTTTTAGTAAACACATGTGTACTTTTTTCTAGTCATAGTTTTTTTAGATGATATGTGTTTATTTTATAATGAATGTTTGAACTTACACAAATGTTCTTTTTTTTTAATATCATATATGTTGTTTGTATAAAATTACACATGTGTAGTTTTTTTGTTAATTTGACGTGGTTGTATCTAATTACACATGTGTAATATTTGTTTCATATGTAAAAAATACGCATGTGTGATGTTTATTGTGTTTGAGAATATGTAATACTTGTGTTTGTATAGTATAAATTGTGTTTGATACACATTGTATATTTTTTTTACACATGTGTAGATTTTTTGTTTCTTAAAAAAACAGATAAGTTTTAAGGTTTTTTTTTTATTTTGTTTGAAAATTATACATTTTAGTCGTTTTTTTTGTTATTATAAAAAATATATTTTTTAATTGTTTAGTTAATATCAAATATAAAAAGGAAAAACAGATAAAAGAGAGGAGAGAGAGGAGAGAAAAGAGAAAAGAGGAGAGAGGAAAGAGAATAAAAGAAGAAGAGAGGAGAGAGAAAAAAGATTAAAAAAAGTCTGATTTACCCCTTAAAAGGGTAAAATAGGTATTTTGTTTTCAAACCCCTCAATTAAATATTCAACTTTAATTATTAACCACAAGTTATTTCTGTTTAATTAATTAAAATCTAATAAAAGTTTGATCTAACGGTTCATACAGGGTTTAAGGGTTTTCTTTTTAAGATCGGGTTTTCAAAGTATTCAAACCCTATATATATATATATATATATATATATATATATAATAAGGTGTGGGACCCACACATAATAAAAAATATATATATAACTACTATTCAATATCACTTTCATTTTAATATATATAATAATAAGGTAGAGTTATAGTAAAAAGGCTTAAATTGTTGAGAATGTGAGAAGGATCGTGAGCCATTGGATATATAATTTAATGGTTGAGATTAAAGTTATATTAAAAAGTTAGTGAAAGGGTATTTTACTCATAGACACTTTTGTTGACTTTTTAACATATTCCCCCAGTTTTTTTAAACGGCCATAACTTTTACATACGATATTATTTTTTAAAAAAAAAACTACAACAAAGAAACGAGCATTTTTTTATCTTTAAAACGAGTATAGTATTGTTATATAAAAAATTAAAAAAAATGTTTTCCTCCACCCTTTATATTTGTAATGCGTCATTGTGTCTTTTTGTTTGTGCTTGTTTTTTTGTTCATCGTTGTATCATATTTGAACGTAAAACACAACTATGAGTATATTACACAATGACCTAAACGTAAGACACAATGATTGTATATTACACAATGTTTTGAAGATAAAATACAATGATGAATATATTACACAATGATTGTTGTCTAAACATAGTGTCGTTGTGTCATATATGTTGTCATCTGTGATGCACGTATTACACAATGGTCAGGTTAGGTCAAAATTTTTAGAAACAATAGTTATAAACATAACTGTGTTTTGGGTCATTGTGTCTAAACATAGTGTCATTGTGTCATATATGTTGTCATCTGAGATGTACGTATAACACAATGGTTAGGTTAGGTTAGGTCAAAATTTTTATAAACAATGGCTATAGACATCATTGTGTTTTGGGTTATTGTGTCTAAACATATTGTCATTGTGTCATATATGTTGTCATCTGTTATGCACGTATTAGGTTATGTCAAAATTTTTAGAAACAATAGATATAGACATCACTGTGTTTTGGGTCATTGTGTCTAAACATAATGTCTATTGTGTCATATCTGTTGTCATCTGTGATGCACGTATTGCACAATGATTATCAGTAAAACTCATAAAAACACAATATACAATAATACATAATATTGAACATAACACAATAGACACATTAATGATACGTAATACACAACAATCATGTTTGTTGTGAATAATTTCATTAGTCGTTATAATCAATAGACACAAAAATAATGCATTATACATAAATTAGAAACAAATAACATATATATATATATATAACACAACCAACAATAACGTGCATAAAAACACAATGAAATAAATTAATTAAGTATGTTTCTAACTATAAAGAATATGTTAACAATCATTAACTAAACAAAGTTTTATATATAAAAATGTTGTCTGATGGTTGTAATCAAATAATTTATTATTCTTCCATTTATGTTGTTCTTACTTTAAATTACATTTGAATAATCAAGTATCATAAAACTAATAAAATTAAGAAAGTTAGAAATCATGGAATCATTGATTAGTTGAGTGCTAAAAGTACAAGAGTCAAATGCTTGTTTAAGAGTTCACCAAAACCATATATTTGATTGGCCGGGATGAAACTGTCAAGTCTCGGCTGAGGTCGGCACATCCAATGTCATCGACATTGAAAACGCAATCATATACGTAAATAATATATATAATATCTTAAATAAAATTTCTTCCTAAAATACCCTCTCTTGAAAATTAATCACATGTTTAATCCAATGGCCAATATTGCTTCTCTTCATTATCACTAATCTCACCCTTTTTTACTTGATCCTAATCCTATAATAATAATAGGTTTATTCTCCCCGCGTGTTGCGGCGGGTTACCACAGTAGACTCCTGAGAATAAATATTATAATTCATTTGCAGAAGTATAAGTTACATAGCAAAATCATATTTATCATCACGAACTCTATACAAATTTTTCATAAAAACATAAAACCATACAAATTCCTCTTAAATATGTTTTAAAAATAATAGAAAATTTATTTACAAAATCCGTCTCACCGCCAACCAATCATTTGGATTAAAATAAAACTCTTTTTCTAAGCAAATCTCTCACATTTAATACGTTTATCTTTATTTATTACTTTAATTTTTCAAAGTTAAAAAAATTTCAATTTGTTAAGTCTAAATTTTTAAAACGTCACTACATTGATTAGACACCTAAATAATATTAAATGTAATATATAATAAACCATGACCCCACTTACTATATAATAATATTAAATCTACTATTCCTTTTTCATCACTTTTAATATATATAATAATTTTTCAAAGTTAAATAAATTTTAATTTGTTCAAGTCTAAATTTTCAAAACGTCACTACATTGATCAGACACCTTAATAATATAAGACTATCCACAGCGGTCACCCCACTGAAAATCCTTCCCCACCGAAATTTCATGCCACGTCATCACCCCACTGAAAACCTTAAACCCCACAATGGTCACCCCACTGAAAACATTTCCCCACTATTATCCAGGCACCAATCAGAAAGCAAGAAAGTGGCTGGCACCAATCATAAAGCGAGGGAGCAAGCGGGGAGCGGGGGCCGTGGGAGGGGGTTGGGCGGGAACCGCTGAAGGGGGGGGCGGTGTTCCCGCTGGAAGCCGCCGAAGAGGGGAAGCCGCGGAGGAGAGCGTGGAACCCATTGCGCATGGTCTAATATGTAATATATAATAAACCATGACCCCACTTACTATATAATAATATTAAATCTAATATTTCTTTTTCATCACTTTTAATATATATAATAATTAATATATATATAATTTAATTTTCAAAGTTAAAAAAATTTCAATTTATCAAAATTTAAATTTTTAAAACGTCACTACATTGATTAAACACCTAAATAATATAATATATAATATTTAATAAACAATGACCCACTTACTATATAATAATATTAAATCTACTATTTCTTTTTCATCACTTTTAATATATATAATAATTTTATTATTCTTAATCCTTATTTGTAATATGTTATTTTTAAGCATTCAATTATTATTCTTTTATAAACAATTAATAATGTCAAACATACAAATTTTATAAAAAATTATTGCTTACAACATTTAGATTTATTAAACCTGTGTAATACATAAGTTTATAACCTAGTATATATATAATGACTAGATTAAAAATTTATACATGGAAAACTAATTTTAAGGTGCTCAAAGAACATAACATATGTCCCTAAAAATCTTTATTTAATAGAATAGCTACCGATAGATTCCCCTGTTTATGAAGTCACACGTTTGAATCCAGCAGTAAACAAAATGCATTCAGATTTTGGTCAACTGAAATGTGATTAATATATATACAGAAACGGTGAGGTAAAGAGAGAGTAAAACATTATTTCCTTCAGTTCCACATAACATTGAAACATCCTTCTAATGCTGATCTGGGGGAATCAACCTCTAAATAGGGATACAATCTTACCAATAACTTCTAAAAAACTTGTTCCCTCGGTCAGATCGGAATCATATCTGTGCGGCCTCCATGATATAATAACTTTGTTTAAGCAAGTAGATAAAGATAAATCAAAAGATTGTCGTGGATCATTTAGTTCATATATGACCTGAGGCAAACAAGACCGCTGATCTTAAAGCTCAAAGAAAGAACCACGATCCACAAAAAAAAGCAGTAAAACCAGCTTCGGGGACCAGACAAACTAGGCTTTTGAGAAACTGGACCAAAGGTTTCGTGTGAATTTACAGAATTAACCTCACTCTGCTCCAACTGTAATGAAAGAGTGATGTTGAGATAAACATTTTTGCCCAGTGACCAGTCCAGTTTGCTGCTCCCTGTGAAAGTATCATCTCTTATCCTGATCACGCCTGTAGTAACACGAACCGAGGTAGAAGCTTGAGAAGCAGAAGCCATATATTTTGCAGGAGATTCTGATCCAAATGCAGGCGGAGCAGATATGTTTCCCAACATGCAACTCGTCCTATGCAAAAATGGGTATGCAAAATCTGCACAAACCAAAGTAAACATCGCATTTAGATTAAGTAAAACTGTAGAAATGTCAAAATGGGCAGTGTGTTAACACGGATTTATTGCACAGGTCAAAACCCAAAACCAGCAAGGTGCGTTGACATGTAACAAAAAATCGCAAATAATTGACAAAAATTGCGTATCTCCAATTCCTGGATTTTTTTTTTCTTATCATTCAATTGGTAAAAAAAAATTGCAACTGCAAAGTTAATTTTAACTTGGATGCTAAAAGTGGAAATTTTGTTTCTATTTTTATGCAGTTTGCCCTATAAATAATTAGTATATAAGATGTGATCATAAAAAACAGTAACTTTTTGATAATAATCTAATAATTGGGATCTCGGTTTCTCTGGTTGAGCTCCCTTTAGATTAATCTTTTTTGCGTTTCCTTTTTGACACCCATTAAAAAATGGAACATTACTCAAATCACCACCTTCATAAGCAAACCTCTAGGAATATACAAGATTTCACTCTACCTATTGGCAAATTTGTATCTTCTTGCTTCAAAGAAGGGACAAAATTGTTCCTCTGTCCATCAAACAGTTGCTGGCTTGCTTCACAAGTGTCATGAGTTCTTTCAATGATACCCATTGCCAATTCTGGATTCTTTTGATTTGAAGTGGAGGCAAAATCACGGTTCTGCACTTCAAAGAACTCCTCCCTAACTTCACTCAATTGATGAGTTTCTTTGTTTGCGCTCTGATTATCAAAAAAACAGAATCAAATTAGTTCAGGATGTGATTAAAATTTCAAAAGAAGAAATTGCAACAATAGTTTGTTACCTCAAGAATATTATTATCAAAATCATATTCCAAGTTATCAGTCGGTGAAATAAGAAACGTGGGATACTCATCAAATACATCAAGGCCAGGTTCTGTCTTCACATCATTTTTAAGGGCATCTGCTTCCATGAATAAACTTCCATTAAATTGGAAGTCACTGGCAGAAGCATCAAAATATGGTTCATCAAGCAAGTAATCAACATCAAAATCCTCAGTGATGCCTGTTTCACTAATGTATTCATGCTTCACAGAGGTAGGGTCCAACCCGTTATGCACCGGCAAATCAAACAACTTTAGGTCATCAGCTTCGTCAGCTGGAGGTTGACACTCACCCTCACCCTCTGACAAGTATTGTGGGCCATCAACTGTTTCTGTGGATACATCACCACTGCTGACAACATCACCTTGATGAAATTCCAATTGAAGGGGAAAATATTCCTCTGGCATGTCTGGACCAAGAATCTGGGGTAAATGAAAAGGAATTATGAATAAAATAAGATAATATGCATGATTGATGGTGTGAATGTGCGATTCAGTGATTTTACTGAATATATCACTGTGTAAATGAAACATCAATTTTAGAATAACATCAACTGATGTTTCATTAGATACTAACATAAGGGCCTATAGGGGGGTAACATAAGGGCCTATAGGGGGGTTAGTGACTTTGTTCTAAAAAATGAGAAGAATATGCTTTTCAATTTATTCTTTTAAGAGCATAGAGCTAGTCTTAAAGTTTCTATTACAAATGTAAGAAGTTTGCATATAATAACATGGAATACTGAATTTATGACCATGTGTGTTAGGTTTATGATTAAACATTAACTTCTATTGAAATAGAAAAAAGTCAACTGATGCACTTCACAAATTGAAAGTACTAAACTGAAGTTCCGATCTTGAAGTAAAGAATATACAGCATTAAGAAACAGAAATGAGAACAACTGGCAGAATCTATTTCAAAAATGCGCTTTTGAATGAGCTCATCAAAAATCAAACAAACTAAAGGTGAAATGCGTCAAGATCCCAACTCCACCCACCAGACCCCTTCCTCCCTTTTATAAATGTTAAATAATATATTGAGCCAGCATCGGTATAAACAATATGTAATTCACCCAGAGCCTCAAGATCCTTCTAACTGGTCTAAGCCTCTAATATCATGGTTATGTTATTACGTTGACATGAAAACTACTACTCAAATAAGGGATTTCATACTCATAATCAGGCATCATAAGTAGACTTGATGTGTATCAAAAAATAATGGTGAACAAAAATGACAACTGTGTACATGTTCAAACCTGCTCAAGGTCATCTGCATCTAGATAGGTACCATCAACATCAACAGGCGATTCCTCAGCAGAGTCCTGCTTGGGAACCATTGCCAGCTCATCATCCTCCCACTCTTCCTCAACAAATGGTGCCCCATACTTTTCACCGTTTTTGGGCCCAGAACCACTCTTCAGGAAAATTCTACAAAGAACAGAGGCATCCTGCACAGTATGTTTAAGACGATACAGCAACATCACCATAATAGAACAAAACCAACATATAAAAAATCACACCCTAAAGTCTAACTCTTACAAATATCCATGACCAGTAATGATTTATCAGATATAAAATCACATTCTGAAGTCTAATTTTTTCAAACAATATGATTAATTTAATGTTTATGCAATATAAAGTGCATCTTTTCCTCACCTGGACAATTCCAGCCCTATCCAGCTCCTGATCAATGAGCCTGTATTCATGCATAACCCAGTTTGTTCTCTCACCCTTTGGTGCCCGACCAATATGATACACCAAAGTTTTCTTCATGCCAACCAATTGAGACCTATGGTAAACAGACCGGTCTTTCCCAGTAGTCTTCCAGTAACCTCTATCAGTTGCCCGATTTGTACGCGATCCATTCCCATATTTCTTATCCAGGACACTAAAAAAGTACCATTCCAGGTCTCTGGTCTTAAGTCTGGACAAACCTGCACCTCAAAATTGACCAGATAATAGAATTATTAAGCCAGATTCTTCAAAGGTGGGATTTAACAAATAGTGCAACACATATGGAAATTAGTCAAAATATGCAAGGTTTTTAGGAAGTGAAAAAATTCAAAGCATCTTGTAGAATCATTGACCAAAGATAGAGGATGACATTTTGGCTCAATTCAAAGATTATTTCAATAAATTCCCATAAGGATGCTCAAATTTAAGATTATAACATTAAAATACAATTGAAATTTAGTTCAAAATAAAAGAAAATAAATATAAAGGAAACGTAAGTTTGTAACCCTAATTCCCAACTGCCATCACTTTTTACATCATTGAGTTTACATCTCATACTACAGGCTACAGCAAGGTGCCATCCTCATCTCCTTATTCCTAACTATCAATTTTTTGATATACTAAATTCAGTCTACCTAGTACCTAAATAACCCAATAAACTGAATTCAGTTTATATAATTGAAACAAAAAAACTAAGCCAAATTTGAATTCGGTTTTCGGTTCAGTTTTGAGCTACCTTAATTGGTTTGGTACGGATTGAAGCTTAGGTTCGCAGAAGTTTCATCCAGAACTTTTCTAAGTTGACAAAATATTTGATTCTAATAAAATATTTAATCCGAAAGGAATAATTAAGCAATGAAACATCAAATCAACGATTAACATTTAAGTTCTAACAAGTACCCTCTAAACTACAACATAATCCGCTTGATTCACATAATCCCTACTAACACAGAAAATTTTACATAACAAATAACTGAACTGACCTGGAAGATCCCAAGGTTCGACTTTATAGACGTCAACATCCGAAATAGCATCAAAACGAAAGGGTTTACCACAAATTTTACGCCTCAAGTAATATCTTACAAGTTCTTCATCCGTCGGATGAAACCTAAAGCCAGGAGCGAGCGAAGAAGCCGTGGATGGCATTGCTGGTAACGAATCAAAGACAACCGACATATGCGGGTGATTTTGTGAGAGAATTTGCCAGTTTGGGGAATAACCTGATTTAGGGTTTTATTCAATCAGTTTGATTTTGATTTAAAGAAAGCAATGTCTGTGCGTAATGCCGACTTTTAATTACTTATAGATGTTGTTCTCGAGTAAATGCTTCCCGACTAAGAAAACGTTTTTTTTTTAAAATGCGGTTAAATAATTATATTATATTATATTATATTATATTATATTATATTATATTATATTATATTATATTATATTATATTATATTATATTATATTATTATAATACATACATTTGAAAGTGGCATCTACAGTGGTAAATCTATTTTTTTCTACCATAAAGTCAAAAAAAGCGGCCTATTCTTTTTTTTTTATCTGGTTCGAGTCTTGCATTTATTATCAATTGACCCGATTAATGTCGCAAAGCGTGTGTATAATTTTTTTTAAATCTGATTCAAGTCTTGCATTCATTATCAATTGGCCCGATTAAAGTCACGAAGCGCGGGTATAAATGTTTTTTAAATATCTTCGAACTTTTTTATTTGATGTTTATAGATTCGTTTTCATGTTTCCAGTGCTCATTTTTACAACGGTAAACATTTATGTCAGAACTTTATTTTCAATTGGCCCGATTACCGCCGCGAAGCCGGGTATAATCCTAGTAATAATATACAATTTGAAGTTGGATCTACAGTTGTAATTCATGATTTCATGGTTAACTTTTTCCTATTTTGCATTACTATATGTAAGTTTAAATGTTAACAATAATTTTAATAATACGCAATTTGAAGTTGGATCTACAGTTGTAATTCATGATTTCATGGTTAATTTTTTCCTATTTTGCATTACTCTATGTAAATTTAAATGTTAACAATAATAATAATTAAATAACAATAACAATTAATATATACGGTGAAAGTAAAAAAAAAAGCGGCTAACAAGCGATGATAATAATAATAATTAAGAATCTATAATAACAATATTAATTAATAATGATTATTATTATATAACCAAAACTTTTGCCTACAATACGATTTATTATTTTAGGATGTATTGATAGGCATTACGATTGATTTTTGGTTAACATTTTGATATATGTGACACTCTTACCGCAAAAGGACGTTAACTCAAAAATAATTAATAATAGTAATTATAATATAATAATTTATAATAATAATTAAGTTTTTACCGTTTTATTTGATTGTCTTATGTTTGTGTTTATTAATCCTATCTTACTATTATAATAAACAAAAATAATTTTTGACACTTGTCATGTTTTTAAACCAATTTTGTCACATGTCTTCTTTTTATAATCTAATTCAACTCTCTTTCATATTAAATAATTTTATTTACTCTCTTATTAAATAACTAAAATATTAATGATATTATTTACTTTTTTAATGTTAGAAATGGTTTTTAAATAAATTAAAAATTAGTTTAAAAAAAACTTAAAAAAGGTTTCTAAAATATTATTTTTTTTTTATAAAAATCAAAGATTTTAAACAACATGATTTTTATAAACAAATAACATTTTAACACGAAATGCTTAAAAAAATAATTACTTTAAAAACTAAAAATTATAAAAATGATAGCAAAAATTACACTTTTGGACATTTTGTTTAAAGATATTTTCAAATTAGATAACTTGGCTTTAATAATTAAAAAATGGATACATTACCTTTTTGATTTTTCAAATGATAGCTTTGAACTTTAATTAGTTTAAAAATTTCAGCTGTTACAATTTTAGAAAGTTGAGTTTCAATTATTTAATTATTAAAGTTTTTAATTATTTTTTCATTATTTAATATACTTAATAATGCCTAATTTATTCATTTCATATTTAAATATTGTTTTATAATTAATTTATATTAAACCCCGTGTAATACACGGGGTAATAATCTAGTATTTTATAACTAAACATGACATTTTTGTTATGGTATGACATACACATTTATGACAGCTACACTTTATGGTTTTACGTCAAAGTGACAACTGTTATAACCTGTTTTATCTATTAAGTATTGACCCGACCAGTTAATTGTGGTCTTTCACGTTTAATATTATAGTTATACGATTTGTATAGATTCGTTTTCAATTTTCCAATGCTCATTTTTACAACGGTAAACATTTATGTCCGAACTTTATTATCAATTGGCCCGATTACCGCCGCGAAGCGCGGGTATAACCCTAGTTTTAATGCAAAAACAATATTACTTGATATTGGGTTGTTTGGTAACCTTTAAACTATTAAATGTTGAATAAGTAACATGTTTGAATAGTTAAAATAATCTAAATCAGTAAATGTTGAACTAATTATTACTGTTTGGTTAAACATCTGAACGACTATGCAGACGAGAGATGTCATCAGAGAGTAGAGGTCAATGTCATCGTCAAAGGTTTTCGAAGAGGAGATATCTTCATTGGAAAGGAGAGAAAGTCGTAAGAGAGGATTGGATAGGTGGAGAGGAGTCAGTCTCTTTCCTTCAGACTCATTCACACATATACCAAGATCTGAACCATTCAGTTGCTCATTCAGACATTTCTTTTTATTCAGATGTTAGAAACAAACAATTCATACATGACTTTATTCAGATTATATCAAACAGTCCATCTCTTTTGAACGACTAATTTGGATCACTGACGGATCACTAAATTATCATCGTGTCATCAACGATATCATCCGTTCATATTCACCAACAAGTTAACAGTTCAAAAAAGTTAAATACTTTGAGAAAACCATATTGCAAGATTTAACCCCATAATTTCAGTTGATTTATTATTCCTTTAGAGAAAACTTTGTGCTTCAAAAAACTATCTAAACATTTACTATTTTTCTAAAAAATAATCATAAATGTCATTAGATTATATCCGTATTGAACACTTTAATATTATAATAATATATCTTTAACTAATTAATCGGAATAGTTTTGGTTTACTATTGTAGTTTTTTTAGTAGAGTATTTTTTGTTTATAACGTAGCTTAAAGTAAACTCATGTGTAATCAATAATCAAATAAAAAATATAACTAATTATAATTAAAATTAAGTGACTAGGGAAGTGAGGAGCTTCACATAACCATGATCACGCAGATGATGGCCTCATCTAGTTTTTTATTTGAGTTAATTACACACATAATTATTATAGCTTGTAGTTATTACGAGAATGAACTTTTAACTTTGAAAACGTACTATAATTAATCTTAATTATTTTCAAATATGTAACATTGTTGATTCCCTGAAGCAAATAACCGCTAATTTTGTATTAAATAAGTGTAGCAAATGATCACTAATTTTTCTATTAAGAGAGTGTAAAATCACTTAAATACTCTCTATTATTAATACTACAAAAATAAACATTTAATTATAATATCAAACAAATTAAAAGAGTAGTGGAACCCACCACATACGCGTGTTGGAAATTTTATTAACTTTGGACAATTATAATTATATGTATTTGTTACGTATTTAAGTATTAAAAACTAAGTTTATGTTCTACGATGTGTGAGGTTCACAACGAACTAAACTGGGTCCAAAAGTAAGTTAAGATGAATGAGATATTATAGCTTAAAAGTGCGTAGTTGAAAATATTAAAAATGTGAAATAAGTTTGTCCCACATCGATGGAAGGATAAACCTTGTGTGGGTTTATAAGTGGGAGCTTATTGGCATAAGTAATATCAAATACAAAGAGTTAAGCCTGAAGGATGTGTTTTTATTGCTTAGTTTCAAAATTTCATCCGTGGTTGTTAACAACTGATAAAAGGATGTCAGTGGTTAGAAGGCATCATTCTAAAACCCACTACAATATACACTTTCTTTCGAACACTTTTGCAATCGATCTTGTTTCCATACTCTTGTTTCAGGTATCATTTCAGGTGCTATGTTAATTCCAGTAGTATATACTGCTCCGGCTGTTGTACCCTGAGAGACAGACGTGATTCACGTTGGTTTCAAAGAGTTAAGCCTGAAGGATGCGTTTTTATTGCTTAGTTTCAAAATTTCATCCATGGTTGTTAACAACTGATAAAAGGATGTCAGTGGTTAGAAGGCATCATTCTAAAACCCACTACAATATACACTTTCTTTCTAACACTTTTGCAATCGATCTTGTTTCCATACTCTTGTTTCAGGTATCATTTCAGGTGATATGTTAATTCCGGTAGTATATACTGCTCCGGCTGTTATACCCTGAGAGATAGACATGATTCACGTTGGTGGCCCGGAAAATGTTTTAAGGGACTTCTGTTGAACAGAAATCCTCAGCCAACACATTTTATTTTTCTTGTTATTGTTTAATTTTATGTTTTTCACTGTAATTATATTTTCTTTGTAAGGGTTTTAACATTCAGTTTTATTTGAAATTGTATTGTAATCTAAAATATTATACTATTAAAATATTTATTTTAATTTGTGAACGGTGCTTCTACAATGCCCGCATCACTATAATTATAATATCCCTCTTTGTCCTTAGAAGCTTAAAAAAATGGTTTAGGATTGCGTACTTGCTTGGGACTTGGGAGTGTGAATTGTGAAGCTCAACTTTGAGCGTCTTAAACAAAAGGGCTTATGACGTATTGGTTACCTCTTAACTTCTCTACGAGAAGTCTTACATTCAAATTCAAGTCAAGACATATTTGTTGAGTCAAGGTCTGGTGTTTACCGAATTGTAAGTTTTCTCCTGGTGAGCTCTGACGTACGTCTAAGAGCACCAATTCAATATTACGTTTGAATTATCGCCTTAAGTTCCTACATTTCAGGCCATTAAAAAAATAATAATTTCAGGGACCCAACTTCCCAGGTACCCAACTTTGCAAATTAATCAATAATTGGGCCATATGGAAAACGGGGCCTTATGCATCTCGGGTTAAAACGAACGCTCCATCAGTCCACTGGGCACTGTGTCTATGATCTAATGATATGTCCAAAATTAAAAAATTACCACCAGCCCAGCTGGTACGGCCCAAAAATAATTAAACAATAGATAATAAAAATATAAAATCCTTCTTGCTTTTACCTTTTGTTTTCGCCAAAACCTTAAGTTTTGTTTTCTTGTTACACATCCTCTCCCTTTATTTTTGAATAAGACTTATTTATTGAATTTATTCATTTAATCTCAGTAAATTAACTATTTATTTTGAAGTAACTTCATTCTAATATTTAAACAACAAAATATTATCTAAAAAAATCATTTTACAATTTTTAAATCTTAAATGCTAATTTGTATTTGAAAAACAAATAAACTGAAACAATAATAAAATACATGTCACACAATAAGACCTTTTGAGAAACACGATAAGAAAAACATATGGATAAAATAATTATTTTTTGACAAATAAAAAAATAATTAGTTTTTTTTTTTGAACGGCGAAAAAACATATTTATTGAGCCTATAATAACAAGTTTACCAATGAGACATTGCCTCAATGGTACCACAGGATTCTTCCAAATGGGAGGTCTTGGGTTAAAATCCTTCTCGCAGCGAAATAGGGGTCTGAGGGGGGTCAGGGGGTTTTCCCAGTAGGGTTTCCTCCTGTGGTGGTTGTGGTGGCACATGGGAGGTCCATGTAACTAGACCTTGGTGACATGGCCTGGAAACAGTGGGTTCACACGATTGAGACTTTCGCCGTTAAAAAAAAAAAACTAAAACAACAAACAACAACTAATTATTTTTTTATTTGTCAAACTTGTTATTTTATCCATATCACATAAAAATCTATATAATTAACTATAAAAAATGCTACTCACGTCAAGGTGGAGTGTCAAAGTGCTAATCGCCATCCAAACAAGTTTTAATTGGACCTGTTTTACCTTAAACCCTAAAAAGTTATGAATACACGTAGATCATGTTTACATGTAGAGGTACATATTTCGATTAGCTGACGGTTAATCAGTTTGATTTATAATGGTTTTTGAAACATTAAATTTTTTAACTTATCTAACAACTGAACCTGTTAATTGTTAAATAATCATTCATATTTCCTTCAAGTAGACGAGTGAACCAGTAAAAACCAATTAGAATAACCAGCTCGAGCGGTTAAAATCAATTAACGTTCCCTAACCAATGGTTAGAACTGGTGGCAACAATTGATTTATAGCCCAATTCTTGTCCTTCTCTTTTACATATATTACTTGAATCCATATGAACAAGACAAGTCGAGTTGAAGATCAAATATCAAATAAGTCATGCTTGAAACATGTGATGAATTTTACGTTTAAAAACCGATGAATCGAAGCATAAACTATAGATTTGGGTGTGGTGTTACATACATACATGCATGCATACATACATACATACATACATACATACATACATACATACATACATACATACATACATACATACAGTGACGGAGCTTAAAGGCTCAGATAGGGGGGCGAAAAATTACCGGAGCCAGAATACATGTTAATTTTTTTACGCGAGGGGGGACGAAACCTCTATTTTTAACTAAAAATCAACCTTTCGGCCAAAAAATTAATACTACGGACGAAAAAATAGGAGGGCGGTCGCCCCCCGGCCCTATGTAAGCTTCGTCCCTGCATGCATGCATGCATGCATACATACATACATACATACATAGGTTACTTTTGCAAGATTAAAATATGTGGTAGCTTGTGATGAACTTTTTAAAGATGTATGATTAATTGTCACACCATGACACTAAGGATTCACATGATTTACACATGCAATTAGATCACATTATGATCTTTCCATACACATATTATGTTTTAAATTTTAGAGTAAATTACGGTTTTGCCCCTTGTGATTTAAGTGTTTTAACTATTTAAATTCAAAATAAAATATTATATCAATGCATCCCTTGCGGTTTAAATAACTAATGATTTTGGCCCCAGAACCTAAATATTCTAACGATTTTGGCCCACAAACCTAACTATTCAAACGGCTTTAGCTTCCAAACTTAACTATGATTGAAGGCTAAAACCGTTAGTTGTTTGAATCACAAGGGGCTGCATTGATAGAATATTATATTTTGAGTTGAAATAGTTAAAACACTTGAACCACAAAGACCAAAAGCGTAATATACTCTAAATTTTATATTAACATATTACACACTTAGTTAATTAATCTTAAATATCCTTAAAAATACTTATCAGACACTGAAATATAAACATTAAATTTATAATTTTTTCGAATCAAAATTTCTTCAGCACTTATCAGTATCCCATCTTTGTCTTACGTGTCTAAAAAGATGGAAGCTTTGAGCAAAAATGGTATAAATTTAAATATCAAGCTAGTTTATTTAAATATTGCTTTAAGATAAAACATAGAATTGAACCTTTTTTTTTGTTGGTACAAGCCTTTTAAATTATACTTTTTTTATTGACACCTAATATAATCACCAACGAGGGTGTGTCTCAACGGTATCTCGAGATTCTTCAAAATGGGAGGTCTCGGGTTTGAAACCCTCCTGCAGCGAAAAAAGGGGTATGTAGGGGCTCATAGGAGGTCCATGTAACTAGACCTTAGTGACATGGTCTGGAAACAATGGGCTCACACGATTGAGACATTCGCCGTTAAAAAAAAAAACCTAATATAATCCTAAATTCATAACCTGCTAATTGAACAATTTGAACGCCTGATCTTTAAAGAAGGTATCATTTATTACACATCTAATATACAATTGTGCTAAATGTTACTTTGGTTATATATATTAACACACCGTTTATATATACAAAAACATCCAATACAATAATGCTAAAAACAAGTGTTAATTAATTAAAATAAATTACCATTATGGTTTTAAATTTAACGCTAATATTGATTGGATTAGTAGACACCGATGTTATATCATATTTTAGGAAAATAATTCCTTTTGACCTTTTAGATTATGATAGGTAACGACAATATATACATTGCCAACCTTTATTTATTCTACTTGCTTGTGAAACAAGCAAACTAATAGAGAGTAACAAGAAAAGAATGACACTTTCCACAAACTAAAATTAAAATAACAACAACAAAATTAAAAAATAAATATAAAAGTAAAAAATAAAGGAAAATTATTATTCAAGATCAATTGATACAAAAATTCCCAAATTATCAATAATTTGATCAATTAATCGAAACAATTTACATCCATGGTAAAGTAATTTGTGGGTATGATGAACAATTTCACATCTTACCTTCACAAGATTAAATTAAATGTGTAATTAATTAAATAAATACAAATTTAATAATGAAATTTTTTAATTTTCCTATCGATCATAACCTATGATCGGTTTGTTAGCATGGTATTCACGAATTAAATAAAAAATTACGAAAATATGATTTTTGCACCTTTAATTTGTTTCAGTATTGACAATCCACTAATGTTGGAGCAGATGACAAATGAACGGTCGGCTGTTTTTTGTTCTGATTGGCTGTGAATTTGAAGCTCGATTCCCGTCGTTGATCTTGATCGGAGACCGCCACCGTCATCTCCGCCGGTGCCGGAAGATTAAGATCCAAATCCAAACACAACCCATCATTCATTGACTTTTGATTATCATGATCATCCGCCACCACGGATGTAACCGTACCGTAAGGAACCAAAGACAAGGTGGTGTTGGTGGCCAAAACCCCGGTGGACAAGGCGGTGGTGTTACCGTTAACCGCCCGGTGCCTCCGCATGTGGCCACCCAATGCTTGTCCGGAATTAAATTCCGCGCCACAAATTGAACAATCATGGAGCCTGGAGGATGGTTTCTTGTTATAAGAAACCATCCTCTGGTTTATTTGCAAAGAAAGTGACGAGGAAGATGAAAGATTGTTTCTTCGTGATTCGAACTGTGATTCGAATCGCGGGGACGGTTCATCCTCCTCTGAAACCGCTGCATACCGCAGCGGTTTTCGAGTTTCATGCTCATTGATTCTTGGTTTCTTGTGGCTCGCTCGGTGTCCTCCGAGAGCTTGAAACGACGCGAATGTGCGGCTACACGTCTTGCACTCGTAAACGTACATTCCGGTCGGTCCGTTGAGGGCGTCTGTGGACGTTTGTATGTATCTTTTGCTGTTAAACTTGTAGCCGGATGATTCCTCCATGTTATTGTTATTGTTATTGTTATTCTGGGCCGAAATATTATGGCCTTTGGAGAGAAGAATGAGGCAGTTGGCGGTATCTTCGTCTTCCGTGGTGGTGCTACTCGCCGGAAAATTCGATGATGACGCCGGAGAAGAATTGAAAGCATTGTAGGAGGTGGAAGAGTGAGATACAATTGTGGGTCTTTGACGTTTTGTACGTTTGCCTTTGACGATGGTGGTGGGATCTTTTGGACCACCGTCGTCATCGGCGGTGCCGGTGGTTGGGTGGTTTGTTGTGGAGGTGGAGGTGGTGGCTGTGGTGGTGGTTTGTTGTGGATCCATGGTGGTTGGGTGGCGTGAATGCCACCAGAAAATTTGGAAGAATTGGTGAAGGAGTAATTAAGATGTGGTGGTGACCGGTGGATATTTATATACATGGGTTGCCTGTGTGGGTGGATAAGAGGTAAGTGTGGATTAGTCCACTAATATTCTTTTTTTCTTTTTTTTTATTTATTTTTATTTTTACATGGATTGATTTATGTTTAGGAATAGAGATGTTATAACGATCTCATAATTTTAGCCCAAAACAAAATAAATGGGTTGGTTTGAGTAGATAATTATTATATTTTTTGTTGAGATGTGTATTATCATAACATGAAATATGTAGAGATGAGTAATGATTTAACATAATGTGAGTCAAGATGAGTAACCTAAAAATTATGAGTATATAATAAACTAGGTTAAATCCCGTGTGTTACACGGGTGAAATAAATGAAATATTATGTTTTAGAATACTTGTATATATTGCAGTACGTTATAAACCCGTGTAATACACGGGCTTAATATAAAATATTAAATTAAAAAACGTCATTGGATAAAAATCTCATTGTTTAAAAAATCATTTTATAATATATTTTATTTTAAAAAAATCATTCTTTTAAGATAACTTGTTTTTTACATAAATTTTTTTTTGAAAATAAAATATTTCTTACTTTAAAAGTTTTGATTTTAGAGAATTTCATATTTTATAAAAAATTTTAAAGTGTGCTTTATAATAATATGAGAGGGAATGTAATTATTTAATAGGAGAGAGAATTAGGTGGAAGGATAAGGTGTTGACAAGTGTCAATTATAGTGTAAGAAGGTGACATGTGGCATTAATGGTTTAAGATTGTGATAAGTGGCAAATTTGTTATTCTTTTATTATAGAGTATAGATTCAAACGAGTAAAACTTATCAATAACATATTTGACGATAAAATTAAAAAAGAATATGCAAATAAACTACTTATATAATTAAAACACATTTTAACTTGGATTAAATTCATATTTTTTTTAAAAAAAACGACTCAATTAACCCTAAATTTATTTTGCTTAAACTCAGCTTGACATGCATCCATCCTAAATCGTATCCATTCTGACCCGTTACCCGACCCGACCCAACTCCCACCTATTTTGCCACACTTAGATATGGTTATAAGGCTTAAGCTCGACTCGGCTCGGATCGTTTATATCTTAATTATTTAATTTATTTACTCTAATTACTAATTTAATACATATTTATAATCTTACTTTCCAAATTTAACATAAAATATAATATTTAAATATTTTTATCATAATTTTATATATAAAAATAATTAATTTTATAAATATACACTTTAAATATCAAATAAAAGTTATAAAAATAAAAAGGTCGTTTAGGCTCGCAAGCCGGCTCGAGCTCTATACATAAAATTCGAGCTCGGGCTCGATAACTAAACGAGCCATGTTTTTGGGCTCGAGCTAGGGATTGGGCTCGTTTAGCCTCGGCTCGTTCGGGTTTTTTACCGATCCGATCACCAGTATTTTACGAGTTAGCTTGATTCGTTTACACTTCTTTTTCGTGGCAGTTAAGGTTTGCTGGTTGTATTGTTTAATTCGAAGGACTTGTATATTTATTCGTGTAAAAACATTAACCTAATTCGGTCATTGAAAAATTTTGTATCTCGAGTCGTATGAAATCACAACACAAGCGAGTAATGGTTTTAACACTTGAACGGTTGGACCGCCAATTCAGTTTTTAAAACACACGCTATAATATAATACAATATTTATTCAATTTACTTTAATTTTAGTTTAAATATGTAAAATAAAGTAAAGATTTAACTTACATAAATAAGAACTATTGGTAATTTTTAATGATAAGATGTTATTATAAAATTGTAAAAGATTTTAGATTAAAATTATTATTGTAATTTTTAAAGACAAGATGCAATTTTTATGATAAAAATCTAATGTAAAATCCAAGACGAAAGTTTAGGGTTAATAGTTGTATAATCATAAAAAATATTAGTTAAATATGATAAAAATAAAATTACCCTAAAATGTCCCATAAAAGACCTCATTATTAGCCCAATTGCTTTCTGTTTTTAAGTTTAAAAGATTACAAAGAAAGAAAAAGAGAAGTTGTGTGCGTTATAGCTTAAAGATATTATATCAACAATTCAACATGGAAATTGGAAAATTTCAAAAAAATAAAAATAAAATAAAAAAGAGACGAAGCAATCATCAAAATCGTAATTAATTATTTAAAATCCAAGACGAAAGTTTAGGGTTAATAGTTGTATAATCATAAAAAATATTAGTTAAATATGATAAAAATAAAATTACCCTAAAATGTCCCATAAAAGACCTCATTATTAGCCCAATTGCTTTCTATTTTTAAGTTTAAAAGATTACAAAGAAAGAAAAAGAGAAGTTGTGTGCGTTATAGCTTAAAGATATTATATCAACAATTCAACATGGAAATTGGAAAATTTCAAAAAAATAAAAATAAAATAAAAAAGAGACGAAGCAATCATCAAAATCGTAATTAATTATTTAAAGAGTAAACTTTTCTTTTGCTCCCTGTGGTTTGACAAAAGTAACCATTTTCATCCAAATTTTGAAATTTTGCAATTTTTCTCCATTAGTTTCAGAAAATTAACCATTATAGTCCCTGTGGTTTGATAAAAGTAACCATTTTCATCCAAAGTTTAAATGGACTTTGGATGAAAATGGTTAATTTTCTGAAACTAATGAAGGAAAATTGCAAAATTTCAAAATTTGGATGAAAATGGCTACTTTTGTCAAACCACAGGAAGTAAAAGAGAAATTTACTCTTATTTAAATTAATAACATATTAATTATTAGTTCATGTTTTTGCAACTTTTAGAATAACTTGAAGTCTATGTTTGAACTCTATGCTATCTTAATAAATAATTATCTAGCTGAATATATAGCGAACCATTTCATGTGCATTTAACTACCCGTGTACAACTTTTAAAGCCCAATGTACATCCCTCTAACTGGTCTATCATTGTCTTCCACTTCACTATATGCCTTCACAACGACGTGCATTTTTTATATAATATCTTATTAACCCTCAATTATCGGTTTCACATTGGCAATCACATGACTCACTGGTTAAATTTCAATGAACGGTTTTATATTGATATTTACATGAATTACTCAAAGATTTCGAAGTGTAATCAAGCTTCTGATTAGAGTAAATTACGGTTTTGACACATTTCGTTTAAGTGTTTTAACTATTTCAACCAAAAACATAATTTTATATCAATACAGTCCATGTGGTTCAAAACAACTAACGGTTTAATTTGGTTTCACCATAACTATTCTAATGGAATCACAAGATATGGTTGGGGCCAAAACTGTTACAATAGTTATGATTAGGGGCAGAACCGTTAGTTGT
The DNA here is from genome assembly GCA_009363875.1 of Mikania micrantha. NCBI lineage: Eukaryota > Viridiplantae > Streptophyta > Magnoliopsida > Asterales > Asteraceae > Mikania > Mikania micrantha. The sequence continues at coordinate 64,260,042 of CM018685.1, forward strand.
TTAAACCATATACGCTGCATTGATTGAAAATTATGTTTTGAGTTGAAATTGTTAAAACATGTAAATCACCTGGGTAAAACAATAATATAATCTCTAATTAATTGTTTTATTTCACTCACTAAACTTTATTTTAATTACAAATCATTCGCATTTTAACATGCTAAAATGTTGTGAATTTTTTATAAGTGGTTAAGACAATTTGAATTAATGTTGTTTAGGTATTAATTGTGAGTTTTTTTATAAGTGGTTCAAACTAATTAAATCAAAATGAAACAGTTATTAAAATATATTACTATTTACTAATTTTTTCATCCAAATCTAACATGAAGTTACTAGCATATTAAATGCTGGTGACTAAATAATTTCAAATTTTATAATTGTTTTATTAATTATAAAAACAATAAATATATATATATATATATATATATATATATATATATAAATCAAACAATATTAAAACTTAAATCTCTTTCTAGTTAAAATTTATTGTGATTTTGAATGAAATAATATTTTCTTTAATTTGTAATCATGAGTACACGTTATAGAAAATTTATATACGTGTTATGTAATGCTTATCAATGAGAGCAATCAGAGCATACATATTATGGTGAAGAGTTGACCTTTAGATGTTATGGTACTATGGTAGGAGCCAAGTGGAAGAAAATTCATTAAAGAAAAAGAGAATATAAAATGTATAAAATTTGAAATTAGAATTAAAATGGTAAAATCAGAAAATTTATTGTGATACTATTAAAAAATTAATTATTTAATCCCTAACTCTATTTAAATATCAAGTTCTCTAAAAAACAATTACATGTAGTAAAAAGGTTTTATTTGGTTATTGCTCAAGCATCAAAATACTTTATTCTTTTTAAAGTAAATTAAAAAACAAAATTTATAATTCGACATGTAATCACTTTACCACAAACCGGACCACAGGAGCTTTGTTGGTTCTTAGGTAGTATTTAGTTTTAATTGATAGAGACAAACTAGGAAAGAAGATATAAATTAACTTTGATTTTAATTTAATTAAAATTAAATGGCTTCATATCTTTGTTTTTTTGAACGGCTTGGTATAACGACACCCAAGACGTGATTTCAGCCGTTCCATCAGATTTAATACTCTAGGGCGTACACAACTGCGTAAATCTCTAATCTTGCCTCAATAAATATGCCCCGGCCCGAAATATGCCTTGGCCCAGATTCGAACCAGGACCTCTTATAGAGATGTCTAGAAGGTAACAATTAGGCTACAAGCTCTTAGCTAAATGGCTTCATATCTAAGTTAATTAGATTGCTAACATCAACAACAACAAGCATACACAGTAAGAATCCCACTTAAAGTGGGGTATGAGAGGAAAGATAAAGACACACGTTACCCATATCTACCAGTAAAATAGAGAGGCTGCTTCGTAAGAGTCCCCCGACTCAGAGGTCCCTAGATGCCTAACATCCCCATATTATATTCACATTTCTTTTGAAAAATAACCCATAATTAACTGATAATGAAATCATTGAGGACCTAATGAGAACATGTGATTAAATTAGTGAGAAATTGAAGCATTAGTTCTACATTTATTTTGTTTGCCAACTCTATCAAGTTACTAATTATTGAAGCATTAATTAAATTTCTTATAATTATATATTAAGTTTCATTTTATTTTTCAAAAGTCGTACCAAATCTATTTCAACTTCCAAGTTAATAATGGCATGTTAATGCGTCCCACAAGAAGAAGCCAATGTGCATACAAATGAATTATTGAGGTGTTAGTTGGTTGTGGTTGTGAGTGTGAGGCACGTAAACGGTGCGTGTATGTAAGTTTTAGGCCAAGCAAAGAATCACCTTCTTCGCACTCTTTGTCGAGGATATTAATGAATATCTTTATATTTTTTTTGAACTGCGAAGGTCTTAATCGTGTAAACCAACTGTTTCCAGGCCATGTCACCAAGGTCTAGTTACTTGGACCTCCTATGAGCCACCACAACCACCCAGGAGGAAACCCCACTGGGAAAACCCCTTACCCTCCACAGACTTCTTTTTCGCTGCAAGAGAGATTTGAACCCAAGTCCTTCCATTTGGAAGAATCCCGGGGTACCATTGAGGCAATGCCTTATTGGTTATATCTTTGTATTGATATCTCATATTAATTTACAAACCCCATTTAACCCAAAATACACACATATACATACACTCACTACAACGAAAACCACCTATAGCGACGACATTTGTCGTCACAACAGAGCCACAAAATCGTCGCTATAGGCTATAGCGACGACAAGTCGTCCCTATTATGTTGTCTCAATAACTTAGTCGCTATAGCTAAGACAAGTCATCGCTGTTTCTGTCGTCGCAAATATTCTAGAAATAGGGACGAAAAGTCGTCGCTATATGTGTCTGACATATTTTGATTTTTGATTTATTTTTATTCTATTATTTTTTTTAAAAAAATTAAATTTATTTTTAAAAACACCTATTGCGACGACAGTTAGTCGCTATAGGTCACCGCCAATATTTCGGCCAAAGGCCGCTTTTTTTTGCCAGGACCTATAGCGATGACATGTGGTCGCTATAGCTTAAAAAGTCAAAAAAAATACTTTTAAGCTATAGCGACGACATGTCGTCCCTATAAGTCAATCTATACGAACGATCAGGTGATGTCGTTATAGCTTTGTGCCTTCTGCCCCTTATTCTTGTAGTGACACTAGCTTAGATACTCGTGATTAACAATTATGGTAAATATAAAATATGTAAGAATACATGGAAAATATTTAGAATATTAAGAAGTAAAATAAGAAAAATACGAAAAAAAATTTGGCTCATGTAATTGTGACATGTATCAGAATTAATTGCTTATTTATTAATTAAGCCATATGTTTATTTGATGGTTTGAAGATCACTCCCCAACTCAAATGACCAGCTTGTTAAAAGCTCGAGTTAATTTGGCTCGTGCTTGTTGGCTCCTATAAATGTTTGTGTCAAGTTAGAGTTGAAGATATATAGGTCACTAATATAAAAACTAAAGTTGATTTATTTCACTAATATAAAAAGTAAAGTTGATTTGTTTAGGAATACTTGCTTGTCATTTTATTTAAATTATTATCATTTTACTTGAATATATTGGTAGTATGGTGTTGTATTATCCGATATTTGTATACTTCGATACTTGATGATATTATTATCATTTTACTTGAATATATTGGTAGTATGGTGTTGTATTGTCTGATATTTGTATATTTCAATACTTGATGATATTATTATCATTTTACTTGAATAGATTGGTAGTATGGTGTTGTATTGTCCGATACTTGTATACTTCGATACTTGATGATATGAAAATGTTATTAAATTGTTATTTGATCTATAATGATAAACACACATCAAAATCAAAATAGACAAAATGTGTTAATTTGTCAAGCCATGAGTTTGCTCAAGTATTGGTGTTAATAGCTAATAGGTATGTGAGACTAATGTAGATGCTTTACTTAGTTTAAAATTATTATGAGGTTTTAAATTATTTATTGACTTATTGATTACCTACTAAAAATTTATAAATATTTAACCTTATTGACAAAAAAAAAAACTTTAAGACCCTTTTAGATAATAGGTAGCACATGCTACACCCCATCAAAACCAACTTTGATGTCACATTGTCACTCACTATATCTCAATTAACTTTTCACACTTTAAACTCTTTGTATCATAAACTTTAAATAAAAAAAATAAAATAAATATTCTACTCTATTTTCCTCTAAAAATGAGGCCGAGTCTCATTGTGCATGAATTTCTTAAATTGTATTCTATTTTTTTTATGTTATCTTTTTACCTAAACACATATAATATCACTCGTTTTCTCTTCATTTTGGCATCATTGGAATATGCTTGTCGAATTTTAAACCTCAAACCTTAAACTATAAACAATAAACCTCTAAAACCAAAACTAAAACTTTAAAAATTAACCTTAAATCTAAAGATAAAATCTAAAAGCTAAAACCAAACACGAATACCTAAACTCTAAAGATAATTGTTAAACTTTAAACTTAAAAGCTAATATTATAGGGTTTGATAAGACGGTCGTAGTTTGTTTGAGTCAATTTTAAAGATTTTAAAAATATTTTTTAAGATTCTCAGATAAAATAAATTTTTTTTTAATCTATATATATGTCAAATGAATATTGAACAAGTATATATATGCCAGTGAATCCAGAAACCATTATGCATCTAGTTTTAGTATTTTATTCCCTTTACTCCACTCCACTACTTGTGTTTAAGAGTGTGTTGCTTCCAAGCAACTCAACATGACATGCCAGCTACAACTAATCAAAACCCAACAAATATTAATTAATAAATTAAACCACTTCAATTAAGTGATCAGCAATGCACACAACTAAGCAGGAGCTGACTTTCACCAAATTAATTAATAATTATTAGTACAATAAAAGTCTAACAAAAACACATCCAAAATTGCCTTAGGTATGCATTTCCTGCTTGTAGTTTACAAGTAGTGGGATATGCATCCCGACACAAATCACAATAGAAGGCGATAATGACCTTGATTTGTGTCGGGATACATTGTTCACATTATGTGCAAATGAATGATAATTCAAGATCCGTGATTACTCTAATACATAAGCATCTAGTGTTTTGAGTTCACTTTTCGTATATTACAGTTGAAATATGAGTATCGGATGCCTGATAACGCAATTAAGGATTATAGGTCACTTACTAACTTGATTTATTAAGTTTGGGCACTAAAGGAAACAACAAACTAATAGAAACAGAATTATCTTAAGCTTTCATGATAATGACTCTTTGCCTACTCTACTTACAATTGAGGTGTAGCATGTTCTAAAATAGTTTTGACTTTTTAGGTCAAACAGACTAGTTTTGATTTTGAAGTTTTTAAATTAATTTCATTAAATTCAAATAAAGTTTTGAAATTAATTTCATGTTTATAAAAAAGACCACATATATATAAACATATTTGGAGTTTAATATGCAGAAACTTGCTCATAATTTAAATAAAACCGAAAATAGGATTGACCTCAAAGTCAACTATTTTTAGAGACAATGAGCAATAAAATGATTTGTGCCCTCTACATCCTGTGGGTGAATGCGTGTGTGGCTTGCAAAACCGCTTCTTAATACTTTTTATTTGGCACAGTTGTTCTAATTAATAAAAAAATCTTTTTTTTTTAAAACGGTTTTCATTGAAGTTTTTTACAATTCTTAAAATACTTTTTTGAGACGCTTTTTTCTTAAAACCGCTCCAATAAAATTTGTTTATCGCCTCAAAAAACAAGTTTTGTACTAGTGGTTAGAGGTTGGAGTAGTACAACAGTCCCCAGCAACCGTTCAATATATTTCTAAACCGGTTAAAAAAAACCTATTGTGAACCTCTAGTCCTCTACTAGACATACCGCATACGTAGACCCAATTGCCTCCTTCTGGCTCTTGTTATTTTTTGAACGGCTAACTAAAATCACTGTCGGATCACTAGAGTATCTTCGGCACCAGCGGTACCAGCAATCATATCCACCATCAAGTCACTTATTCATGATAGATACTTTGAGAAACCTCTTTTGTGAGATTCGAATCCAATATTTTATTGTTCATGAACCTTATCTTACCACTAAGATAACACTCTGATAAAATGCCTTCGGCACTAGGCTCTTGTTGTTCATTCCTGAAAAAAATAACAATGGGCTTGTCCGTCCATACCACATCCATGTACAAAGAATTAGGCCCACCAATATAGACAGCAAAATTCATTACATTGTTACGTGAAAAGAATTGAAACCAAAATAAAAAATTTATGTAGAAATGTATTACTTCACTTAGCTCTCTTTTGTTCACGGTTTAGAGAGCGGTCGAAACAAGTCATGGTTTGATGGATGCAGCCATATCCAACACATTTGTACAAAAGATTGTTTCTCACGGCTTAAATAATTACCTCAAGATCACACTACAACAGCCTTACTAAATTGTAATAAGGTCTACTCTCATATGTATAATGCATTGCATGATTTTATTCACAAAACTAATTTTTTTCAGACGGCCAATTATTGGATCAATAACGGATCACTAGAGTATTATTGTGTTAGCAGCACTATTTACAGAAGCAGTAACCTTCAAAAATTCAATTTTAGTAACATAAAAAAACTTTATAATTTTTTTTTTAAATTTTTAATGATTAACTCACATACTCTCCAGTTATAGTCCTAAACCAAGTATACCAATGTCTAGGGCTATAAACGAACCAAACGAATACGAACGAGCTCTTGTTCGTGTTCGTTCGTTTAACTTTTAACTTGTTCACAAACAGTTCACGAACGCTTACCGAACGAAAATTCTTGTTCGTGTTCGTTCATTAAGGAATTTAGCTTGTTCACGAACGGTTCACAAACGCTAACGAACACTTATTATTTAACAATAAAAATCAACATTTTTAATCTCAAACAATGGAGATAATCATTTATAAATATATAAATTAAGATATTATAGTATTAAACTAAAAATAAGTTAAGTATAATGATATTAAACTAAAAATTAAAAATAAACAACACATTTAATGAATAAATATAATAAATGAACTTAACCGAACATAAAGGAACGTAAACGAACATGTTGCCGAACGTTTACGAACACAAATAAATGAACACGACCTCTGTCCATGTTCGTTCCTTTAACTAAACGAACGGAATTTCTTGTTCATGTTCGTTCATTTACAACCATACCAATGTATATTAATGACCAAAAACGACTCAATCATCTAAGGCATAAAGCTAACAAAAGACTTCAGACGCTTTTCAAATTCGATTTTGAATTTTGACTTGAATTCTAATTGACCTTTAAAGCTAGCTTTATGACCGAACTTTTATAAGTTCCTTCTTTCGATTTTTGATTATTTAGAAGGTGAATATCAAATGATAGTAGTGATCAATTAGAGAGATTTTGAACTTTAGGGTTTAAAAGTCTTTTTACATTATTATTTTTTTTTAAAAAATATAAGATTGATGTGTGGCATTTATAAGAATTATTTTATTTATTTTTTAAAATAGGCCCAATAATCTGGTTACCAAAGCTCACTACAGGCCGCCTGTTATGGGCTAGATAACTCGATTAAATTATACAAAAGCATTAGAGGTGGGCAAAAAAAACCCGAAATTAAAACCGACAACCCAAACCTGAACCGGTCCTACTAAAAATGAATGGTACATACAGTCCCGGAACCAGCCAAAAGCCGGTTCTACCTTTAGCCGGCTAAAACCGGAACCAACCAAAAACTGATAAAAACCAGTCAAAAACTCGAACCTAACCGGAATCGGTTCTTGACCTTGTTGACCCATACCAGAACGGTTTAAAAAAAACCATATTTGTGCACCCAAATACTATTGTTATACATGTGTCTACTTTTACTTTTTTTTGAAAATATTTTTAACGAGTTCATCAAAATCTTATCCTTTTATAACAAACCATGCAACATAAGTGTCCGAATGTGCGTCACATCCACCGTTGATGTATATTTTTAGCCTTCAACTATTTGCGTACGACAAATACCAACACATCATCGCTAATTCTATTTTTGACCCATACGACTATACAAATACATTATACATGTAACATCATACACCACTTATAGAATATATCAATAACAACAAGAATCCACAAAATGAAGAAATTGTTCTTCTTTTTAATCGTCTTATCAACGCTCTCGCTTTCCTCTGGCCTATCCCGACCCGACCCTGTTCACGACACGGACAACAACATCCTACGGACTAGCACCAACTACTACATCTTGCCCGCAACGCATGGTGGCGGAGGCGGGCTAACCCTAGCCCGCGGAAGCGGCCAAATATGCCCACTAGAAGTGGTGCAAGAAGTTAGCGAGGTGAGAAATGGGCTACCCTTAAATTTCATACCCGCGAACAAAGATGGCATCATTCGTGAATCTATCGATCTTAACATCAAGTTCTCCGATGCATTCACGTGTGCACCAAACTCGGTTTGGCGGGTCATCCTTTTTAATGGTCAACGGACCTTGTCGAGCCAGGGAATCTTAGGAAGGCCTGGTCAGGGAACCGTCGATAACTGGTTCAAGATAGAGAAGTTTGAGGATCATTATAAGCTGGTTTACTGCCCCTCGGTGTGTCACACTTGCGAGCCAGTTTGTGCGGATGTCGGTTATTCGGTTAATGAAAAAGGACGTAGAAGTTTGGTTTTAAATAACAAGCCTCTTAAGGTTATGTTCAAGAAGGCATAACGAAATGATGAACACTCGTTTTACTTGTGATATAACTATATATGTTATAAAGTTATAATAAAAAACTTGTGATCGATGTACCATGTGTTATAAGTTTTCAATCTTATGATTCAAGAGCTTTTCTTTGCCATGGTTTGTAGCCACTTACACACTTGAATGTTAACGGTAGAGGTGCACAAACCGGTTAACCGTTCAAAGTTTAGTAACCGGTTTTTTACTAATAACCGAACCGGTTAACCGCAAAATAACCGATTTTTTAGTAAGATGGACTGGTTAACAGCCGGTTTGAAAAATCGGTTAATAATGGTCCATTGAAACCTAAAACCAGTCCTAAACCGCCTGTTTTTTCAAAAACCTATAACCGATAAGAATAACCAGTTTAAAAACCGGTTTCTAATCGGTTACGAACCGGTATCGATTCGGTTAACCGGTTTTTTTGTGCATCTCTACTTAACGGGGTTTGGTTGATAAAGTGATAGCATTTTCTTCAGCATATAGAAGTCTTGTTATGACTATTACAATTATTGTACTTAATATATCTTATCACTATGTAAGCTAATGCATGGTCTGAGTAGGGTAAGATGTAGACATTCTTACCTCTACCCCGCATGAATAAAGAAAATGTTTCCAATGAGCATCAGACTCATGATGTTTGATTAACCGACCAACCCAACGCTTTTAACGTTATTTTCACAAAATTAAGTAAAATAACATTAAATACGGTGCAATTATTTAATTACAGTGATGTAACAGAAGTGTTAGGCTCACTTTATATCATTTATTTTGTATAAACAAGCCGATCTAAAGCCTTAACGAGCTCGGAATCGGCTCTTCTACACCCTAAACGTAAGTCATATTTAATTTACAACAATGCAAACTAAAACCGTTACAATTCGTTACAAAAAATGTGTTATGTTTATATTTTTACATTGATGTAAATACGAACATCCGAAAAAAATAAAAAAAAAACTATTCAAGACTATAACGGAATTAAAAAGAAAAATAAGACGAGTAAAATGGTGCAATTTTTATTATAGCATAAAAAAATTATGAATGTATAAAAAAAAGGAGGTAAACTTTAAATAAATTATTACTTTATTAAATTATATTAGAGGTTGACACATGTCACCACCATATTAAATCTAGGTTTTTTATATAGTACAAATGACTAAAATACCCTTCTGTAATAAAAATGATTGAGGACATATAGCATAATCATATGCACTTTACTTTTAAATTAACCACTAGATTTGAGTTAATAGGTTATTGCTTAATCCAAAAGTTCTTATATGATCCTAATCCTATATATATATATATATATATATATATATATATATATATATATATATATAAGGCTATCCACAGCGGTCACCCCACTGAAAATTTTTCCCAACCGAAATTTCCTGTCACGTCATCACCCTACTGAAAACCTTAAACCTCACAATGGTCACCCCACTGAAAAAATTCACCACTATTTGCCTTGGACCAATCACAGTGGGAGAAAGTGAGAAAGAAAGCGGGGAGCGGGGGCCGTGGAAGTGCTTTGGGCGGGGGCCGCTGAAGAAGGGGGCAGTATTCCCGCTGTTAGCCGCCAAAGGGGGCAACCCCGCGAGAGGGGGCGGGGGAACCGTTGCGTAGAGTCTAAGACAAACAATAAGAACACTCCTCTTTGTAAAAAAAAATAATAAAAAAACCCTTAAAATTAGGGCTGTAAACGTACCTTATGAACACGAACGAGCTTTGTTCGTGTTCGTTCGTTTAACTTTTAACTTGTTCACGAACGCACCGTATGAAAATTCTTGTTCGTGTTCGTTCATTAAGGAATTTATTTTGTTCACGAACGGTTTACGAACGCTAACGAACACATATAACTTAAAGAATAAAAATCAACATTCTTAATCTCAAGCATTGGAGATAATCATTTATAAATATATAAATTAAAATATTATAGTATTAAACCAAAAATTACTTAAATATTATGGTATCAAACTAAAAATAAAAAATTAAAAATATACAATACATTTAATGAATAAATATAATAATTGAACTTGACCGAACATAAACGAACGTAAACGAACATGTTACCAGAAGTTCACGAACACAAATGAACGAACACGATCTCTGTTCATATTCATTCATTTAATTAAACGAACTTCCCGCTGAACGGTTCATAAAGTGTTCGCTGAACGTTCGGTTCGTTTACAGCCCTACTTAAAATTCTTTAAAATTTTTATTATTTTTATTTAAACAAGGTGAATAGGTGAAAACAACGTACTATCTATTTATGAAATTTAACATCTTTGAAATGAATTCCAATTTTTTCTCAAAAATAATGAATTTTTGCTTAGATCAACTACCTTTTTATTTTGGATTTATTTAACGTCCCGAGAAATAAAGACGAGTTGCATCTGGATTTGAAGAAACAGAGGTCAGCTAGGGTTTTGATTTGGGGTTCTTCAAAAGGAAATAACGTTAAAAATCATTAGGATGATCAACTTCAAACGATTACTTTGAGCCGGGGACTCTTTCGGAGCAGCCTCTCTATCCTAATTGGGATAGGGGTAAGGTTTGTATGTATCCTCCCCCAGATCCTACTAAAAAGTGGGAATATACTGGGTAAGGTGGTTGTTGTTCTTCAAAGAGAAAAACAAAAACAAAACGAAGGACGAGCTGTGCGAATTGGGTTCTTCAAATTTGCAGCGACCGGTTGGTACAATAATAACAATTTCAATCATATAACTAGGGATGGCAAAAACCCATACCCAACGGGTTTACCCGAACCCCGCAACATATGAGACGTGTATTCCCGAACCTGATGGGTGTTGGGCCAGATATGAGATTAATTTTTTAAAATTTTCACGGGTATAAGATTCGTTCACTAATATGAGACATACTCGTCGGGCTTTTAGGTAAGTTATTCTCGTAATTATTTGTCTTTCATTTGTATCACGCACTCGCTAGGTAGTTTTCAGTTTTTCACATAATTATTTACGCAACAATTGTTTTCTATTTATTAAACAACAACTGGGTACGTTTGTTTGTTTGGTTAAACAACGGTTTAATTAAAAACTGTAGACGATCATTTTTTCTGACTCGTAAAATAAAACACAAATATCAAGGCCGGCCAAGGAGAGAAGCGAAGTGGGCGACCATCTTGGTACCATTTTTTTAAGGGGATTTGAAATTTTGAAATAATATATATAAAAATTATATAAAAGTATAAATAATCAATTTTTGTTAAAATTAAGAGATCCTAGTTTTTTTCAGCCCCAAACCTCGTATTTCTTTTTTATTTTCTAGGCTGGTTCTAACAAGTACATAAAATAGCAGATAATTAATTCATTAATAACCTTGAAAGGCACATCCCTTGTACCTACACTAATTGTGAAGAGTTGCACGCTGCACGTAATTGTGTGCATGCATGACGAATGTCTCAATGGTGTGAACCCACTATTTCCAGACTGTTTCACCAAAGTCTAGTTACATGGATCTTCCATGAGCTACCATAACCACCCCAGAAAGAAACCACACTTGGAAACCTCCTGACCCCCCTCAGACCTCTTTTTCGTTGCGTGAGGGTTTTGAACCCAAGACCTCACATTTGGAAGAATCTCGGGGTACCATTGAGACACTGCCACATTGGTGTGCATTTGTATATATATAAATCGGCTAAATGCCTGGCGTCGATATGTAATCTCGTTGGCAACTTTGAAATGTGAGTTAGGTTTGTCATGAAGTGCTCTAGTCATGACTTTATATACGTGTGTCACATACGTCCATGAGAATTGAAGTGTTCAGAACGAACAGAAAAAAAATGCCCTTTAGCGAATTTAATATTTTAAAATAGAAGTTGATGTCGACGGAGCTTAGCTAATAAACTAACTAAAAACCGACTTTAAACTAGACAAAAAGTAATAAATCTAGACTCTCTAAACCTAAGCTACCGACATGCAAGTGTACCTATCGTATGTAGCAAGACAAAAGTAAGTCCGGATATCGAACCCACAGACTTCTACAGACTGTACTAACTAGACTCAAATGCTTATCTATACAGATTTACTTAAATGAAAATAATTGTTTGAAAGGGACGTTTTTACTAACAACTAAAATACTTGAAAAACACTTAGAAATAAAAACAAACGAGCAAACAAAGACTAAATTAAAGGAGGAAAGGCACTACCTAGGTTTGAATCATATACATGCTTGACAAGGTTATATCGGTAATGGAACTAAAGTGATACCGGGATCTTTATATACTAAACTCAAAGGAAATCTAGAGCACCCTCGACCCTTCTCAAGGATAGTCAACTAAGGATCCTAAAAGCCGTTGAACCACCGGTTAAATGGATTCCCTTCACAGGTCATCCAACTATCTATGAAATATCCGCTAGATTATCTACCTCACAGTACAATAATCTCAAAACACCTAAGAAATAACTGTTAAACACTCTACCTCACGGCGCGAAAGTCACAGTTTACTTAAATGCTAGGGATAACTTGGGTTTTCCTATTGGACTCGATAAACATGATTTGATAGACATACTAGAAAGATCTTCTCACAAAGGCTCTAACTAGAAATCCAACATCCAAGACTTATCGACAACTTCTCACCTCACGGCTGTTGAAGCAAGTTGCACATCTTAATCATTTAAATCATAATAAAACATTCCTATGAATCACTCGGCCAAAGCAACTCATCCACTAATCAAAAACACACAGTAATTGATTCTAGCATGCACCTATTATGTGACAGACAATCACCAAGACACATGAGGAAAATAATATCAATCATTTAACAATCCAAGATACACATACACATCCAATATTCAAAACCAAGTCTTTAAATCATAAATCCATCACATCATAATGTTCTAAAACCGAATCAAACCAAAATCAAACATGTATAATCATCCAACCTAGATAGTTCTAAATGTTTAGCCAAGAAACATTGTATGAACAGAAATCATAATAAGTTTAAAGTAAGAAAACATGAGAAACAAGAGAAACAAAGTAAACCGATCACGTTACACCCTTCGGATCACTCGTCTAGGGCTTCCGATGATCAAGATCGACTCCAATCTTGTTCTCTAGCCTCTTGTCGCCTCCTAGGTCGTCTCTGGTCGTCCAAAATCGAATCTCCTCGACTCCAGCCGTTTCCAAAGTTTAAAACTCGAAATTCTGGAAATTTAACCCTGTCGCGTAGCGCGACAGGTTCCTCCAAACCCTTCGCGTAGCGCGACAGGTTCCACTACCCGACAAAATAGTCGGGTCAACCGGCATTATTAAGTGAGGGGTATTTTGGTAATTTCCACCTGTCGCGTTACGCGAAAGGTTTTCTTGAAGTCCTCGCGATACGCGAAGGGCACAAAATCCAGCTTTTTTCTCCTCTTTATCTTCGGGTCTGTTCTTCTCCAACCGGGAGCTCGTTTTCTTGATCTTTTGTGCTAAAATGATGTGTTTATAACCTGCAAGCATAAAATCATAGAATTGTGAAGAACCAGCTTAAATCGACTCTAAAAACCAATAAACTGTACAGAAACTCAATAAAAACAAATGGAAAAAACAGATGTGTTTTGCAACACATCACATCCCCACACTTATCCCTTTTTCGTCCCTGAAAAAGGCTTATGCAAAAATCTGGGATCATAGTTAGGTAAAATGGTTTCCACACAATTAAACTCATTAATTCAAAATTAAATGCCATGGAAAAGATTGCAAGTATTGTTATCCTACTAAACCCATACTGATTTTCCCAGTCCCTTAGTCATGGTCCATTATGTTTATGTTCTACATTTCATTTCATTAGACCCACACTTAGGAAATTTAAAATCAAATCAATCCTGGATTCTAGCTTTCAAGTCATCCTTACATATAAACAAACAAGAAATTTCTCAAATCAGATTTTTATAATGGAAGCAGATGAAAGCGTGAGCATTTTTCTTTTATTTTTTTTTATCCATTGAATTTAACTTAGTGGTGTTTCAACCAGGCTGCAACCCGGCGTGTGACACATAAGTTTTCATACAAATTCTTTCTTTTATTTTTCTTTTTACTCAGCTTATTTGGTGAAATGAAGGCGCCATAAGACTCGGATTTATTCTCATAAAAAGAATACTTATGTGCCAAACAAAAATCAGATTTTCAAAACTCTAATATGTTATTATGCAAGGATTCATTTCTAACTAGAAAACAATTTCATTAATTCCAAATCCCCAAGATGTTTCCCATGAAATTCATGCATTTAAGTAAAATTTTTACCAATCCCACGGGATGAAAACAATCAGTTGAGCCTACCTACACATCCCATGACCAAAGCATAAAACCAAACCAACAAGTTAACCATGAATGAAACCACAAAACCCAACTTTTCTATCATTTCCCATCATGCTTTTACAACCAACTTAAACAAAGATAAGAAAGATCTAAGCCAAAGATGTAGAAACAGAAATAAAAATAAAAATTTTCAAAAATTTTGACTCAAGAACTTAAGTAAACTAAAACTAAAATTCAAAAACTAACTACTGAAACAAATTTAAACTAAGTTTCTCATCCCCACACTTAAACTTTACATTGTCCCCAATGTAGAGAAAAAGGAAACCCAAAAGAAAAACTAACAACTAAAAACTGAAAATGACTTAGCTGGTTAACGAGAAGATTGTCGAGTGCCAATCTTTCCATGTAGCTCCACAATCCACAATTCTGCTCCACTGGCTATAAACAATAATATAAGATCTACACAACACAAAGATCAAACAAGCATCAACAAGTCCCAAGAAACATACCGATATCCATGATTAAGCCCAACCACAAACCGACCTTACCAATTAACTAAAATTAATAAAGAAAAACAAATCAAACAAAGAAAATAAAAAAAAAAAAAACTAACTAAAAATTTGAAACACATCAATTCAATGCAACAAAAATGAACTTAGAAAGCCTCCTACGGTAGTGAACACGATGTATGAAAGGAAATTGGGGGTAAAACTTGAAAACTAGGGTTTTTAAACATTTAAAAACATTCCAGGATACGTCGCGTACCGCGACATATTTTAGAAAGTCTGTCGCGATACGCGACAGAAGTTTGACCCGCGTGTTGACCATATTATCTCGCGTAGCGCGACAGATGTCCCAGTGGGTGTCGCGTGACGCGACGGGGTCATTTTTCCAGAGAGTTTCTGGCATTTCCATGCCTTAGCCAAAATTTTTACCCCAAATCTCACAAAACTACTCCAAAACTTTCTAAGGCATACCTGGTGGCTCCAATTCATCATTATGGCATCAAATTGATTAACAACCTGCAAAACAAATTAAAACACACAAAAACGAAAAACGAAAAACAACGAAAAACAAAAACGAAAAATGAAAAACACACCAACGACACCCAAAATAACTTACAAACTCTACAATTGGGAGTTTAACCCAAGAGCTTCCTCAAACTCAACTCAAGTGGGAGGATCGAAAGAAATCTCCTCCCATTCGCTCGGAAACGAACCATTTTCAACCTCCTCCCACATCTCACCATCAACAAAACTCCTCATCACCTCCGGCTTCTTCTTAACATCCCCACACTTGGGTTTATCAACACCCTCACCAATCCCTCCTTTACTAATGGATTTGGCTACCGCAAAAGTGACCGTCTCGTCACCGACCCTAAGTGAGAGCTTCCCGTCAAAAACATCAATGACGGCCTTAGCGGTTCGAAGAAACGGACGTCCTAAAATGATGGGAACATTGGTATCCGCCTCCATATCCATAACCACAAAGTCCACGGGGAAAACAAACTTATCAACCTTCACTAGCACGTTTTCCAAGATGCCACGAGGACACTTCACGGACCGGTCCGCTAGAGAAAGTGTCATGCGCGTTGGGACAAGGTCACCAAGTGCTAGCTTCTTATAAAGAGAATAAGGCATCAGATTGATGCTAGCACCCGAATCTGCCAACGCGTGATTACGCACATCGCTACCAAACGAACACGGGATCGTGAGAATACCCGGATCCGTCAGTTTCTCCGGTAGTGCGTTCGTTATCACCGCAGAACAATCTCTACTCAACGGAACCTCAGTTAACTTGCCCAACCGGTCCTTACCCTTCAACAGATCTTTCAAAAACTTGGCATATTTAGGCATACGCTGAAGGGCCTCAATAAATGGGAGATTGATCTTTAGTTGTTTAAAGATATCAAGAAAATGCCCATATTCCTTAGCATGCTTTTGATTAGCAACACGTGCAGGGTAAGGAATACGAGATAGATCAATCTCAGGAGTGGGCTTTAATGTAGACGGCTTTTTCAAGGGAGACTCACCGCTCGGTGCGGTACTTGCTGGGGCTAGCCTCGAGTGCATCCCCACGGGAGTCTCCAACTCCACTTCTTCAACAACCGATTCTTTCTCAACTACAACCGGTGCTCTCACAACCTCACCACCTCTACCACTACGAGTGGTGACCGCATTCACGTGGGCGTTTGGATTAGGTTGGGTACCCCCTGGAAATTGGCCTTTCGGCCTTTCATCCAAACGTTTGGCGATGTCACCAACCGTGCGCTGCAAATCAAGGAAAGCAGACTGCTGGTTCTTAAGAAGAATGTCATGCTCATGAAGAATTTTCTGAGTGCTTGCATCCTTTGCAACTAACTGTGTCAGCAGTTCTGATGTCGACGGAACTATACACTTGGGAGTTTAACCCAAGAGCTCAAAACAAATGGGAGGATCCAAAACAAAATCTACAACTATACACTTGGGAGTTTAACCCAAGAGCTCAAAATCATCAACTCAGATGGGAGGATCCAAAGAGATCTCCTCCCCTACAATCTCATCGAGACCACAATCACCAACATCCCATGGTCCTCCTCCCACAACTTCATGCACACCGACATCATCACTAGCCAAAATCACCCCCTCCATTCGATGGACTAACTCACCGCCGGCTCTCATAGAATTTGCTACCTTCAAACAAACGCTCTCATCACCCACTCTAAAAGTGAGTTTTCCCTCATATACATCTATGATAGCCTTAGCGGTGCGCAAGAATGGGCGCCCAAGAATGATGGGAACCACCGTGTCCGCCTCCATGTCCATCACAACAAAATCTACGGGAAACACAAACTTATCCACTTTTACTAAGACATTCTTCAAAATCCCCCGTGGACACTTCACCGACCGATCCGCCAACGACAAGGTCATGCGTGTGGGGGACAAGTCACCAAGGGCTAGCTTCTCGTATAAAGAATGTGGCATCAGATTGATGCTAGCCCCTGAGTCCGCCAGAGCATACCTCCTTACATCGTCTCCAAATAAGCACGGGATAGTAAACATTCCCGGATCTGCAAGCTTTTCGGGAAGCTTGTTTAAGATCACCGCAGAACAACCCGCACTCAATGGTACGTTGGCTACCCCTACCAAACTATCCTTACTCTTCAGCAACTCTTTCAAAAACTTAGCATATTTAGGAATACGCTGAAGGACATCAATGAGTGGGAGATTGATCTTCAATTGTCTGAACATATCAAGGAAGTGCCCGTATTCCTTCGCGTGCTTTTGATTAGTTAAGCGCGCGGGGTAAGGAACACGGGTAAGATCAATCTCCGGTGTAGGTTTACACATGACCGGCTTCTTCCCAACTACCGGTTTCTCAACGGGAGACTCACTGTTAGGTGCGGTACTTGCTGGGACTAGCCTCATTTGCACCCTCCCAGGAGTCTCCATCTCAATCTCCTCATCCACCGGTTCCTCCTCATCTACATCAACCGGTGGAATCACTCTCTCGCTCTCCTCAACCTCAACTAACACTGGTGGTATGAACACCTCTCCTCTACCTCCTCCAGAACGAGTAGTGACCGCCTTAACGTGGGCGTTTGGGTTGGTTTGGGGCTGACCCGGGAACTGGCCTTGAGGCCGTTCATCCAACCGTTTGGCGATATCACCAACCGTTCTTTGCAAATCAAGGAATGCAGACTGTTGGTTCTTGAGGAGGACATCATGTTCATGTAGGATCTTTTGTGTAGTGGCATCCTTAGCCACTAACTGAGTCAATAACTCCTCTATCCTACCCAAACCACTACCACTACCTGGAGTACTACCCGAACTACCACTAGGCTGACCCTGCCCCTGGTTTTGAGAATAACTATGATGGAAACCAGGGGGATTACCTGAAGATCTATAGGTTTGGTTCTGAGAATTTCCCCAACCGGGGTTATGAGATTGCCCAAATCTACCCTGTCCGCCTACAAAATTAGCCTGCTCCTGGCTCACCAAACACTCAGAAGTGGCATGACCACCTCTACAGATCTCACATCTGTCTACTCTCATCTTCAACTCCTTGACATCCCTAGCTAAAGACTCAAGAGCAGCAGCAACACTAGTGTCCACATTGACGTGGTGAACTCCTCTTGTAGAAGAGGAGGAACTAGCAATAGGAGTGGAATTCCTATTTGATGACCGCTGCTCATGCTCGGCCTGAGCGAAACTCTCAAAAAGATCATTACATTCGGCCACATCCCTCTTACCCATGAGGTGGCCTCCTGCAGAAGTGTCAAATCTGGCACGAGTCTCATATGTGAGCCCATTGTAGAATTTCTCTACAAGGGCCCATTCAGACAAACCATGCTGGGAGCATCGGCTAAGAAGATTTTAAAACCTTTCCCACGCAAGATAGTAAGGTTCATCAGGGGCCATTCGGAATGAATGGATCTCATCTCTCAGGCGGGCGGCCTTGGCAGGTGGGAAGTACTTTTTTAGAAAAGCATCCCGAAGGCTAACCCAAGTAGTGAAGGTGCCTGGAGGATGAGAATCGAGCCAAGTGGCTGCTCGCCCCGACAAAGAAAAGGGAAAAAGCTGTAGAAAAATCGCATCATTAGTGGTCCCTTGAAGATTAAAGGTACCACAGATACGAGTGAGCTTAGCAAGGTGTGCGGGAGCATCTTCATCATCACGACCGCTGAATTGAGCATTATTGATAGCGTTCATGATATATGAAGGAATCTGCCATGAATTTTCATTCGGGATAGGTGGCAGTAAAATGGGGTTATTAAGCCCCGTGAAACCCGCAGTGGCCTGCTGGTGAACAGTACGACGTGCTGCCATTTGTGGATCAAAAGGCACGCGTGGACTAGAGTGAGTAGAAGAAGTAGAAGAAGAAGACGGTGTGTGCTCAGAAAGATCAACAGAAATGGGAGTAGAAATACTTACCTCGCTCGTAGAACCCTCAGAGAAGTCCCGCGAATCGCTCCTTGATGACAATGAAAGCTCAGGTGGCGGTCCGTGTGAGCGTAGGTGTGGCATACACTACCAAACCTGCAAACAAATAGAAGCAAAATCAAAAAGAAATAGAATAAAAAGAAATATAAGTAAAACTAAAAACAAATATGCACAGACAAGAAAAATAACTAGTTGGCACAATCGACTAAGAAGTCCCCGGCAACGGCGCCAAAAACTTGATGTGTGTAAAGTAGCTTAACTAAAACTAATAAAAATTAAAACTATCCTAGACACTAAGTAATACTCTAGACTCTCTAAAACCTAAGCTACCGACAGGCAAGTGTACCTATCGTATGTAGCAAGACAAAAGTAAGTCCGGATATCGAACCCACAGACTTCTACAGACTGTACTAACTAGACTCAAGGACTTATCTATACAAAATTTATACTTAACTAAAATAATAATAAAGAAGGGGGGTTTTCTAGTAAAACTAATAATGACTTAAATAGACTAAAACAGACGAGCAAACAAAGACTAAACCAGAGAAGAAAAAGAAACACTACCTAGGCTTGAATCATATACATGCTTGATAAGGTTCTATCGAGGATTGGAACTAATGTGATACCGGGATCTTATAATACTAAACTCACAGGAAATCTAGAGCACCCTCGACCCTTCTCAAGGATAGTCAACTAAAGTTCCTACAAGCCGTTAAACCACCGGATACATGGATTTCCCTCACAGGTCATCCAACTATTTATGAAATATCCACTAGATTATCTACCTCACAGTATAATAATCTCAAAACACCTAAGAAATAACCGTTAAACAATCTACCTCACGGCGCGACAGTTACAGTTCACTTAAATGCTAGGGACAACTTGGATTTTCCTATTGGACTCAATAAACAAGGTTTAATAGACAAATTAGATTGATCTTCTCACGAAGGCTCTAACCTAGCAATCTAAAAACCAAGACTTATCGACAACTTCTCACCTCACGGCTGTTGAAGCAAGTTGCACATCTTAATCATTTAAATCATAATAAAACATTCTTATGAATCACTCGGCCAAAGCAACTCATCCACTAATCAAAAACACACAGTAATTGATTCTAGCATGCACCTATTATGTGACAGACAATCACCAAGATACATGAGGAACATAATATCAATCATTCAACAACCAAAGACATACATACACATCCAATATTCAAAACCAAATCTTTAAATCATAAATCCATCACATTATATTGTTCCAAAACCGAATCAAACCACAATCAAACATGCATAATCTTCTAACCTAGATAGTTCTAAAAGTTTAGCCACTAAACATCATATGAAAACAAACCATAATCTGTTTAATGTAAATGAAAAACATAGGAATCGAATAAAAACAAAGAAACCGAATAAACCGAATGATGAACACCCGATGTCTTCGATCCTAAGCCTTGATTCTTCAATCCTTAGCTTCCAAAACCTCCAAAATCACCTCTTGGTCGCCTCTGCCGTCTCTCCTATTCGATGATAACCTAAAAATCCCGTCTCCAGCCGTTTTAATGAAAAGAAATCGTTTTTCTGAATTTTTCCCCGCGTCGCGTACCGCGACACACACAGACACACCCGTCGCGTAGCGCGACGGGTTTCGCTACCCGACAAAATAGTCGGGTCAAACCCGCAATCATTAAAAAGGGTAAAATGGTAATTTCCACCTGTCGCGTAGCGCGACAGGGTTTCTTGAGGGCCTCGCGATACGCGAGGGACCTAAAATCCAGCTTTTGTCTTCTTTTGTTCTCGGGTCTGTTCTCGTCCAACCTGGAGCTCGTTTTCTTGATCTTTTGTGCTAAAATGACATGTTTATTACCTGCAAGCATGAAATTACCAAATTGTGAAGAACCAGCATAAATCGACTCTAAAAACTAGTAAACTAAACAGAAACTCAATAGAAACAAATGGAAAAACAGATGTGTTTTGCAACACATCAAGTTCCTCGATCCTACCTAAGTTACTACCACCGCCTCCCTCCGAGGTAACTCCAGAATTATTACTCGAAGACTGACCACCCTGCCCCTGGTTCTGAGGAAAATTGGAATGAAAACCAGGGGGATTACCAGAAGATCTGAACCCGGGATTTTTATGATTTCCCCAATTGGGGTTATAGGAATTCCCATATCGGTTTTGACCTCCCACAAAACCGACCTGCTCCTGATTCAGCACAGGGCACTCAACAGTAGCATGATCACCACGACACATCTCACATCGTGCCACCCTCAATTTAAGCTCTTTCACATCTTTCGCCAGAGCCTCAAGCGCAGCAGCTACACTAGTGTCCACATTGACGTGGTGAACACCCCTCGAAGATGAAGAGGTACTAGTGCTAGGATTTGAATTCCTAGTAACAGATCGCTGCTCATATTCTGCCTGAGCGAAACTCTCAAACATGTCATTGCATTCGGCCACATTCTTTTTACCCATAAGGTGGCCACCTGCAGAAGTATCGAACCGCGCGCGAGTCTCATATGTGAGTCCATTGTAGAATTTCTCTACAAGGGCCCAGTCAGACAGACCATGCTGAGAGCATCTGCTAAGCAGATTTTGAAACCTCTCCCAAGCAAGGTAATATGGCTCATCGGGTGCCATACGAAAAGAGTGGATCTCATCGCGCAACCGGGCGGCCTTGGCGGGTGGAAAATATTTGCTAAGAAAAGCATCGCGTAGGCCGGCCCAGGTTCTGAAAGTACCCGGAGGGTGCGAGTCGAGCCAAGTGGCTGCTCTTCCCGCAAGGGAGAATGGAAAAAGATGAAGAAAAATGGCATCAACTGTGGCACCTTGAAGATTGAAAGTACCACAGATGCGGGTTAGACGGGCTATGTGGGCGGGAGCATCCTCATCATCACGACCATTGAATTGGCAATTGTTGATTGCGGTCATGATATATGAGGGTATTTGCCATGAATTTTCATTTGTGATGTTAGGCACATTAATGGGATTATTAAGTCCCGTGAATCCCGCAGTAGCCTGCTGGTGAACAGTACGATGCTCCGCCATCGGTGGGTCTAAATGATGACGGGGGCTAGAATGGGTAGAAGAAGAAGAAGAAGAAGGTGTGGAATCAGAAAGATCAGCAGAATTGGGAGTAGGAATGCTTACCTCGCTCGTAGAACCTTCAGAGAAGTCCCGCGAATCACTCCTTAAGGGCAAAGAAAGCTCAGGTGGTGGTCCGTGTGAGCGTAGGTGTGGCATACACTACCAAACCTGCAAATCAAATAAAAGCAAATCAAAAAGAAATAAAACAAAATAAAAGAAAATAAACACAAATGTGCACAAATAAGAACAAGAACTAGTAAGCGCAATCGACTAAGAAGTCCCCGGCAACGGCGCCAAAAACTTGATGTCGACGGAGCTTAGCTAATAAACTAACTAAAAACCGACTTTAAACTAGACAAAAAGTAATAAATCTAGACTCTCTAAACCTAAGCTACCGACATGCAAGTGTACCTATCGTATGTAGCAAGACAAAAGTAAGTCCGGATATCGAACCCACAGACTTCTACAGACTGTACTAACTAGACTCAAATGCTTATCTATACAGATTTACTTAAATGAAAATAATTGTTTGAAAGGGACGTTTTTACTAACAACTAAAATACTTGAAAAACACTTAGAAATAAAAACAAACGAGCAAACAAAGACTAAATTAAAGGAGGAAAGGCACTACCTAGGTTTGAATCATATACATGCTTGACAAGGTTATATCGGTAATGGAACTAAAGTGATACCGGGATCTTTATATACTAAACTCAAAGGAAATCTAGAGCACCCTCGACCCTTCTCAAGGATAGTCAACTAAGGATCCTAAAAGCCGTTGAACCACCGGTTAAATGGATTCCCTTCACAGGTCATCCAACTATCTATGAAATATCCGCTAGATTATCTACCTCACAGTACAATAATCTCAAAACACCTAAGAAATAACTGTTAAACACTCTACCTCACGGCGCGAAAGTCACAGTTTACTTAAATGCTAGGGATAACTTGGGTTTTCCTATTGGACTCGATAAACATGATTTGATAGACATACTAGAAAGATCTTCTCACAAAGGCTCTAACTAGAAATCCAACATCCAAGACTTATCGACAACTTCTCACCTCACGGCTGTTGAAGCAAGTTGCACATCTTAATCATTTAAATCATAATAAAACATTCCTATGAATCACTCGGCCAAAGCAACTCATCCACTAATCAAAAACACACAGTAATTGATTCTAGCATGCACCTATTATGTGACAGACAATCACCAAGACACATGAGGAAAATAATATCAATCATTTAACAATCCAAGATACACATACACATCCAATATTCAAAACCAAGTCTTTAAATCATAAATCCATCACATCATAATGTTCTAAAACCGAATCAAACCAAAATCAAACATGTATAATCATCCAACCTAGATAGTTCTAAATGTTTAGCCAAGAAACATTGTATGAACAGAAATCATAATAAGTTTAAAGTAAGAAAACATGAGAAACAAGAGAAACAAAGTAAACCGATCACGTTACACCCTTCGGATCACTCGTCTAGGGCTTCCGATGATCAAGATCGACTCCAATCTTGTTCTCTAGCCTCTTGTCGCCTCCTAGGTCGTCTCTGGTCGTCCAAAATCGAATCTCCTCGACTCCAGCCGTTTCCAAAGTTTAAAACTCGAAATTCTGGAAATTTAACCCTGTCGCGTAGCGCGACAGGTTCCTCCAAACCCTTCGCGTAGCGCGACGGGTTCCACTACCCGACAAAATAGTCGGGTCAACCGGCATTATTAAGTGAGGGGTATTTTGGTAATTTCCACCTGTCGCGTTACGCGAAAGGTTTTCTTGAAGTCCTCGCGATACGCGAAGGGCACAAAATCCAGCTTTTTTCTCCTCTTTATCTTCGGGTCTGTTCTTCTCCAACCGGGAGCTCGTTTTCTTGATCTTTTGTGCTAAAATGATGTGTTTATAACCTGCAAGCATAAAATCATAGAATTGTGAAGAACCAGCTTAAATCGACTCTAAAAACCAATAAACTGTACAGAAACTCAATAAAAACAAATGGAAAAAACAGATGTGTTTTGCAACACATCAGAAGTGTTCAGAAAAACCAAAACCATTTAATACCGAAAACCGAACTATATTCGTGACTAAAAAAATCAAACTGAATTTTGAATTCAGTTTTCGATTTGATTCCTAACTGTCTCCAAATTCCGAATTTGCTTTCGGTTCAGTTCCTAATCGTATCCCAATTTTGGTTTCGATTCCATTTTTTTAAAATTGTTTCGTACTTTGTAGAGTTAACCGATTAAACCGAATTCATATTTAAATTTATTATCTTGTTAATAACCTAATAAGGATGAATTTAGTTTATTTGATTTTTAATCGGTTTATTTGATTGAATTCAATTTATTACGATTGGTTTATTCAGTTTTAAATCGGTTTATTTGGTTTTTATTCGGTTTGTTCGGTTTTAACCGAAACCAATCCGAACCACTTCTCGAACCCAGTTCAGCTTTCAGATAAGAAAAAAAATTGAAAACCGATTAAACAAACCGATGAACATCCCTAGTTTAAAGACATGAAAATAACTTACTATACTTTAAATAAAATATTTTTTGTATCCCTTAAATCATGTGTATATAAATGTTTTTTAGTTCTCTTTAATTTGTTATCATTTGAATGAATCTCTCTCTATATATAGATCAAATTTATTGTGCCCCTTAAAAAATGCCCCGAAAACAGAGGTCGGTTTTGTCCATCCTCTAGCCGCCCATGTGTACTATTCGAATATTTCAATGAATATTAATAAGTTTTGTAGTTTACGTATTTGGTTAAAATCCGTCGAATATATGTGATGGTGCCGAATTGGCAGCTAAAAGAAACTAAAAGCAAAGAAAGAAAACATTAAATAAAAAGTGAATTACATTAAGTATTTAAAATAAAAAAGTGATATTATTCATTTTTATAGTTAAGCATGTAAACTTATTTACTTCAGTAATTTACACGTTTATAATTGTTTTTAAGTTCACTAACCTTTTTTTAATAACGATGTTCTTACATTCCACGTATGTTGTCTTAACTGGACTCACCGAGCAGAGGTAAGACATACACCCCCCAGAGGCGCCAGAACCCCGTGAAATAGGTGAACCCTTGCCCCCCCATTGAGATCAAATCGAGTTAAACCCTAAATTGACCATTCAGTTAGTGTCCTTTAAACTATAAAAAATTTATTAATGTCAATGATCGGTCTCATATACGCCTCGTATAGGCCTATATGAGACGTACGTGTCCTATACGAGACGTATATAAGGCCGATCATTGTTTAGATAGTGGTGTCAGAAGGGTTATACGCATCGTATACGTATATATAATGTCGGTGGTTGTTTAATTAAAAAAAAGGATGCATAAATAACTGGTATTTTAAGAATACTTGTCAAATTTAGAGTTTTCTTGTGCATTATAGTATTGGTATTACTTATGAGAGGAAGGGGAAAAAACCTAAAATATTTTTGCATAGTCTTCCTTTTATTTTATTTCTTAATTGAAATTCATGAACACAACATGTTTTATTTTCCTTTCGTATCTTTTTTTAATGAAACTTAGAAACGCAAACGTGTTTTTTATTTCCTTCTATTTTATTTTGTTTATCTCCTTAAATGAAATTGAAAACAGAACCCAATATCTTGATGATGTACACACGGCATTGGAGAATATCAGTTCTCAACTTCTCATGTTGGGGACCGCACGTGAGGTGGGGTTGATGGGGTCATGTGGAAGAGGGGTAAGCTGGGACCAAAGTTCAAATGCTTAAAATTCGTTTTTAAATTGCACCAAGTATATTAATCAACTTCGTAATAGTGGTGTTATGGTTTCATAATTAGTGGCGTACATCTTGGAAATTTCGTTTTAGTGGTATATATATATGGTAAGGTTACTATACAAAATGATAGGTTTTGTAAAAATAATGAGAAATGAACTGAACCTTTAATATGTTATCATCAATGGTCATAAAAGAATCAATGACATGATTGTAATTAATATGTTGTTTATAATGGAAATAAGGGCATAACAGGAATTTGCATTAACCAAATTTACTAAAATCATGTTTCATTTAAATGATACACTACAGGATTTTCAAGGAATCAATCGGTTGACTTTATGCCATGTGTTCATATGTGATATTAGTACATGTTAACATATATTAACACATATACATAATCATATACTTATTAACAATCTTGTTTGTTTATTTTCTTTGTGCTAATATGTGTTATTGGTACATGTTATCCTATATCAGCACATATACAAAATTATATATATGTTACCAGTTTTTGTTTGCATGTTTTGTTATGTGCTAATCTTATTTGTTTGTTTTGCTTTGTGCTATTGGTACAAAATCTTGTCAGGATATTATAATTTTTTATGTTAACACATATTAGCATATACCGATGTTTTTGTATCATGTGTTACTACGAAATCATCTATTCAATATTTCTTATTGAATCGAAATACTCAGACACATGATTGGTTACTACCATTTTTACAAAACTCTCTGTTTGTATTTGAACCTACCTACCTATTGTCACATGTATTACTATTTAATTATAATATGAGGGTAATTTAGTAAGTTTAAAAATAATGTAGATTTAATAATCCCTAAATTACAGGAAGATTCTTAATCAGTTACATATAAATTTTTATTCCAAACATACACCAATTTTATGTGATTAAAAAGTTTAACATCAAATAAAACTTCATAATCGTGTCTGAGTATTTCGATTCAATAAGAAATATTGAATAGATGATTTCGTAGAAACACATGATCCAAAAATATCGATATATGCTAGTATGTGCTAACATAAAAAATTATAATATGCTGACAAGATTTTGTACTAATAGCACAAAGCAAACAAACAAACAAGATTAGCACATATTGCACATAACAAAACATGCAAACAAAAACTGCTAACATATATATAATTGGTATATGCTTATATATATGTCCTAACATAAAAAATTATAATATTCTGATAAGATTTTGTATTAATAGCACAAAGAAAAACAAACAAATAAACAAACAAGATTGTTAACATGTATATGATAAAGTATATGTGTTGATATATGCAAACATGTACTAATAGCACATAAAAAAACATGCAAACAAAAACTGTTAACATTTATATGATTTTATATATGTGCTGATATATGATAGCATGTACTAATAACACATATTAGCACAAAGAAAAATAAGCAAACATGATTGTTAATAAGTATATGATTATGTATATATGCTAACATGTACTAATATCACATATTAGCACAGTACATAAAGTCAACCGATTGTTTCCTTGAAAATAGTAACGGATAGTGTATCATTTAAATGAAGCGTGATTTTAGCAAATTTGGTTAATGCAAATTCCTTGTATGCCCTTAATTCAATTATAAACAACATATTAATTAATATTTTGCTATTGGTTCTTTTATGACCATTGATTATAGCATATTAAAGGTTCAGATCGTTTCTCATTATTTTTTACAAAACTATCATTTTGTACAATAACATTACTCTATATATTTGTGTGTGTTAAAATTCCGATTGTGTTCCATATAACTTTGGAATCGTCCCCTTAAACTTTTAATTTTAAGTTTTATTTGATAAAGCTAGGTTGAAAAAGGCTGAATAAATAATTTAAACCCAATTTAAAACCAAGTCTAGTCTTAATTTTAATTAGAAAAACTACCACAAGCTCTTTTTAAACAACTTCATTATTAATTTTTATAAGATATTAACATAATATTTGAAGTCAGATTTTTTTAATTGGATTGACAATGAGAATTTACAAGATAGTTTTATTTGTTTTGTGTTAAAAGAGTTATTTAAAAAAAATATCTCTATATGTTGTATTGGATATATTTCAAAAAATAAAACTTCATAGAGAACGACTGTATATGTATTGTATTTTTATTATATTTTTGTTTATAAATTTTAATTTAATTGCCTTTTTTAACATGACCCAACTTGATTGGTTCCAATTTAACCGGACTTGAACAAAAGAGAAAAAGAATATAGCAATAATCAAACATACTTAAAAAATTTTGCCCATCATGAAAAAAAATTATAGATTCCCCACTGTTAATAACGTGAACAATAAGAGATAAAACTTATCTGTTAACGTAATATTTAATTTTAGGGTTTAATTATCCCTTTCAAAATATTTAATGATGCATAGGATGAGTAAGATATAAACTTTAAATGACAGCCATTCATTTATCTGAACTCATACCTTTGATTAATATATATATTAATTTCCAAAGATTTTTCTCCTCACATATTCACTGATCACTTTACATATATATACAGTATATATACACATAATTTGCAAAGATAACACAGCCCAGCCGTCGTTTTCTTCCGCCCCAGCCGTCATTTCTTCCTTTATTTTTTCAATTAATTTAGAATTTTCGTTTATAACCCTGAACTTTGAACTCTTATTTTTAAATCTCCCTCTTACTTTACTCACATATTTTTTACATATTTTTAATGCTCACATTATTTTAACACTTCATTAGGTTGTCGAATAAAAGTCGTTATTATATTAATTTGATCACAGTTGCCTCATGAACGTTTATAATAATTTCGAACCCAAACGGTCACATAAATTTTTCGTGTTGTTCACATGCCTATAACGCGTTCGTATATTATCGAATATTTGTATCGTTTATATCATTTTGATCGTAATTAGTTCACAAACGATTTAGATTTAATAATTTTATAAACCAACAGGATTATATATACTACATATATATACGATTTAGGTTTAATAATTTTATAATATTTGTATCGTTTATAAATTATACATTTACGCATGGCATTTTTTTAAGTCTTCTCTTTGCTCGCATATTTTTAGTGTTCACATGATTTTAACACGCCGTTAGGTTATCTGATAAAAGTCATGGTTATATTAATTTGATCGCAATGGCCTCATGAACGTTTATATAAATTTCGAACACAAACGATCACAGAAATTTTGCACGTTGTTCACATGCCTATAGTGCGTCGGTACATTATCGAATATTTGTATCGTTTATTTCATTTTGATCGTAATTAGTTCACAAACGATTTAGATTTAATAATTTTATAATATTTGTATCGTTTATAGATTCTACGTTTACGCAGCGTATTTTTTGAAGTCTTATGTAATCACATTCTTTACTATTAAATGAGTTTTTAGTCTTCAACTTTTAGTTTTAAAGCTTACGTTATAGATTTTGTATAGGGTTTTTAACGTTTATATAAATTTCGAACCCAAACGATCACAGAAATTTTGCACGTTGTTCACATGCCTATAGTGCGTCGGTACATTATCGAATATTTGTATCGTTTATTTCATTTTGATCGTAATTAGTTCACAAACGATTTAGATTTAATAATTTTATAAACCATGAGTATTATATATACTACATATATATACGATTTAGATTTAATAATTTTATAATATTTGTATCGTTTATAGATTCTACGTTTACGTAGCGTCTTTTTTTAAGTCTTATGTAATCACATTCTTTACTATTAAATAAGTTCTTAGTCTTTAACTTTTAGTTTCAAAGCTTACGTTATAGATTTTGTATAGGGTTTTTTGTTTTTCGTTATTTCAATCTGTAATGGGACTATAACTTTCATTTTATAATAAATTGAGATATGTTGCTTAATTGTTTTTAAATTTCATACAATTGGTAGAGGGTTAATTTTTGCAAAGCAACTGTGATTTAGGTATTAATGTTTTTTTATACACGATTTTAACCTCATGTTCTGTTGGTTGTTTTTACGTCAGTATATCAGACCCCGCGAGCAAAGCGCGGGTCGTATATCCTAGTTTGTCATTAAAAAGTGAATAAATTACAGGGATTGTCTATCTAGTATTTCACTCTTAATTTTTAAGTTTCATAAATTACACATATAGTCCCAAAAAGTTTCATAAATTACTCATATGGTCACAACATTTAAGCATTTATAATACATATATTCTTTAGATTATAATAAATATAGAAACTAAGAATGAAATCTAGAAACTCTATATGTTACAAATGTTTAAAAGTTGAATCCATATAGATAATTTATGAAACTTACTGATAGCAAATCACATAAATTATATTGGTAATTTACTCTATAAAAGTAGTTTTAAGTGAAAGCTACAGGCATTTTGACAGGCCTTAGATACAGCATTGCATAGTTTCCCTCTCCCTATGGGCTATGGTTATTTGTAAGACTATCCACAGCGGTCACCCCACTGAAAACCCTTCCCCACTGAAATTTCATGCCACGTCATCACCCCACTGAAAACCTTAATCACCCACAATGGTCACCCCACTGAAAACCCTTCCCCACTATTCCATGTCATCAACATTTTTTAAATTTAATTGATTTATTTAATTTTTTTTTGCAAACAAAAAATAATAAACTTAGAATTTAATTTAACCATTCAAATAAAGACACAAATAAAATAAAAATTACATTGCAAATTTAAATAAAAAAACCATACAAAAAAAAACTAACAATTCAAATAAAATTTAACGATATTTATCCAAGAGTTTCTTTTTCATTTTTTGCATTATTTCACGATCTTCGTCGTCGAGCATGTCGGGAGGCATAGACTCAAGTGCTCTGAGGTCGGATCGGAGAGTTTTCTCTTCGTGCATTTTTTTCCTTTCTTCGTGTTTTATTTTTTGAAAAGTTGTGAAAGCTTGGAGTTGTTCGGCGAGTTCGGTTGTTGACGTGTTAGAGGAGACGGTTTGACGACTCGAAGAGGACGCCCGTTTTGTTGTATCTCGACCCGTCGGTCTAACCGGTTCCGGTGGGGTGTCGAACTCGGCTTCTTCTTCGTCATCCTCTAGGTTAATCATGTAATTTGTATGTGCGGTCGAACCCCCCGGCGAATACTCGTTCGATTCGGAATTTTTGGTTCTTTTTGAAGAACCTTGGACCTCGTTACCTTCTTGGCAAAGAACACGGAATTTTGGCGAGTCTTTTATCGCCACCCAAACGTGGTAGTGGTTAAACGTTTGGCCGTTACTCTTTAGTTGGTATTCCTTTTCGGCCCATTTCAAAACGTTCTCGTCGCTCATCCCGCTTTTTCGGTTGTTTGCGCAGTTGCTATAAATCCCACTAAACTTTGTTAACTTGGTGCACATATCCTTCCACTTTGAATTTAGTTGATGATACGTGCGGTATTCGGCGTCGAAGCCCATCACATTGTGCCAACTAACGGTTACTTTTTTCCAAAAATTTTCCCGTTTTTGCGAGTTACCTACAAAAAAAATTTCAAAAGTAAGTTAAAAAATTAAACCCTTTAAAATAATATATAACAAAACTAAGTAATAAAATTTTTACCTTTGGTTTTGTTCTCGGATTCGTCCATGTAACATCTTCCGAGAGCGATTTCTTCATCGTGAGTCCATTGCTTCGGTGCCATTGGACCACTACTCGGCCCTGTTCCAGCCGGCTGTTTGTTTTTCTTACCTTTTTTGCGTTTCTGAGTGTCTTGTGTCTCCGGCACGACCTCGTTATCATGTTGGCTCGGGGAAACAAAATCAGATTCGAACCTAGGTTGAGAGAAGGGAGCAAAACCGGG
The DNA here is from genome assembly GCA_009363875.1 of Mikania micrantha. Taxonomy (NCBI): domain Eukaryota; kingdom Viridiplantae; phylum Streptophyta; class Magnoliopsida; order Asterales; family Asteraceae; genus Mikania; species Mikania micrantha. The sequence goes on from CM018685.1 coordinate 64,292,159, forward strand.
TTGAACGTTTGAAGAAGATTGGAAGTTTGGTGGATGTTGTTGAAAGTGTTGGATGTTTGGGTTTTGTTGTAGTTGTGCCAATAAATTTCTAAGCGATTCGGGATCGTACGAGAACGGGTTGAATTCGGGATTGGGATTGTTAGGCCTTGGATTCATGTTTGTGTTTTTTTTTAAAAAATATAGAGAGAAAGATGAAAGATGAAGAGATTTGGATGGTTTTTTGGGTAAAAAAGGTTGGGTATTTATTTAGTTTTAAAAATTTGTTTTTTTTTGTTTTTTTTTTATTTATTACCGTTGAACAATGGTATAAACAAGTAGCCAATCAAAATCCACCAAAGTAAACGGGGAGCGGGAGCCGTTGGGGCGACTGCGTGTGGTCTAAGGATGAATAAATTTATTTAGTAACAAGTATTTATTTATTTTATTTAATTACGATTACAACTTACAATATATATATTCTTTTTTTATTACATAACAAAAAGTTTATTAAATAACCAGAAACGTTATTAAAAGCATATATATACGAATCAAGTTCTTCATGCCTTCTTGAACATAACCTTGAAAGGCACCTCGCTTATAACCAGACGTCTTATTCCATTTTCAGTAATCGTAACCCCAATATCTCCGCAAACCGGCTTGCAAAAGTCGCAAACCGTAGGGCAAAAAACAAGCTTGTAATCGTCTTCCAACTTTTCGATCTTGAACCAGTTGCCTAATGTTTCCTGACCCGGGTTTCCGGACACTCCATGACCCGAAACTACAAGCTCTCCCTCATACTCTTCGATCATCCACACGTTTGATTGAATACATATCGAAAAAGCCGAGAATATAATGTTAAGATCTGTGGATTCCCGGATGACTCCTTTTTTCGGGTCGACAGGAGTGAATGTCAATGGCAGGCCATTGTCAACTTCTAGGGCCGCTTGGACTACGTCTAGCGGGCATGTCTCATTTCGGGTGGAGGCCAGTGTTACGCCTCCACCCATCCCACGGAATACTGGCAGGATGTAGTATTCCGTTCCAGAACGAAGCAGGTTTCCGTCAATGTCGCGTACGGGATCTGGTGATGGTTGTGCTAAAGAAAGAGAGATTGTGGAGAAAAGGAGTAACATCAATGTTTTCATCTTTGTTTGTGATATTTTATAAAAGATTTGTTGAAGTTGTTTGGGGTGCATTTCTAATTGCATGGCATAGTATGCATATATATGGAAGAAATGGATGTGAATTTGGGTTTTTTTTTTTTTTTTTTTTTTTTTTTTTTTTTTTTTTAAGGCGGCACGTAATTGAGTGTACAATTCGTACGATCCTATCTCATTGTCAACTTGGAATGCTAAAAGTTTGGTGTGTACCAATCTATTAATTATAAAATTATATTTTAAGAAATGATATAATTGAAATATTCTTATAGTTTAGTACATTTTAATAAACTAGTAAAATATTATAATAAAAGAGATTTATATATTTTTAAATATTTAATTATATAATTTAATTACTACAAATTATTAACATTTTCTTTACAAAAGTTGTTTTTAATTTTTTATGTTTTGAGCAAAATTTTTTTTATTAAAATATATTTCTATGTATATAAAAGAAAAACTATAAGAACACTCCTCTTTGTAAAAAAAAAAATTAAAAAACACTTAAAATTCTTTAAAATTTTATTATTTTTATTTAAACAAGGTGCGTTGGTGAAAATGAAAACACATACCATTTATGAAATTTAACATCTTTGAAATAAATTTCAATTTTTTCTCTATAATAACGACTTTTTTGCTTCGATCAACTACCGATCTGATTTTGGATTATTTAACGTCTTAAGAAATAAATACGAGTTGCATACTTGCATCTGGATTTGGAAGATGGAAGTGCATATCTCATCAGGAGGGCTGTAAACGAACCGAACGAACACGACGAGCCATTGTTCGTGTTCGTTCGTTTAACTTGTTCACGAACGCTAACGAACACATATTATTTAAAAATAAAAAATCAACATTCTTAATTTCAAGCATTAGAGATAATCATTTGTAAATATATAAATTAAAATATTATAGTATTAAACTAAAAATAACTTAAATATTACGGTATTAAACTAAAAATTAAAAATATACAACACATTTAATGAATAAATATAATAAATAAACTTAAACGAACGTAAACGAACATATTACTAAACGTTCACGAACACAAATAAACGAACACGACATCTGTTCATGTTCGTTCATTTAACTAAACGAACGGAATTTCTTGTTCGTGTTCGTTCATTTATTAAACGAACGAACATAACGAACTTCCCGCCGAATTGTTCACGAACTGTTCGCTGAACGTTCAGTTCGTTTACATCCCTACTCATCAACCACATATACTCTTAGAAAAATCAACCGCAGAAGCTTGGATACATCAAACTCATAAATCTGATGTTGATGATGTCTGGGGCTGGGGGTTGGAAACTGTTGAACCATTCTCGGTGAAATCTTTTAGAGAATACATCGATCCTCTCACCCTTAAATATACGGAACTTCAAATTCCCTGGTTGAAATGGGTACCATTAAAAGTTAACACATTTAACCGAGGGCTTCTAGCCTAATGGTTACCCATTTGACTTCCCTATGGGAGGTCTTGGGTTCGAATCCGGGCTGAGGCATATTTGCTGAAGCAAGGTCATGGGGTTTACCCAGTTGTGGGGTTCCTCCTGGGTGGGCTCAGGCATACGCGGCATACGCCCCAGAGCGTCAAATCCGAGGGGACGGTTGAAATCTCGTCTTGGGTGTCGTTGTACCAAGCCGTTAAAAAAAAAAAAAGTTAACACATTTGCTTGGAGAGTAAGTCTAGATAAAATCTCCTCAAAGAAAAACCTTCAAAAGCGTGGAATCAATCTGGAAACTCCTTGTTCAGTCTGTGGCCATACACTGGAATCAACAGATCATATCCTAATTCGTTGTAAATTGGCTACCGAAGTTTGGAATAAGGTGATGAATTGGTGTAAAATCCCAACGGATCTTATCTTCACAGTCAAGGATGTATTAATTAAGTATACAAGATTCATGGGCATACTAGAAACAATTGAAAAAAGTCGTGCATGAAATTTTACTCACATCGATTTGGATATAATGGAAGTCAAGAAATGGAAGGATTTTCAAAAACCAAACTTCGGATTCAAAAGACATTCTTGCAGACATCAAACTAACTTCCTACTTTTGGATCAAGAATAGAGGAAACAACGGAAACATCGATTGGGAAGCATGGTGCCACTTTAATTTCAGTAGCTAAAGAATTGGTATCGTTACTTAGAATCTTTGGAGTTAATTGTGTTGTTGGTCTTCTAGCCTAGGAAAAGGTCAAGGGTGGTGTTTTTCGGTTGGGCTTGACTTTACCTTGATCCTTTCCTCTCTTCTGGTTTACTATCCTGTAGAGTTGGTTTGGGTCCAGGTCTAGAAAAAGGTCTCTTCCGACTGTTGCGCTAGCTTGACTTCACCCGAAACTGTTCTCACAATTTTCTCTCTTTTGCCTCTGGGTTTTCGTCTCCAACTTCTCATAGGGTTCAAACGAAAAGCTGTATTTTTTTTTCAATTTCAGTTTGTAATCCTTCTTAGCAACTTGCTAAGTAGGTTTCCTCTATTTTGATTTTTAATAAAAGTCTTTTGTTGGCTGTTTAATAAAAAAAAAATCTGGATTTGGAAGAAACAGAGATCAGCTAGGGTTTTGATTTGGGTTTCTTCAAACTTCAAAGGGTGTTTTATCCTTAAAGTCAGGTGCGAATTGGGTTCTTCAAATTTGCAGCGACTGGGTGGCACAATGATAACAATTTCAATCATATAACTAGGGATTGCAAAAACCCACACCCAACGGGTTTTTACCAGAATCCCGAAAGGTGTATTTCCGAACGTGATGGGCATTGGGCCAGACATGAGATTAATTTTTAAAATTTCCGCGGGTAAGAGACAGGCATGAGATTCGTTCATTAACATACATACCCAACGGGTTTCAAGTAAGTTATTATCATAATTATTGGTCTTTCATTTTATATCACCCACTCGCTAGCTAGTTTTCAGTTTTCACATAATTATTTGCGCAACAATTATTTTCTATTTATTAAACAACAACTGGGTATGTTTGTTTGTTTGGTTAAACAACGGTTTAATTAAAAACTGTAGGTTTTTTCTGACACGTAAAATAAAAAACAAGCATCAAGGCCTGCCAAGGGGATGAGAAGCAAAGTGGGCTAACCCCTGGTATCTTTTTTCAGGCAGGCTAGAAGTTATTTTTCTCTTTTATATTATATATATATATATAATTGTATAAAAAGCATAAAACATCATCCTACTTTTTTTCAGCCCCAAACCTCGAATTTCTTTTTGATTTAATTTCTAGACTGGTTCTAACAAGTATATAAAATAACAGATAATTAATTCATTAATAACCTTGAAACTTCAAAAGGCACATCACCTGGCGTCGATATCCAATCTCGTTGGCAACTTTGAAAATGTGAAGTTTATTAAAATAGGAGTGTTCAGAAAAACCAAAACCGTTTAATACCGAAAACGAACTTTATTCATAACTGAACAAAATCAAACTGAATTCTGAATTCAGTTTTTGGTTTGATTCCTAACTGTCTCCGAATTCCGAATTTGGTTTCAGTTCGGTTCCTAACCGTATCCCAATTTCGGTTTCGATTTCATTTTTTTAAAATTGTTTTGTACTTTGTAGAGTTAACCGATTAAACGGAATTCATATTTAAATTTATTATCTTTTTAACAAATTAATAAGGATGAATTTAGTTTATTTGATTTTTAATCGGTTTATTTGATTGAATTCAATTTATTACGATTGGTTTATTCAGTTTTTAATCGGTGTATTTGGTTTTGCCCATCCTCTAGCCGCCCATGTGTACTATTTGAATATTTCAATGAATATTAATAAGTTTTGTAGTTTACGTATTTGTTTAAAATCCGTCGGATATATGTGATGGTGCCGAATTGGCAGCTAAGAGAAACTAAAAGCAAAAGAAAGATAACATGAAATAAAAAGTGAATTACATTAAGTATTTAAAAGAAAAAAGCGATATTATTCATTTTTATAGTTAAGCATGTAAACTTATTTACTTCAGTAATTTACACGTTTATAACTGATTTTAAGTTCACTAACCTTTTTTTTTTTGAACGACGATGTTCTTACACACCACGTATCCACGTATGTTGTCTTAACTGGACCCATCAGGCAGAGGTAAGACATACACCCCAAAGGGGTCAGAACCCCGTTAAATAGGTGAACCCTGCCCCCATTGGGATCAAATCGAGATAAACCCTAAATTGACCATTCACCTGGTGTCCTTTAAACTATAAAAAAATTATTAATGTCAATGATTGGTCTCATATACGTCTCGTATAGGCCTATATGAGACGTACATGTCCTATACGAGACGTATATGAGGCCGATCATTGTTTAGATAGTGATGTCGGAGGGGTTATACGCATCGTATACCTATATATAATGTCGGTGGGTGTTAAATTTTAAAAAAAAGGATTGTATACTTGTCAAATTTAGAGTTTTCTTATGCATTATAGTATTGGTATTACTCATGAGAGGAAAGGAAAAAAAACTAAATAGTTTTGCATGGTTTTTTTTTCATTTTATTTCTTAAGTGAAACTCGGAACAAAACATGTTTTATTTTTCTTTCATTTTTTTCGTTAAATGAAACTTAGAAACACAAACATATTTTTTAGTTCCTTCTATTTTATTTTGTTTCTCTTAAATGAACTTAGAAAACCGAGCGTAATATCTTGATGATGTACACACGGCCTTGGAGAATATCAGTTCTCAACTTCTCATGTTGGGGACCGCACGTGAGGTGGGGTTGATGGGGTCATGTGAAAGAGGGGTCATTTAGGAATCGTCGCCTTAAACTTTTAATTTTAAGTTTTATTTAATAAAGTCAAGTTGAAAAGGGCTCAATAAATTATTTTAAACCCTATTTAAAACCAACTCTAGCATTAATTTTAATAAGCAAATCTACCACTAGCTACTTTTAACAACTTTATTATTAGTTTTAATAACGTATTAACATAATATTTGAAGTCAGATTTGTTTAATAGATTGATGATGAGAATTTAAGAGATAGTTTTATTTATTTTGTGTTGAAAGAGTTATTTAAAAAAGTAGCTCTATACGTTGTATTGGATATATTTCAAAAAATAACACTTCATAGAAAATGGTTTTATATGTATTGTATTTTTATTATGTTTTTTTTTATAAAATTTAATTTAATTGGTTTTTTTTACGTGACCCAACTTGATTGGTTCCAATCCAACCCGACTTGAACAATAGAGAAAAATATATATAGCAATAATCAAACATACTCAAAAAATTTCGTCCATCATGAAAAAAAATTGTAGATCTGCCACTGTTAATAACATGAATAATAAGAGATAAAACTTATCTCTTAACATAATATTTTAGGGTTTAATTATCTCTTTTAAAAATTTTATTACAATGATATATGCATAGGATGAGTAAGATATAAACTTTAAATGACAGCCATTCATATATTTGTCTAAAATCATATCTTTGATTTGTCATTTAAAAGTGAATAAATTAAGGAGATTGTCTATTTTGGTTTACTAATATTTTACTTTTACTTCTTAAGTTTCATAAATTAGACATATGGTTCCAATAAGTTTAAAAATTACTCACATGGTCACAACATTTAAACATTTGTAACACGTATAGTCTTTAGATTATAATAAATATAGAAACCAAAAATGAAATTTAGGGACTGTATATGTTACAAATATTTAAAGGTTGGAAGCATATATATAGTTTATAAAGGCTAGTGATCAAGAGTAAAAAATAATAGCAAATCATATGAATCAGATTAATAATTTACTCTATAAAAAGTAGTTTTAAGTGAAAGCTACAAAGCATTTTGATAGGCCTTAGATACGACATTGCATATTTTCCCTCTCCCTATGGTTATTCACTTATTTGTAAGAATGAATAAATTTATTTAGTAACAAGTATTTATTTATTTTATTTAATTACGATTACAACTTACAATACTATATATATGTTCTTTTTTTATTACATAAAATTCAACAACAAGTTTATTAAACAACCAGAAACGTTATTAAAAGCATATATATACGAATCAAGTTCTTCAAGCCTTCCTGAACATAACCTTGAAAGGCACCTCGCTTATAACCAGACGTCTTATTCCATTTTCAGTAATCGTAACCCCAATATCTCCGCAAACCGGTCTGCAAAAATCGCAAACCGTTGGGCAAAAAACAAGCTTGTAATCATCATCCAACTTCTCTATCTTGAACCAGTTGGCTAATGTTTCCTGACTCGGGTTTCCGGACACTCCACGAGCCGAAACTACAAGCTCTCCTTCATACTCTTCGAGATTCCACACGTTTGACTGAAAACATATCGATGCAGCCGAGAATACAATGTTAAGATCTGTGGATTCCCGAATGACTCCCTTTTTCGGGTCGACCGGAGTGAATGTCAATGGCAGGCCACTGTCAACTTCTTGGCCCTCTTGGACCACGTCTTGCGGGCATGTCTCGTTTCGGGTGGAGGCCAGTGTTACGCCTCCACCCCTCCCACGGAATACTGGCAGGATGTAGTATTCCGTTCCAGAACGGACTAGGTTTCCGTCGATGTCGAGTACGGGATCTGGTGATGGTTGAGCTATAGAAAGAGAGATTGTGGAGAAAAGAAGAAGTAATATCAATGTTTTCATGTTTGTTTGTGTGAAAGATTTGTTGAAGTTGTTTGGGGTGTGTTTCTAATTGCATGGCATAGCATGTATATATATGGAAGAAATGGATGTGATTTTGGCTTTTTTTTTTTAAGGCGGCTCGTAATTGTGTGTACAAGTCGTATGATCCTATCTCATTGTCAAATATCAACTTGGAATGCTAAAAGTTAGGTGTGTACAAATCTATTAAATAGTTTATAATGCAGATACATACATGTGCCCACGTACTCGGAACGATCAATTGTTAACCTTTCTTTATTTCGTTAATTGAATAACTACATCTTATTACTTTGAGACTTACGTTAAAGTAAATCTAAAGATGTATGTTTTTTTTTTTTTTAATTAATGTAGGGTCTATTTACATTAATAAAAAAAAGAACAAAACACATTTATATTTACTTTAATGTGGGCTAAGTAATAAGATATAGTTATTCGGTTTACGCAATAAAATGGGTTAAAAAATGAACCACACCCTATATATATAGAGTAAGGATCGTGTAAAAAAGATAATTTTGTAAAAAGTGTGAGAAACAATTTTAAACATCCATATGATTAATCAAAGGTCTAAAAAAGGGAAGACATAATTCTAAAAGATACAGACAAGGGTATATTAGACTTTTTAGTATGTTAATTTAAGAGTTTTGATGACCAAAATTCATATCCTTGAAAGATCCTACATTAAATTTTATTCTTCAATAAGCGAAATTATGGACGTAATCAATCTTCAAAAATTAGTCATGGAATGTGAACAATCAAATTTTTTGATGTCACCTATTGCTCAAAGTTGCATAAAAAACAATAACAAAATAACACAATATGATATAAAAAATAAAACAAAATAATAAAAATATTAAACACAATAACACAATATGATATAAAAAATAAAACAAAATAATATATATATATATATATAGGATTAGGTTCAAGTAAAAAGGGTGAGATTGGTGAGAATGGTGAGTATTTTGGTCATTGTGTTTAATGCTTCAAGTTATTGTGTTTAATGCTTCGTGTCATTGTGTTTAATATTTTTATTATTTTGTTTTATTTTTTATATCATATTGTGTTATTTTGTTATTGTTTTTTATGCATTAAATAAATTGTTATTATTTATTTTTTATGTTTTATGTATTAAAAGTAAATAATTGTGTTATTTTACCATTATGTTTATAAAACTTATAATTTCAAAAAAGCATAAATTGTTTTTATTTTTTGAAAAATACATTTTCGTCATTTTATATATGTTTATGTCATTGTGTAATATATTCATCATTATGTTTTATCGTCAGAACATTGTGTAATATAATCATCATTGTGTGTTATGTTCAGGTCATTGTGTCATATATTCATCATTGTTTTTTATCTTCAGATGATTATGTAATATAGGATCATTGTGTCTTACGTTCAAGTCATTGTGTAATAGTCATTATTTTGTTTTACGTTAAGGTCATTGTGTAATCTGCGCGTCATTGTGTTTTACGTTCAGGTCATTGTGTATTATACACATTGTGTGTTATGTTCAGGTCATTGTGTAATATATTCATCATTATTTTTTATCTTCAGATGATTGTGTAATATAGCATCATTGTGTCTTACGTTCAGGTCATTGTGTAATATCTTACGTTCAGGTCATTGTGTAATAGTCATTATTTTGTTTTATGTTAAGGCCATTGTGTAATCTACACGTCATTGTGTTTTACATTCAGGTCATTGTGTAACATACACATTATTGTATAAAATGAATTTGTTTTGTTTTATCATTATGATTTACATATAAAAAGTACGTGATTTTGTTGTTTCATCAATATTATTTTTAAAGCTCGTGAATTTATAAAAAAATAGTTAGACACTACGACGACAAAAAGAAACACTTACAAACAAAAAGACACAATAATAGACGATTAGACATAATGACGCATTACAAATATAAAAGGTAGAGGAAAACGTTTTTTTTAATTTTTTTATATAACAATACTATACTCGTTTTAAAGATAAAAAAATGCTCTTTTTTTTGGTGTAATTTAAAAAAATAATAATATTGTATATAAAAGTTATGACCGTTTAAAAAAATGAGAGGAACATGATAAAAAGTCAACAAAAGTGTCTATGACTAAAATACCAATCCACTAACTTTTTTAAAATAACTTTGATCTCAACCATTAAATTATATATCTAATGGCCCACAATCATTCTCACACTTCTCATCAATCTAAGCCTTTTTACTAAAACCTCACCATATATATATATATATATATATATATATATATATATATATATATATATATATAGGGTAAGGTTCCCTTAAAAAGTATATTTTGCCTAAGAAGGCTAAGAAGGATTTTCAAAAACTCGAAAACCGAATCAAACAAACCTCAATTGAATTCATTTTTGCATCATTGAAACTGGCTTGTCGAACCCTAAAACCCAAACCTTAAATCATAAACAATAAACCTTAATTCTAAAACCAAAACTTTAAAAATAAATCTTTAACATAAAGATAAAAACTAAAAAGCTAAAAATCAAGCCCTAAAACCTAAAATCTAAATGTAGTTGTTAAAACGAAAACTTAAAAGCTAATATTGTAGGGTTCGATAAGACGGTTCCAATGCAATCGAAATGAGTTCAATCGGAGCTTGTTTGGGTCGGTATTGAAGATTTTAAAAATCCTTCTTAGTCAAAATATACTTTTTATTTGATCTTTCCTCTATATATATATATATATATATATGGAGTTAGATCAACTAAAAAGAGATTTTTGCTTAAGAAAAATAAGAACTAATAAAAGTTTGACAAGTGACATGTTAAAAATATAAAAAATACAGTACAAAAAACAAAAATATAGTACAAAAAAAACAAAAATCAATGTACAAAAAAATACATAACTAAAAAAGAATGTGGTAAAAAAATAAAAATATGATACAAAAAATAAAATTTTATACATAAGTTATTATGTCACATGTCAAAATTCTATTATTTGTTTTTATTCTTAAATAAAAATCTCTTCTTATATTATTTGATCTTTCTCGTGTGTGTATATAGTGAAAACTCTATCTTAAAGAATTAAAAAAAATCACTTAAAACACTCTATCTAAATCATTTATTTGTAATTTGGAGTGTAAATATTGGGGTGTGTGTGTGTGAGTGTGAGGAAGTGAGGGCAGTTGGAAGCGTTACCCATTACATTTCATTAATTAGTAGATTATATATATAACACCTCCACGATAGGTTAAAAACTCATAAATATTAAGTTATTTACAATTCATAAATATTCAAATACTTGTTTATATATATTATTTGATGTTCTATACTTCTATTGGTAAATTTATCCTTTTTATCTAAAAATATTTTAATAATTAGTCTATACTTTTATAATGAACTAGATTATTGACCTGTGTATTACACAGAAATGTATAAAATAAATATTACAAAGCAATCCCTGATAGTGACATAATTATAAAAATAATATAAAAGTTCCAATACTTTTAAAATAAGAAAATAAAAATATATTTTATAAAAATCTAAACACTTTTCTAAACAATACAAATAAGAATAAGGATCAAAATTTAATTGAAAATGGAAAGATTGAAATAATTACATTTTCATTAATATTAAAAAAATGAATATTAATTGTTTTTCTTCAAATTTGGAAATTTGACTTTATTGTAATAAATGAAAATAATTTTAAATGTGTTAAAAACGCCACATGGATAGCCTATAACCACGACACGTGGCAAATGTGATGTGGATATGCTAATATAACACCATGTGGCATATTGTTATTCATTTATTATATAATATAGATTATACAACGTACAGTTGATCATTATCAACAAAATAAGAGGAAATGTATTGACTAAATTAAAATTTTGTTATTATATAAAAAATTGGGGAGAAACAACATATATTTAGTTAGTTATATACAAAAGTTAATTACATAATTTAAATACAATAATTAATTAAAACGACATTCATAAATCATAATGAGGCAATATTAGCTCATGTGGTTAGTAACTCGTGTATTACACGGATTAAATAAAGAAATATAACGAATACTTATCAATGAAAATTTAGAAAATATAAGATGATTTTTAATATAAAATATGATTACAATTTCGTGTGATTTAATATTTTAAGTATAATAATATTATTTCTTTAAGCACTAACTTTTTTATTTGTTTTTCTTTAAACATTGTGTTTCAAATAATTGTTTTTAAAAATTTTATAATAATTTTTTTAAAAAAGTTTGTTTTTTGAAATTAATATATTAAAAAATGTTTATTATTTTAAAATGTATAAAAAGTATATTTAATATTTAATATTATTATTTAATATTAAATGTATTTAATTGAAGAGAGATGCGAGAAACGAATGTTGAGGTGTTCTAAAATCATGGCACGTGTTACTAAAAATCATTATTTATTTGTATAGGTAGATGTGGTGCCCTGTTAAAAAATGACTTGTCAAAAAAAAAACATTGTAATTTAACTACTTTAACAGGAATAATTACATATATCCTCGTATTTACAACTTTAATTACATATATACCCAAGTCAAACGTTAAATTACATATATTTTCTTCTTTTTATAATTTTCCGTCTTTAGAAAAAGGGATATATGTAATTTAAAACTTTAGATAAAGAGATATATATAATTTAAAATGTTAGATAAGTGGATATATGTAATTTCTTTTATAAGTCAGACATACATGTAATTTATGAAGTTTACAAAAGAATATATGTAATTACCCAGTTTAATAACCCATTTATTTTTAGATGACTTAATTTGGATTTTTATGACAAATTGACAATCCCATTGATATGTAAAGAATGCAAGCAAATTTGGTTTTACCAGCTCATCAAATTGGTGACTTATTCCAAATATTCATTTAAAACAAAGATTATAATTTACTCTAATATTAGTGTTTTAAATGAATCTGAACTAACTTATTGATTTTTTAACCATTATTTTTACATTAACTTCTAAAGAAATTTCTTTGCTTACTGACACACACTCTCACCACATTAAGGAGTATGGCTGTCCAAAAAGCTTGAAGCTCAGATTCGGCTCGTAGCTCGTTCAGATAAAGCTCGGCTCGGATAAAGCTCGTTTGTAACCGAGCCGAACCGATCCGAGTCCCAGCCAGGGCTGGCTCGGCTCGTTGCTCGGCTCGTAGCTCGCTCGTATGCTCGGCTCGTTTGTACAACATGCTATACTAAAAATATAAAATTATAGGGTTACTTTCAATAATAAATATATTTTGGTGTTATATTGTAATTATGTATAAAAATATAAATAATAAAATAATAAAAGAAAAGATGATAGAAATACGAAATAAATCTCAATTCTTACGTGCTACACTAATTCCTAATTTCTAAATCATATTCTTAATTTCTGGTTCCATATATTCACGCCTCTTCTCTTATGTAAAAACCGAGCCAAAAACGAACCGAGCCGAGTTGAGGTGAATGCAATTTAAATATTAAATTTCTTATGTAAAATCTGAGCCCAAAACGAGGAAAAAACGAACCGAGCTGAGTTGAGGTGAATGTAATTCAAATATTAAATTTTTGCGTAAAAACCGAGCCAAAACCGAGCCGAGCCGAGTCCGATCCAAGATTTCAGGCTCGGTTTACAATCCGAACCGAGCAGAGCCAGGCTCGGTTTAAATCCGAGCCGAGTCCGAGCTGACCCCTGTTGAGTCCGAGCTGACCCCTGGCTCGGTTCGGCTCTTGAACACCCTGTTAAGGAGCAAAGTTGTAACACCCCAACCGATGGCGGAAACATCGGGGTGACACGAAGTGTAGATTGTTCATAGCTTTGGGTATAAAGATGTAAATAATCATAACTAAACATTCAATGCAATTAAATCAATCATTCAATACAAAGTCAAATAAATTCAAACTATCTATTACATCATTTAAACTCAAAATTCAAATTCAAATCCAAATACATAGTTCAAATTAAATAAAACTAAATCCAAGTCCACACGTATGCTAATTTCCATTTCCACCTGAAACATGTTAAAAATCAAGTGTCAACTCAAAGAGTTGGCGAGTTTCATAGGTTTGATCATATAGGTAAAATAGTTTTTAATAATAGATAAGTTCAACACATGTGTAACATAAGCCAAATGCACAAAGCTTGTAAGTGAAACTAAGGCTAATCAAATAGTTAAGTTTGACCAATAGGTAACAATCACCACAAGTTTTCCTTTAAAGGGGAAAATCCAAAATGGGTGGGTGGTCAATCCAATGGCACCATTATTGCTTCCAAATAGTTAAGTTATGATCAATGCAAGTTCAACAAACAAGTTCACTACAACTAAGGCCAATAGCTAAGTTCACATGGTTTAAAGATAAGTTAAGTTCATATATATAACATGTTCCACCTCTAACACATAAAACAAGTAAAATAGAGGCTACGAATACTCACCTTAGTATGTGAGCTAGCTTTTGCAATGTCTTGTCAAATATAGTTCAAATATGTCCAACACAAATTCAATGTTCACCTAAATAGTTCAATAGGCATATGTTTAACAAAACTATGTCATTCTATGGGTCTAAGTTCTAAAAGGATCAACGGGTTCGATTTATTTTGAATAAACTCAATTAGGTTTATTATGATTTAAATGAAAATAATAAAATCTCTAAATTACAAATGTTGACTTTAAAGTGTTTATTTAAAAATTTAAATATTGATTTAAAACAATTTATTATTATTTTTTTTTTATAGTACTTGTATAAACATATTTAAGTATTATGTTTATAACATTTAAAATAAATAAGAATAGGTTTATAAGTATTACTAAATAAATAATTAAATAAATAAATGAAATAAAGAATTGTTATTAAATAAATAATTAGATAAATATCTAAATATATGAGATAAATAGTTGTAAATAAGTAAATAAATAAATAACTAAATAAATGAGATAAATAGTTGTAGAACAATAATTAAATAAATAGATAAATAATTAAATAAATGAGATAAATAATTGTAATTAAATAAATAAGTAGCTAAATAAATGAGTAAATATATAAATGAATAAATAAATTAATAGATAAATGATCTAAGAAATTATAAGTTTATAAAATTGTTTATTTAGAAAAATAAGTAATTACATATTAATTTATTTTAAATGATTAAAATAAATAACAAAGTAAATAAATGATTGATAATAAAAGTTACAATTAAAATTCTAAGTATATAACATTTTATTATTTATTTCAGATTATATTTTATTTATAAAAATATTTTCTGAATAATTAAAGTATTTAAAATAGGTTTATTATATAAAAAAAATGACAAAACCGGTTTTTACCCGGATGGGATTCGAACCCGCGACCACAGCCCCAAACCCACATGTGTTTAACCGGTTAGTCTAGACCGAAGTCTGCGAAATAATCGGTTCTGAATTGTTCTTAACATAGCGCGAATTTGAATCCTCAAATCAGAACTTTAAACAAACGAAACCCTAATCCTTTTTCCTTCGAATTCGATCTGTTATGAACCCGATTGATGTCAACATCATGGGGTTATTGTTTAGAGGTTAAAGACGAGTGAAATGGTGTAAGAAACACCTACCTGGATTCGCGACTGAATGGATTTCGATCGAGTGGAAGAAAGATGAACGAACCGAGGCTTCTTGGATCTAGAATCGCGATGTAACTTGTTTGTGAATGTGTTTTTCGGTCACAGAGAGTCTCGACTGGATTGAGTTTTTATACACGGTGGGCGTGGTTTTGAATTCTCGGTCGAACGTGTTTAATTTGGAAACGATTTCACGCGTTTAAGGGGTTAAATGAGATTAATTGATGATATCAATCACATATCGCGTTCGAATAGTTGCCTAAAATGGTAGTGATTAGCTGGAATGAGTTGTAATTGCGCGGATTTGAAAGATGGGTCGCGAATGGGTCAAAAACGGGTCTGGGTCGGCTGGGAAAGGGCAACCGGGTAAAGGGGGTACCACTTTGGGTTATTTACACCTTTAGCCCCTCCCTTTTCCTCTTGAATATTAGTTTTAACTTTTGGCATTTTTAATCCCTTAAACTTTTAGAAACTCTTGTTTTAATTTGTTATAATTTGTTTAAAATATGAACGTGTTATATTTCTACAAAAACATCACTTTAATATAAAAATTTGTATTATTTATTTAGTTAAAGTTCATAAAAATTTAAAATTTAAAATTTATTTGTTTATTTTACAAAATTGAAAATGATTTCTAACCTTATAATAAAATTAATTTTCTTGATTTTGCTTGAATTAATTTATCATAATTTAATAATAATAATAAAAAAATTTCCAATGACGTCATAACTCCTTTATTAAACATAAATGTTTATTACAAATTTCGCAAATGTTACAAAAGTTTTCATATCATTGATCTTGTGAATGAAACTGAATGAAACCACAAAACAAATTCAACATGTGAATAACAGGAAATAAATAAAATTGTGATATTATGGTTAAGGGGCGGTTACGGGTTTTCAGAGAAATTGGAACCGGAAACGGGAAAACTGGAATCGGTTCCACCCTTAAACCGGTCAAACCCGAACCTGAACCGGCAAAAAACCGGTCAACAACCGGAACCGATTCTTGACTTTGTTGACCGGTTCCGGTTCCAAAAACAAACCCGGTTTGGCCCCCTCTACCGTCGTGTAGCTTAGTTGGTTAAGGGGTCGTTCGACTTGCACCAAGAGCGAATGGTCACATGTTCGAATCCGATCCGTAGCGTCAATCGTCTTGACACTAGTTAGACTGATTTACCTCACACGTAATAGGCTTGGGACGGTCTGGTGTGGGTTGGTTAGCGTGTCCGGAATAACACGTTTTGCCCCAAATTCCTAAAAAACTGTGTTGTCATTTGCAGCTAATATATATTCTTTTACACAAGTAAATATTTTACTTGCGCATGCGGGCATAATCATATGCTCAAGCATAGGCACTTGAATCGACTGCAATTAGTTTTGGACATATAAACACAAAATTAAATCAACGTTCACATGATAAAGAAAATAAACTTTCATGGAAATATTAAATTGAGTAAACTTCTGTTTTGGTCGTTATAGTTTGATAATTATAACCATTTTGCTTCAAACTTTTTAAAATATCTATTATACTTCCTGAATTTGTCAATCTGTCTCAATTATACTCCATGACTTTGTCAATCTGTCTCCATTATACTCCATTTTTTCTCGAAAAGTTTGGAGCAAAAGAGTTATAACTGTCAAATCACATAGAACAAAATAGTTATAATTATCAAACCACATGCAACAAAAGAGAAATTTACTCTATTAAATAAACTTGTAACTTTGTTATAGTCAATATAACACGTGCTGTCATCCAAGCTGTATGGCATTATCTAAAAAAAAAATATCTAGACATTTGAAATCTTCTTTTTGCCCATTTAACGGGATGTTTGGCAGCCACCTAATGATTATTAAAAAACAACTTTTAATAATTCATAATCTTTTAATGATTAAGAGATAATTTTAAGTTTAAATGATTAAGATACTACATCCTAATGTTACATATTAAACATTCAGATTTAAAGTTTATCTCTTAACTATTAAGAAACTACCAAAGAACCCCTAAATAATCCAATACCATCTCAAAATAGAGTGCTTTAGGTAATTTCTTATATAATATAAACAAATTTAATTCATCTAAAAAAAGTCATGACACCTGATAAACATTGAAAATATGTACGCCAAGAGAAATATCCAACAATATAATATATTTTTTTCATGTGGTTTTAAAAGAAGTTGAAAAATATCATGACACAAATATTGAGAACCAGCAAAATGAGCGCCTAATAAAATGCGATAAGACTTGTTTCACAAAAATTTCACTTTTTAATTTTATACGCTTTTTAAAATTACAAAATTTAGGAAGTTAGAATTCATCATTTCTCTTTTTTGCTACATAAAAAATAAAATTGTCAAGCTTAAATCACCAAACTAAGTATTAAACAAGTTACCAAAGGAGATTTGCCCTAACGGTACCCCATGACTTTCCAAAAGGAAGATCATGGTTTCAAATCCCTCCCAAGGCGAAACATGGGTCTTTGAGAGGTCAGGGGGTTTTCCGGTGCGGTTTCCTCCTGGGGTGGTGGGGTCTCAGTCATGGTAAATTGGTAACTAGACTTTAGTGACATGACCTGAAATCAGTGGTTCACACGTTGAGATCAAATGACGTTCAAAAAAAAGTATTAAACAAGTTATTTTCATGCATTATATTTACATTAATTGCGTCATCACTGACCTGTTAAACACGATAAGATTTGTTTTGTTAACCCTACAAATATTATGTTAGATAGTTTTGTGATATGATATTGGGCCTTACTTTAATTAAGATGGCCAGATGGGTTTACTACTTATGTGGGCTTCTAATTAACAACTGATTTTGGGCTCTTGGGTTTACGGTGTAAAAATAAAACATATAACATTATTATATTTTTGCAATGTCGGTGAAGCAATTCTCTAAATATCTATACTACTATATAATACATATAAGAAGGACAAAATAGTAATTTGCTTAAATCTCTTAAAATTATGAGTTTTACAACTCTTGTAGCATATGGTACAACTTTTTAATCTAAATATTTGTTTGTGTTCTCACTTTGTCCCATATTGGTAGCTTTTGAGAATTTAAGTGATATAGAATGATTATAAAAGAAAAGCCTTCAAAACAAATGAATCACTTCTTGACATTTTTTGTGTATTTTGCCTTTTATGTTAGTAGTTAAAGTCGGTTTTAGTTAACTACAAAGTTTAAAAATTGTTTTTGTCATGGTTATAACTCAAGAACGTTCCATGCAAACCTTTAAAACAACCAAAATAAGTGTTGTGTTTTCCGCTGCAACGCGCGGGTACTGGACTAGTATATTATATATATACTATGATTATGACTTCAAGACTACAAAGTTAACATATATGGAATGGTTTGGGCAAGGGGGTCTTAGAGCATGTGCGGGAGGTGCGACCGCACAGGGCCCGATTTTTTAGGGGGTCCTAAATTTTTAAAAAAATTGTATATATTATATATATATATATATTAATTTATTTTACAACAAACAAATATAACAATTCAATTTTTAACTATATATGTTTAAAATATTTGAAGCAAGTCGATTGTTTTTCAAATGCATCAACTGCATATAGAATCTTGTTGACTATTCCGGTAATTGTAGCATATGCAGAAAGAAATTTTTCAAAATTGAAGTCATACTTACGATCGATAATGTCTTAAGAAAGACTTAATGAATTGACAATTATACTATTGAGAATGAGATACTAGACAATGTGGATTAACGAGATTTAATCAACAAGTTTGCATCAAAAAATGCTAGAAGAACGTCACGTTTTATTTAATTATTTGAAACATTGAAATGCATCATTTTGCTAAAACAATATTGTTTATATTGTTTTTACTGTTGTTTTAATTATCGTCAATTTTTGTGTGTGTGCGTGCGCGCACATAGGGCCCGTTTTTAACATTCGCACAGGGCACCTAATTTCTCAGAGACGGCCCTGGGTTTGGGTTATGCCATTTGATTAGCAGGTCACCTATTCGAATCTTGGTCTCACCATATTTTTCCTTTTTTATTTTTCAGCCCTTTCTTTCGCCTTTGGCTTTTCACGAACAACTGTTCCTCCCAAATTTCTCTGTTTACACTTTAGTCTCTTAAGTTTTAAAAAATTATATAAAATATTGTTTTCATCTCCTTGAGTTTATAAAGTTTCAGATTTATCCTTTTTGTATCTTAATTGTTTCACCTCTGATTTCGGGATTGACACTTTTACTTGTTAACTTTCAAAAACTTAGTAAGATGTAATTTTGACTTTCACGAGTTTTTAAAGTTTTGAACTACCCTTACGTGTCGATATAAATTCAATCTAATTTATGTTTCTATGTAAAAAAAATTCAGAAACGACTCGGGTCAAAAAAAAAATACTTTTTCCTGCTAATTTTATGTACGTTTTCAGTTGGTTTAAGTTTCAAAAAAAATTCATTATGAAAACGAGTTGAGTCAGATATAATATGTTTTCATTTGACAATATAAATTCAAGACATCGTCGCAACGCGCGGCGGGTAAACATACTAGTTATAATGAATTTTGAAAAGGGTATAAAAACACAGAACATTCGGTTAGTACTTCCCAGAACGCAAGAACGAAGTGATCTTCACAGATTGATAGAAACCAAATTCCAACAACAGAATTTCTGTCCAAAAAGGAAAGCATTTTAAAAAAAGGAGACTTAAAAAAAATTTGATCTTGAGGCACATAATGCCTCATAGATTTGAGTATTTGACACTCTCATTTCATGTCGGGGTGAACCGAGTTCAAAAAATTTGAATCAAAACTTAATATAAAGAAGCACATATACAAAAATAATAATAATAATAATAATAATAATAACATTAGTAAAAATAAAACCTTAAAAAAGAAAATACCTCACACAATCGTTTTGTGACCAGAGAATAAAACAAAATCCTAAAGTAAAACGTTAAAAAATAATGATAAACATAATGTTTATAATATAGAAACTCAAAAATACTTGTGAAAATAAAGATAAAAAAAATGATGGCGGTAAGAAGACCTGAAAGTAAAACACAAGAAAAGAAATAGCAAACATCAAACATAACATTAACATAAAAGAGCGAGAGACTTAAAAATTAAACATTAAAGAAAAAACATCAATTAATAAACGCTTACAAAATAGAAACCCAAAACTATAAAAAAAATAATTAAAAGGTAAAACAATAAAAGAAATAACGATAAACAAAACATTAATAAAATATATACATAAAAGTAAAATACTAAAAACATGGGTGGACCTATTTGGAAATCATGGGGTTGGCCGACACCCAAGAAATTTTTTCGTTATATGTATGATTTAATCTCGACTGACCCCATGAAATTTTGACGACCATAATGAAAGCCAATATAAACCAAAAGTAATACCAAAAAAACTTAATATGCATTATCATTGATAAAACTTAATTACCACTTAACAATTTAATTTAATATCCAATCCCTCATAGCCCAAAATATGCTTATTTGTTAAATTTCTCTCTTTTTTAGCATCAATTTTCTATATATATCAATCCGCCTTTATTGAGCTTGAATCTTTGACATAAAGTGAAGCAACACTTTAATTTCAACGGTTTTATCATTTAGACCCAACCCTAACATATCACTTATTTGTTAGATAGTTAAATTTGTTTGTGCTTTAGTCATTTAGGTGTAATTTTTATAGTTGAAGCATGTTATTATGACGAGAAACTTAGTTGATTTAGATATAATTTGCATATTTTGGTAATATGTAACAATTTTGAAAAAGAAAGCTTGGATTTCTGAAATTGATTTTAATCGTTTCTAGTTATAAATTATAATTATATTTGTTTAGATTTTGGTGCCACCAGTTTATAGTTTACTAACGTTGATTATTGCTTTTTACAAAGAAAAATATATAATTTTAAATCCTTTAAAAACAAGAATAGATGGATTTCTGAAATAAAAAACTGTTGCTCAAAAAAGATATTAGTTCAACCACGCGTCCATTTTATTGAAATATAATAATATTAATTTAGGACCAACATTATTATAACATATTATAATTATAACATATATAACAGGATATAGGACTTGGGTAACCAATTTTATGCCTTTATGAACTTGACCTTAAGTGGCTCATTACTCAAAAGCAAACTTCTACGTCCATTTTTAGCAATCGTGGTGCCAATATCTCCACAATATGGCCTGCAGGTGTCACACACAGTGGGACAGAACACAATCTTGTAATCATTCTCATACTTCTCTATCTTGAACCAACTACTAATGGTTTTCGAGCCCGGGTTCCCTAGGACTCCACGGCTCGACACGACTCGTTGCCCGTTAACTTCCTCTATCCGCCAAACCGCAGGCTTATCACATGTTGTTGCACTTGAAAATTTAATGTTAAGATCGACTGAATCACGAATGACGCCTGCTCGATTGGGGTAGGCTGGAAGGAAATTCAACGGTAACCCGTTTCTCTGTTCGTTGTTTTCTTGTGCCACGTCTAACGGGCATGTCTGGTTTAGTGTTGTCGGCGATAGGGTTACGCCACCGCCCCTTCCGCTAGTGGCCGGCACGATGTAGTAGGATCTGCAGGTGACGAGTGGGTGATGGTTAGTGTCAAGGATGGGTTGACCGGAAGAAAGTGTGAAGGTGGAGATGATGATGAACGTGAAGAATGATATCTTCATATTTTGGATATTTGATTGTTGTTGTGGGCTATACATTATATTTATATTGTAGTCGTGTGACACGATAATAGAATAATGGATGATATGGTGTTACGCGGTGCGATTAATTTGTTGACTTTATAGACTCCACTACGACATTAGTGACAAAGGGAACGAGTTCTTTTGACCAAAATAGGAGTCAATATAACAATATAAATATAAATAATACGGGTAGCTTTCTAAAATAGTAATCGAGTTTCTCAAGTGTTTCAATTAAGTTATCAAAAGTTTTTTTTATCTATTTAAAGTCACTCAACTTTCACTAAGTGTTCCAATCATTTGTCATTTTTTATACATATTTAAAAAATTTTTAAATTAATAGAGTCAAATGAAACATATACATATACATATATATATATATGATAAGTATGTAATTATTATTGTTTCAATTTCACTTAAATTTAACAATTTTAAAACTTTATTATTAATTCATAAATTTGTTTTTATTACGATTACATCTTATTTTAAGTCAATTATAAAAAAAATCACTTATTATTAATACATATTCATATATGTTTCATTTGCCTCTATTAACTTAAAAAATAAAATATTTATAAAAAACTTACCATGATTAGAACACTTAGTGAAAGTTGATTAACTTTAAAGAGAAAAAAAACTTTTGATAAATTATTTGAAACACTTGAGAAACTTGATATTATTAGGTGACATATTCCCTAAATATATTAATTGAGATGGTACATGTGGTTTGCTATTATTTCACTTTTGCTCATTAGGGTTCATAATCGCTTATATGGTCCTAAACTTTAAACATTTGTAACACATACATTCTTTTAGTCACCAAATTACACTCACCTAAGTTATATGTTTAAACTAAAATAAAAAAAAATTAATCTCACTTTAATAAGTTATATGTTTAAACTATATGGTTTTTAATGTAACATGTTTAAATTTTAACACTATTTTACGTTTAAAAGGTAAAATAAATAGAATTTTACTTGGTTTAAGAGCAAACTAAATTCATGTATTAATGATTTTTTATATTTGTTTTTAATCTTGGTAATTCTGGGTTGTTGCTCTTACCAATTATTTCACGCCTCAAAATGTCTTAGGGGTTGTTTGTTTGCATCTGAATGACATTAAGAGGTTACATCTGAATAATTCATAACATCTTAACCATTCAGACTTAAGGATATTTTTTAACCATTCACATGCTATGAACCATTAAGATGTAGCCTTTGAATGTGATTAAGAGGCTACCAAACGGGGCCTTAGTGTCTTACAGAGCTTGTATTGGGTTCTTAAACTCACTCAAACTCAAATTTATATTTTCATAATAACTGTGTGCCCCGTAGGTTTATACGTAACATGTATGAGACTAATCTCTTCACGTCCCAAAATGTCTAACAAAATACATCACATAAAGAACTATATGTTATGGTTTCATTGCAATTTCATAAATGTCACTTTGTTCCTTTTTTTTTCCTTCAAAGTTCTAGTCCCTCAAAAGAATATATTAATCATTTTACTTATAACAAACAAAAAAATTAAGACACGTTTGTCTTAATACCCAAAGATACTACAAATTGAATCTCACAAGTCTTAAACTTGTTATTAAAAAAGGGATAATATTATATATCCCTTTATTAAACATCAAAATTACATATATCCCCAATGTTAAACTAAAATTACAAATATCCTCATGTTCCAAAATTGCCCCTTAGTAAGGAGAAATATATAAATTGTTTTTAGTTAGTTCATTAAGGGTAAAATATGAAATACATAATTTGTTTTTTAATGAAATTGATAAATATGTAATATATTTGGTTTATAAAAAGGAAATATGTAATTTAGTTTTATGATTGGGTAAATATGTAATAAATGATTTTAACAAGAAGATATATGTAATTGACCCTAGAAAAATTGTTACCCAAACCTAAGAAATACACTAAAACACAGGTGTTATTTGTGTAATTAGCACTAAAATACTCTAGTAAATTATCGAGGCCTGAGAATTTAATATACATGAATAATCAGTGATGAATCCATGATTTTTTCAATGATGTCATTATATTTAGTTCCATAATATCGAACATAAATTTTCCGGATAACTTTTATTGTTCGGGTCAGGTAATGCTCGTCACATAATAAACTAGTGATAACTTGAGTAAACGATAGATCAACGAATAATCAAAGTGTTTTCTTATTTCCATCATTCTTTTAATAACCAATGTTAAGTATCATTAGTCCAAAAACCGATGATATCACATAAAAATATGATTCATAAATGTTCATATATACTGAAACGAGCGGGTTAACAAGTTATTAAAATGGCATGTAACATAGATATGTAAACAACTTCAGACACATTGTGTGAGCAAATCCCCGCTAGCATGGTCACATCCACCATTCTGACATCAGAGCGATGTTTCACACCCATGATGCCCAACACCCCAACTAAATCACAAGAATTAAATACGGTAAAATGGAAGGGTCGTTGGGTCCAGTGTTCGAGTTATGATAAGTTTTAAGCAAAATTATTTTGGATCAAAATGCGTCGTTTTTAATAAACATCATTTAGTTCAAGTTAAATGAGTTATAAATAAACAAATAGTTTATTTGCATGATTTTTAGTAATTTTGTCATCATATATATTATTGATAATTTTTACATGTTTGAACTTATTATATTCTCATAATTTCTAGGTTACTCATCTTGATTCGTGTTAAGGTATTGTCTATCTCAACCCGTTTGATTTTATAATACTACTTATTTCATCCCAAAATACAATAATTATTTAATCAAACCAACCTATTTATCTTGCTTTGAATCAAGATTGTTAGAACAAAAATAAGTAATTACTTTCTGCCCCTATTCATGGCCGATCAAGTGATCGTGGCTAAGATGGAATCGACGTATTGTTGGTTAGTTGTTGAATTAGTGAATTCGGTTGATGTCAATCCTGTGTTGTATAGGCCCTCCACCATCTTAAGACTTGTTTGATTTCTACATGCTTTTAATGGGGGACCCTCCTCTACTAAAGGTGTTCAATATTCGGTTTCAAATCACGAATTAGTTTAAACCGGTTATCGGTTCGGTTTTCATGATCTGTTTTTTTACTAAACGTTTGATTGGTCGGTTTCAAAAGTTTGAAACCATAGTAAGCAACTTGGTTTAGGGTTTTACCAAAAACTGGTCGTAAAAAACAGAACGGACCGTGTGATATACGTACATATATGTATGTATTTATATATAGATTGTGTTGATTTCCACTTCATTCAACAAAAAAAGCTACATTAACTAGGCGTGCAATTTAATTAACTCGTCTCAATCCGTTAAACAGTTCGATTATTTTCTAACAAGCTTAAAAAACCTAGGCTCATTCCCAAAAAACTCAAACAGTAAAACCAAACCATTGATCATGCTTCTATATTTATTTTTAACAGTTCGTTTTTATTTTTCATTATTCAAAAACTGATATTAACAATTTAATTTACGGTTCCACCTACAAACTACTGGATCGTAAAGACTTCTGTACCTATCCTGAACGTTGATTAAGGCTGTTATCTTTATTGACTGACGCAAGGCTACTTTTTTATTTTATTATTTTTCTTTTTTTGTTATTTGCCCTTACAAGCCTACTTTGTTGACTTGTCAACATCAGCAAATCTCACACGTGTTAGAACACCTCTAAGTCTCTAACGCTCTTTGGCTGCAAACGATTATGTGGGATTGAAAAGCAAAAGACATCATTGAAAGTAAGCTGGTAAAACGGGTTTAACTGGCTTAACAGATTTCAGACGATGTGATTCATGCAAATATAAAACATGAAAATGGTTTGTTTAATACTTGTTTTGGTGATTTAAGCATGACAGTTTTATATTTTATGTAGTAAAAAAGAAAAACGATGAAGTATAACCTCTTAATTTTTATTATTTTAAAATCAAATATTATTGTTAAACATGTTTAATCGTGTTTTTACAGGTACCTATTTTGCCAACTCTATTTGAAAGAACCCGGTTTTTAGTCGTTTATTTCCTTCAGTTCTTAATTCCGAATGGATCAGATGTTATGCTCTTTTCAAATAACCTTTAAATAAAAGTGTATTAGCGTGTTTGCGTAATTGCGTATATAATTTTTAAAAAGAGGTCGAAAAATTATGTAATGTTACAGGAGAAATGAGAGTTTTTTAAGGATTGGTGTAAATCTAATATGGCATTTGACACGAATAACATGACAAGTTTTCATAGGTGTTTGGATTATCGAGCGTTGAAGATGTTGAAATATTCTTTATTTTGTTTTATTATCCAGCATTGAATTATCAATCAATTTTGTTTTTTGTTTTCTGTTTTATATTTTGTTTTATTATAAGGTTAGATTTATTAACAAAAAAAATAAAAAATATATGTAACTCATTGATTAAATATATGTAACTTGTAAACTACATATAAGAGTTACATATATATGTAACTTTATATGTTACATAAACGTAACTTTGTGATTTACATATTTTTATTAAAAAAAATTTCGTTTATAATATTTTTAAGCGCGCTAATAATAAAAAATAATGAATTTTTTTAAAAAATTGATTGGTTAGTAGGAGTTTTTTTAGTTTTTTTAAAGTAGTGTTTGTATAATAGAATAAAAAGAAGTATATGAAAACATCTACGTTATGGTACTGCAGTACATAAGAATAATGACCATTTGCTGTTCAAAAAAAAAACATAAGAATAATGACCTTACATCCGAAGTTGAGGGACTTCCATCATAAGGTTGTTGATTATGCAACGGTCACACCCTATCACTACTGCACCACTCGTCGTAGTTAGGTACTTAGGTGTAGTGTTCTCGCAATCTTGGCACTTGCCCCCAATGTTTTAAAAACCGGTATTTTAGGTGCACCGGATTTGGCTCAGAGATGGTTCAACCGGACACACTAGTTAACCATGGAATTCCATAGAAGTACAACTTATACTCAAATAAGTTTCCAAAAAGTATCCAAATTTATCCAAAAACAATTTAAAAGGTACTCAAATTCATCCAAAATAATCTAAAAAGTACTCAAATTCTAATAAAACATTTTTAAATAAAAATGTTTAATAAGATTATGACATTGGCGTGTTAAACGCATCAAGTTCACGATCGCTTAAAAGCCGAAATTCACTATCATCACCGTCTTCACCAACAAGAGGTCGGTTATGACATATATTAACGCATGCGCTAGGTTATGACAGAGATTAGTGGCGGTCGGTTCAAACCGGTTTTTAAAACATTGCTTGCCACATATATAGATGCACCTTTCTTTTTCTCTTTATTTATTTTTATTTCTTCACTAATTTCAAAGCTTTTGGTCATTAACTAGTACATTTGATAAAACCTTTTATATTAATTTAAGATAATTTGATGCATGAGTTTGATAAATGTGAAAAGATAGTTATTTCACTTAAATGTCTACTAATTCTAGCATCAAATAACCAACAAATATGTAACTTGCATACATTTAATTATTGACTTAAAGCACTTAATTAACTACTAAATATCATTACTATGTATTATTTTATACTCTAGATAGCATTGTCTTTTATTACTAACACCATGTTATCTCTATTTCACATAATCATCGTGTCTCCATACCTTTATACATGTCAAGCAATTAAAAGAAACGATAAAAAAGTAAAAAATAAATAAATTTGTTAAAGATGGTTTATTTCATTTAAAAATCTACCAACTCTAGCATCAAACAACCAACAAATATGTAACTTACATACATTTAACTATTGACTTAAAACACTTAATTGACTACAAAATATCATTATCATATTTTATTTTATACTTTAGATAACATTGTCTTTTATTATTAACACAATGTTTTTTCTATTTCACACAATTATCGTGTCTCCAGACTTTTATACATGTCAAGCAATTAAAAAAACAATAAAAAAAAGAAGAAGAATATGTTATCACATAACCAACAAATATGTAACTTACATGCATTTAATTATTGACTTAAAATACGTAATTAACTACAAAACATCATTATTATATTTTATTTCATACTTTTGATAACATTGTCTTTTATTATTCACACGATGTTATCTCTATTTCACATAATCATCGTGTCTCTAGGCCTTTATACATGTAAATTAAGCAATTAAAAAAAACAAAAAAAAAAGGTTCAAGAGTAGCTAGCGAGTCACTAACTAGCAAAACTCCCATAACATCAAGCAATTGAATGATCTTCACAGCAAACCATGGATGTAACCATAGTTATGACCATGAGATGCACCCGTGGACACAATAGGACCGAGCTTCATCTCATGATCACGATCAAAACCGCCTCTAAAACTATTATTGTTAGCACCAAAAACCAAAATAGAATCAGAAGTTTCACATAAAAGCTTATTGGCTTGTGTAACCACACTCTTTTTGAGCTCCTCCATTGAATCCTTGAGTTGTTCAAGCTCATGCAAATTCAGATCCTCAATCGGTGCTTCCCACCAAAACTGGCTCTGGCTATGCTTCCTCATCTCGTCTAGCGTCTCGCTTCGTTTCTTCTCGGCTTCTAACTCGTTAAGCATGTACATTAGCTGCAGGTTCAATTCAGGAATGCTGGCTATCCTATGTGACTCAACAAGATGCAAACTTGTTGGGCCAAGATTAGTGTTTCGGGCTAGAAATCGATCAGTCACCGACTCGACTTTAGGGTGACCAAAGGAGAACACTTTACCTGCAGGAGAGAATACAACTATCGCGATTTCGACACCACATAATGTGCAAAGCTCGCTGGCCTTCTTGAACAGCCCGGATCGTCTCTTTG
Organism: Mikania micrantha; assembly: GCA_009363875.1. Taxonomy (NCBI): domain Eukaryota; kingdom Viridiplantae; phylum Streptophyta; class Magnoliopsida; order Asterales; family Asteraceae; genus Mikania; species Mikania micrantha. The sequence goes on from CM018685.1 coordinate 64,320,986, forward strand.
AGAATGTCACTTGAAGATGGTTTTTTATTTGTATTTTCGCGATTTTGATCTTTTGGCGACCCAAGCTTGGTTTCTTAGCCATTGTATGAGACTTGTGATTTGTAGCAAAGAATTTGACTAAAAATGGAGGTTCTTGGATGATTTTGTTATGATCACTTGAACTTTGCAATGCTTATATAGGTGATGAATTAATTTTGCTTCTACATTTAATTGAATCCAATGATTTGGGAGTTAGAAAATCTTCGTTTTCAATTCATGGACATCAACACATTCAATTTTTTGTTGTTAATATCATTAAAAAAAAGAAAAAAACTATTTGACATTTTGCACGTTACAAAAGTCAAGATATTGATTTTATGAGTTGTGACATTGAATTACTTAAAGTCAACTTTTTATTTGTAAATTTAATAGTAAATGGTTATTACGAAAGGGTTCTAGCTTAGTGGTATTTTTCTTATGAAAGGTCTTGAGTTTAAGTCTATATTAGAGCAATTATTCCTAAATAAACAAGCCTAAAGTTGGTTTCCTTTTAAATTAGTGAAATATAGGTGATGTGACTCAAAGTTGGCCCCAAAAATGAAAAAAAAAAATTACAAGGCCTGAGACAAGAAAAAAAAATCGAACCCTCTTAAAAAACTTACATAGTAATTTATATATAAAAATTAAGCTATTTATTCTAATAAATCAAAGTTTTTAAGGGACACATGACGCGTTCTTAAACCACTCAGCTTTTATTTCCACCATCAATCTCCTATTAAATACACCTTATATTAAATAATAATATTAAATATTAAATATATTTTATACATATTTTTTTAAATTAAGAAAAATATTTTTTTAATACATTAAAAATATATTTATTAAAAAAACATTTTAAAATTCAATTTATTATAAAATATACAATTTTTAAAAACTATATTTTAAAACAAAATGTTTAAAGAAACAAATATTAAAAAAGTTAGTGTTTAAAAAAATAATATAATTATTTTTATTGATGAACAACTCGTGTAATACACGAGGTACTAACATAGTAATATAATATATAAAATAAATAAATAAAACTTCAGGCCTCATAAAAAGTCGGAGATATGTCAATTAATTGACCGTTGCCGTTAGTAAAAATAGTAAATTGTTATTGAAGAAAGAAAGTGATTAACAATAAAACATTACAGGTAAGAATATACCAGACATAATATGAAATGAATTCCTTACTATGCTAATTGTCATTTATTTCTAATAAATTTAAGGAAATATATCTATAATATCACAGTTGTCATATATATCTCCGTTTATCAATGAGTCATTGAGTCTAAAACCAGCTGCCCCTTATTTTAATATACATATCTCTTTGACGCTATTAATATTAAACAATTTTTTAGAAACCTTTTGATTGAAAATATTATAATTTCCATTAACAGGGTACGTAACCGCAATTATTTAATTTATATTACGTACTTAAATATTTAGGAAAATAAAGTAACTTGAAATAAGAGAGAAATATATTTTACTTTTTATAATTGAAGATATCATTGATTCTCGTATAAAAGTTCCTATAAAGTCATAAAGATAGAAAAGCACTACCTTTGAGTGTGGTTTGTTCCTGCCTTTAGGGTTGTTCAATCGCTTGATAACCAGAGTTATATTTCAATAAATGATCGTTGTGAGTCAGATTCAATTAAATTTGATCAATCTTTTTATAAGTCGTTAGAGTGAAAATTTGAACCAGTAATTCTCTTTTAATTACCCAGCAATAAGAAAGGTTCAAAAGTCATGTTTAACACTTGCAACATGCATGCTAACTAAGATCCGAAATACATTTGAAATATTCTTTTGCAATGCAATTAACATTTTGTTTTTAGTAGTTTTTCACAATTAACCCCCCCCCCTCCAATTTTGATTTTTAATTTGTGCTTGAATATTGTTTTTTCATAAAAAATAGTGAATATGTATACTTACACATGAACCCTATTTTCATTTAACTATTTTTGGTGTTTGAAGTTGATTCAATTCAATTCTATTTGTTGAATTCAAGAGTCAATAAAATTGAAACTATTCTCCTCTTCCTTCATTCGTTACACATCATTACACATGATTTGTTATTCTAATCAAGTCGTGATTATGACAAAACCAACTAACTTGAACGTTGAAGTGCTCTTAAAGCTATGATTTTTGGAGTCTTCTTAGGAGTTATTCATATAGTTGCAGATTAAAAACAAATCTAAAGAAGAGAAATCGACGACTATAAACACTATGATGAATCTAAGATGTTTTTGGCTTGATCTATGATATGAAGTATTGTTCATATATAACGAGGTTAAAATTTGTTCTTCGTCATACATTAATAATCGTTTCTCTTATATATATGAGACATCGTCCTTAAAACTAAACATGAAGTATATTTGTTTAAGGTAGTTTAAAAATAAACGTAACGATAGACTTATTGTTTAAAGAAAAGAAAAATAATCATTGAATCGAATATATAATTCAAAGTAAATTACAAAAAAATGTTTTGTATCTATATACCAATTTACTGATTTTATCTTTAAACATCAATAATTAAGTCATAAAATTTTTTTTATTTTAATATTTTGTAAAAATCATGTCTTATTGTTATATATAACAATTAGCAATGTCGGTGGAATTATAACGTCGCTAGGTCTTATTGGTTAAATAAAGAAGTTTCAAAGACACCAAACCAATGGTGGTGTGCTTCAAGTAGTAAGTTCTTACCCTTTTATGTTTAGAGCGTTCGTTCGATTCCCTCCCCCAACATTATATTTTCACTTTCACTCATTTTTCTTTTTTTTTGCCAACTTTTTTTTTCTTTTTTATTTCAACATCTTTCTCTTTTCACTCTTTCTTTCTTTTTTTATTTACACATCGCTGTCATCAAATCGTTCCCTCTCATATAAGTCAACGTCATCGCAACTGATCTCAAAACCTTAATCTTCATACTATACTTTCGAGGTTATCACTTTCATCCCTCATTTTTCAAAAAACTTCGTAAAATATTACTCTAACTTTCTCAAGAATTTAATTTACCCCTTTTGTTCCTAGCTTAAAATAACATTTTTTACGTGCTTAGCTTTACGTTGGAGATGGTGTAAATTCGTGTTACATGTTTCAAAATAATTTTTTCCCTGAAAAGAAGTCCGGTAAAAGACCGTATGTATATATGTTTTATGTTTGTCTACGTTTCAGCGTAAATTCTTTTAGGAGATAGATTGGGTGATGAAATAAATTCTATTTTCTTTATGTTTTGATACCGCCGCAGCGCGTGGTGAGTACTTTACTAGTTTATTAACAAGAGTTAACTAGTGTGTTGATTTTTTTTTTTTTTTTTGAAAAATGACTATTTTAACTTTACGATGAAAAATATTTATTCCAAAAATTTAACAAGAAAGTTAACTTTTTCTTCGTTAAAATGACTAATTATAACTAAATGTAAAAATAAAAAAAAATCTGAGATAATTGTCTATCTATATACAAAAACGAACGAAGTGAACTATATAATATATGATATTAATTTATTCGGACTTTATTTGAATTTACTTATTATATTTGAATGTTTTTACTAAAATCTTAATATAGAGGGTTGGAACCGGTTTTAAATTTTTTTTTTTAGAGGTCAAAGGTTTGAGGTTCGGCACCATAGGGTTTGCTTCTTTGTTTTTTCTTGGTCGTCTGACGTCTCTTCACCTAGATATGTTTTTTTTAGCCTCAATCCGTGATTGAAATTGGATCTTGAATATTTTTGATTTTGTAGATTGATTGTTTTTTATGTATTTGACCGAAATTTTTTCAAAAACCACCAAGTATGTAAAAATATGTCATAATTTTATTTATTTATTTATTATTTTTTTTTATGACCGGGGAACCCACTTGCGTGGTAAACCCCGGGCACCCCAATACCCGACTAACCGGGGGGAACGGGTAAACCGCGGGCGCAAGCACCCGGGTCGGTGGCCTTGTGGAGAATTTGTCACCCCCATGAGTAGAACACATGACCTCAAGCTTCAAAGCTCAACACTTTTACCACTAGGCTATCTTCACAAGGTTAATTTTATATTTATTAGCAAAAAAAAAAAATAAAAATGTCATATAATAAATATGAAAAATTAAATGATATATTTATATAAACTACTGGGGTTTTTGGAGTGTTACGACAGTTCACTTATATAAAAAATTCATACCCAGACATATGTACAAACAAACATGTCATAATGGTATACTCATAATTGAAAAATATTATGTCCTTTGACAAATATTTAGAACGAGGGGTATGACCCGCGCTCCGCAGCGGGGCATAGGTTCGTATATTACAATTATTATTATCTTGTTAAAACGCTTGCATAAAGTAAAACAAATTTTTGTATTCGAAAAAATCATAACATTATGCCAGATTATTCTACCACTCAACGTATGAGCTAGTAAAATATAGGCAATTTAACTTAAATAGACGAGTCACTTAGGAGAGCATTAAAAAACAGCTTTAATGAAGCATGTGTTAAACAAAATGTCCTAGTTATCCTAAAGGCTAAAACCTAAAATTTTAACAAAGTTTAAAGTGAAACTTAATTGATACCAGAATCAAACTATGATACATGCAACACTAAAGACCAAATATGCAACCTGGAGCAATAACCTGATACAAATTTAGGAATTTAGTAACATTTTCATGTTTAAAATGCTAGTAAGCTTTGTATTCTATATATGTCTAATTTAGAAGATTAGTTAAAAAGTAAGCTTAACCTGAAATGTATATGTAACTTTCAATAGCAAGAAAGGAGAAGCACTTAAGAGGACCAACTACGAAAGACAAACAAAAAATTAACGCAATTCCTTGAAAAAAATTTGCATTCTTCCTAAAAGAGATTATTTTTAGTTTTTTTTGTTAAACCTACAACCTCTTAGACTCAAGTTAAAAAAAGTTAAATAAAACCTAAATGAGGTTGGTATCAAGTTTAAGCCATCTTTAAGTTCCAATTAATTCCAAATCCAAGTCAAATTCAGAATTGTTTGGATATTTCCGAACATATATCTTCGATTTACAAAGCCCAAATAAAACATTTCAAATTCATGCTATAATGCTCACCAAATCCTTCAAAGTAAATTTTTTTAATCCAATATACACTACTTCACATGCAACACTCTCATTCCATCCTCCATCCTATCAGATTCTCTATAATTAAAGAACAATTTACAGATTTTATATAATATAACAATCCATCCCATTATCTAAAATAGAGATTAAATTTAGATATTTAGTTCGCTTTCTTTGTATTTAGAGAATACCAAATTGGAACTGAATGCATCGAAGACAAATACGTATGAAAAAAAGGGCAGAGCAAGCTAAACCTAGCAGTGTGCTACTTTACGGTGGTTAGTTTTTTGTAAGGAGCAAATGGGCAAGGAAGCTGATGATAAAGTAAAGATTTCCCAAAAATCTACAAACTTGGAATGAAAGTGAAGAGAATTTAGATGGCATGCTTTCAAAAACACCAAATTTGATAAGATTTTGATAAACAGAGTATAAATCATTAAAACCTAAAATCACCTACACAAAACCTATAAAAAAATTGTCAGGTTAACGATGAAGTTCGCAAGGTGGGAAGAAACAAAACACGCGTTATAACAGAAAACCAAGCGCAATTAGGTAAAAAGAAGGGTAAGCATACATACCTGGTAAGTCTTAAAAGGTGCCAATCGCCGGAAACAAACCGGTAATCATCTTGAAGGCGGTCCGGTGGTTGAAAAGGATTTCCAAACATCTAGAAAGCTGGGATGAAAAAGAAAGGAGAAGACGGAGAGCACATCTGCACATGTTGTAAGAAGAAGGTAAATGATAAGATAAGAAGGTGAAAAGGTTTTACTTGTACCATACGCATTAAGAGGAGTAAAAAATGAACAGTGGGTTTGTCTCACAACCAAAAGTTGGTTTTTAATATATATATAATAAGCACTGTTTTGAAAACCGGACCGGACCGGCCGGTCGGACCGGTCGGACCGGTGAACCGGCGGTCGGACCGGAAAACCGGTGGTCGGACCGGTGGTTGAACCGGTTTTTTGATTTTTTTATTTTTTTTTTTGATTTTTTTTTGATTTTTTATATATATATATTTATAAAATGTTTATAAAATCATCCGGTTCTTAAATCCGGTTCGACCGGTCCGACCGGTCCGACCTCTGACCGGTAACGAGACCGGTTCGATGTCCGGTCCGGTTATGAAAACATTGATAATAAGTATGACCAAATTGGCTATAAAAGAATCAAATTGTTTATTTACATCATGGCTAGGGTGAAACAGGTACATTCTCGATTTCCAACTTTTACATCTATTATATTTTGACAATTTTTTTTGTTTAAAATTAAGTCATAAATTCATTTCTTTAAATATAACCACCCATAATATATTCGTAAGAAGACACGAAAAACACTCCAAAAAAAAAAAACACTCATTTAGAAAATATTTTTATAATAGCACATATTTGATAGATAAAATTACAAATGCAGCCATTTGATAACAAAAAAAACTTTAAATCATAGGAACTAACATAGGTTTATAGTTTATTTTAACCCGCGGAATTCTCGTCGTCATGATCACTCAATTCCTTCCTAAATCCTAACCCGAAAATACTAATACTAATCCAAATTCATATGCGGGTTGTTTGGATTGATTTGGGTTGAATATATATTTTTCTTGTTCATATTGGATATCTAAAATCTTGATTATTTGAATCGGATATCCGGATTCAACCTGGATAACTAGACAAACCTTGTTTATTCAGGTTATTCAAGTTATTAAATGGTAAGAGGCTCACACTTCCTATTGAAGGTTGTGGGTTCAATTCTTATTGTTGTCAAAATTTGTGAGACATAGCAATGACGCGCGACCCGGGCTATCACCTGACTTTGTGTCCGAGCCAAAAGGGTTATACGTGGCAAGGTTAAAGCTACATGCCCAGTTTTTTCTTGAAATGGTTGGTTGACGAGTCTTCGAATCCAACCAACTTCGTCCGTTGGGGTAGAGCCACCATTGCAATCGCATCATGGGGGAGCCTCTGTAATGTCACTTAAAAATGCACCGCTGCAATTATTGAATGAGTGTAAGGCTGAAGTTTCGATACTCAGTCACTGCACTCTGAGGCAACGGTCTTGCTGTTGCATCAACCACCTTTCTAAAAAAAAGATAAGCATATATTTTTATTCGGGTCGTGTCGGGTTTCAGATATGATCTCAAAACTATCAAATCCAAATAAACCGTTATTTTGCTCGTTGAGCACCTGGAGGTTTAGTTTATTTTAAAAAATAAAGTTGACTTCACACATATAAAAATAAAAACATGTTGGGATTTCCGAATCTTAACCCGCGGAATTCTCGTTGTCATGCTTGTTGGGAATTGTAGTAACCTTTTTAAACTTTTAATTAATCATATTAATTATAAAATCAGATTTTACGATAGCAGAAGCGATTAGGTTACACATTTTTGTTTCATAAACAAAATTCCCAAAGCCAGGAATCCAGTTACATACGAATAAACAAAACAACCATAGGGTGTTTAGAATTGACCTCGATGAAGAATCTCCAAAAACACACCTTGGATTCGATAGTAGTCTCGCTAGATGACTTGAATCACGAACCACGATCTCTATCGCGTATCATCGTAACAACCGCGCGCTCCAAAACCACCCTTGGTGGTTCGGCTATGGTGGTGGTGGGTGGTGGTGCTTTGGCCGAAAATCCAAGAGGAGAGGGGATGAGTTTCGGCCACCAAGAGGAGGAATGAGAGAGTGAGTGAAAGAAATTGTGTATCAAAAAGTGGTAGGTTGGATCTCCATTTATAGTCAAATGTAGATCCTCTTTTCTAGGAATTTTGAATTTACCAATTCAAAATTAATTCCCACCATTTTAAAGTCAAAGATTAGATCCATAAAAATAGGATCTTTTGACTATCAATTCAAAATTGGTTTCCCACCTTTTATTTCACATGTTAATTTAAATTAAACTCTTTTAATTTAATTAACTTCCTTTTAGTAATTAAACCATTTAATTACTACTCTCCTTATTACTAACTAGCAACTAGTTAGCAATATTTAATTAAATGACTAATGTCGCACCTCGAGTCGGCGGGGTTGGATCGGAGTCCCCGTCGGGCGGAAGGTTCCCGGGGCGTGATATCGTGGGTGATAATCGTGATGATCAGATTATTTACATAGCATCAATGTTAAGAATAACTAAAGCACAATCAAACATTAATATAGGATTACAAAGTTAAATTACAATATCAATGTTCAGTAATTTAACTCGGTAAACCTAATAAAAGAATCATATGTTTCCTATCTTGTATCTGTACAAGATATCAAAAGTGATTCGTATCCGTAGCAAAATATGTGCTTCTCCAAAAGTCTACTAGGTCTGCTAACTGGCATCCTAGTATGCAATCCAAAAGCTTAAGCCTATTCCTGCGCGTCACCTGAGAAAGCATGTAAGAAAACAAAGTCAACACAATGGTTGGTGAGTTCATGTAGTTTTAGTATTTGTAAAATAGCTTTTGCAACCTCTTCGGTAAAACCTTAACTTCATTAACACCACTGTATTATCCAACTCAGTATGCTTATATATAGGGCATACCCCTGAGTCGAGCATACGACCCAGACGCCATCCCACCACATACTAAGCTGCATATTACATTGCTGTTAATGATAATTAAGCATTTTACTTACCACTCGATTCATTCCTCATCATAGCTTTAGTTTACTGTTTCGAAGTTTACAAGTCTATAGCTTTTATGTGTATTAGCTTCAATATTAGTTTAACAAGCATTGTGTTTAAAAGATTATGATATTGACCCAAAAGCATTCATGCATCCCCTCGGTAACAACCTTAATCTCATTAACACCACTGTATCATCCAACTCAGTATGCTTATATATAGGGCATACCCCTGAGTCGAGCCTACGACCCGCCCAGACGCCATCCCACCACATACTAAGCTGCATAGTACATTACTGTAAATGATAATTAAGCGTCTTACCTACCATCCATTTCGTTTATAGCTTTAGTATTAAGTTTAAGTTTATAGCATGAGTGAACATTGAGGAATCACAGTATGGCAAGCACTGAGAGGCCATCAGTCTACTCCTCAAGTCATGGCTATGAAGGTCACCCTATGGCAAGCACTGAGAGGCCGACGGTCTATTCCTTCAAGTCCCAACTATGTAGAACACCCCATGGCAAGCACTGAGAGGCCAATTTAGTATGTTCTATCATAGTTAATAGCTTTAGCATTCAAGTTTAACAACCAGTGAGGCAAGCACTGAGAGACCAAACCGTTGCTTTTGCATGACAAGTTTATAGCATTCAAGTTTAACAACCGGTGAGGCAAGCACTGAGAGGCCAAACTGTTGCTTTTGCATGACAAGTTTATAGCATTCAAGTTTAACAACCGGTGAGGCAAGCACTGAGAGGCCAAACCGTTGCTTTTGCATGACAAGTTTATAGCATTCAAGTTTAACAACCGGTGAGGCAAGCACTGAGAGGCCAAACCGTTGTTTTAGCATATCAAGTTTATAGCATTCAAAGTGTAACAACCGGTGAGGCAAGCACTGAGAGGCCAAACCGTTGTTTTAGCATGTCAAGTTTATAACATTCAAAGTTTATAGCATTATGAGCACTTCAAGCATTTCGAGCATTTAAGCATGATAAGCATATAGTATTTGCATTGTAGCATTAGCACGTGGCATTAGCATATAGCATTAGTGTTAAGCCTTAGCTTGTAGCATTAGTATTTAGCATTAGCATTTAGTATTAGCATATAGAGTTAGTATTCAAGCTTTAGTATCGTGTGCATGGTTTAAGCATATAGTTTATAGCATAAGCATCAAAAGTGTAGTTTAAGAATATAGTTTCTAGCATAGGCATTAAGCATCTTAATTAAGAATATAGTTTATAGCATAAGCATTTAGCATCTAGTTTAGAAATATAGTTTATAGCATAAGTATTAAGCATTTAGTTTAAGAATAAAGTTTATAGCATAAACATTAAGTACCTAGTTTAAGCATCAAGTATATTGTTTAAGTTCTAGTTGCAACATAAGCATCAATCACCAAGTTTAAGCATATTGTTTGTAGCATAAGCATTAAGCATAGAGTTTAAGCGTTTTGTCGTAGCATAAGCATCAAGCCTCATTATAAGCATCACGTTTAAGTATAAAAGCATTAAATAACATTTCAATAGTTTATAAAATGTTTAACATGCTTCTCAGTCTCGGAGTAAAACAAATAAGTTTGAAAAGGGACAAATGAACTCACCTGTGGTTGAAGCGGTTGACTAAGTTCTAAACAAGAATGCACGCGCTCTTTGTTGTGTTTGTAGTAGTATTCACGTTCCTGTATTTATTTCATAGTGTTGTAGTTTCTAAGTATAAATTTGTAAAGATTCGTTGTGTGTATAAGTGTTAGTGTTAGCCCTAAAGTTGGCTAACACTTGTGAGTCTTATTCATTATCCGGCCCGGAATTCACTTTATTGCACAAGTAGTATTGCTTCTTTTCATTGCTTACGCTTACTTACTTAGAGTTTGATCCAAAAGTTATGGCTTTCAATGGAACTTTGAGCCTTTGCATGTTTCTTGTCTACTCGCCTTTGTAATAATTATAGTGGAAATTCATAGATGCATTTATCATTGATTTCCATACGTTTGTTTGTAAATTTCTTTCAATTATGAATTCTTTGGGCCGGATGTTCCATTGGGTCCTATAAGTGACATGGGCCAATTGGGCCCAGGATTTCTATTTGGGTTCGGTCGAGAACATCATGGGTCATCGTAGGTTTATGGCCATATAACAAGGTCATAAAACAAAGTATTCAAGTTCCACTCGGGTGGCCCAAGATTATTTGGGCCGAATGTAGTGGCATTTTGGGTCGAAACACTCTTGGATGAAGATAAATGCTATGGGCCGGTGACCTAGGATGTATTATTGCTTGGGTTTGGGCCTAGTGTTAGCATGTGTGTGGGCCGGTTAAAGATGTTGGGCCAAGAATAACATTGGGCTAACGATGATTGCTGTTGGGCCAAATTATAAATTCGTGGGCCAAGAGATAATCGACCCATGTGAACGTGTAAATGAGATTTTTGATTAAGCATGGGCCGAATTATAGGTTGATGGGCCCAGCTCTATGTTGGGCTGTTAATGGGCTGAACAACAGTTGTCTTGAGCGGGAATGGTGGCCGAACAGATGCAACACTTCCACATGCAGCGAACCTTTGAGCTGGGGTAAAGGTTCATCCTAATTGACATGCGAGGGTTCGTTGGTCCAGCGCACTAGGTTCGTGGCTTTCACTGCATGAGAAGGGTTCGCTCCCCATCATGGGTTCGGCTAGCTGATAGCAGGTTCGCTCTCCACCTGCATGGTTCGGCCAGAAGGTGGTTCGTCAAGAGCAAGGTTCGGGTAACCCTTAAAGGTTCGGCTAGGGTTTGTGTGGTTCGATGATGATGAGCTTCGCCATAAGGGTTCGTGTCTGGCTCGGTGAGGTAGGGTTCGCAGCTCATGATCGATTGAGGGTTCGCGGCTTCATCAGGCACACAAGGTTCGGTAGTAGGTGGGGTAGTGCCGGTGTGGCAGGTTCGTTTGCTAGAGAATCAGCCAGGGTTCGGCCACCCAAGAAAAGGTTCGGCCGACCCATGGCCTCCACCAACAGCTCGCCATCATCATTCTTTGATTTCTACAGTTGTTGGGTTGTTCTCAGCGCTAAGTCATGAAGACGATAGGTTCCAATACGCGGGAGGTTCAAGGAGAGTGACCTGAAGCCGGCTAGGGTTACGAGTTTAACTAAAAGTGTGGAAAACCCTAATTTTTCGTGATGTTCTCTTGATCATACCTCAAAATCAGCTGGACAATTCCCTCGATCAGTTGTACTTTCGTGTAGAAGGCTTCAAGATGATCGTCTAGGCGCAAGAATCACTCGATTTCGTTAAGAAATGAGTGAGTTACGAAGCTTCAAAGGTTGTTAATGGTGATTTTGGTGCTAGAGATAGAATTGGACGGGAGAGGGTTTTAGAGAGAGAGAAAGGGTTTGTATTAAATGAGGAAAATCACCTCATTTGATGTTTAAATACCCCGTGGGTATTCGGGTTCGTTTCGGTTGCTCGGTTCGCGTTTTCGTCGTGTATCCGGTTCTTTACGCGCGTTTTTCGTAATTAAAATAAAAAGAATTATTTTAGTTATTTGGGTGGTATTAATTTCTAATAATTATATTAAATTTCGTTTAAATAATTTATTTATCTAATTCCATTATTTTACGCGTTTCGTAAATTCGTTCACGATTTAATAAAATAGTTTAGTTTAATCTTATTTATGATGAGTTTCAAAATTGTAAAATAGGAAATGTTATATTTCCTTAAAATTATGATCGTTCGTGTCGTTATTCGTTTTTGTTTCGTAAGATCGCGTCGCCATTGCGCGTATTCGTTCGAATCGTCATTCGAGCGAACACGACGATGGTTTGGCTTTCTGATTCTTGTTTTCTACTGTTAAGTCATTATTTCAGAATGTTAAACTATCAGACTCATTCGTACAGATCGTCACCTATACGAATAACTCGTCGGTTTAGCATTCCATAACAAAAACTGTTATAGTTTTGTTTTGTTTAACCTCACATACGTTTACACCAAATAATATCACATCAAGTATTTATGTTTCAACACTGTGTTGTCTGACCTGTTTTCTGACTGTTAAACCCTAAGGTTTCAGTCAGATTCAGACAATCATTTACTAGTTTCATGATAAATCAAAATGTATCAATAGCATAATATAGTTTTCACGTAAAGTGTACCTGAATTACTGTGCAATCTACAGTGCAACTTACTGTTCCGGTAACGATTCCGGCACAGATGTTACAGTCTCCCCTTGTTAAAGAAATTTCGTCCCGAAATTTAAAATTTTTATCGGGTATTACTCTTTCTATATCAATGGGAAAACTTTGATCGGTGTGATATCCCTACACTCCCAGATTAACTCTAAGTCGCGTTTGGGATTTCCTACGTATAGCCTCAAAGTTTTACTAGTCTTATTGCTCATAGTTGTCTTATTGTTATTGCTTGCTTAATTCTTGCGTGGCTCTAACACCTCATTGTTCAAACTAACTGATGCTATTAGTATCAGCGATTACACACTTTAGTGTTAGCTATGGCTTCCTACATATGTTATGTGCATCAACCAAGAATTCTCTCATAGTTTCTATCGCAATGAAAGAATTCCTAAGTTCTATGGAATACTCATGTGATTATACTAGTAGGAATAAGATAAACTTCTTATTCATACTAGTATCAAAATAAAATAAAGTCTTAGGAGTGAGGAGATACTACATACCAGTACCCGTCGCCGGGTCTTCGCGTGCTGCAGCGGCTCCAATCATGAATGCCCTCCCACGAGGTGCTTGAATTCCTGGTTGCACTCTCTTCGGGCAGTCCCTGGAGAAATGACCTAATTCTCCGCAGTTATAGCATCCTCGATTGTTGTTGTTATGATTGCCAGGATTTTGTGGTGGAGGAATTGCTACCGTAGCATTATTCGCAGCTTGTGTGGCTGGGGTGCGGCACTGTTGATTCCGGTGACCTAGTCGGCCACAGTTGTTGCATTGTCTGCATTGCACCGTAGCAGGATGATGAAATTTACATTTTGTACACTGAGGATGCATTCCCACATAGTTTTTGGGTGCAGTGTAGATAGATACTACAGGGGCTTGTCTCAGAGGTGTGGCCATCGCATAGTTTCCAACGACCTTTTGCTTCTTCGTTTGGTGTTGTTCGGGCTTCTTTGTTGCTGCTTCCTTGGATTTCCCTGTGTCATCTTTCAGAACTCCAGACTTCACCATTACCCCAGTAAGTTTAGCTGAAAGAGCAATGGCTGACTCCAAAGTAGCAGGATTTGCAGCCAGCACAATACTCTGTATGCAGGAGGGTAAACCCACTACGTATCGGTCTATCAGCTTCTCCAAGGTTGGCACCATCTCTGGCACCAATGCTACTAGCTCGTGATAGCGTGTGGTAAAAGTCATATGGTCGGCTCCCTTCATCACATGGTTCGAGAGCTCAACCTCTAGTTGTTGCAGTTCATGTTTCGGACAGAATTCGTTCCTCAGAAGAAGTTTGAATTCTGACCAGGGCATTGCCATAGCTTCATCCCTTCCTCGGTGTGACAATCCGACTTTTCGGATTAACCTTGTTAACTGAAGAGAGTGAGATCACAGGCCCAACATGACAAATTAGGCCCAATGAAGTCTATGAAGGCCCAACAAAGCCTAGTAGGCCCAATAAGGTCAGTTTAGGTTCAAGGAAAACAAGGAAGGCCCACTAAGGCCCAAAGTAGGCCAAACAAGGCCAAAGTAGGCCCAAGGTAGGCCCAATAAGCCCAAAGTAGGCCCAATGGTATTTAGGAAGTTCAATTGGATTAATCAAGGCCAAAGATAGTTCAATTGGTGACAATTTGATATTATCGAATTAACTTTTTAACAAGAATTTGAAGAATTTGATATTAGAAGGTTTAAGTTTGAACAAAATAGAGTATAATACTTTTAAATTTTAAGAAATTGATTCATGATTAGATTAATTACCCAAATTTTGACTAGAAAAGTCAAAATTCGTCCATATTCACAAGAGGGAAGTATGAATTTCAAATCAATAAGTAGTAATTAATCGAATTAATGCTTCATAAAACATCTAATGATGATAATAAGCGGTTATCATCAGTTATTACAATCATAAAGGTCGAATTAAACCCAAATGACGATTTAGTTTATTAGAACCGTTACTAGCATATTCAACTCATATAATTCGACAGAAACCCAAGCAATTGAGTGTTCAGAAACATTATTCGGTGCCTTTAGACTCTTTAACATCAATCAATTTGATCTAAGAAGCTACGGATCGAAGAAATCAATCGGGGGTCGACCGAAACTCCACCACAATTCGAAGTGCATCAATTCGATATCAAATCAGGTAAGTAATCACTACAACACATTCTAATATGGCCGACTAAAGGTTATCCTAAATCAATTTCAACTGATAACATCGATTTGATAGAATTCAAGTAATTAGGGTTCATATCAAAGTTGTTTTGGGGATTTCTTGATTAGACAACTTAATGATTGAATTAAATCACATAGATACTTTCTGAAGATGCCGACTAAGAGGCATCATGTATCAATTGGGTGTTGTAGTAACGAATTGAATGAGTTCGATCAATAGGGTTCTTGAATAATGATGTTTTGGGGGTTTTTATGGAATTGAGTTCGATAATCAAATTGGATGTTATAGGTAGTTTCAGAAGAGGTCGATTAAGGTTACTCCTAAGTTAATTGCGATTGATAACAATGAATTGATCGATTTCGAATTCCTAGGGCTTGTGTCAAGAACGAGACTTGGGATTTTGATTCTAATTAGTTTAAAAATGAAATTAAGTTTCATTGACAATTCCAGAAGAGACCGATGGAGAGTAACCCCCTGTTAATTCTATCAAACTATAACAAGTTTTATCCAATTGATCTAAGAGTATTAGAAATTAAGTTTGACATAAGTAAACTCAAATGAATCGGATTATAGTTGGTGAGGTTGGAATTAAAACCATGTATAATGTCGACTGGATCACAGAAACAAAATTTCATGGGTTTAAGGTCGATCAGAATTCGAATTGAGGATCAATAGGGATGAAATTTGCTTCGGCTATGATGGTCAAAGGGAATCGGTTGGGGGTCAAGTTAAAACAATTTAATTTTAAATCCTTGTGCGATACCCTAGCGGGCGTGACTGGTAAGGTTAGTGTGTTGTGTTTGGCAGGTCGCGGGTTCGAACCCGAGGGCTGCCAGTTTTTACATTTTTGAGATATTTTTGATTTTAGGCCATAACTTCTTCGTTTGAACTCCGTTTTAACCCGTTCGAGTTGCGTTGGAAACGTAACGAGAATACGAACGCATTAGAATGATAAAATTTATATTTTATCACGAAAACGAAATCGCGTATAATTACGTTTAATTAAATAAAATCAAATATGATTTTATTTAAACGATTTCAAAGTCACGCGTATTTACGTATGCACATTTCTGACACTTTAACATACGTGTGTTGACACGTATGTGATTTCAAGCACAAAACGACATCTCGAATAACATTACGTTATTGTTTAAACACAGATTCTTCGTAAAGGATCTTTTACGCGAGTTCACGAGTATTTGATCATTCTGCAATCACCAAAGGTGCGTACACGGTCCCTTTCTTATTTTAAACTGTTTTGGGGGAGAAAACATGTGCAACAAACTCTTTTTAGATACATATCACTTGCATGAGTTAGCTGTTTACATTATGTGACAACATAGCAACTTGAAAGTCCTTACACACCTCGAACCGTTTAGTTTGCTGTAACGCAAAGCGTGGTAGTTGGAAATAGATCTATTAGGTTTGACAAACCTCACCTGGTAGATGGGATCTACGCAGGTGTTTGACTGACCAAACACAATTTTACTATTGTTGTGCTAGACAATAGTGGCAAGGCAAAAACATGCTATAGCATGGCAATTCGTCAGCTTCGGTGTCGAACACTTATGTAAATAGTTTATATGACTAGCTATCATGACTGTGCATGTGTGATTATGTTATCTACAACTTGATATTCAAACTGTTGTTTTGAACATTGTGAATACTTAAAACCTGTGTTATGCACCAACCTTTGTGTTGACTTGATTTACATGTTTTCTCAGGACGCTAAGGCGCGCATTAAAGCCGGCATGGACTAGGAGATAGAGTCGCATGCATTTTAAACATTTTGGATATTTGAATTTGAACATTTAAGGATTTTGTTTTGTAATTTACATATTACAACTGTTATTGGTTTTTAAACGCTTCCGCAACTTTTGAAACTCTGATGTTATGTTTTAAAGACCAAAGTATGTTTTGAAATTCATATAGAGGTCTTCGTTATGTCTAATGATCTTAGATCCTGGTTTGTCACGTTCCCAAACGGTATGATTCCGTTAGTTGAAAATTGGGGGTGTGACAGATTGGTATCAGAGACATTGGTTATAGCGAACTAGGTTTGCATTTGTAGACTTAGACTATGACTGTTAGACATTAGACACATATGTTTACACATACTACTTAGAAATTACATATGACATTATGTAATTGACTTGTTTACGCATTCCATGGCACTGCACTTACATATGGTATTATGTAACAGGCATGGCATCATCATCAGTACCCTACATTTATATTGATGACTCTGAGGACGAGGAACCGATAGTTCCAGCACCACCGACATCACCACCACCACCTATTCCATCTCCTCCACCATATGAGATGGATGACTCGGATCCAGACGAGGATCCAGAGGAGGACCCAGACGAGGATCCCGAGGAGGATCCAGATGAGGACCCGGATGAGGATCCGGAAGAGGAGCCAGTGGAGGGCACTCAGCAGATCCCTGCTGAGGGACCTTCTACACATCCACCACCAGTATTGGATGCTCCTGAGCCTAAGAGGCAAAGGACGGACGCTGAGGAGATCGCCAAATTGCGCGAGGATTTGTACGAGGCAGAAGATAGAATCGCACAACACTCTCAGGAACAATGGGATGCTAATGAGAGGCAAGAGGAACTTGCCCATCTGGTTCATGATATGCGGAATGAGATGATTAACTTGATTGATCGTCTCGAAGCTTCAGAGAACCGAGCTGAGTTCTTGGAGGGCAGGATAGAAGCCTTAGAGGATTTAGTGGCCTCTGAGAATGAGGAAGAGGATGAAGAGGAAGAAGGGGAGGAACCAGCACCAGTTGTTGATTCCGATCCTGAATCCACAGTTGAGGACGATTGATTTTTCTTTTCTTGTTTGTTTAAACTTATTAGGAACGGGTTGTGTTCCTACATTAGTAGTTTGAAAAGTTATGTTTTATTTCAAAAGTATTGTACTCAAATCAAATCTTTATCTATTGAAGAACTATTATTTAGTCCCAACAGTTGTGTTGATTTATATTATATGTTGTGTTTGTTGTTTTACTTACACATGTTACATTAGACTTTGCAAGCATGCTAACACTTCTTGTAAATAGGAAACTAATGGCTGAGGGAAACGTTCACATGACAGTCGCTGAGCTCAACGAGCTAATTAATAGCAGAGTCGCTGAGGCAATAGCACAGTATGCTCAGACACACAACACAGGGCCACAGGGTCCAGCTGGAGGATTGGTTAATCCACAAGTCTGCACGTTCAAGATGTTCTTGGACTGTAAACCACACAATTTCAAAGGGTCGGAGGGGGCCATTGGACTCCTTCGGTAGATTGAAAAGGCGGAGTCTGTGTTCGAGATGTGCAACTGCCCTGACGAGAGCAAAGTGAAGTTTGCAACGGGAACATTGGAGGGTCCAGCATTAACCTGGTGGAACTCGAATGTTCAGACTCTGGGGTTGGGTGAGGCAAATGCCTTGACATGGAACGACTTCAAAACTTTACTGCAAGAGGAGTACTGTCCTCGCAGTGAAATGCAGAAGTTGGAAGAGGAATATTGGCACCTCAAGATGGAGGGGTCAAATATTGAAGAGTACACGACCAGGTCACACGAGTTGGCCAGACTTCTACCACACATGGCTACTCCAGCCAGCAAGTGGATTGAAAGATACATAGGAGGACTAGTGCCTCAGATCCAGGGGTTGGTTACTTCAGCAAATCCCACCACCATCCAACAAGCTGTTCGTTTAGCGCATCAGCTTACTGATCAGGCAGTATTACAAGGGACTCTGCCTAAACGAACATCTGCTACCAAGGTGGGAGACCATAAAAGAAAGTGGGAGGGTAACAACTCAAAGGGTCACAACCAACAATCATATCAGCAGAATCGGAAGCAAGACTCAAACAAGTCTTATCATAATTCAAACAGTGGTCAGCAATCGTCATCATCGGGGGGTTATATTGGTAAACACCCCAAGTGCAACAGGTGTGGTTATCATCATGCAGGTAACCAGTGTGATAGAGCTAAGTGCCAGAGGTGTGGCAAGATTGGACATGCGGCTAAGGATTGTCGCGGGGAGCTACAGAACAACCACAACAACCAGAATAATAACCAGAACAACGCACAGAAGGGTTGTTATGAGTGTGGCAAGATGGGACACTTCAAGAAGGATTGCCCACAACTCAAGAAAAGTGGGGAGAATAATAATGCAACAGGCAACGGCAACGGCAACGGCAACGGTAATGGCAATGGCACCAACAACAACAATAACAATAACAATAACAACAACAACAATGGTGCTATAGGCAGGGCGTTTGTGATTGGAGGACGTCAGGCACGGGAGGATCCCAACATCGTTACGGGTACGTTCCTCTTAAATAATCACTATGCCTCTATGTTATTTGACACTGGTGCCGATCGGAGTTTTGTATCTAGTTCACTTGCTAAGTTGCTAAATGTTAGTCTCACTGCCTTAGATAGTCCATACACTGTGGAATTAGCTGATGGTAAGTTGATTGTAGTGGAAAGTATTTTTAAGGGATGTATCCTTGATTTGATGGGTCAAACATTAGAGATTGATCTTATGCCTATTGCCTTAGGCAGTTTTGATGTAGTTATTGGCATGGACTGGTTGTCCAAAAACCAGGCTGAAATCGTATGCCATGAAAAGATTGTTCGCATACCTCTTCCGCAGGGAGAGACATTATATGTACAAGGCGAGAAGAGCAGTACGCCACTACGCCTCATATCTTGTATGAAAGCACACAAATGTCTGCGGAAAGGTCATACGGCAATTATAGCACTTATAACTGAAAAGCCAGTAGCTGAGAAGAAGATTGAAAATATACCTGTAGTCTGTGAATTTCCGGAAGTGTTTCCAGAAGACTTGCCGGGATTACCGCCTATCAGACAGGTGGAGTTTCGAATCGATCTTACACCAGACGCAGCACCGATAGCTAGGGCGCCTTATCGACTTGCACCGTCAGAGATGCAAGAGTTATCTACACAATTGCAAGAATTGTTGGATAAGGGTTTCA
The DNA here is from genome assembly GCA_009363875.1 of Mikania micrantha. NCBI lineage: Eukaryota > Viridiplantae > Streptophyta > Magnoliopsida > Asterales > Asteraceae > Mikania > Mikania micrantha. The sequence continues at coordinate 64,341,017 of CM018685.1, forward strand.
TACGACCTAGTTTTTCACCGTGGGGAGCTCCAGTTTTGTTTGTTAAGAAGAAGGACGGGACTTTCCGTATGTGTATCGATTACCGGGAATTGAACAAGGTTACTATCAAGAATCGGTATCAGTTACCCAGGATTGACGATCTGTTCGATCAGTTGCAAGGTTCGAGTTATTACTCGAAGATTGATCTCAGATCGGGTTATCATCAACTAAGAGTCCAGGAGGAGGATATCCCAAAGACAGCATTCAGGACACGCTATGGCCATTATGAGTTCTTGGTCATGCCATTTGGGTTGACAAAAGCTCCAGCTGTATTCATGGATCTCATGAATCGTGTTTGTAAACCTTATCTTGATAAGTTTGTCATTGTTTTCATTGATGACATTCTCATCTATTCACAGTCTGAGGAGGAACACGCTGAACATCTTCGATTACTATTGGAATTGTTGAAACAGGAACAATTGTACGCTAAGTTCTCGAAATGTGATTTCTGGATGCGAGAAGTACAATTCTTGGGTCATATAGTCAATGAAAAGGGCATACATGTTGATCCAGCGAAGATTGAAGCGATTAAGAATTGGGAAGCACCAAAGACCCCTACCGAGGTACGACAATTCCTTGGTTTGGCGGGTTATTATCGACGATTCATTGAAGGTTTCTCAAAGATCGCTCAACCACTTACAGCTCTTACGCATAAGGGAACAAAGTATAACTGGACGGATAAACAGGAAGCTGCATTCCAGTTATTAAAACAGAAACTCTGCAGTGCACCGATTCTGTCCTTACCGGAAGGAACGGAAGACTTTGTGGTGTATTGTGATGCATCTGCACAAGGTTTGGGATGTGTGTTGATGCAACGTGATAAAGTGATTGCTTATGCTTCCAGACAACTACGCTCACACGAAAAGAATTACACTACTCATGACTTGGAGCTAGGAGCAGTAGTTTTTGCTTTGAAGATTTGGAGGCATTATCTGTATGGAACCAAGTGTACTATTTATACTGATCATAAGAGTTTGCAACATATCTTTGATCAGAAGGAACTCAATATGAGACAACGACGATGGGTTGAGTTGTTGAACGATTACGAATGCGCGATTAAGTATCACCCGGGAAAAGCTAATGTGGTAGCTGACGCTCTGAGCAGAAAAGACACAACAGGAACAAGACGGGTTCGTGCACTTATGATGACAATACATACTGACTTACCTGACAAGGTGCACAGTGCTCAGATTGAGGCCTTGAAAAAGGAAAGCTTAGTACCGGAATCCTTACGAGGAATGGAAGAACAATTGGATGTTAAACCTGATGGAATTCGTTATTTCATTAATCGAATGTGGATACCTTTGTATGGAGGTTTAAGGGAACTCGTGATGGATGAAGCACACAAGTCCAGATATTCAGTCCATCCAGGATCAGACAAGATGTATCATGATTTGAAGGCACTGTATTGGTGGCCTCACATGAAAGCTGATATTGCTAAGTACGTTAGCAAATGTTTGACTTGTTCGAAAGTCAAAGTTGAATATCAGAAGCCATCTGGTTTACTGCAACAACCAGAGATACCGATGTGGAAATGGGAACAGATTTCGATGGACTTCATTACTAAGTTACCCCGTACACCGAGTGGTTGTGATACGATATGGGTAATTGTCGATCGATTAACGAAATCTGCACACTTCTTAGCAATCAAGGAAACTGACAAGATGGAGAAACTGACTCGCATTTACATCAAGGAAGTAGTAGCACGGAATGGCGTGCCAATTTCTATCATGTCAGATCGGGATGCCCCATTTACTTCCAACTTTTGGAAATCACTTCATAAGTCATTGGGGACTCGTTTAGGTATGAGTACCGCCTATCATCCACAGACCGACGGTCAAAGTGAACGAACGATTCAAACGCTCGAGGATATGTTACGAGCTTGTGTAATTGACTTTGGTGATAGCTGGGAGAATCATTTACCGTTGGTGGAATTCTCTTACAACAATAGTTATCATACAAGTATTCAAGCAGCACCGTTTGAAGCTTTGTATGGTCGCAAATGTCGTTCACCAGTTTGCTGGGCAGAAATTGGTGACAGTCAGATAACAGGTCCTGAACTAGTACACGAGACGACAGAAAAGATAGTTCAAATCCGGAACCGTATGGCAGCGGCCCGGGATCGACAGAAGAGTTATGCTGACAAACGTCGTGAACCGTTGGAGTTTCAAGTAGGAGACCGAGTTCTTCTAAAAGTATCACCTTGGAAAGGTGTGATACGATTCGGCAAGCGCGGGAAGCTTAGTCCACGTTACGTAGGACCTTTTGAGATTCTGAAAAGGATTGGTCCGGTTGCGTATCAACTCAAACTACCGGATGAACTCAGTGGAGTTCATGATGTGTTTCATGTGTCGAACTTAAAGAAATGTCTTTCTGACGAGACATTGATTGTACCGTTGGAAGAAATACAAGTAGATGAACAGTTACGACTCATTGAAGAACCGGCAGAAATCATGGACCGAGAGGTCAAACAACTGAAGCAAAGCAAGATTCCGATAATCAAAGTTCGATGGAATTCAAGACGTGGTCCTGAATTCACATGGGAACGGGAAGATCAAATGATGAAGAAATATCCTCATTTATTTAAAACAGCTACTGCTAACACTGAGAGCGCACGTTAAATTTTCGGGACGAAAATTCCTTCAACAAGGGGATAACGTGATGCTTCACACATCAACACTGCAAATTTCAAACTGTAAGCACAAACATTTTATTTATTCAATTGGTTTTGTTATAAACATTTGTGCTACATTACAAACATTTGTGCTACATTACATTTTATACATTTTATGTGCTACATTTCATATGTTACATGTTATGGTAGTACATGCATGATTAGTTACACACATTTTGCTATGTGCGGAGTTGCATAGTACAAACAGTTATAGACACTCACTATGTGTGAGGTTACACAACACAGTATGATCAAACACAAACAGTCACAGTTAGGTGAACTAACTAGTGTACACGCAAACAGTCACATTGAACGATCACATTTGAGTTGTGATGTTGCAAGCATTAGACTTTGTGTGTGAGTACACACAAGCACACAGAATGATCAAAACACACTAACACGCACAATTTGAACTTGTAAGTAGTTTCTTAATTACTCTTAACACTTATTAATTTTCGGGACGAAAATTCCTTCAACAAGGGGATGATGTGACAATCCGACTTTTCGGATTAACCTTGTTAACTGAAGAGAGTGAGATCACAGGCCCAACAGGACAAATTAGGCCCAATGAAGTCTATGAAGGCCCAACAAAGCCTAGTAGGCCCAATAAGGTCAGTTTAGGTTCAAGGAAAACAAGGAAGGCCCACTAAGGCCCAAAGTAGGCCAAACAAGGCCAAGGTAGGCCCAAGGTAGGCCCAATAAGCCCAAAGTAGGCCCAATGGTATTTAGGAAGTTCAATTGGATTAATCAAGGCCAAAGATAGTTCAATTGGTGACAATTTGATATTATCGAATTAACTTTTTAACAAGAATTTGAAGAATTTGATATTAGAAGGTTTAAGTTTGAACAAAATAGAGTATAATACTTTTAAATTTTAAGAAATTGATTCATGATTAGATTAATTACCCAAATTTTGACTAGAAAAGTCAAAATTCGTCCATATTCACAAGAGGGAAGTATGAATTTCAAATCAATAAGTAGTAATTAATCGAATTAATGCTTCATAAAACATCTAATGATGATAATAAGCGGTTATCATCAGTTATTACAATCATAAAGGTCGAATTAAACCCAAATGACGATTTAGTTTATTAGAACCGTTACTAGCATATTCAACTCATATAATTCGACAGAAACCCAAGCAATTGAGTGTTCAGAAACATTATTCGGTGCCTTTAGACTCTTTAACATCAATCAATTTGATCTAAGAAGCTACGGATCGAAGAAATCAATCGGGGGTCGACCGAAACTCCACCACAATTCGAAGTGCATCAATTCGATATCAAATCAGGTAAGTAATCACTACAACACATTCTAATATGGCCGACTAAAGGTTATCCTAAATCAATTTCAACTGATAACATCGATTTGATAGAATTCAAGTAATTAGGGTTCATATCAAAGTTGTTTTGGGGATTTCTTGATTAGACAACTTAATGATTGAATTAAATCACATAGATACTTTCTGAAGATGCCGACTAAGAGGCATCATGTATCAATTGGGTGTTGTAGTAACGAATTGAATGAGTTCGATCAATAGGGTTCTTGAATAATGATGTTTTGGGGGTTTTTATGGAATTGAGTTCGATAATCAAATTGGATGTTATAGGTAGTTTCAGAAGAGGTCGATTAAGGTTACTCCTAAGTTAATTGCGATTGATAACAATGAATTGATCGATTTCGAATTCCTAGGGCTTGTGTCAAGAACGAGACTTGGGATTTTGATTCTAATTAGTTTAAAAATGAAATTAAGTTTCATTGACAATTCCAGAAGAGACCGATGGAGAGTAACCCCCTGTTAATTCTATCAAACTATAACAAGTTTTATCCAATTGATCTAAGAGTATTAGAAATTAAGTTTGACATAAGTAAACTCAAATGAATCGAATTATAGTTGGTGAGGTTGGAATTAAAACCATGTATAATGTCGACTGGATCACAGAAACAAAATTTCATGGGTTTAAGGTCGATCAGAATTCGAATTGAGGATCAATAGGGATGAAATTTGCTTCGGCTATGATGGTCAAAGGGAATCGGTTGGGGGTCAAGTTAAAACAATTTAATTTTAAATCCTTGTGCGATACCCTAGCGGGCGTGACTGGTAAGGTTAGTGTGTTGTGTTTGGCAGGTCGCTGGTTCGAACCCGAGGGCTGCCAGTTTTTACATTTTTGAGATATTTTTGATTTTAGGCCATAACTTCTTCGTTTGAACTCCGTTTTAACCCGTTCGAGTTGCGTTGGAAACGTAACGAGAATACGAACGCATTAGAATGATAAAATTTATATTTTATCACGAAAACGAAATCGCGTATAATTACGTTTAATTAAATAAAATCAAATATGATTTTATTTAAACGATTTCAAAGTCACGCGTATTTACGTATGCACATTTCTGACACTTTAACATACGTGTGTTGACACGTATGTGATTTCAAGCACAAAACGACATCTCGAATAACATTACGTTATTGTTTAAACACAGATTCTTCGTAAAGGATCTTTTACGCGAGTTCACGAGTATTTGATCATTCTGCAATCACCAAAGGTGCGTACACGGTCCCTTTCTTATTTTAAACTGTTTTGGGGGAGAAAACATGTGCAACAAACTCTTTTTAGATACATATCACTTGCATGAGTTAGCTGTTTACATTATGTGACAACATAGCAACTTGAAAGTCCTTACACACCTCGAACCGTTTAGTTTGCTGTAACGCAAAGCGTGGTAGTTGGAAATAGATCTATTAGGTTTGACAAACCTCACCTGGTAGATGGGATCTACGCAGGTGTTTGACTGACCAAACACAATTTTACTATTGTTGTGCTAGACAATAGTGGCAAGGCAAAAACATGCTATAGCATGGCAATTCGTCAGCTTCGGTGTCGAACACTTATGTAAATAGTTTATATGACTAGCTATCATGACTGTGCATGTGTGATTATGTTATCTACAACTTGATATTCAAACTGTTGTTTTGAACATTGTGAATACTTAAAACCTGTGTTATGCACCAACCTTTGTGTTGACTTGATTTACATGTTTTCTCAGGACGCTAAGGCGCGCATTAAAGCCGGCATGGACTAGGAGATAGAGTCGCATGCATTTTAAACATTTTGGATATTTGAATTTGAACATTTAAGGATTTTGTTTTGTAATTTACATATTACAACTGTTATTGGTTTTTAAACGCTTCCGCAACTTTTGAAACTCTGATGTTATGTTTTAAAGACCAAAGTATGTTTTGAAATTCATATAGAGGTCTTCGTTATGTCTAATGATCTGAGATCCTGGTTTGTCACGTTCCCAAACGGTATGATTCCGTTAGTTGAAAATTGGGGGTGTGACACTCGGGCTCTGATCTGTGCGTTCCACCATGTCAAAGCTCGCTTGCTGAAAGATCCAGCTGCATACCGCACTTTGTGGTGTTCCGGACAACTACTTATGTCCAACGTGTTCTCCATCTTCTCGAGCCATTGGATCGGTCCGACAGCTCCTTCGACTCAAGTAAAGCTAGGTGGTTTGCATCCTACAAAGGATTTGTAGGAGCAACCAGAAGTATGACTAGTGTTTCCACTAGCCTCTCCTGTGGTATGTCCAGAGGTGTTGCCATGGACAAAATGTATCAATAGCATTAAATAGTTTTCACGTAAAGTGTACCTGAATTACTGTGCAATCTACAGTGCAACTTACTGTTCCGGTAACGATTCCGGCACAGATGTTACAACTAAAGTTTAACTAATTAAACTTTATCAATTTAATTATAATTAATTATCACAATAATTAATTCCCCAATGTTATTATTATTTCACAAATAATAATAACACACCACTTTATATAATTCGTGAAATTGAATATGTCTAAAACAAATTTTAGACAAAATCACATTACTATCTTCCAAAGTGTAACTCTTTGGATCGTACCCCGATAACAACGTTGATATTATCGATGATCGGACATCACATATCCAACAATGCTAACTCAATTCCTTCGTAAATTGCAACCCGAAAAAATCGATCCGAATTCTTATTTTGGTTTTTCGGATAGATTCGGGCCGAATATCTATTTTTCTTGTTTGAATTGGATCGGATATTGTATATCTAAAATTTTACTTATTTTGTTCAAATATCTGAATTTAACCTAAATAAGTAGAAAAAAATCATGTTTATTCGGGTTGTTTGAGTTATATAGATGTAAAAATCAAGTTTATTCGGATATATTCAAATCATGTAAACATATTTTCTATTCAGGTTATGTTTCTAGGGTTAAGTTAAACTAAATAAGCTCCTTAACCTAAAAAGCCTAAGAAGGATCTTGAGTCATTAGATCATTAATCAATGGCTAATCATGCCTACTTTTGTTGACTTTTTATCAAATTCCCCTATATTCTTTAAACGTTCATAACTTTTACATGCGGAATTATTTTTTGAAAAAAAATACCATAAAAACAAGCATTTTTTATCTTCAAATTAATATAATTTTTGCTATATAAAATTTTTGTTTTTTTAGTTCATTGTGTATTTTGTACAGGTCATTGTGTCTTTTATACATGTCATTGTGTTTTTTGTACATGTCATTGTGTCTTTTATGTTTCTACTCAATGTTGTGTTTTCATGAACAATTTAAGACATAATGATGTTCCATAATACATAATGTCAAGCAAAGATGATACAATGACAAGTATAAATAACACAATAATCTTGAATAAAGACACAATTATCTGTAAAAAAGACACAATGACGAGTCATTGTGTCTTTTGTATAGGCATTGTGTCTTTTGTGTTTCTCCTCAATATTGTCTTTTGTATATACATTGTGTTTTTTGTACAGGTAATTGTGTATTTTGCTTAAACATTGTGTCTTTTGTACAGAATTGTGTCTTTTGTGTTTCTGCTCAATCTTGTGTTTTCCTAAACAATTTAAGACACAATGATGTTGCATAATACATAATGTTAAGCAAGGATGACACAACGACGGGTATAAATAACACATTGATATTTAAAAAAGACACAATTACCTAGTAAAAAAGACACAATTATCTAGTAAAAAAGACACAATTATCTTTAAGAAAAATACAAAAAGATAATTATACACAAACGTTTAAAAAGACACAATGATAATAATTAGACACAATGAGCTGAAAAAATTTAATTTTTTGTAGAAATATTATACTCATTTTAAAGATAAAAAAATGCTTGTTTTTATGATATTTTTTTTGAAAAAATAATATCGTATGTAAAAGTTATGAATGTTTAAAAAATGTTGGGGATAGTGGTTATGACTAAATTACCCTTTAACAATTTTTTCCTCTAAAATTTTAAATTTTTTCTTTTAAATTTGATCTCATAATCTAATGATCAATATTTCTTCTTAGGTTTTTTAGGATAAATAGACTATTTAGTTGATCTTAATCCTATGTTTCTAATATTATCTCAAAATTTTCAAATTTGAATAAAAACTCATGCGACCGAATAAAGACATGTAGGTTTGATTTATTATTTTTTTTGAACAGCAAACGTCTGGTCACCCGGAATCACCCTTTCGTCCGAATAACAGAGCGTGATGACCTAATCCACCTGTACAGAAGAAACCTACAACTAGGTTTGATTTATTTTAACAAATAAAGTTGAATTCACACGGACAAAAATAAAATCCGTTGGGATTTCCGAATCTTAACCCGCGGAATTCTCGTTGTCATGATCACTCAATTTCTTCGTAAGTCATAGCACGCGAGATTTGTATCTCCCCAAATCTCCCATTCAACGGTCGTTTTGTTGAATTCAATCACTATAATTTGATCGTCTTCTTCGTGTAACGATTCATTTTTATATTCTTGTTATTTATTATTAATCAGGAGAGTTTTTGAAGAACCGAACGAGAGGAGAAGTTGCCATGGGAAACAATCGACTAGAAGGTTTATAACCATCGTCACTCTCGTTTTTATCAGCTTTTTTTTTAATCGTTTTTAATAGATTATCATGATGGTTTAACCTCGATCTTAATTATGTTTCCATTAATGCTTTTTTGTTGTTTTTCTTTTTGCGAGGTCTGATGAAGCCAATCTTAAGAAATAGTAGAGATCGGAGCCCTAATTTCTTACTTAAAACTTGCAGATGCCGATTTTTTAAGGTTTATTGCGTCTCTGGTTCTGATAGCTTGTATTCACTTAGTGTAACAACAGTTTAATTTTGTTTTAATCACTATAATAGTATAATTTGATCGTCTTCTTCGTGTAACGATTCATTTTTATATCCCAGTTATTTATTTTTAAACAGGAGAATTATTGAAGAACCGAACGAGAGGAGAAGTTGCCATGGGAAACAATCGACTAGAACCATCGTCACTTTCGTTTTTATCAGTTTTTTTTATCTATATGAAGTTTTTAATAGATTATCATTATGGTTTAACCTCGATCTTAATTATGTTTCGATTAATGCTTTTTTTTTTGGATTTTTTTTTGCGAGGTTTGATCAAGCCAATTTCAAGAAATAGCAGCGATCGAAGACCTAATTTCTTACTTAAAACTTGCAGATGCCGATGTTATAAGGTTTTTGCGTCTCTGGTTTTGATTGCTTGTTTTCACTTAGTTTAACAATAGTTGATTCATAATTTTGTTTTTGATACAATCCTTCTTTGTTTGAAGCTTAAAATTGCCAAAAAAAACTTTTCTCGGGAGTTTAATCTTGATATTTTGTAGTTAAGTACAGAAATGAAGTTATTTTTGTAGTCTCTGCTAGATTGTCATGTTTATTGCAATAAATTTATTTGGTTTTCCTAATTTTTGACGAAAACTTAGTCTATGTTAGGAGGAACCTAGAAGATTGCATAACTTTGAGTTTGAAATAGAGTTAGGTTTTTCATTTTTGAAATTAGAATGCAGACAGTGAAATGGAAGGAGTGCTATCCACTTTAAACTATTATTGATGCAGGATTCTCTCCTAATTTGAAACTTAGATGTTAAATATTTGTTTATCTTATATTGATATATGTTTATCTTTAAAGATGTTCAGGTTTAGTATTATTAAAATTAGGGTTTGTTTTGTTGTATTATTAGTTTTTGATTGAGTTTAAATGTAATAACATTCTTGGAATCTTTGGGTTTGTATTGAAGTTTTTGATTAACTAATCTTTTTTGAGACATTGAATCGCTTCCAAAACTGCATCAATTATGTTTGCCATATTGAAATGTATGATGTTTGGAGATGTGTAATGTAATGTTGTAGTTATGCTAAAGAAGTTTGTGAAGCAATTGTGGCAGCCCAACACGATGACAGCCAAAAACAATGAAGAAGGCACAAATGGTTTTTATGTTGTTGATGCATTCACGGTATGTTTAATATACAAATATTGAGTATTTTGAGTTTGAAGTTTGGCTTATCATGATAAATCTTGTTGCATGTGATTCGGTCTCCTCATTATGATTCATATGATGCATCATTAGTCATTACATGCACCACATGTTGACATCACAAAATATGCATGCCATACCACACCCATTCCTAGCTAGTAATGGGGAAGTCTATTGCTAGTATGCTACTAGGTTTTGGTTCACCACTCAAGATTTTTTGGTGACAGTGATACTTTATTATGTAAGCTTCTTTAACCATGATATCATAATCTATTCAAACTTTAAAATTTACTCTCCTTGACTTTGAATAAAATGATTTTGACCAACTTATCATCATGTCATATCTTAATAAGAGTTTTTGACATAGACTTTCGTTACCATATGCATTAGCCTCACGTAAACATCATGTCCCTTGTCTTTGAGCAGCAAACTTGCTACGAGACAATAGGTAGAGAATGGTATACTCTCACAACTCTTTCTGACTACTTTTAAGAAAGCATTGATTAACTCTAGCTTCTAAATCTTCTTAAGTGTGTATTATTTTGTAATGTAATGGCTGATCTGGGTTGTAACTTTTTTTTTTTTTAATTTTGAACTATAGTTCCAAATGTAACATGTTCGACATTTTGCTTGATTTAGCAGTGAAGTGTTGTCTTGTGTATTACTATTCATGATAGTACATCTCAGACTCAAAGATCCCAAGATGTTAACATGATCACTATTGTATTACCCTATCCTTTCTTTTTACAAGAACACACGGTTATGCAACAATTTTCTTCAGGTACGTTGTAAACGTAGAGGTGCTTAATTTGCTAGATTTAAGAATATTTTGCATCTTCTGTTTTCACTACTGATTTGTGAGAATAGCTGCAACTTGTGTGCAAAACAACCATGCTTTTGTTTTGTTAATGTGATACTGTGATATGACTCGAGTATATAACTTCTGGCCATATGAACACATAATCATATTTTGTCTGGTTATATGAATTCTGCTTCCCTGTTAAATTGTGGTGATGTAAAGAGATTAAGACAGCTTTTAGAAATTTCGAACATGATATATACAATATGGTTTTTCATTTTTTAGACGGTTAATTTATTCTCAATGTGCATGTTCTTTTTCTAAATGTTGTCATTTTCTTTTCTGTGTTGTTTGTTAATAGGATGCAATGGAAAAGGCAATTTAAAACAAAGTTGCTAAAGTTGTTGTTCCTGTCATAGATGCCATGTTTCAAGGCTTATGGTTTGCGATTGAAATATCTTTCTTTATTCATCAACCACATATAACGCTGATCTTTTCTGTTAGTAATCAGTGAATTTGGTTAAAAAATTGTTCCACCAATGAAGAGGTTAAACTTTAAAGATGCTTTTGGAACTCTTTGGTCATCAAGATCAAAATGTTTGGACTTCATCTAAATGGTGAACACTTGAGCTTTGTCTTTAGATTGTTGTCAAGTCCTTACTATTTGAGAAAATGAGGGATATAATAGTATGGTGATCCTTTATGATTGCTTCTGCTTCTTTTTGTTTGTTTCACAAGAATCTAATATATGTTTTTTTTTCTTTTTCTTTTTAAAAGAAGAATAAAAAAAAGAATCGGATGCGGAGCATGTCATGGGGAAGCCTATTCAGAAATTAAGGTTTTTGACTTCTTAAGATGTCTTACTCTTAAGCTTATTCATTTTTATCATTTGTTGCCTGGTTATTCTTTTTCTATTACCCTCACCCACTGGTCCGCCCGCCCACCCACATGGGATTTCGGCCTACTGCTTATAAGAATCGTTTTCCTGTTTTGTTGATAAAATGCTAGTTCGGTTCATTGGAGAAGTATATGCCAATATGTGTAAATAGTCAGTGGTCTTGAACTTAACATAGTATATAATATCAAGGTACTTGATTTTATATGACGGCACATTAGTATAAGTATGCATATATTTTTAAACTGAGTTGTGTGTAGATGGACTTTAAAATGGTGTAAGAAATAAGTAATAGAAATTTTTGAAAAAAATTAAGATTTAGTTCCTATTATATGTTTTAAAGGGCTTTAGTGGTAAAATCACAATTACTAGGATTAAATTAGGTGGATAATATATTAGGAACATACAGATCCAAGGCAATTTTTATGGAAATGAGTATATCAGTTCATCCATTTTCTAACTAAAGGTCTTTGGAATGTATTTCAGGATACTAAAAAAAAAATTATCATGAATAACTATTAAATTCTCTTAGAGCAAAAGGAATAGTCAATTCATTTGAAAAATGAAATCTGATTCACTAATTGATGAAACTGGATTTTGAGATTTTGTAAAAGGGAATTTAAAATTCCTCTTAAATGAAACTAATACTCTTTAAATTCTTCAAAAGAAAATAAGGTAAAATTGTTTCCAAAATATATATGTTTGTTACTCTACAAGGAAAGAATAACAAATAGATGCAGTTTGTCAATGGCCTTTACCAACCATTGCTCTTAACATTATAAAAAGTTGCAAGTGTGCTGTAGGGAAGAAACTGGAAGCATTGTGTTTATCGCAATCAAAAAGGTATTCTCTTTTGGTCACCCATGTGTTTAGACAATACTAGCACACATCGCAACTTGTGGACTTTTTAACGGGTCAGGATGTGTTTGAACCCATGAGAGGAAATTTGTTAAAGGAATCTAGTGCACTTGTTACAATTGCCCCCACACATGGATGTCAAAAGAGAATACTTTTTTAGCTTGGAGAAGATAGTTGATAGATCTGTAATTCTTGCCATTTCAATCTTTTGACAACCTTTACTGTTTGAGACATCTTTGGTGGATGGGAGGCCCTTCACCAGGTAATGTAAAAGATGTAAGTATCTAGGATATATTTTCATGGTTTGCTCTAATTAAGAGAAGCTAATCAATATTTAAAGTGGTGCATCTCCCTTGCTACCGTTAAGCAATGCTAATAATGCGTTTAGATATCAATCATTTAATTGTACATATTTTTCCATAAATGTTGGTCTTGATTGACCGTAATTTAACTAATTATCTATTGTAATGAAAATAATAAATATTGTGACATTCTTCCTCGAATCATATACAGTAAAAAGTTGACATATTAGGTAGGGTTCATTAACTAGCATGAATGCCATTGTCTTTGTTTATGGTTAGCAAGGTCCATGAATGGAATTTGTAGTTTTTTTTTTATGCTAACATAATAGTATATATAGCAAGTTTGCTTTATACAAATTTATGAATCATTTTTATGAAGGTGTGAAATGCAGTCGCTTAAAGATCCATCTTTGAGGGGCCAACTGGCACGTGCCTTGCAACAGTTAAGCACACTAATAATGCTTGTACATATTAATCATTCAATTGCGCATATTTTCCATGTATGGTGGTCTTGTTTGACTGCAGAAAATTATAATCATAAATTTACAGCCTCAGCAACAGGAAATCTTCCTCACCGTAAAAAGGTGTGAAGCTTTGAATTGAAGATCTATGAGGTAAGGTTCATGAACTAATGTCTATATGAATGTCATTGTTTTCGTTTACTGTTAGCTAGGCCCATTGACGGATGGGATGTGTAGCAATTTTGCTTTATCTTAGCCTAATATATATTGCAATTATGTTAATTTATACTAGTTTTATGAGTAATTTATGTAAAAGGTAAATATCCAACATATTTATGTAATGAACGGGTATGAGATTGATAAAAAGATTCATGGGTTCAGTTACATGCATGATATTAGCCATTAATTAGGTAATACCTAACCTGATTACCTGAAACATCATACATTATAAAAATTTTAATTTTACCTTAATCTTTGTCTAGGATTGCTTTGTTCTAAAAGCTTCATTATGTGAAATTATCTTTTTGTTTTTATACCATCCATAATGATGTTTACATGTTTTATAAATTTTAAACATTGTATGGTGATGTTATGCGTGTAATTTGCCGCATTTTAGTTTATTAAAGCTTAAAATCATGTTTAAATTAATATGATAAGAATAAATGTGTCTGTGTTACATTGCAAATACTAAAGGGACTTAGATTGTAATAGTTGAATGGTAAGAGGTTATAACTGTGTGTTGTAACAAACGTTTTTATAAGCAATGAACTGATGTACTGAATGAAGGACCGATGAATTGATTTGGGAATTTCCCTTCTTTTCTTAGTGTTCTCTGTTTTTTTATTGATCTTATATGCTTGATGTTCCAAAATGGTACTAGAGATTTCGTCAGTCTTCACCGTGGGTTAGGGAAACAAAAGGGTTTTATTATAGCAACAAATAGAAGCAGTGATCAAAAAACACCAATGATTCATCACAACGATGAGAAATCAGAAAATAGCCGATAAGGAACATCAGAATTTCATTTTAAGCAACAATGCCAACAAATCAGAGAAACATACAATAGAAGTAGCAAGAATCATAAACAATTTGGAAGCAGTGATCGTAGGGAATTCACAACAATTACAGATCAAGTAACAGACGATTACCATGGATTCTGCTACGGACAAGATTATGACACTGATCCAAGAAGGTACATTTAAATAGCAATGTGGCAAATTCAGTTTTTTTGTTCTGTTTATCAATGGAAAGTATATATACCTTTTCATTGATGGATTAAACCCAAAAATTGGTGATGATTTTATACAATGGCATCAATATAGTCTTCACACATTGAAAGATATGATTTCTTTAGCCTTGAAATTGGATGCCAATGAATTAGAAGATTCGTATTCTCCAAAAGTCCAATTTTTTCGCTATACATAAACATTCATACAAAGACGCCATCAAAAACCACTAATAAAAAAACACAAGAAAATTAGGTTGAAACAAATGTAAATATGAGGAAACATACCTTCCAAAATCGAAGCAACCTTCAAACACTTTGTCGAGTAACATCCAGATGGAGAGGCCTATGTAAAAATGTGACTCCCAAAAGAAAAAGAAAGAGGCAGCCGCACAGACATCGTCATGGATAGAAGAGGATGCATCCATGGAAGACAACCATCAACCCTAGCAACCTACAATGTAGGTTGTATCCTTGTATCCATGACGATGTAGGTTGCTAGGATTGGTGGTTGTCTTCCATACATGCATCCTTGTATCCATGACGATGTCTGTGCGGCAACCTCTTTCTTTTCTGTTGGGAGTCACCATTTTACATTGGCCTCTCCCTCTGGTTGGTGCTCAACAAAGTGTTTGAAGGTTGCTGCGATTTTGGAAGGTATGTTTCCTCAGATTTACGTTTGTTTCAAGCTAATTTTCTTGTGTTTTCTTATTAGCGGTTTTTGATGGCGTATTTGTGTGAATGTTTATGATCTCAATTTCTCCAATCCATTTTATCCAACCTCCTTTCTGCATATCGGCCTCTCCATCTGGTTGTGTTTGGCAAAGTGTTTGCGGGTTGCCTCGGTTTTGGATGGTATGTTTCTTCAGACACACGTTTGAATTGGTCTTCATCTGTGTTTGGTTCCTGATTACTAAAGGTTGGTGTGTTTTTGTTGTTAGTGTTAATAAGAGTTTAGTGAGGCATATTATGACCTTACACAGTTTCTCTTATGCTTTATGTAGGATCACATGGTATTTTATGAAACAATTAAGATGAAAGGTTTATGAAGTGCTATGCCCTGATGGTAAACAATCCTGCATCAAGCTATGTTGTTTCAAGATCTTTAAAAAGGGAAATCTGAGAAGACCATGTTTCAGGTAATAAGATGGTGGTAGGTAAGTGAATTGTTGGACCAAATGGGTAATTATTCAAAAATTAATACCAGATATAAAATCTGCACAAGAGCCATATAGGAAGCCAACAACATAAACTCTTCACAATTGATTGTTAAGATCAAAACTAGTATGCAAATAATAGAAGAACATACATGCATTCGGATAATCAAATGTCTGTACATGAGCAGCTATTTATAGCCCTTAAAACGGTTATGATGGCGGTTATAAGACAGTTATTTTGGCGCCATTAACCACCTTTTAACTAACTAATTCGTTAAACCCATAATAACCTTCTAGATGTGACTTGATTACATATTAACTTAAATGACCCGTTTAAGATGTAAACTTATATTTCTAACAATCTCCCCTCTAAGTTTAACATCCTAAACGTTATGATGATTCTTCACATAGCTAGTCCGCATCCGGGTGGCCAATCTCGAATTGCTTGAACCTTCCTTTTTTTTTTGTATGGCAGGTCACTTTCTTCCCTTTGCCTCACTTTCCCTTTATGTTGCCCTTTAAACTTCCTTCTCCTGCGTCAAAGGTATATGTGCCATGCTGTTTTTTCCTTTCTTTCACATTTTTGTAGAACCATTCCATTAGATCAAGATACTCGTTATAAATAAACATAAGCTTATAACCTTTCCTTGAGTCCAAACCCATATCGGCTGCTAAAAGAACCCAAAAGTTATTGTCATTCACCTTTTCTTTTCCTCCATTGATGTGCACACTTAAGTACAGATCATATAAGTTTATGGTTTGATTGTCAATTGTAGGAGGCCATAAACTTTGTTGTTTAACCACACACTTAACAAACCATTTTACCATGTCTTCAAATTTCTTTCTTAAAGTCCATTTGTTCAAACGGTTAATGTCGATGGAAACAAGAAGATCCAAGAAAATCTCCATTTCTTCTAATGTTGTAATCCTTCCGATTTCGAGAGTTTGTTCCATTTCCTTTCCTTTACCTTTCTCCTTCTTGATTTGTTCTTGTTGATCCTTGATCTCCATTTGTTCGAAGTGGTCCCACATGACCGAGATATTATCCAAATGATCAGCATCATTCCATTTGATGTTGGATTTTCTTTCTTCGGTCACATACTCTTCCGAGGCCTTTGCATCTTCTTTTACTTCGTGTTCAACGCAAACCATATATGGTTTTGTGATGACACACATCTCCCCTTCGAATGTAACCTCAAATCCTTGGTTATCAATGTTTTCAAACTTAAGACATTCCTTCCTAATCTCGGTTGATAGTAAACGGAATTCAAAGAATGAGTAGTCACATTGGAACTAATCTCAATTGATCCTTTACCCCGAAAATAGGAATTTCTTTGGTTTTTTTGTTAAAAGCTTATATTCCGAATGATGGTTTAATGGTTTTGAACAAATTTTTATTTCCACAAGCGTGCCAATTTTGTTCAAGACCAACAAACCAAGTAAATTTCCATCCTTTTCCCTCTGTTCCCGAGACCATAAACTCGGACCTAAGTGCACGATTTTCGCAAAACCTTTTGTCTTACCCGGTTGAACACAGTATGTGCATGAGTGATACTTGAATGATCTTCTCCCGTTTCTCTTGTTGATATGATTTCTGAATTTCTTCGCGGCTTCAGTCCCAGTTTTCTTACCCCTTTCTTGTTGATATGATCTTCTCCTGTTTCTCGATCTGAATTTTCTCTAATGCGATGCATAAACTCTCCATACTTGAATCCTTATGATCCCTCTCATCATCTTCTGACAATCCCCTCTGATCTCACTGATTCAGATTGTCTTTCGGATTCTTTGTAGTATTGCTTATGCCATCCATGTTCCTCGTCTGTTTCTTATTGAATAACCGGCTATGATGCCACTTATAGGAAGCCAATGACAGAAACTCTTCACAATTGATTGTTAATATCAAAACTAGTATGCAAATAATAAAAGTACATACATGCATTCGGATAATCAAATGTCCGTACATGAGCAGGTATTTATAGCCCTTGAAACGATTATGATGGCGGTTATAAGACAATTATTTTGGCGCCATTAACCACCTTTTAACTAACTAATTCGTTAAACCCATAATAACCTTCTAGACTTGACTCGATTACATATTAACTTAAATGACCCGTTTAGGATGTAAACTTATATTTCTTACAAGCCATCCGTATAAATTTATACTCAGGTTTCAAATTTAAATGCTCAGTAATATCAATAGGTCACAAAGGAGTAAATTCTAGATTAACGTGATTTAGATTTTAATAATCACTTTTTATTGTTTCGATTAATATATGTTGCCTCTGATTGTCTTATAGAGTCAGATAATTAATTTTGAACGATCGAGCTTCATACCAGCTGCTACAAAATTGGTCATATAAGGATAAAATTAGTTTTTTGGTGAAGTTTGTGCACCTACATGTGGAGAGATCCGTAGGCTGGGTGAATTCTTAGTTTTAAATTCATATAATTTATAACTTTCACCTTACTGTTATTAAGAGGACAAGCAAACTTTGGGTTGGATTGGTTATGAATGAAATTGAAAAATATAGTTTAGTTGGGTTATATACTTGTATGTATAAGGGTGTCTTAGTTTAGTTATAATAACCGCACTCCCAAAACATTAAGGTTTTGGTAAATTTATAAATAAAGTGTTATAAATAAAGGTTTATGAAATACATAGTGTTATGCGGAGTTTTTTTCCAAAAGGGCGTTGGTAGGAAAAATTATTTAACAAAATGGGTGATTTGAAAAATATTTAACAAAATGAGTGTTTTTCACTTATTTCTTTATTTATAACTAATTTATTATACCATAATACCATTTTCCTATTTTTTTAATCAATTCACTTTAGTCTCTTTAGTTTTTCTATTTTGTTTGAATCAAAAAAATTATAATAAACTAGTTAAAAATAAAGAAATAAGTGAAAAACACCTATTTTAGTGAATATTTTTCAAATCATCAATTTTGGTAAATAATTTTTACACCGATACCTATTTTTTTTTTAGAAAAAACTCGTGTTATGCGACTCGATAAAGACACGCAGGTTTAGTTTGTATTAAAAAATAAAGTTGAATTCACACGGACAAAAATAAAATACATTGGGATTTCCGAATTTAAACCCGCGGAATTCTCGTTGTCATAATCACTCAATGTCTTCGTAAATCGTCGCACGCGAGATTCGTATCTCCCCAAATCTCTCGTTCAACGGTCGTTTTGTTGAATTCAATCACTATAATTTGATCGTCTTCTTCGTCTAAGGATTCATTTTTATATTATTGTTATTTAACTTTAAACAGGAGAGTTTTTGAAGAACCGAACGAGAGGAGATCGAAGCCATGGGAAACAATCGACTAGAAGGTTCATAACCATCGTCACTGTCGTTTTCATCAGGGTTTTTTACTTATAATTTATATAAAGTTTTTAATAGATTACCATTAGGGTTTAACCTCGATCTTAATTATGTCTGAATTAATGCTTTTTTGATGTTTTTCTTTTTGCGAGGTCTGATCAAGCCAATTTCAAGAAATAGTGGAGATCGAAGACCTAATTTCTTACTTAAAACTTGCAGATGCCGATGTTTTAAGGTTTATTGCGTCTCTGGGGAGATTAATCTTTGTTTTAGATAACATTCTTCTTTGTTTGAAGCGTAAAATTGCCAAAAAAAAAAAAAAAACTTGTCTGGGGAGATTAATTTTTGATATTCTGTAGTTAAGTGCTGAAGTGAAGTTATTTAGTTCTATAAGTGTTGTGATAACATTGATATTCAGTAGTCTCTGCTAGATTGGCATGTTGATAGTAATAAATTTATTTGGTTTTCCTAGTTTTTGTTGAAAATTTAGTCTATGTTAGGAGGAACCTAGAGGATTGCATAACTTTGAGATTGAAATTAAGATAGGTTTTTCATTTTTGAAATTAGAAAGCAAACAGTGAAATGGAAGGAGTGCTATCCACTCGAAACTATTGTTGATGCAGGATTATCTCCTAATTTGAAATTTAAAAATTGAATATTTGTTTATCTTATATTGATATATATTTATCTTTAAAGTTATTCAGGTTTAGTATTAGTATTAGGTTTTGTTTTTGTGTATTATTAGTTTTTAATTGAGTTTAAATGTAAGAACATTGTTCTTGGAATCTTTGGGTTTTTATTGAAGTTTTTGATTAACTAATCTTTTTTGAGACATCTAATCGCTTCCAAAACTGCATCAACTATGTTTGCCATATTGAAATGTATGATGTTTGTAGATGTATTATCTAATGTTATAGTTATGCCAAGGAAGTTTGTGATGCAATTGCGCCAACCCAACACGATGACAACCAAAAATAGTGAAGAAGGGACAAATGGTATTTATGTTGTTGATGGCATTGGAGGTTGTTGATGCATTCATGGTATGTTTAATATACAAATGTTTAGTATTTTGAGTTTGAAGTTTGGCTTATCATGATAAAGCTTGTTTCATGTGATTCAGTCTCCTCATTATGATTCATATGATGCATCATTAGTCATTACATGCACCCCATGTTGACATCACTAAATATGCATGCAATACCTCACCCATTCCTAGTAGGAAGTCTATTGCTAGTATGCTACTAGGTTTTAGTTCACCACTCGATTTTTTGGTGACAATGATACTTTATTATGTAAGCTTCTTTAACCAACATATCATAACCTATCCAAACTTTAAAATTTACTCTCCTTGACTTTGAATAAAGTTATTTTAACCAACATATCATCATGTCATATCTAACCAACTTATCATAATGTCCTATCTTATTAAGAGCTATTAACATAGACTTTCATTACCACATCCATTTGCCTCATGTAAACATTATGTCCTTTGTCTTTGAATGAGCAGCAAAGTTGCTACAAGACATTAGGTAGAGAATGGTATACGAATGGTATACTCTCACAACTCTTTCTGACTACTTTAAAGAAAGCAGTGACTAACTCTGACTTCTAAAATTTCAAAGTGTGTATTATTTTGTAATTTAATTGCTGATCTGGCCATCTGGGTTGTAATTTTTTTTGTGATTTTTGATCCAAAATTCCAAATGTTACATGTTCAACATTTAGCTTGATTTAGCAGTTAAGTGGTCTTGTGTATTCATGATAGTAGCATCTCAGACTCAAAGTTCCCAAGATGTTAACATGATCACTATTGTATTATCCTATCCTTTCTTTTTACAATAATACATGGTTATGCAACAATTTTCTTCAGTTTAGTTGTAAAAGTAGAGGTGTTTAATTTGCTAGATTTCAGTATTTTTCTGCATCTTCTGTTTCTGATACAACACCCACACAGTTGAAAATTTATTCTAGAAGGGGTCGCAACAAATCAAGTTCGAACAAGGACGGGTTAGAATTAAACGTGCTGGAGCAGCTTGACTTGATTTATGGAGCCGGGTTTGACCCATTTCATCCTTTGCGAGAGACTGGGAAATTAACTGGAGTGAGTGGTGCTGAAAAGAAGGAAGTAACCGACTAAAGTGGTGTTTTTAGTTATCGTATTTCATTTTTCATGTTCTTGTCTTGTTTTTGTTAATTATCAACTTTGTTGGTTGTTTTGGAGATTGCCTATCTCGAATCAGGGTTGTTATTAGTAAAATCCTTCAGTTGTTTGTTTTAAGATCTATCAATTGGTTCCATTGCCGGGATACCATTTTCTGCTAATAGTGTGGCAGCTCTGTTTTGCAAAGAGATCGTTCGTTTACATGGTTATCCTTGCTCCATTGTGTCTGATAGGGATACCATTTTTCTTAGCAATTTTTGGCAGGAACTTTTCAGGTTGGGTCAAACTACACTCAAGACGAGTACGAGCTACCATCCTTAGACAGACGGGCAAACTGAAGTTGTTAATCGTTGTTTAGAAGCCTATCTTCGTTGTTTTGTGATACGAACCCGGGACGAGATCCAAGTTAGTACGGGTCAGAATTAGAGGCAAATGTAAGGCGGGAGATGTAGAGTTCAAAATTCAAGGAGTGGGGGAGTTGGTCCACGAAGTCAGGGATTTGGGGAAGTTAGGGAAACCACTGTTCTAATGTTTAGTATAAGTATTGTTGCTCTAGGTTATTTTTTGGTTGTTCATGTTAATTTTATTGGGTTTATACCTTGTACTCGGAGACTAGCCTATCTCGAATCGGGCCAACTTTGTTCTTATTTTCAGTAATCTAAATCTTAGATTTCTAGTTTCTATCAATGGTTCCGTTGACGGGAAACAAAACAACACCTTCTACCGACGGTAATCCACCTAAGAGCAGCGGTTCAAACTCCGATTTTGTTGCTGACCAGTTGGCAGCCATTGCTGCTCGATTAGATTCTCTGTTATTATTAATGAAGGATGAGGTTGTAACACTCAAGATTTTGATGTACGGATCACCCCTCACGAGCAATGATCAATGCGGTGATTTTGAGTATCGCCCTGAATGTCACAAACGTTTTGATGATTTTTGGGATGACAAGGAACTTGAAGATGTGCCACAAGATTCATTAACAAATATGGCCAAGGAGATCGCGACAGGTGACAGTACTATGTCTGGTGTCGTAAGAGCTCTTGAGAGCGATACTCTTGAAGTACTTGATGAGAAACACGCAGGAGAAATTCAAACAAACAAAGCCCAACAAGTATTGCTGGACGGCTACCCAAAAAACAATCTCGAAATCTCCGCTAATTTCAGTGATACGAGTCAGTTTTTGTTACTACCGGAAGTCATCGGCGCATCACCGGCGGAATCAGAGGTTCAAAATGGTTGTGGCTATTCTCGGCTTTCTAAACAATTATACGACAATGGATTTTGTTGTATTCCTAATATTGATTTCTCGAAAGTGGTGATAGGAGATATGTTGAAATGGAATGTGCATTCTTATCCTTGTATGTGGTGGAGGGTCATGGATATGACACGTGTGCAGTTTGCAAATAAGTCATTTGCTTTGACTAGTCAAAAAATTTTGGATTATGTGATATATGATAAAGTTGATGGTCAACTTGGTCAACCCTTTCTCCCAAATAATGGCCATGCATTTCACCAGCTAACTTTTGACACGTGTGAAGGCTGGATACAATGGGAAGACCTACTTACAAGTGAAGGAGCTCAAAAGAAAATTGGTGAAAATGGAAATAAGAAAACTAATTTTTCTTCAAAACCAAAGAAAAAAAGAAACTGGAAAAGAATTAAGGCAGCACCTGTTGCTCATATGTCCATCACAAAAGATCGGAAAATTGACCGTCAGTTTCAATTGCTTATCACGCTTTGTTGGGTTCATGAAGCAGGTCATCCTACAATTGAATTACATATTGCTTGGTGCGACCATTCGCTGCAAGAAGCAACTCGGGGAGACAACGACGTTTACAAAATCCTTGTGACACAATACGACTCAATGCACTCTTTGGCTGAAGAGACATCTCGATGGGTTTATGATACTGGTCAACAAATATTGCATCAAATTTTTCCATATCGACTTGAGGACAAGTCGTGTCTTCGGGCAGGAAGTATTGATACGAACCCGGGACGAGATCCAAGTTAGTACGGGTCAGAATTAGAGGCAAATGTAAGGCGGGAGATGTAGAGTTCAAAATTCAAGGAGTGGGGGAGTTGGTCCACGAGGTCAGGGATTTAGGGAAGTTAGGGAAACCACTGTTCTAATGTTTAGTATAAGTATTGTTGCTCTAGGTTATTTTTTGGTTGTTCATGTTAATTTTATTGGGTTTATACCTTGTAATCGGAGACTAGCCTATCTCGAATCGGGCCAACTTTGTTCTTATTTTCAATAATCTAAATCTTAGATTTCTAGTTTCTATCATTTTGCTCATGAACAACCAACCAAATGGAGCTCTTTTCTTGCATGGGCTGAATATTCTTACAACACTGGATTCCACACTTCAACAGTTCAACTCGCACAACTCCATTCAATATAGTTTATGGCAGAGATCCTCCACTGTTACAGCCCTATGTTGCCGGTGATACTAATAATGCAGAGCTTGAACAACAGTTGCTGGCTCAAGATGACATGTTACAGCTCATACGTGCTAATTTACAAAAAGCTCAGGATCGAATGAAAGCTCAAGCGAATCAACATCGAAGGGATCTCTCTTTTGCGGTCGGTGATGCCTTTTTTCTCAAAATTCAACCCTACAGGCAGCGCAATCTATCCAAGAAACGTTGTGAGAAGCTCTCCCCTCTGTTTTTTGGTCCATACTTTATCATCAAAAGAGTGGGCAAAGTTGCTTATGAACTAGCATTTCTGCGGATTCTCGTATTCACCCCGTTTTTCATGTGTCTATGCTAAAGCCAGCTCGTGGTACTATCCCCTCTTCTCCAATTCCTCCACTACCTATTAACCAAGATTGGGAACTGCAACTACAGCCGGCCAAAGTTTTGGATCATCGTTGGCTTTATGCTCATAACAAATCCACCTTGGAATTGTTGGTTTCATGGGATTCTAGACCTACGGAGGAAGCTACATGGGAGGATTATGATCTACTAGTAGGCCAATTTCCTCACTTTCGACTTGAGGACAAGTCGTTTTATCGGCAGGGTAGTAGTGATACAACACCCACACCGTTGAAAGTTTATTCTAGAAGGGGTCGCAACAAATCAAGTTCGAACAAGGACGGGTTGGAATTAAACGTGCTGGAGCAGCTTGACTTGATTTATGGAGCCGGGTTTGACCCATTTCATCCTTTGCGAGAGACTGGGAAATTAACTGGAGTGAGTGGTGCTGAAAAGAAGGAAGTAAGTGACTAGAGTGGTGTTTTTAGTTATTGTATATCATTTTTCATGTTCTTGTCTTGTTTTTGTTAATTATCAACTTTGTTGGTTGTTTTGGAGATTGCCTATCTCGAATCAGGCTTGTTATTAGTAAAATCCTTCAGTTGTTTGTTTTAAGATCTATCAATTGGTTCCATTGCCAGGAAATCGAAGGAAACATGGGGCAGACCCGGAGTGAAGGTAGCGGTTCAGTCCCAGAACCGACAGTTGGCCAAGTCGCAAATCAATTAACGGCGATCATGTCTAAATTGGAGTTGATGGAATCCTGGAAAGAGGATCTCACTAATTTGAAGCGGCAGTTCGAGAACAAGGAGAAATCAGGACCTAGTGGAACCCGATATGATGATGGCGAATCCAGTTTCAACACATCCAATCGCAGGCCTTTCCACAAAATCGACTTTCCCACTTTCAGTGGGGGTGATCCCAGGGGTTGGATTTTGAAAGCTGAAAAATATTTCAGGTTTTACAACACTTCGGAAGAAGAAAAGGTGGACATCGCAGCAATGCATTTAGAAGATGACGCTCTGGATCTCTACTCTTGGTTATCATCCGAACAAGCAATAGCTTATTGGGATGAATTGACCTTGGCATTCCAGAAGCACTATGGGCCTCCTGAATTCCAAAACCCAGATGAATATCTCATCAGTGTTCGTCAAACAGGTTCTGTTCATGATTACCGACAAGAGTTTGCTAGGCATGCTTCCAGGGTTACAAACTGGCCTGATCACTGCTTGCTAGGGGTTTTTTTACATGGTCTGAAAGAAGAATTGAAATCGGATGTTCGTATACACAAACCACGAACCGTGTACAAGGCGGTGAGTTTAGCTTTGGAGTTTGAATCAAAACTTACCACCCTTAAACCGACAAAATACTCTCAAAATACCCTGAAACCCGAAGCCAAACCTTTTACCCCAACTTCCTACCCTACCAACACCTCTTCTAAACCAGAAACCAAACCCTCCCCCCGAATTTCTGACCCGGAAAAGCAAGCCCGATTTCTCAGAGGAGAATGTTTTCGGTGCGGGGACAAATACGGGCCAGGCCACCGTTGCAAAATAGGTACGTTTAAGCTACTGGAAGCGGAGGAAGAAACTGAAAAGAATCCGGTATTGGAAGAAAGAGAAGTGGAGGAAAATCCGGAAGAAATGGCTGAAATTAGTTTGCACGCCATTTTCGGTAAATTTCACACGACCACAATGAAAATTCATGGTATGTTAAACTCCACAGAAGTTCTTATACTTACTGATAGTGGATCAACCCACAATGATTAATGAGCATCCAAATTCCAATCTCTCTCTCTCTCTCTTCTTCTTCTTTCTTTTCTTTTATAGTAATGAAGATCATATTTATTAACGCATTTTTATCATTTGTTGCCTGGCTATTCTTTTTCTACCCGCATGGCATCTTGAGATTTCAGCCTACAGCTTACAAGAATTGTTTTTCTGTTTTGTTGATAAAATGCTAGTTCAATTCATTATAAAAGTATATGCCAATGTGTTAATAGTCAATGGTCTTAAACTTAACATAGTATAGAATATCAAGGTTCCTGATTTTATATGAGGGCACATTAGTATAAAATTATAAATATGCATATATTTTTTTTAAACTGAGTTGTGTGTAGATGGACTTTAAAAGTGGTGTAAGGAATAAGTAAAAGAAATCTATGAAAAATCTTAAGATTAGTTCCTATTATATGTTTTAAAGGGCTTTAGTGGTAAAATCACAATTACGAGGCTTAAATTAGGTGGACAATATATTAGAAACATACAGACACAAGCCAGATTATTATCTTAGAGAGTCAGATTATTAATTTTGAACGATCGAGCTTCATACCCACTGCAACAAAACTGGTCATATACGGATATAATTAGTTTTTTGGTCTAAGTTTGTGCAGCGACAGTTGCAGAGAGCCGTAGACTGGGTGAATTCTTTTTGCAAGTTTTAAGCTCATAGAATTTATAACTCTTACCTTACTGTTATTAAGGGAACAAACAAACTTGGGTTGGATCAGTTATGAATGAAATTGAAAATTTTGCTTTGTTGGGTTATGCAAGTATAGGAAAAAGAAGTTAGTTTTTTATTTAAAAGTTAGGTTGGTTGGATTATATGAATAATGTTTTCTTAGGTAAGTTACAATAACCCCACTCCCTAAACATTAAGATATGGTAAGTTTATGGAATACATAGTGTTAGGTACAAAAAAGTAAACATGATGAGAGAGGGATTTAAAGTGTTATAAATTAAGGTTTAACCCCGGAAGCTTTCGCTTTCGCTTCATTTGATGGTCAAAGGCTAATTAATGCTAATTTTAAATATTCCCCGGGGGGGTGATTGATGTCTCGTACGTTACCCATAATATGTGGAGGTATTAACGTAATTTCATAGTCATTCGGCCTTAATGTTACGTGAAGAACGTAAGCCTAATGATGGAACAGAAAAACATCCAATGTTTCAAAATAGGCTCATATTTACTTTGTTACAAATCTTTTCTTTTTGTCCTTTAAACCTTTTATTTGCAGCAACCATGGTTGTAGAAGTCGCTAGGCGCTAGTCGGGCGGTGAGGTACCGCCTAGGGATTAATTGGGATTAATCGGCGCGAGGTGGATTGGAATTTTTATATGTAATTTTATTATATACACACACATCAATATCAATAATTTAATATACTACTTCAAATAATTTAAAAAATAAACTTAAACATACTAAGTCAAGCACTTTAAAGCTCAAACTTAAAAGTTCAAAGATGAAAGATGAATTTCGATGTTAAGTGGCTAGATTCGATGTTTCGGAGACATATTAAGGATTTTGGGTTGAGAAATGTTTAAATAATCATGAAGTTGGTCCCTTTTTACTATAAAAAAGTCACAAAAAATAAAAATAAAATAAAAAACCTGACTAACTAGGCCCCGCCTAGGCCGCTTTGGCACCGCCTAGCCCAAAATCGACACAGTAGAGCCGCCTAGGGCGATTTTTACAACAGTGGCAGCAACATGAGTCCAACAAAAGTCTGGACTGGGAGCTATTGGATCACAAAATAGCATGGGAAACTTCTATGGCTACAGGTCGGCTTCTTTGGACCATCAGTGTCATTTAACTAGGTCAGACTGTGTTTATTACTTTATGCTCTTAGTTTGTTTCCCATAAAAACAGAATTCGTCGTTTAGATATTCAGTCGCAATAGAGTTTCCTTGCATCCTAAGTTTCAACATAGGCTAAAATTGAATATCACAGAAAACATCTACGATTCAACTTGGATTCTAAAGACCATTAGTAACCATTTAACCAGATCAGATTTCATATATTTAGTTCTGATAACATGTGCTCACAAGCTTATAATAACAAGTATCAATATTGCGTTTTTAGTCCATATTAGGTAAGTTTCTTTTCACGGTTTGTCATTGTACCTCATGCCTAATCAATAAACTGCAGGAGATATAATATATGTGAAAATAAGGGCGGGATTTTTAGTGGAACCATAGTTATATGCAATTGTGTTGCTTAATTATTTCATTTGTTTTTTAGCGTTGTCATGTGATCCAGTTGCTTGCAATCTTGACTTAGCTAGTGCAAATAAAAGGTTATGAGGCCCCTTAATAACAGTGAGGTAAGAGTTATAAATCATATGAATTTAAAACTTGCAAGTTTACAATGGTAGGTTATGAAAAACACGAATGAAATAATTTAAGCAACACAATTGCATATAACTATGGTTCCACTAAAAATCCTGCCCTTATTTTCACATACATTATATCTCATGCAGTTTATTGATTAGGCATGAGGTACAATGACTAACTCTGATAAGAAACTTACCTAATATGGACTAAAAACGTAATATTGATACTTGTTATTATATGCTTGTAAGCACATGTTATTAGAACTAAAGATATGAAATCTGACCTGGTTAAACGGTTGCTAATGGTCTTGAGAATTAAATTTGCAATCGTAGATGTTTTATGCGCTATCATGTAATCAACGTTAGCCTATTCTGAAACTTTGGATGCAAGGAAACTCCATTGGGAATCTGAATATCTAAACGAAGTGTTTTTTATCCATGCTAGGTAAATTTTCTTCCATAACTTACCATTGTACACTTGTACCTAATAAGTAAACTGGAGCAAATATAATAAATCCGAACGTAGGTCTAAAATCTTGAATTGAGCTATAGTTATGTGACCCGCCGCAATGCGCGGCCATCGCATCCTAGTCTATATACAAATTACAGCTAGCAATAGTAACAAGATCTCACCCCAAAGATCCGATTCATTTAAAAATGTGGTAATATCCGGCCGACTTATACCATATATCATATATGAGATGAGACAGAAACATCAAAGTTTCATTTCTGAAGCGACCAAATTGGCGAAGATGAACAACCGGAAGATGGCAACACATTGTCGTTGTCTTCTACATCTTCGTTTAGGGTTACGATTAGGGTTACGATTGGGACTAAACTATATGTTGCACTTGTCCTCCTGTATGGGACCATGGGTTCTAGGGTTTTCGAAGCTTTGGGATCCTCATCTTATTTCATTTGTATACAAAATTACCGGAATCAAGAGGTTTTGCCATTGTGTTCACCGCTGGAACTGATTGATTTGAAGACCAACTGACGTTTGCTGCTTGGTTTATTGATATGAATTTAGATATTTTGATGATTAGGTGTAATTTGAAAAGTAGATACATGTATTGATGGAGTTCCAAAAGCATTGAGATGCTTAGATCAAAGGTAAAACAAAATTTAGGCATGTTAACACTGCATTTTTTTGGTCAGTTTTTTGCTTAGAATCGTAATAATCTTCAATTGCATTGAGTGAATGATGCTTGTGTTTGAGTGATAATCTTCAATCTTCAGGCCCGTGCCATTTGTTGTGGCTGTTCACTGTTTCTTGAACGTATTGTTTCATTTAGCTGTATTATTATGGTAGAAGACATGAAGGTATGGATTGAAAAGTCTGATGGTAAAGATTTTGGTTGGTGGAAGATGCAAATTGAGGATTCGCTAGCTCCGAAAGGCTTGGATATGGTTTTGGGCGAGAAACCAAAAAATTAACAGCAGCTGATTGGGAGATTTTGGATAAGAAGGCCAAGGCAGTTATTAGATTTTCGCTGACGAAGGATGCTACATTCAACATTCTGAAGAAGACCTCAACCTCAACATAAGAGATAATGGATGTGTTATCTAATATGTACGAAAAGCCTTCGGCAACTAATAAAGTTTTCTTGATTCGAGAGCTAGTTAACACAGATGAATCGGCAAACTTTGTTAACTACGTAGGTGATGTCCGGACGAGATAGGGTAAGATACTTTTGAGCCCCCACAATCTAGCGATACTTGACTGGGTTGTCAAAGGGAGCTATCACCAATTTCAAGATTGGTTGTGGTAGTGATGGTAGTAGGCTTGGGTTTGGCGGTAGAAAGTCCCGCTCGAGTAAGGAGCTCCGGGACATACTTCCGCTGAGATAACAGATTACCATTACTATGTGACCTCAACACCCAAAAAGTATGTAATCATCATTCATCCCCATATCCTGAATAGCAAAGGTGGAGCTGAGACTCTGCACAATGTGATCAATGGCCCGTAGATTACTTCCTGTCAGGATAATTTCATCGACATAGACAAGCATATATAACAACGTACTTCGGTCGGCATAGATAAAAAGATAAGGGTCAGTTTTGGAGCCCTTGAAGCCAATAGAGAGTAAGGCAGTGGAGAGCTGGTGAAACCAAGCTCGCGGTGCCTGCATGAGACCATACAACGACTTATGAAGAAGGCATACATGATCCGGTTTTTGTGGGTCAACAAAACCGGGTGGCTGCTGTAAATAGACTGTTTCCTGAAGATCACCATGCAAAATTGCATTTTGCACATTCAACTGATGTAGAGGCCATTTTTGTGTAACAGCCAAGGATGGTGGGTTCAGTAGAGAGTGTTTGGGCTCGGTGTGAAAAGAAGCTGGTGTGTATTTGTCAGATTTTTTTTGGGTTTGGCCGAAGGTTAGGAGGTCTGGTTGAAGGTCGGTTTGAGAAGCAGAGGTGACAGTTGGGGGTGGTGGTTGGAGCAGTTGTAAGGTGCATGGTTGGTTTGAGAAGGGATGGGGCTGATGGATAAGATGGGAAAGGCGGGGCCACAGGGATAGTGTCTGGTATGGTTGTAGTATGCAGTGTGTAAATTATGGGCTGAGTGCGAGGGCCAGGCTGTTTATGTCGACGTTGGTAGGTGCATAGAGGAGTGGGAGTATGTGATTGAGCTGGTAAGTCATTGGGAAAGGAGGAGAAATAGGGATCAGGGATTGTTTGGAGTGTAAGAAAGGAGGGGAGCTGAAAAGGGAAGAATTGTTCGTGAAACTGGACATGTTGAGCAATGTAAACTCGATTGGAAGTAGGGCTAACGCACCTATAGCCATGATGGGATGGACTACATCCAAGAAACACACAAGGAGTGGATCAAAAATCCATCTTGTGTTTGTTGGAGGGACGAAGGTGGGGAAGCATTGACATCCAAAAATTCGGAGAAAGGAAAAATTTGGTTGATGGTGAAAAACTTGTTCAAAAGGAGAGACAGAAGGATTGGTGCGAGAGAGCCGATTTATGAGATAAACAGTAGCTTCAAAAGCAAAGTGCCAGAAAAGTTTTAGAACATTTGATTGGGCGAGTAGAGTAAGGCCAGTTTCAACGACATGTTGGACTAATCTTGTAATTATCAAATAGTTTAAGTGTTAAAGTTAGATTTAGTTTTAATTATTTTGGATTTATTTTATTGAGTTTTTTAAAGTTTAAAGTTGGATTAGATTAAATTAGTGGGCAGTGTTTTTAGGGATAAAGTTTTGGTTTTTTGTGTCTTTGTTTTAGTATAAATAGAGTTAAAGGTTTTAGGTTAAATTGTACCAAAGTTAATACTCCATAAAATATTGTGAGTTTCCAATTCGTATACCTAATATTTGTCTTTGAGTTCTGATCAAGAGGGCAGCAGGCTTTTAATTGGTATCAGAGCCTGAGAGCTCGATCAAGATATCACCGGCGATAGGGAAGATAACCGCAACAATGGTTCGACAAATTTACGAGACTGATTTGTTCGCTCAGGGACTTGCGATCGGAAAAAGTAATCAACGACGGGTCTCGGTGTAATCGTCAACCAAGAGTGTTGACGGGAGGAGAAACCACAATCAAGTACGTGAACCAGGCGAAGATTGAAGGCTCGGTCAAAGACGACGACTTGTTCTAGGACAATTCGAAGAGTCGTCTCAAGCAGTTGGGCTTCAATCATTGAAGGCTTGCTCCAGGTAATTGAAATCACATATTTGTTTGCGTGTTGACACTGAATTCGAAGAAGAAAAACACAGTCCCTATTTCTGCGTTAAAACTAAATCACGACTCTGAGTGAATCGAACAGCTCTGCGTGTGGGGATAAAGAGGAGACTTGTGTGGGAAAAGGAGTAATTGAACCTGTGTGGGAGTAATCAAACCTGTGTGGGAGTAATCAAACCTATGTGGGATATTTGAGTGCAATTAGAACCTGTGTGGGAGGTACTAGAAACTTTGTGGGAATTTAAATCCTGTGTGGGCTGAGTTGCTATTATGGCAGAAGGTGCAATTGTACCGGCTAGAGAACAATCAAGCATCTCTTCAATGTCCAAAGTTAACATCCACAAACTATACAAACATGGGCAATTTTGGTTGAATCGATCTTGCAAGCGAACGGGTTACATGAAGCCATTGATCCGATAACCAGAGTAACAGTAGACCAAAAGAAAAAGTTTACCACACGAGCTTTTATTCTTTAATCCTTACTAGAAGATATATTGCTACAAGTAGCAAAACATTCCGAGGCTAGAGACGTATGGGAGTCAATTAGGGTTCGGTTTCTAGGAGCGGATCGGGTACAAAAGGCAAGACTTCGAACTCTTAGAACCGAATTGGAGAGGCTTCACATGGGAGAAAGTGAGTCGATAGATGAATTTTCGGGAAAGATATTGGCGCAAGTAGCAAAGTTTAAAGACCTTGGTTCATCAATCGAAGAAGAGGTTGTGGTGAGAAGGTTGCTTAGTGCGGTTCCTACAAAATTCATGCCAATTGTCGTTGCGATCGAGCAATTTGCTGATGTTGATGATATGCTTTTTGAGGAAGCTCTGGGTTGGTTAAAAGCCTATGAGGAGAGAGTTAAAGTGTATAATGTTAATGATCAAGAAAAATTATTGCTTTCTAAAACTGATGAACAAGAGAAGAAAGAAAGTCTTGTTGTGAAAGTTGTGAACGAGGGTGCTCAAGTCAAAGCAATAGTGGAAGGGGTATAGGTCGTGGTAGAGGACGAGGTCGGTTTCGACCCAATGAAGACCGAGGTGAAAGAGGTGCAAATAGAGATAAAAGCTACATTTGATGTTACAATTGTCAAGAGTATGGTCACTATGCGTAGGAGTGTCCAAAGTCAAAGCCAAAGGAAGAAGAAGCCAATTTCATTCAAAATAATAATGTTAGGCCAGCACTATTGTGATCAAGGAATGAGCATTACAAGATTAGGGAGGTGATTGTTGGACTAATCTTGTAATTATCAAATAGGTAAAAGGTTAAAGTTAGATTTAGTTTTAATTTTTTTGGATTTATTTTATTGAGTTTTTTAAAGTTTAAAGTTGGATTAGATTAAATTAGTGGTTTGTTTTTTTTAGGGATAAAGTTTTGGTTTTTTGTGTCTTTGTTTTAGTATAAATAGAGGTAAAGGTTTTAGGTTAAATTGTACCAAAGTTAATACTCAATAAAATATTGTGAGTTTCCAATTCGTATACCTAATATTTGTCTTTGAGTTCTGATCGAGAGTGCAGCAGGCTTTTACATGTCGATGGCGTCGTTCAACGAAGCCATTCTGTTGACTGGTGTGTGGACACCATAGGCGGTGAATGATCCCAAGGGAAGAGAAAAAAGTAGAAAGGTTGCGAAATTCCCCACCCCGATCTGTTTGAACTGTTTTTAATTTAGTGTTTAACTGACGTTCAGCCATAACAAGAAAGTGTTTGAAAGTTTCATACATAGCAGATTTACATGTTAAAGGAAAGAACCACATAAACCTAGAATAATTATCAACACACAATAAAAAATAATGGTGACCATCAAAAGAAGTAACTAGAGCAGGGCCCCGCATATCACAAAATATTAAATCCAAAATATTCTTACGTTTATAAGTAGATGGTAACAAATGAAGTTTGGATGATTTTCCAATGGAACAAGAGTTACAAAGTGGATTCAAACTATTATTTAAACAAGTAAATGATATATAGATAACATAGAAAACAAAAGTTGATGATGCGTCCGAGTCGATGATGCCAAGTTGTTGGATAGACCTTTGTGGAAGAAAACATGACTTTAGAATCTGATTGAACACGAGGAAGACGAAAAGAGTATAGGCCATGAGTGCTTGGACCCGTGAGGAGGGTAATATGTGTAGACTTGTCCTTCACAGCAAAAAAAGTTGAGTAAAATTCAAAGAATACATTATTATCAAGACAAAAAATTTGAACAAAAAGTAGATTTTTTTTTTTTATAATTTTGAAGGACATGTAAGATGCTGGATAAAGAAAAGGGTTTGTTGGGTGAGTAAAATTGAAACTGCCAAGATGAAGTATGGGAAGTGCCTTAGCATCACCAACATAAAGATTATCCTCCCCATGATAGGGTTCAAAAGTTTCGGAGCTCGAGAGATCTGGTGCAACATGATTTGTGGACCCCATGTCAGGAAGCCTGAGGAAGATGATTGTGAACGGAAGTCTGCATAGTTAGCTGATGGATGCCTTCCCCCAATAGTAGAAAGATCATGATTAGGGCATTGAGAGGGAACGTGGCTTATGCCACTCTTGATGCATGTTGCATAAATTGTGTTCCGAGTTGAAGCCCAACTGAATTGGCTTCAGTTACCACCCCCTTGTGATCAATTTCCTTGGTTCTGACCGGTGTTGTGGTAGTTGTTGCGTCCCCATCCATGAATTTAGGGCTGTCATAACTGGTCTCGCACGACCTGTTAAGACACGACACGTTAAGACACGTAACACGAAATAGCTAGACACAAACACATCACGAAAACTTATTGTGTCTGTTTTTCCAAAAACGAACATGACCCTTTAAAAACATGTAAACACGAAAGGACACGTAAGGAATTTGTTCACAGTTAAAACTATAAATGACCCGTTAAAGAACTTGTTAAAGACTTGTTAAAGAACCTGTTAAGGAACCCGTTAAGGAACTAGGGTTAGAATATTAGAAGTTTTTAAGAGGTATTCGTTTACCTACCTATTTTATTATATTATTTATTTTTAATTTTTAATTTTAAACAGGTCTTAACAAGTCTTAACGGGTATTAATGTGTCCTAACAGGTCTTAAAGTGTCGCCCTGTTCTAGACACGAAACATGTTAAGAGTAAATACGAAACATGTTAAAGTTGTGTCGTGTTAGCGTGTCCGTGTCTGAAATTGCCAACCCTATCCACGACCACGGTTGTTACTAGATATGTTTGTGTAAAAAGCCTGAGAAGCTGGCATTGATTGTGTAGGCTGGAGTTGAAGTCCAAGTTGACCCATAAGTTGTTGAAGGGCTTACTGGTTGGAATAGGTTCAATTGGTGAAGCCTACAATAATAATTTTGTTTGTGTGGTCATTCATGGTTTTATATTCATCAGAGGCATCCTCTCTACTTTTGCAAATCTAGCATTACAAACCAATGGTCTAATTTTTTAAAGGATGGTACAAAATTGCAAAACAATAATGGGAAATGGTTTAATAGTACTATAGTAGAAAATATTATATCTACATATAAATCAGATGCTGGAAATGTTTTTTTCAGAAGTGGGTCAACAGCAGGGAAATGGTTGTCAGTTGTGTATAGGCCATCAGCTAGAAATAAGATTATGATTTTATATGGTTATGTTCCTTGTGCTCACAAACTTGCTAAAGTGTGCCATATGGGTGCAATTTTTGGCTATTTACTTGTGATTCCACTACATGTGCCCCTTTGTTAGTGCGATAAAGTGATGAAGATGAGAATCATTGAAGGATTATTTCTCCTTATCACCTTGGCTTTTTGCATTATCTAATTCTCAAACCCGAGAAGCTTTCAATAAATGCTTTAAGGTTAGTAGAATACCTCATCTTTTATATTTTGATCTTCTTGAAGAGTTACATTTTCTTTCGATGACCATGAGAACCCACTTACGTGGTAAACCCACGGGTCTCCCCAATACACGACTAACCGAGATGAATAGGTGAAGTGTGCTCCAAGCAACCAGGTCGGTGGCCTCCAAAGAAAATTGCTCTAAGTGGGGATTGAATTTGAGACATATAGGTTGTCTCTCCTCCACCCATGACACCACTTCATTGGAGGTCAGAAGTGTTGCCTTTTTTTATGACCGTGAGAATCCACTTATGTGGTAAACTACATGGCCCCTCCAAAACCCGACTAACCAAAAGGAATAGGTAAAGCGCGGCCTGTTGAAACGTGAATCAGAATTGTATTCTCATTAATTCCAAAGGATTACAATAAGATCTATATATAAAACTAGATATTACACTTGACTGCCATCTCTAAATATAAATGACAAATATAAACTAAATATTATTATTATTATTATTATTGTCTAACATTTCCCCGCAAGTTGAGGGCGGGGAACGACCTGCAACTTGGACCTTAACATCAGGAATCTTTGTGATGATAGAGGTTTCGTGAAAATGTCTGCGATCTGATCATTAGTAGATATGAACTGAACCTTTAATTTTCCTTGAGCTACCCTTTCTCTCACGAAATGGAAATCAACCTCCACATGTTTGATACGGGCATGAAAAACGAGATTAGCAGAGAGATAGGTTGCTCCCAGATTATCACACCAAAGAGTTGGTGAGGACTGGGAAGTGATGCCAAGTTCATTCAGAAGAGCTTCCAGCCAAGTTAATTCTGCAACGGTGTCAGCAAGGGCTTTGTATTCCGGTTCAGTCGAGGAGCGTGATACGGTGCGTTGTTTTCTTGCATTCCATGATATGAGATTAGATCCCAAGTAGATGGCATATCCCCAGTGGACCAACGGTCGTCAGGGCGACCTACCCAGTCAGCATCAGAATATGCTTTAAGAGTTGTGTTCCAAGTAGCATCAGTAAAGGCTTGAAGAGTGAAGAGTGGAACCTGAGTCATGCCGAATGAAGAGACCAAAATGAGAACTACCTTTAAGGTAACGCAAAATCCTTTTGACTTCGAACCAGTGATTTTTTGTGGGGGCATGCATAAATTGACACACTTTATTCACTGCAAATGTGATATCAGGTTTTGAGAGAGACGCATATTGGAGGGCGCCAACAACCTGACGATATTGAGTGGGATCTGGTAAAGGAGAACTATCACCGAGAGATAAATTTTGGGAGCTGCTCATCGGTGAAGGGACTGATTTGCAGTCAGAGAGTCCGGCTTTGGCAAGCAGGTCAGAGATGTACTTTCGTTGAGAGAGAATGATGTTTTTGCCATGGGACACAATTTCAATGCCCAAAAAATAATGTAAATTTCCCAGATCTTTAACCGCAAAGGATGAACTCAGTTGAGAGATGACATTGTTGATGGCTGGGGTATTATTGCCAGTGACAATGATGTCATCAACATAAACGAGAACATAAACTAATGTGCCCTTTGACTTCATAATGAACAGTGATGGATCTTTTTTGGAGCCCATAAACCCAATATGATGAAGTGCAGTTGATAAACGATGAAACCAGGCCCGTGGGGCTTGTTTAAGGCCATATAAAGATTTGTGAAGTAGGCAGACATGATTTGGATGATTTTTGTCAACAAAGCCAGGTGGTTGCCTGAGATTAACAGTTTCTATTAAGTCACCGTGAAGGAAGGCATTTTGAACATCCAATTGTCTTAGAGACAATTGATTTGTGACAGCAAGGGATAAAATGACTCTAATGGTGGAAGCCTTAATGACTGGAATAAATGTTTCTTGAAAATCAACACCAGGTTTTTGGTTAAATCCTTTTGCGACTAGCCGAGCTTTGTGACGAGTGATTTTGCCATTTTGATCCTTCTTAAGGCGGTATACCCACTTTGAATCAATGACATTTGTGTTTTTGACACGAGGAACAAGAGACCATGTTCCATTCTTAGAAAGAGCATCAAACTTTTCATGCATGGTTTGACGCCACTCTGGGTACCGGTTAGCGACGGGAAAGGAGGTGGGTTCAAAAAATGAAGATGAGCTGGTAGATGTGTGATAAGCCGAAGGAGTATAACGAGATGGAGGTTGAAGATTAGGTCTTAGATTGGCAGGTTGAGATCTGGAAGGTTTAAGAGGTGGAGCAGGAGCTGGAGGAGGCTGTTGAACTGGCTGGGCCTGCATGGCAGGTTCTGGATTGGGTTGGGGAGCCGGAAGTTGGGTGTCATGAGTAGGGGAAAGGGGCTGGTTGGCCTAGGAAGAAGAAGAGGGCTGATTAGAGTGTGTTGGAGTGATAGATGAAGGAGAAAAGGCTGAAACAAGTGTAGGAAAAGTGGAATAATAAGGGTCAGTTGAAGGTATCGGATTTGTTGAGACTGGATGAATGAAAGGAAAGAGTTGTTCATTGAATCGAACATGTCTTGCAATATAAATACGCTCAGTTTGAAGACCAAGACAACAATATCCGTGATGAACAAGGCGGTAACCGAGAAAGACACATGGAGTAGATCGAAAATCCATTTTGTGTCTATTATAGGGGCGTAGGTAAGGAAAACATTGACAACCAAATACTCGAAGAAACGAATAATTTGGTGGTCGTTTGAAAATAAGCTCAAAAGGGGATTTGTTGGAACTGGTTCGAGAGGGCATGCGATTTATCAAGTAAACCGCGGTTTCAAAAGCAAAATTCCAAAAACGTGTGGGAGTGTAAGAATGAGCAAGAAGAGCAAGACCGGTTTCAACAACGTGACGATGACGATGCTCTACAATCCCATTTTGTTCACTTGTGTGAGGACAAGAGCGTCGATGGAGAATGCCCAGAGAAGTAAAGAATGAGGCAAGGTTACGGAATTCTCCACCCCAATCAGTTTGCACATTTTTAAGTTTAGTGTTAAATTGTCTTTCAGCAATTCAGCCATAGTAACAAACAATTTAAATGTGGAGTAAGCATCAGATTTAGTAGCAAAAGGATAAAACCACATATATTTTGAATGATGATCAACACATAACATAAAGAACTTATCTCCATTAAATGAAAGTGATGTTAGAAAATTTCCCCAATTGACAAGCATAACATAAAGAAGGAAACAATTTTGTAGAAACTGGTAAAGAAAAATTAGAAACAATAGATTGAAAAACACGAGCATGCGGGTGTCCAAGTCTTTGATGCCAAATGAGTGAAGAAGCTTTTGTTGCAGTGAATGAAAGATGTGGAAGAGGCTTTAGTTTGGGAAGCTGAAGAGAGTAAAGCCCACCATCACTTGGACCCGCGAGTAGGATAGCACGTGTAGACTCGTCCTTTACAACAAAAAAAAGACGAATGAAATTCAAAGAAAACATTGTTATCCGTGCAAAATTGTTGAACAGAGAGTAAATTCTTTTTAATGTCAAGAACATGAAGAATATTGGAAAGATTAAGAGTTTTATTGGGTGAATAAAATTTGGAAGAACCGATGTGAAATATGGGTAAGGGATTACCGTCGCCAACATGTAGAGAGTCAGGACCATAATAATATGCTTCAAAATTATCCAAGCTTGCTAAGCCTGGTGTAACATGACTGTTTGAGCTAGTGTCAGGGAACCATGTAGTGGCTGATTGGGATCCATGTTCAGAACAGTGAGCAAAATTGGCCTGAGATGGAGTACGAGATGTGGAGCCAGGCTGATTTGGACATTGGGATGGGATGTGTCCAATACCGCAGCGAGAACAGTGACCATACACTGTGTTTTGGGTGGAGGCCCATGCAAATTGTTGTTGCCGAGATTGCCCAGTGTTGTTGCCTCGATAGTCTTCACGGTTACGTGTGTTGTTGCTACGAGAGTTGTTAGTACATGAATTTCCACGATAATTCGAGGAAGGTCGATTTGCAAGGAAGGCTTGAGGTAGATTATGAGCAACATTGATCGGTTGAAGTTGGTCCCCAAGATGAGATGCTAGCTGATGTAGGGTTTGAAGTTGAGATTGTGGAATAGCAGGCAAGGTTGAAGGTGAAGGCGTGGAAGAAACTGTGAAGGCGTGATGAACCGGACGAGTCGTACGATTGATCATGTAATCATGATCACTGATGAGGCCATGAAGTTCATTGAAGGCAACTGGTGGAGACCGATTGAACAGATTGGTCTTTAACCCATTGTATTCATCACAAAGTCCAGATATAACCAGCATTACCAGGTCTTTATCTTTGATTGGTTCACCAATATTGGCTAAAGCAGTAGAGTATTCTTGAGCACGCGTGAGATATGCAAGAGGAGTTTCGTCACCTTTCATCTCGATCTTGAGAAGTTGAGTTTTGAGAGTATATTCACGAGAAGAGTTCGTTGGTGCATAGGCTCTTTCTAGGGCAAGCCAAAGATCTTTGGATGTGGTTCCTTGCACATGTTGAAAAGATGATTCAGAGATGGTAGATTTAAGAATCATGCGAACGTGTGCATCATTGGAAATCCAATGAAAGTAACTGGGGTTATCAACAGAAGGAATTTCTGTAGTGGCTGGTGTTTTCAGTAATGGGCATTTGATCGTACCATCAATGTATCCGAACAAATTGTTGGTCCCAAATCTCTACAGTTAAGACAATTTCTTAAAAACGAGTCTTATGTTAGTGTTTTTGGTATTAGCAACAACTAGTTTGGAAATGTTGGTTGCATCACCATTAGCTCAAATGACTAGGAAAGTGGGTCGGAATGTTAACTAGGAAAGGATTGGATCAGAAACTAGCATCGTTAGAAAAATTGGAATGAAAACAACAATCCTACACAAGTAGTTGGGTACTTGGTTATTGATTTCATCCGATCTTGTTAGAGAGGTGATATGACTCTACTAGGGCTGTAAACAAACCGAACGAACTCGAACGAGCTCTTGTTCGTGTTCGTTCGTTTAACCTTTAACTTGTTCGAACGGTTCATGAATGCTAACCGAACTAAAATTCTTGTTCGTGTTCGGTCATTAAGGGATTGAACTTGTTCACAAACGGTTTATGAGCACAAACAAACATTATTTAAACAATAATAATCAACATTCTTAATGTCAAGTATTAGAGACAATTATTTATATAAATATAAAGTTATATGTTTTATATAAAAATAAAAAATAAATATCATAAAACAAAACATAACATAAAAGTAATAGTTGTAAAAGAAATTATCCTAAACTAATGTTTCAAAAG
This sequence comes from Mikania micrantha, assembly GCA_009363875.1. Classification (NCBI taxonomy): domain Eukaryota; kingdom Viridiplantae; phylum Streptophyta; class Magnoliopsida; order Asterales; family Asteraceae; genus Mikania; species Mikania micrantha. The sequence continues at coordinate 64,381,853 of CM018685.1, forward strand.
CCTTAGTTTCAAATTTATATGTTTTTAACAAGATATAAATTACAAATAACTATATTCAAGCTTAAATATTACGGTATTAAACTAAAAATAAAAGAATTAATAATATACAACACATTTAATGAAAAAATATAATAAATGAACATTAACGAACGTAAAGGAACGCCTAACCAAACATTCATGAAAAAAAATAAACGAACACGACTTCTATTCATGTTTGTTCATTTAATTAAACGAAGGAAATTTCTTGTTCGTGCCCGGTCAATTATGAAACGAACCAATACAAACAAACTTCCACCCGAACAATTCACGAACTGTTTGCTGAACGTTTAGTTCATTTACAGTCATAGGCTCTAGTTTGTATGTTAGTTTACGCTTTACATTGCACATGATAAAAAGAGTGTACCTGGTCTCTTTTGCATAGGGGTTAGAGAGGGGCCGAATCGTTTTGTTATTTGATGTACACATTCTTTCCTCACATATTTGTGTAGGAGACTTTTTTTCACGGCTTGAATCCGTGACCTTAAAGTTACAAGCAACAATCTTACTACTTACGAGTACACCACACATATTCATATGTTGTAAAATATGAAAAATTACACAGGTTTTTTTTTTCTATAAGATATAATAATTAAAAGTTTGCAATATTAATCCCTAATTTCATAATTTATTCACTTAAATAATACTTAAAATAACTTTTATTTAAATTATATACGTTTCTGGTGAACTATTATAAATACTTATACAAAACCATGCAAGGGTCCTTTTCAGATAATGCCTTGTGACATTAATCGTCATTAACAAAATACAGACTTTTCCATAAGAAGACATAAAAAGATCTATCATAAGAAACTTGAAAAATGATACAAAAAATAATTAATTAATTATTAACAAAATACGCTTTACATTGCACATGATAAAAAGAGTGTACCTGGTCTCTTTTGCATAGGGGTTAGAGAGGGGCCGAATCGTTTTGTTATTTGATGTACACATTATTTCCTCACATATTTGTGTAGGAGACTTTTTTTCACGGCTTGAATCCGTGACCTTAAAGTTACAAGCAACAATCTTATTACTTACGAGTACACCACACATATTCATATGTTGTAAAATATGAAAAATTACACAGGTTGTTTTTTCTATAAGATATAATAATTAAAAGTTTGCAATATTAATCCCTAATTTCATAATTTATTCACTTAAATAATACTTAAAATAACTTTTATTTAAATTATATACGTTTCTAGTGAACTATTATAAATACTTATACAAAACCATGCAAGGGTCCTTTTCAGATAATGCCTTGTGACATTAATCGTCATTAACAAAATACAGACTTTTCCATAAGAAGACATAAAAAGATCTATCATAAGAAACTTGAAAAATGATACAAAAAATAATTAATTATTTTATTTGGATTCGGTGATAGGGATTTGAAAGAATTTACAATTTTGGTCCTTTATGTTTCACAATAATCTTATATTCGAATCTTTAACTTCAATAATTACACAATAGTGTTTAACTTTCTCGGTTTGTAAAATGTATGTTAGACTGTTAGGTCCAAATTTTCTTTTATAAAAGTACCAAGCTAACCTTAGCTCTACTTTATCATTTGATTTTCCCACAGTGATCGTTCATGAGTTCACACTCACCGTAGACTCCCGTTTGTTTGAATTTTGACAACCACGTTTCTTTCCCCTTCTTTTAAATGGCTTGAAACGCAAACACCTAAAACGGGAATTTCAACCATCGTCCCTCGTATTTGATATTCAGAAGCATACGTCCGAGCCTCCTAGGAGAAAGCTACCAACTAAATAAACCACTTAAACATATCTCAACAACAGGCCTTGAACCAGATTTGAACTCAAGAACTCTTTAATGATATTATATATATAACTAAGAAAACTCCTACTAACCAATCAATTTAGAAAAAAAAATTCATAATTTGTTATTATTAGCTTAGAAATGTTATAAACAACAACATTTTAATAAAAATATGTAGATCATGAAGTTACGTATAAGTAACTTATAAAGTTACATAAATGTAACATATATATGTAGTGCACAAGTTACATATATGTAATCAATGAGTTACATATATGTAATAACATGAGTTACATGTATTTTTTTAATATTTTCTTTTTGTTAACAAATCTAACGTTATAATAAAACAAAATGTAAAGCAAAAAATGAAAAACAAAATTGATTGATAATGATTATGATTAGTTTTCTTAGTTTTCTTCAAAATGGAGGTTTCTATGGAACCCTCCCCTATATATATATATAGGAGCTGGATCAAATACATATGAAACTTAACGCACTAAACGTAAGATGAATTGTGGACCCTTTGATCAAATAATCAACGGACAAGATCTAGTGGTCCCCACTTTATACAACTTTATCCACAAAATAAGGGTAAAATATAACTGGAAGGGCAAAAGAGGAACAACCACATTTTCTATGTTACAACAAGTTTCATTCGGTTTTTAAAAATTAAATAACTTTTACATTCTTTATTATTTTTTTTAAAAAAAATACACCATAAAATTGAGAATTTTATTATCTTTAATTTGAGTATAGTATTGTTATAGTTTTTTCAAGTTTTTTTTTACGTGGTCCGTGATTTTTATGATTGGTACGTGATTATACAGTTGGTCCTTTGATCATGCATGCTAAATGACGGTCCGTGATTTTCATATAGCGTGGTCCGTGATTATACATTTTGTCATTGATTATGTGCGTTAAATAACGGTCTGTGATTGTTATATAAGACGGTCCGTAATTATTGGTCTGTGATTATCTTAGTGGTCTTTGATTATGGATGTAAAGTATCAGTATGTAATTTTATGAATCACAGGCTGTGATGTTATATGGACGATAATGCTCTTTGCCCAGATAACACATGGCGCATTCATGTGGCTTCCTATGTTTAGTATGTTAATATTAATATGTACGTTAACCGTCCCCTATATATATGGGAGGGTTCAAAAGAAAATTGCTCACTTTGGAAAAAACTAAGAAAACTCTTACTAACCAATCAATTTTTAAAAAAAAAATTCATGATTTTTTATTATTAGCTTAGAAATGTTATAAACAAGAAAAAAATTTGTCATAAAAATATCTAGATTACGAAGTTACGTATATGTAATCTATAAAGTTACATATATGTAACTTGAAAACGTAGTTTACAAGTTACATATATGTAATAACATGAATTACATTTATTTTTTTTATTTTTTCTTTTTGTTAACAAATCTAACCTTATAATAAAACAAAATGTAAAATAAAAAACAAAAAACAAAATTGATTAATAACAATTGTGATTAGTTTTCTAAGTTTTCTCAAATATGAAGGTTTTCTATGGAACCTCCCCTATATATATATAGGGGAAGGTTCCCCTAAAAAGTATATTTTGCCTAAGAAGGCTAAGAAGGATTTTTAAAAACTCCAAAACCGAACCAAACAAACTCTGATTGAATTCATTTTTTCATAATTTTAACCGTTTGATCGAACCCTAAAACGCAAACCTTAAATCATAAACAATAAACCCAAATACTAAAACCAAAATATTAAAAACAAACCCTAAACATAAAGATAAAACCTAAGAGCTAAAAATCAAGCCCTAAAATCTAAATTCTAAAACTACTTGTTAAAGCTAAAACCTAAAAGCTAATATTGTAGGATTCGATGAGACGATTCGAATGCCATTGAAATGAGTTCAATCGGAGTTCGTTTGGGTCGGTTTTGAAGGTTTTGAAAATCCTTTTTAGCCTTCTTAGGCAAAAAAGACTTTTTATTTGATCTTTCCCCTATATATATATATTGTTTAAAAATTCCCAATGATTACAATAATATGCGTAATTTATTCAAAGGATATTATTATCTCAATTACAAGTATAGGTGGCAAATGTTACTGCACAGACAAACCCAAACTTTGAAAACTTTTTAAAATTTATATAAAACTTCGTAAAATATCACTTTGATTCATTAAATTAAGTTTATTTCCTATAGTATTATATCATAAAATTTTCCTCTAACTTTCATCTGTTAATTTTAAAAATAATAATCATGAATTATATCAAATGACGGTAACGTGTTGGTACGATGAAAAATAATAAAAACATCGACTTAAGAAAATTGGAATTATTATAACTATTTTTTATTTATGTTTTGATCTTTATAAACGAGTTGTGGTAACTTAATATTATGTATTTAACAACGCCAACGTAAGATACAAAGTGAAGTTAAATATCATCACGTGATTGTTCTTGTATTTTATTTTAAATTACATTGTTATTTTCTTATACTTCAATATACATGACATAATAGTGTTTTCTATTTACATTTCAATCTCTACATTGATTGTACGCCAATTTTAGGCATTTAGTATGCATGGCAGATCAATTTTTTTGATTATTTATTTGGGATTGCCACGTGCTTGATGGAGTTAATTCACATAGTTGTTATGAACCAATACTTAATTATAATGTGATGTTTGCAGGTCACAAATAGATACTAATAGAATATCATGACCGGGAAAGTGTTTGTGAAGAATCAAACGTTATGCATTTTGAAAATTTGTAACCACATGCAAACTTAGTCTTTATAATTTGTGAAGTAATTAGAAACTAAACACGTATGATTAATGTATGTAATTAGTTTTATACTTCTACATACAATCTTTTGTAAAATTTAAATTGAAATTTTATAAGACCATCTTCGTACATGTGTAAGCACGTAACTTGTTTTGGGTGTTACGAGTCTTCATAGAGGTGCATGTCTAGCAAATCTTGTTGAATTCTCTCATCTCAAGTCACAAGCACTTAAACTCAAACTTTTGCGCTTTTGATGAGAAATGATAACGTTCGATCAAAGACCCGATCATGAAGCCGATAGCATGAGATTAGCATATCTATTTCCTATATTACATATGATTGACTGAATATTAAACATTGCACTTGAATTATTATGATTTGGTATTCGAAACCAAAATCCTCTCCGGATAAAATGAAGAAAGTTAAAAATAAAAGAAACTTTACACATCAAGTCAATTTACATGTTTTTAAAACCCATAAGTGAAATACAATACAATTTTTATCTTTTTCAAAACATAATTTTCTTTTAATTTTCATTTAATATTTATGATATACATATTTTAATATGCATTCAAATATAAATTTTATTTAAATCAAACTCTTAGTAATTTTTGAAAAATATCATTTTTAGTGACTTTTTTTATAGTCATAGTATTTTACTCTTACTTTTTAACTACACTTCAATACTCCTCCTTTGCTTAAATTTTAAACCCAGGACATTTTTAAAAGGCAATGCATCTACGTGTTTTGTTTTGGTGACCTATTGAGGATTTGCCAGTGGTCCTAGTGGCCCGGTTCAAAATATCTTAGTACCCATATATAGTGTCAAACTATGAGTCAGATTTCTCATCATTTGCTCCTGTGTCAATATTAGCCATTACACCAGCTATTTATTTCATTTAACCAATGTTTTGAAAACCGAACCGACCGATCAGACCAGTAACCGGTGTTCCGGTTCGGGGTTCTGGGCCGTTTTGGGCAAACCGGCCGAACCGGTGGTTGAACCGTTTGTTTTTCTATTTTTTTCATTTTGTATATACATTTTTATAAAATGTTTATAAAATCATCCAGTTTTTAAATCCTGTAAATCCTGTTCGGTTCTAAAAACATTGCATTTAACACTTCAAAATCAAAATAAAACATGCCTTATACTCATAGTACTTCCATTAGTAATATTTGAAAGATAAAAAAAAAAGCCGTAAAAAAAATAATATTTGAAAAATATCATTTTTAGTGACCTATTGATGATTTGCCAATGATCCTAGTGGCCCGGTTCAAAATGTCATAGTACCCATATCTATATTAAAGATTTAACACCTACTATTTATTGCATTTAATCCTTCAAAATCAAAACAAAACATGCCTTACACTCATACTACCACTCACATTGTTGTATGTTGCCTCTTTACATATCTATATTCTGCCATTGGAGCCACTTTTAACCTCACACTCCCCTATCAACACCCTAATCCTGAAGCTGTGGTTCAAGAACTACAAAGGTAATATCTTGTTGCATATTGCATAACCCCATCACAATTTCTTCTCATTCTACACAAAATTCTTGTATTTTAAGAACTAAATCATAAAATTAGGTGAAATTTAATGTGGGTTTTACTTTCAGGACACTAAATGTGTCAATCTACAGAAGAAAAATGCTGGACAACGGCGCCGGTTGCCTCACCGGAAACCCAATCGACGATTGCTGGCGGTGCGACCCAAATTGGTCAAACAACCGCCAACGTCTAGCCGACTGCGCGATTGGGTTCGGAAAATCCGCAGTTGGCGGGAAAAACGGTCAAATCTACGTGGTGACCGACTCCTCCGATCACGACGTCGTTAACCCAACTCCGGGAACCCTCCGATACGCCGTCGTACAAACCGAACCCTTGTGGATCATCTTCTCATCCAATATGTTAATCAAACTCAAGCACGAACTAATCATCAACAGTTACAAAACCATCGACGGCCGTGGTGCCAACGTGGCAATCACCGGCGGTGGGTGTATTACGGTGCAGTACGTCAGCAATGTCATCATACATAACATACGAGTGTACGACTGTAAACCATCGGGAAATACCAATATACGGTCGAGTCCAACGTATGTTGGCTGGAGAGGCAGATCGGACGGTGACGGGATATCGATCTCTGGATCAAGAAACATATGGATCGATCATTGCTCTCTTTCGCACTGTACGGACGGATTGATTGATGCTGTACTGGGGTCCACCGCGATTACGATTTCGAACAGCCATTTTACGCATCATAATGAAGTTATGCTTATGGGTCATGACGATGGGTACATGCCTGATAAAGGGATGCAGGTGAAATTTTAAAATTTTTAAAACCTGTTTTTGTGCATTAATGACTTGTACAGTACAAGTTTTACGTTTAGGTTTGTTTGTGTGTGTTATAATGTAGGTTACATTTGCATTTAATCATTTTGGTAGAGGTTTGATACAAAGAATGCCAAGGTGTAGACATGGGTACTTTCATGTGGTGAACAATGATTTTACCGAATGGAAGATGTATGCGATAGGTGGTAGCGCCGACCCAACGATAAATAGTCAGGGCAACCGCTACATTGCACCAAATGACGCCAATTCTAAAGAGGTGGCTTTTTGAGATGCATCTTGTTGAAAAGTAATTTAGTCGGATTACTATGGGTCACTTTATTAAACTCTTGGTTTTAAGATTCAATCGTATAACTTTTTGGTATCAAAGCTCTCATGTTATATATATATACAGAGGGATTGTATTATGTGAAAACACGATCTTAAAGAGAAAATTCTTAAACCTTATATGGGTCGTTCATTTGTAATCTTGAAAATAAATATGTGGTTCAGATTAAATTGAATAAAAAATTGGGATTTGAATAAAAAATATGGTTTGTGGACCATATATTTATTTTCAACATTCAAAATGGACGGCTCAAATAAGGTTTAAGGATTTTCTCCCTAAAATCAATTTTTCATAGGATACAATCCCTGTATATATATAATCTCTAATACTTAAATGTTATTATATTTTATATGTTGTTTTTTTTTAAACTTGAAAACAGGTGACTAAGCGAGTGGACACGGATGATGGGCTTTGGAGCGGGTGGAACTGGCGAACGAATGGTGACATGATGGTAAATGGTGCCTTCTTTGTGCCATCTGGCAATGGCTTGAGTGCGACCTATGCAAAGGCGTCGAGCTATGAGCCCAAGTCAGCTGCTCTTGTGACACAACTGACTATGTACGCCGGAGTCTTTGGTGAACCAAGGTACGTGCCTGTTTGTTCTACATGCTCATTGCTTTATAACAAGCATGCTAGCTTAGGTTTTATATTAATCTAACTTTTAAATATAGGAGGATACACTCTTTTGATTGTTTAATATCTATTTTTTTTCATAGAAAGGGGAAAAGTACCCTTTATTTGGGCCTAAAAGTTCAATTGTCATTGTATTAGAGTGATAACAAACAAACTTACTCAGTATATTCTCACTCTTTAGTAGGGTTGTGGAGGGAAGGATGGAGACAAAGTTTACCACTATCCCAGTTGGGACAGATATGCTGCTCCGAATGAGTCCCCGACTCAATTGTATTAGAGTGATAAATAATTCCAATTGCATATCGTTTATTAGATCTAGACCAAAAATACAAAGTTAGACCAGCGACATCGTGCCATGGAAGTTGGTGTGAAAGTGAGGCGACAAGTGATCATGTCTTGCGACACCTGGAGCCCCTCGTGTGTGGTTCACGAGCATGGTCTTGGACCGTGAGAAACTTCAAGGGTGTGAAGATGCAAATGTGGAGGTGTGGTAGTGTAAGGCTATGTGTTATGGGGGTGAATGAGGCATGATGGACCTCGGTCATGCCCCCGTTGCGCCCTCCCCACTGGCCACTACAGCAAGGGCGTGACCGAGGGTGGTGTGATGGTGGTTGCGGGAAAGAAGCCAGTGAGCGTTGGAGGTTGTGGAATGATGGGGGTGTGAGGGGGTGATGGTTTTAGACTTTTAGTTGTTTATATGACGCCTACGTGGAGTGGTGGGGATGTCATGAGTACACATAGTCTAAAAGTGGTGTGATAGAGTAAATATGGAGTTCTACGGAATTTGATTGAGAAATTTGCATGGGTTGATGTGGCAACATGGAGTGTAGAACCATGACCCATAGCCTAGGCTTACAGTTTGGAAAAAGACTATTTTCTTCACAACAAATTAAGCAAAGGGTTCATGGTCAAAATGTTTTCTTTCCCCACACTCTATTGTTTAAAGGGGGTGAAGCATAATATGGGTATTAACCTTCAAAACCGAGTTAAGTATTCGAATCAAAGCAAGTCGGCTGGTTTTGTCATTTTAAGATTCAAATGGTTTAGTGTAGGTAGTTTAGTGGCTTGAATGGGTCGGTTTGGTTAACCAGATGTTTAAAACACACACACACACACATGCATATATATGTGTGTGTGTGTGTGTGTAAGAGGATGTTCAATTGAGAGCCAACTATAATAACCATTTATGGTCACAAATCTTTTTATTTTAAAATTTAAAACTCGGTTTAAATTGTAAAAGTTGTTCCATGGCTAGTCTTACCAACTCACACAAAGTTGGTTTATTGGTTCATAAATCCAGTTAGCTATTTGTCGTAAAATTTTCATCAAAATTGGACAATGAATACCCCAAGTTTTATTCAATGTTGAGGAAAATGCTCTCTTAGGCCACACAACTGAGCGCTATAAATGTACTTGGACCTCCGATGGGTGCATTTAGTACGCATATTTGGGTGATGTGGCAAATCCTTGGGAAGGGTTGTGAGAGGTTGGCATTTGAGTCTTGGACATGTGGTGTATTTGATGTGTTGTGAGAAAGAAAGAGAGAGAACGGAGTGCATTAATAAACGTTATATGTAATGAGACTTGACCCAGGTGTGAGAGGCCTTGATAGTGCCCGAGTCATGCCCTTGCACCATTACACATAGGTCATGACAGTTGCTTGAGGGTTTAGCGGTGACCATGGTCACGGGGTGAACCACACACTCCCATCAATGATCGTTTTTTCTTTTCTTTTTTATTTATTTTCTAAACCAATAAAAAAAATTTATATAATCATTCACCTTTTCACCCACTATATCTTACTATTACACATATTTTCTACTCACACTCATTACCCAACACTTCACTTATGTGACACCTATGTGACATGGGATCATCAGCTATCAAAACCCGCCACCATTACACATAACCTAACGAAGGAAGGAGGAAGTGACTACTCAAACCAATTCGACCAAAATAAAGTATTGGGATCTTATTTTTAGGGGTGAGAAATGTCAAAAAAAAAATTGTATGGATCTAAAAAGAAAGTTGGAAATTATGAGGGGGCGGTTGCACTTCATTTATTCTTTTTTTCTATTGGATGTTGACAAAAGGGGCGGTTCATCTAAGTCACTTGTGGGCCTGTGGCCATTTCTGGCCCACTATCGTTTACTAAAAAGCTCCCCCTTTAAAGGTTGAGATATTACAAAATTATTTAAAAATTATTTTTTTATTGTAGAAAGATCACACTGATATTTTATTAGATTTTCGCTATAAATTAAATATGTTCTATCACTATTAATCATCATGAATTTTCACAATCATTTATTTCTACAATAACCTTAAATTACTTTAAAAACACATTTAGCCTAATGGTATTCAGATGTGTAATAGTTAATGTTATATAGTTAGGAGTAGAGTAGGTGTTGGTAAGATGACTGCTTTGATGTCAAATATGGTTTTAAAAACAATATGTTTTACGCTTTAAATCAATGTGTATAGCATTATATTTCACGTCATAAGTTCGGGTTGGGTCGGATAAAATAATAATGTTTGATTGCATAATTGAAATGCATTATCATCTAAAAAACAAACAATAAAATCACGTCTATGAAAATTAAAAAAAAAACACATTTTAAAGTTCTATTCAAGTTTTCATCTTTTGGAAACGTTCTATCATGTGTTTGATCAAAACATTTGCAAATAGCTCTTATGGGTTACTCAAAAAAATCCTATAAGGTCAAAAGAAATTAAACGATATATTCTCTTTAAGCGAACCAGCCTATCCTTCGTATGGGCTTACGTGATGGTTGGAACAAAGACACATTTGGTTGTGAATTCAAATGTGGCGGATAAATATAAATAAAGGCACATATCTGCATAGCGAATTGAAATTCAATGGGGTCCTGTGACCCTGTTCAAATACATGAGTCCGTCCATGGTTTTAAACAAGTCGAACTGAACCAAATCTAAGCTCGCTAAGGTTTGGGCTCCGCTCATTTTGACTTAATTAAATAATAAACTCGGTTAGGCTCGTGAGCCGGTTTGAGATCGACATGTGAAGCTCGAGCTTGATAATTAAACGAGGCATATTTCAAGGCTCGGGATCGGGCTCGTTTAAGCTCGACTAGTTCGAGCTTTTTACCGAATGGATCTCAAATTTTTCACGAGTTGGCTTAATTCATTTGAATTCCTAATTATCTCTCTTTCTACAAGAGTGGTTGAGTTAATTTACCATTTGTGTAGGGATGATGATGGGAGCAAGTCATTCTCCGGTGGAACAATCACCGGAGATAGTGCAGGCGGAAACACCGGAGGAGGCGGCGTCGGCGGCGGCGATAATGATGATTATTTTGGGATGACGTTTGGAGGTGACACTCTTACAATAGTTCCATCACCGACAAGAATCCTTTTTATTGTTTTTGTTTTATACATGACTACAACCACCAATACTGGTGGTTTATTTTCCTTATTATTGCTATAGTGATTGATTTTGGACACAAGAAAGAAAAGTATGAAAGAAATGTGAAAAAGAAACGTCATTTTGGTCCACATTTTATTAATATAAATAACTTAAATTAGTGGTGTGTGTCATGGAAGGGTGGATAACGTCATTCGTCTCATCTTTAGCAGTTTCCAGTGACACCAGACTCATTAATTTAGGAAACGAGCTCAACACGTATTAAAGTTTTAGACAAAAACACATAAAATTACACCACACTTATGACCCTAACTATCCTTCGTCCATGGCAGTTTCACTTAAGATAACGTTATTAACAAAAATGGAAAATACCATATTAACAAAAATAGAAAATACCATATTAACAAAAATCGAAACTCGTCAGGTTTACTCCATGAATTTTGAAATTATATTATTTACATCTTAATTTGGAATGTCGGTGTTCCGCTTTATACTCGTCTTGCATTGATTCGTCGGCTGTTCGGTTTTTTTCCTTTGTTTTTTGCAAAATTTGTTAGTTGTTAAAAGATCTTTGTTTTGGGATATGAACATGTATGTGGGATAGTGCAGCAGCCAAAAGTTTGTGTTTAAAACCATCTTTACTACCATATTCATCTATGAAAACTTTTATGAGAAAACTTGATACTGAATAATTTTCTGGCCACACTAATAACAACACTCCCATCATCAGCATCATATGTTTCCATAGATTCTCCAATGCCTTCTGAACTGGATTTATTGCTGGAATCAGTTGTTTGACCAACTACTTTTGAAGTTTCATCTTGCTTACCAGGGTCAAAAACTAGGGTTCACATATTTTCCTATACGTAACAAAGGGGTTGTTTTTTTACCTCTTAAAGAGTCATTCAGCACTTAACCATTCAGCACTTAACCATTCAGCGCGTTTGGTTTAAATTTAGTTGCCTCTTAATGATTTAATTCAGCACTTAACCATTCAGCACCAATACCATGCTGAACCATTCAGAGGTGCAACCAAACATTCAGACCTTTTAACCATTCAGACCATCTTAATCATTCAGATCTCTTAACCATTCAGCACTTAATGATTCAGACCAACCAAACAGCCCCAAAGTCTAACGATAGCATTTTATATTTGTTTTAATTTTCATAAGCACTCCATCATGACTTTGTATAATTACTCCAAATTCTAATCCTACAACCTTTAAATTTTTTAGATTTTAGATTTTTAATCCTTAAGTTTTTAAAAATTTATAAAATATCTTTTTTATCCCCTCAAGTTCTAGAGCTTTAGATTTACCCTTTTAGTTTAGTTATTCGGTTTCGGATTTCGAGGTTAACAATTTAATTCATCAACTTTCAAAAATGTTATTTAGACCCCCCCCCCCCCCAATTTTCTAAAGTTTCGAACATATCCTTGCATGTCGTCGTGTCGGTATAAACTCAGGTGGATTTACATTTTGATGTAAACTTTTTTTTTTTTAGAAAACGACTCGTGTTATATACGTTTTAATTTGCTCTAAGTTTCCAAGTAAATTGTTTTCATTCGAAAATAAAAATTTGAGACGCCGCCGCAATGTGCGGTGGTAAAATTACTAGTATACCTTATTTAGCAATGTCGGTGGATTTTTCCACCGACAAAACTACTGTTTATATATATTACTTTTGAAAATTAAGGCAACAAAATGAGTTGGTTCAGTGGCTTCCACGCTTTTACAAGATACATGCTCTCCTCTCAAACCTTGGTTCGAGTCCCAATAATGTTGCTCTTATCATTTTGGTTGATTGTTCCCACCGACACCAACTTAGGTATTAGTCCTATTAATGCTATTAATATATTTTTGGTTTATTATGTCTTAGTATATATCCGAATATCACATATGTTGTATATTATCTAATCGGCACCCTTTTTTAATTTAGGTTTTAGATCTTATCTAAATATATTGTCAAAAACAACTTATTTACCATTTTTTTTATTCTACTTTCTTATATTTTTTTTCTGTTAATTTACTTTTTTAATTTAGCATTTTTTTACAACAATTTAACTTATTAAAGATTTTCTAATATATTGTTGCAACATATTTTTTTATTATAGAGCTTATCTCATATGTTATATATGATCTAATTTTTCACAAAAAAAATTCTTTTATTAATTAAGAAAAATATAATGCAATCGTCACTTATATCGACTAACGGTGACCTGTTGTTAATGAGAATGAGACAGACATCGACTTAATAACATTTTCCCATTACATAACCATTTATATATATATATATATAGGGACTTATTCCATTGAGAACCACTAAATATGAAAGAACCAAAGGAACTAATTTTGAACCATATGTTATTATGGGTATAAAAGTAATTTAACTTTAAAGTATAAGAAGTTACTATTTTACCCTTTTAAATAACCACTCTATGTACAAAACTTAAAGCATAATGTACAAGTGTATTATGCAGTTCTCAAGTTCCTAATAGAGTAAACTTCTCTTTTGCTCCCTGTGTTTGACAAAGTAACCATTTTCATCCAAATTTTGAAATTTTGCAATTTTCCTCCATTAGTTTCAGAAAATTAACCATTTTAGTCCCTGTGGTTTGACAAAAGTAACCATTTTCATCCAAAGTTTAAATGGACTTTGGATGAAAATGGTTAATTTTCTGAAACTAATGGAGGAAAATTGCAAAATTTCAAAATTTGGATGAAAATGGTTACTTTTGTCAAACCACAGGGAGCAAAAGAGAAGTTTACTCTTCCTAATATAAAAGTGGTTCTTAATGGAATATCTCCCTATATATATATATATATATATTTCGATCTCTAGAACCAATTTGTTGTAACTTTATAAATCTCTTTTAAGTACACATGAGTAACGTACATAATGAAATTCGTAAACACAACGCACCTTGCGATTTCGCTTTTGACTATTCTTATACTTTTTCCTATTAGTATTTTTTTTTTCTTAAATTTATATAATATTGTTGTTTGTCTACATTTTAATCTTTAAAACTGATCAGTCATGACTTCATATGTTTCTTTTAAGTTTACCATCATGTGGCAGACGTACGAATCTTAATCGTATCACCACGTTGCAACATACGAATTCTAATCATACCGCCCGCCGCAACGCGCGGTTAGCTTTTCTAGTTAAGAGTTAATTCTTGACTTTTGAAAATTGATTTTAGTTGACACAGGCAGTAAAGAGTTGAAAACTTGAAATACTTCTTTTGCTATTTATAACCATGTTGAAAATGGTATAAAAGTTTTTTTTTTTATTTTAAGTTGATTTTATTTATACATTTTAAATCATATGATTGTAATGGTATTCTTTCTAAAATGGCTAATTATTCAAGTTATTTAGTAGCCATTGATTAGTTTTAGAGAGTTTGGATGCTCGTTATTTCAAAAAATAAAAATAAAAATCCATATTATAACAGGGGAACAAGGTTAATTTCTATCCGTACAGTCAATTTCTATTATAACAGTCAATTTTTCAAGTTAATTATAGTTGTAGTTTTTATAATTTTAACTTCAAACAATAGTGTTTTAGAAGAAGATTGTTCACGTTAAAGTACTTTTTCTTTCATCATGTAGCAAATAAAAAAAACTTATGATAAATTAAATAAAAGTGTATTTTTCTAAGTTTAAGACATTTTAACTACAACTAGGGATAACAATGAAACCCAAACCAGAAACTAAAAGGGAGGGAAGGAACTGACTTTTTCTAACTCGGAATGAATTGGAAGTGCGAGATGCACTAATCGGAAAGAGACTCTCTTTTGACCTGACTTTAGAGACGAGAATGCAATGAAGTAATCAAATTTGAGGTTGTGATGTGATTATCTTTGATTTTTTCAGCGGGTATGCGATTTGGTGATATACCATTTACCCGATTATATACCCGACATAATTTTTTTAATTTATTATAAGTTCAATATGTATCTAGTGTCTTCTCACATTCCTCACCCTCTTATAGCCTAGTTCTTTTCTTAAACTAAAATCGTTTTAATTCTTCTTATGTCATACCTTATATATACCCAACGTGTGTTTGGGTCGGGCTTATCCTGCAGATATTTTAAATAAACTAATGATATCTTAAACCATTAACTTGTAGGTACACCGTACACCCAATACGTGTAGGAAAATATCCGACGAATGTTAGGCCGGGTTTAGGACAATGTTTAGTGTTTAGTAAATAGCTATGAGGTTTTGTTTACCCAAACCCAACCCATTGCCATTTGTAACGACACCCTAAGTTGACTTCTTCATGATTGACTTAATTTACTTGGATTCGTATTTATTTATAACTAATAAAAATCGAGCATGGTGTCATCTTACTATACCACATTCCATGCGTTGCCAATAAAAGACCCCGAGGAAATGTTTGCGATCGCATGTAGGGGTGTTTAAAAAATCCGAAATCCGAATCGTATCCGAAACCCAAAAAATCCGATCCGAATTAAAGATTCGGATATTCGGATATATTCGGATAGGATATCCGTTTTCCAAATTCGGATCGGATATAAGATATCCAAAATCCTCTTTATTCGGATCGGATATCCGAATTCAACCCGAATAAACCCTGTTTATTCGGGTTGTTCGGATTATTCGGATAAGAAAATAGGTTTGTTCGGGTTTTTCGGATAGATTCGGATCGGGTTATTCACATGTATCATTTGGAGCAAGGTTATATACAGGAACAGTTAATCAACTGTACGGTTTCGGGTTTTCTCCTCGAAAAAGCTCGATTTTGTAGTATTTCGTCGGTAAATTTTATAGGTGTTGAGTCCGGTCTCCTCCGTTTTTCTTCCTAAAAATCCTCCGGCCCCTCGGAGTGTTCTTTCTAACAGAATTGGTGCAAAAAAATCTAGTGCCAAAGCCACGAGAGGTGATCTGTTGAATTTTTATGGCTACTTAAAGCTGAAAAAAGATTTGTAACCAACTGAAAAGAATTTTAAAAAATTTCCGACCTGCCGGATTCGAACCAGCGACCTAAGGATAGCCATGTTCACACTACAGTCCTCCGCTCTACCAACTGAGCTAAGGTCGGATTGTTGTTTTACGTTAGAAACTTAAGTTTAAAATTACTGCAGAAGAATAATGAGATTTGCCAAAATACGGATAATTAGTTTGATTTTTTTTTCAGGGATGGTTTATATTTGATGACCATGGATAGGCCTGTAAATGAACCGAACGGTTTATGGACTGTTCGCTAACTGCTTGGCGAGAAGTTTGTTTATGTTCGTTTATTTAATAAATGAACGAGCACGGATATGAGCACACCTAATGTTCGTTTATTTATGTTCTTGAAATGTTCAGTTATGTTCGTTTATTTATGTTCTTTAATGTTCGTTAACTATTTAATGTCAGATTAGGTTTCGGTTAACTATCTAATTTACGAATGATATGTATTTACATTTAATTGACTTGTCATTTGTGTTCGTTTATATTTGTTCAACAGTGTTCATGTTCTTTTATAATTGTTCAATAGTGTTAAATAATGTTCATTTATTTTGTTTTGTTTGTGTTCATTTATATTCATGAATAGTTCGTTTAATTTAATAAAGAACGAACACAAACGAACATGAACATATTCATTTTCTTGATAAACGAAAACGGACACAAAAATCATGTTCGTTAAATGTGTTCATTTTCGTGTTCGTTCGGTTCGTTTACAGGCCTAACTATGAAAGTAAGTAGTAACAGTTTTATTTGTTAAATTTAAGGATCCTGTTATAAGTTATCTTTTAATAAATTCTTTTTGTATTTCTAAAAATAAACCAACTTTTATAAGAAAAACTACGAAAAGTAAGTTTGTATTTTCGATTGATTTTATTAACTCACTTTTAGATAAAATAGGCTGCTTTTCATTTCTGAACAAAGTTAATAAGCAAGATGTAATTTTTCAATGTAAGTTACTTTTTCTGTCTAGATAGTTGAAGTTATTTATTTATTTATTTATTTATTTTGTTTGATAGAATGTGATTATAAATGTAGGTTCGACTCAATTATAATATGGCTGAAGGCATTTGTCATTTTATTTAGTCATATTCGTTAACCAAATTAACCGATCCATATAAGGAATTTGTATGTATGCTTAAATTCATACATGTGCGCGCAAATACACGTGTGCGTATACATATGCTTAAGTATATATTTTTGTACATTTTAACGAATATTTAGAAGGGAAATAAAGAAATGTTTTTTATTTTTTCTTTTTCATTGCACCGGTATGTATAAACTCATGTATTACATGAGTTGAATAAATATAATATGTTATAAGAAATATTTTTTCTATAAAGATTTGTATGTGTGATAACATGAATATTGATAAAATAACAAACAATGAATATTTAAAAATAATAAACTACAAATAATAAAATTCAAAAAATTATTAAATTATATTTTAATATATTATATAATTGAAAATTTTCTTACGATTTATTAAGTATTAATAATGTTTATAATAAGATGCATATATTTAATATTTAATTGTATGATTTTATTATTTGAAATCATTAATATTTAATTTATTTAATATAAAACATGCATGTACTCTATCTATTCTTTTTATTAAAATAAGGATATGATTTTTATAAAACCTTAACAAATAACAAGCTATCAGTTCTAAAAAAGGGTGCATTTTATATTTTTATTATTTATTTTAAATATATTTTTAATGCAAATATTACGGCAAAAAACAAAAAAAGTTTGTTGGTGACGTAATAAAAGTGGAACTTGAATGAGTGGCACACTCTAAGCAATGCGCTTCCCGCCCAGTAAAGCAAAAGCAGTTTCAGTTTCAGTTTCATACGAAAGGAAACGAAACGCTGCCGTTTCATTCCCTCAACCATACCCTTCTCTTTCACTCTTTTCCGTTTTGCTTTCATCATCCCCTGTTTCAACCTGTTTATATATAATCACCGATTGATTCTTCAATTCTTCAAATCTGTTTGAATATATTGAAATTGTTCTTCAAAAATGGAGAATTCGATGCTTTTTTTACCTCTTATTGTTCTGCTTATTGCTCCGATTGCTTCGACAACGAAGATTGGTGTGGAAAACGCTAGTTTTCCATCAAATCTAGCGAAGAAGATGATCAGGGATTTCAATTTGTTTCCGGAACGATCGATTAACATTTTGGAGGATGAAAATGGTGGTTTGCGATCGTCGAGTATTGGGGAGAAGAAGCTAGTTGAAAAGCGTTTTGTGTTTCCCAATTTTGTCGATACAAGTAGAGCCTCTGTCGAAGATTTAGGTCATCACGCTGGTTATTATCAGATTGAACACTCTTATGCTGCTCGGTATGATCTGGAAGCCTCAAATTTTTTTATTTATTTTTTTTGGTCTGGTTGGTTAATTTTTTTGAGTTTATGATTATGCTTGGCTGAAGTTATCCTCGGGAAAGTGAAATTGAAATTTTATGTTTAAGTAATCGGGTAGCGAACTTTTAGAAATTTCAGAGGATTTTGTTCATGTTTTTAAGCTAATAAGCTGATCTTCTTGTTAGGGTTTAATTTATACAAACAAACGTACTCATAGAATATATGAAAGGCGTGTCAGGTCAAATTACGGATAACTACAATTGACCGACAAATAATATGTGATCTGTTTGCGATTTGGGTGGAGGGTTGTGTTGGTTTGGACCATGGATGAAAATGGTTGACCCAAGCTCACCAAGGCTCGTTGAGCCCAGATGGGCGTCTTTATATGCAGTTTTTTTTATGTTTACCGGCTATGTTCTACAGTTCTAGCAACTATAAACTAAAGATGATCGAATCCTTTGAGTTCACTTCTAAGAACACATTTGAGTTTTGTAGGATGTTCTATTTTTTCTTTGAATCACGCGGTCACAAGACAGACCCTGTTGTTATCTGGTTGACTGGAGGGCCAGGATGTAGCAGCGAGCTTGCACTCTTTTATGAAAATGGTCCATTCAAAATTGAAAAGAACTCTTCTCTTGTCTGGAATGATTATGGTTGGGACCAGGTAACTATATATATTCATAAGATTATTGATTTTTGTATGATTTCAGTTGGTATTATATCTTGTTTATTGACATTCAGGCATCCAACCTTTTGTTTGTTGACCAACCTACGGGAACCGGCTTTAGTTATACTTCTGATAAAAGAGACATTCGCCATGATGAGCAGGGTGTTAGTGATGACCTATATGACTTCTTACAGGTTTGTTCTTTGTGAATTATGAAACAATATACATTTATAAAATGGTGCTATCAAGTCGAATAATTTAGAGGTGACAATAATTTCGTGTTCAACCAGAACCTTAATCCCAATACAACCCTTGCATTTATTTATTTATTTTAGATACATTAATCAGAACCTGATACACTTCAAATCATGTAAACATGCGTGCTCGACAGGTGATGCACAAGTTGTAAACGTGTTAAAGAGGTCATAAACGGGTGTTGATCTGTTTAATTAAACGTGTTAAACAAGTCACCAAAGCACGACTTGTTTATTAAATGGGCTTTGCCGGGTTCGTTTAGTGTTTCTGATCATGTCAAGAGTTGCCACCCCTATCAATAGGATGATCGTCTTAGTGTTTAAAATCAAATATAAACATGATAACTGTTTGGCTGCCTTTATATTAGTAACAGTGATCATGCTATGATTCAGGCCTTTTTCAAGGAGCATCCTGAATATGCAAAAAATGACTTCTTTATAACCGGAGAATCATATGCTGGTCACTACATTCCTGCTTTTGCTGCCAGAGTCCATGAAGGAAACAAGGCTAAGCAAGGAATCCACATAAACCTCAAGGCATATCTTTATCTTAATTTTTCCTTATAAACTTCTGCTTTTTTTAACCATTTGAACTGGTGTATTTACTTCTTGAGTTGATATACAGGGATTTGCAATTGGCAATGGACTCACTGATCCATTAGTTCAATACAAAGCATACACTGATTATGCACTGGACATGGGATTAATTAAGGAGTCTGATTATACAGATATCAACCGTAAACTTCCAGCATGCGAGACTGCTATCAAACTTTGCGGTAATTTTTTTCCTACATTACAAGAAGCACTTGAAGCAACAAAAGGTGGGTTTGGTTGGCTTGGGTAATGGGTCAAAACAAGTTTGGAGCAAAATGGGTCTGGGTCAAAACGGGCCGCTTAAAGTTGAAGCATAGGTTATGCTTCCATCTATGGCGAATTGATTTACTTTCTGCATTTTATTTAGGCACCGATGGAACAACTGCTTGTATGGCTGCATATTTGGCTTGCAACTCTATCTTCAGCTCAATCAAATCTATTGCTGGCAATATTAATGTAAATATGTTTAATCATGTTCAATTTTTTGGCAACAATATTTGAACCTATTTTGTTATAACCAACTTCCAATATGTTACAGCACTATGATATTAGAAAGCAGTGTGAGGGTAGGCTATGCTATGATTTCTCAGACATGGAGGATTTTCTTAGCAAGAAATCTGTTAAAGATGCTCTTGGAGTTGGAGATATAGATTTTGTTTCATGCAGTTCTGTTGTATATCAGGCCATGATACTGGATTGGATGAGAAATCTTGAAATTGGTATCCCTCGACTTCTTGAGGACGGGATTAAGTTGCTTGTGTATGCTGGAGAATATGATCTTATATGCAACTGGCTTGGTTAGTGATCGTTGGCCCAATATCAATTCAATTTTGATGTTAGAAAAACAGATCTAATTTTTTGTTTAATTCTTGTTTATCTGTGTAAATTCAGGTAATTCAAGATGGGTTCATGCAATGGAATGGAGTGGTCAGAAAGAGTTTGTTGCATCTGTTGATGCTCCTTTTGAAGTTGATGGTTCTGAAGCTGGCTTACTCAAATCTCATGGTCCACTCAGTTTCCTCAAGGTAGACCAAATTTTAGTTTTTGATAATCAAAACATATCACTAAACTTTCAAACCGATAAGGATTAGTTTATTTTTGGTTAAGTATTACGTTAGCTAACCTTGGGTGGCGTGGTGGTAAGCGTCTAATACAGATCAGGTTAGAATTGTATCTAGTTTCATTTAGTTTCTGCCTTAAAACCCCATGAATGCCATCTCTACAATACAGGTTGCGTTTAGGGATGGCAACAAAAAAACAACTTCCCCGCTACATATGAGACGGGTATTTCCAAACCCGATGGGTATTGGGCGGTGTATGGGATTAATTTTTAAAATTTTCGCGAGTATGGGACGTGCTTAAGATTTGTTCATATACCTGTTTACCCGGTCTGATTACCCGATTATATATACCCGTTTACCCGATTATAAATACCCATTTATATATATTTGAAGTACATAGAATTTGTTTCTTTTTTATTCTTTTTGAACTTAAGAAATTGTTCATAAAATTTGTTTTTTTTGTGCCAACTGCAATATTTTTTTTGAACCATTTTGTTTATAATTACTATTTTTTGGTTTGTCTTGAATGATAGTAATCAACTTATGACATTTTGAAATTTCATGCTATTTGATATATTAATAGTTTGTTCTCGGCATATTTAACCTATAGTTTTTGGTTATTAAAAAATAAATTTATTATTAGTTACCCGACACCCGACGTGTTTTATGCCAGTTATTCTCAACTGGTATATTTAGCTAGCTAATAGGTATGCCTGAAACCCGTTGGGTCCCACCGGGATACACGATACCCGACGGGTAAATACACGATAGATACCCGATGGGTTTTGGGACGGGTATGGGACATAATTTTATAAGGTGGTATAGGACTAGGATTACCCAAATCCGTCCCAAACCCGGCCCATTGTCATCTCTAGTTGTGTTTTACTTGGTCCTGTCAGGGGCATTGGTGAGGACAATTGTTGTATATTTTATTGTAATTGGATGTAAAGAATTATTAAAAAGTTGGAGGTACGGAGTACACACTCGTTTAATATTTCTGAGCTCCTGAGGGTCAGGAGCATGCCTCCTAGCGGGGTCCAAGGGGCAGCACTCCTTGTAGGGATCGGGGCAGCACTCCTTGTAGGGATCGGGGCAACACCTCGAAACCTAAACGAAATTGACTTAATTCTTATGAACGGAATTATTTTGACCCGAGGATTTGACCCGCGAATACTCCCGCAAAAACCAACCGCCAATAAACGCCTTGCGGTTGGTTCGTGTTTAACATAGAAGATAGTTTCACAGAAGATCAATGACTCGAAAATTCATATCACAAATCTCTATTAGATTATCCTAACATCAGGTTTCTTGAACTCGAAATGGTAGAAATATTGATTTCGGATAGTGATTTCATAGATGATCCGATAGATTTCCAAGCGTTTATTGATGAATTTCTCCAACAATGAGTTTTTTGGTGGCGGGTTTTGATGTAAAAAAAAAAAAGAAAATATTCTGATAGCTACACAGCCAAAATGTTAAAAGCAAACACTACCAATTAAAGAAAAAAACATTACTAAAAGTAAAACCCATGGCTTTTGACTTACGTAAGTCAAAGCTGACATTAGTCTATGTAACAGGTTCATGATGCTGGGCATATGGTTCCTATGGATCAACCAAAGGCAGCTTTAAGCATGTTAAAAAGGTGGACAAGGGGATCACTTTCTGAAAGTGCAGCTGAGCCTGAATCTAATGTTTCTTCCATGTAATCGCGTGTAAATAATCAATGGTCTTAACCGAGTTAAACAATATGAGCATCACTGGCTAACATCTTGGATGGTTTTATTTTCTGTAAACTGCACATTGGCTTCTAAATCGGTAGATATTAAAATGTATTAAACTTTACCTAAATGATGTAAATGCAATGAAATTCAAGATTTACTACTAATTAATGTTATGGACTATCCCGCGATGGTGACCTGGTGGTAAGTGAGTGAGAATTTATAATGGAGGTATTGGGTTCAAAGCACGACACCACCCAATTTTTCGCAGGTCACACGATTTACCTCCCTCATGTTGGCCGTGAGACCGATCGGTGAGGGACGCCTAATGGTGGTTCAACAATTTTTTTTAATGTTATGGACCGGAAACTAGAAAAAGAAAATAAATAAATAAAGTGGTGACAATTGACAAGTACAGTGCAAACAAAAACCGGACATGGTTAAATGTGTGTAGTTACATTTTAAATTATTTATATTTATAGTCTTCACTCTTTGGTAGAACGAGTTTAAAAGAACTAAAGAAGGACATCAAAAAATAAAAGAAGACTTAAAGAGAAAATTAGCTTGTTCGATAGATTGAAACGGTGAGAACGTTTGTGTCATTACTAATAAAGTAATTCTCTATTTGTTCACTTTGACCCAAAAAAACCAAAATGTCCAAATGGTCATCACCGTTGTGGGCGCCGGCGCCTACAATAACACGGGCGCCGCGCATGATTTACGCCAATAGAAACCTACCATGTGGCCATGGTTGGATCAGATTACGGGTAGGGCGCCTATGGTTGGATTAGATTAGGG
Source organism: Mikania micrantha (assembly GCA_009363875.1). Lineage (NCBI taxonomy): Eukaryota > Viridiplantae > Streptophyta > Magnoliopsida > Asterales > Asteraceae > Mikania > Mikania micrantha. The sequence goes on from CM018685.1 coordinate 64,405,591, forward strand.
GCGGGGCACCCATGTATTCTCGGTATTTTTATGGTTGTGGGCGGGGCGCCCATGGTTGGATTCGATTACAGGCGAGACGCCCATGGTTTACGCCAAAAGAAACTATTTAGACATTTTGGTCCTTTTTTTAATTAAAGTGGACAAATAAGGAATTTACTCTTATTTAATATTAGAAAGATGTATTTGAGGCGGTTTTGCTATAGAATCGCCCTAAATTATAAAGATATAATGTATAAAAAAAAAAAAAGGAATATATTACCCTAATATAAAAATGGAAGCCTTCTTCTCCAAGAAATTAAGTTTACAAATCTAAGTTATTGATATATAATTAATGGGTTCTAGGCGTGAGTTCATTACATCCAGGATATGATGGCTTCCTCGCTGCTGCGCCTTTTTACTTCCAAGCTCTTCGTCACAAGATCTTTTGTCTCTGCATCTCGTTTTCATGCCGGTCACCCAAGTTACGCAACAGATGGTGCACCTTTTCTTCTTAATTAGCCTATATATACGTACATGGTTTTCTTATGACGATTTGTGTTATTTTTTTTTTGTTTTGATGCATGTATATATGTTAAAGTCAACCTTTTGCCTAATTAACAAATGATCATAGTTGTATCTTCACTTACTAATTAGTATATATATATATATATATATATATATATATATATATATAGGGCAATGATCAAATAAAAAATCTATTTTTCCTAAGAATGCTAAAAAAGATTTTTAAAATCATTAAAACCGACCCAAACGAACTCCGATTGAACTCATTTCAATGGCATTAGAATCGTCTCATCGAACCCTACAATATTTGCGTTTTGGTTTTAACTTTAACGACTAGTTTTAGATTTGGATTTTAGGGCACATGTTTTTTTAGCTTTTTGGTTTATCTTTAGGTTTAAGGTTTGTTTTTATAATTTTGGTTTTATGATTAGGGTTTATTGTTTATGATTTAAGGTTTAGGTTTTAGGTTTTAAGGAATTACAAGCCGGTTCCAATGACGTAAAAATGAATACAATCGGAGTTTGTTTGGGTCGGTTTTCGAGTTTTTAAAAAATCCTTTTTAGCCTTCTTAGGCAAAAAAAACTTTTTAGAGGAACCTTCCTCTATATAAGTGTTTATTTTGATCCAATATATATAATGCATGTTGTTTCATTTCAGATTTCCTTTATCAATCATGGGTCAAAAACCAGTTTCCCAAAATTTCTTCATTGAACATCAGTATGTCGATGTACGGTAAGGATACAAACAGAATCCTAGAACTAAAGACGCCTGATGGATCTGTAGAACTGAGAATGCCTGGACTAGATTTGAAGGAAATGAAGGCATGTGCTGATAGATTACCACATATAAGAGAAGCACCTTTCGGGCATGATCAGGCTATCATCGACGATGGAATGTTGAGGCTAACCCATCCCAACGGAGCCGGGTTCAAGACTGACATCATGGCTAACATCATTGCTAACATCTTCGCTACTTTCAATGACATCACCCTTACACACAGTTGGCCTTACTATGGTACCTATTTGCTTTTCACTAAATGTATTCAATATATATATATATATATATATATATATATATATATATATATATATGGGATGGTTCTATTGTTAACCCTTCCTTATAGTGTTAACCGCTTAACCCTGACGTTTTTTGCCCGAATCTTTGTTTTTTTTCATGGTTTTTATTATACATAAATAGGAGGGGTTTCTTTTTTGTGTTTTTGCTAATTCATCACAATTTAGAAGTTATAGTAAGTGTAAGTTACTTACACTTACTTACATCAGATAGGGATTGTAAGTAAGTGTAAGTAACTTACACTTACTATAACTTCTAAATGGTAATAAATTAGCAAAAACACAAAAAAAAACCCCTTATTTATGTATAATAAAAACCATGAAAAAAAAAACAAAGATTCGGGCAAAAAACACTAGGGTTAAGCGGTTAACGCTATAAGGAAAGGTTAACATTTGATCTTTCCCCTATATATATATATATATATATATATATATATATATATATATATATATATATATTAGTCTAGTACCCGCGCGTTGCAGCGGAAAACACAAAACTTAAGTTGGATGTTTTAAAGGTTTGCATAGTTAGTTCTTGAGTCATAGCCATAACAAATGCAATTTTTTTAACTTGGCAGTTAACTAAAAGTGACTTTAACTACTAACATAAAAGACAAAATGCACCAAAAATGTCAAGAAGTGATTCATTTGTTTCAAACGATTTTCTTTAATAATCACTTTATCTCACTTAAATTCTTAAAAGCTACCAATGTGGTACAAAGCGAAAACATAAACAAACATTATAATTAAAAAGTTGTATCATATGCTATAAGAGTTGTAAAACTCTTAATTTTAAGAGATTTAAGCAAATTATTATTTTGTCCTTCTTATATGTATTATACAGTAGTGTGTGTGTGTATGCATTCTTTGATTATATGTTAATTGATTAATTGTGTTTGTTTTCAGATATGTTCTCAGATCGATCGATTCTAGGCAATAGATTTTGCCCTGTATTAGGGATGGTGTCACACATTAATTCTTTCTCAATGTATAAGAATGTGGCTGGTAATGATCTAGATATTAATATTAGAATGCCTGGACGCGAGGACATGATGTTAACCATGCAAGGCCTACGCGTGTGTTTAGATATGCGTCAACCAGATATATATAGTGCGGTGAGACATGGGAGAGAGGACATAAAGACGTATTTCAATTACGACACCTTCTTCATTGAAGCAAAAACTAAGGAGGAGCACCATATTACAGGCATACGTTTACCAGAGGGCATCCACATGAAGCATAATATGATCAAGAGGAAGATGGAAGATCGCATGTTTTATGCATTTCTTCCTTGTGTGAAAAAGGATCAAGTTATTAATATTAACTGAAACTTATATCACTAATTAATTAAATAATTAATTTCTTAAAATGGTATGCTATGACTAAATCAAAGAACAAATAATGTGGGTATTGGTGTTTTGTGTATCCTATCCCGCCTATATATCTTGAATGAAACCTGTTTTGCTTTATTTTGGCACTAGAGGTGACAATTTTTACCCATATCAAAGGAAATGGGTTGGTTTGGGTAAACAATTGTAGTATAATGAGTTAAAATGGGTAACATCATAATACTGAATGGGTTGAAATGGGTAGCACTTAAACACAATGTGGGTCAAGATGGGTAACCAAAAAACTATGTAAATACAATGGATTCAAACATTTAATAATGATTAATAACATATTTGATGAGAAAATCGCTAAAAATTAAACAAATGGAATATTTGTTTACTTATAACACAACTTAAGTTAAACTAAATTCATGTTTTTTAAGAGAATCCATTTAGGCCCGAAACTGATTTTGCTTAAAACTCACCCATTCTGACCGGAACCCATTATGAACCGTTACCCAACCCGACCCAACCACATTTTGCCAGACATATTTGGCACCAATGTGACCAATTAGCTAGCTACTGGTTATGCATTTAAATATATATTTATATTGGATTTTCAAACCATCTTTAGCCTGTTTTCTTTAATCTGGTTAAATCTTGACTTACCCACTCACAAGTGAGAAATAAAACATTACTTAATAAATGGCTCTAATGTCAATTCCATTAGAATGGCTAACTTAATTGGTATATTGATTTATATATTTTTACAAATTTAGCAATTAATGGTTTTAGCATTTGTATGTATTTTATATTAAATTTTGATTTCAACTAGAAAAGTTACACACGCGTTGCGGCGAGTGATACGCTTAAAATTCGTGCGTTGCAACTTAGTGTAACGATTAAAAAATGTACATATGGAGTCTCCTCGGATCGATTATGAAAATTATAACGTATATAGACAACATTATTGTGTCTTATACGTTGTGTTATATGAATTAAAAAAAATAATACTAAAAATATATAAAAGTTATATCGATTATCATGTATGTTGTGTTTTATACTTTTATGTACATAAAAAAGATGTATACAATTACACCAACTCAATTTTGAAAATCGAAATATAAATAAAAACACAATTATATAACAGTGATATGCTATTAAGTCGGTGTTAGTCTCATTTTTAGTAACAATACGTCGCTGTTAGTTGATATAACCGAAGATTACATATATATATACACACACACACACACATTTTAAATTAACAAATGAAATGACTTTGAAAAACTAAACTCTATATTGAATCAACATGTTTGAAAATCATTAATAAGTTAAATTATTGTAAAGAATGTCAAGAAAAAACTTAAACAAATAATATAGGTAAAATATTATGTCGTAAAAATAGAATTACGAAACATGAATGCGTATTAGAAAAAAAGGTAAAAATATAATGTAAGAAAGAGAACCATAAATATAGAGGAATCAATTTTGACTAATATTTATAACAAAACATATAAAATGTAAAAAAATATTAAAGTTAACCCGACTGAAAACATAAACCAGACTCTATCTTAATTAATATTTATGCCGAAAGGCCAGGTTAAAACATTATGCTGTGAAAGTGACTTAAATTTAAAACATCAACGGTGTTGTTTGAGTAAAAAATAAAGGAAACACAAAAAATAAAGAATAAAAAAAGAATTTCGCAAGGGAGTCGAACTCAAAACCATTACCATTACACCAAATGGTCAACTTAATTATTATTGACAGAAAGTATGGTATATATCTAGAAGTTGAAATGTGTGTAATAAAAGTAAAACGGCTGCAGCCCCAAGGTGTAGCATAAGTTCCAGACCGATAGCAGTCTATTCTATTTTGAATAGTCCAGGTAGTTGACTACATGATCGGACTTCTTTTGTTTGAAATAGGACCGGGCCGGGTAGAATCTGGTTGGAAAGAAAGAAAGATTCCCTACTATAACCTATAACCATATTGTGGTCTTATTTTATAATATCTCGGGAGCTAATGAAACTATTTGAGTAAAATTGAACTGTCTCAATTCTTGGGCAATCGCACCAAAAACTCGAGTTCCTTTTGGATTTCCTTCTTGATCAGTCACAACTGCAGCATTGTCATTGTCACACCCCGACCGACGGCGGAATACATCGGAGCGCGAGTTAGATTGTTCATTACTCATGGTGCTATGTGTAAGTTTCGATAATTAAACAATTGTATTAAATAAATCAAACATAATTTCATTAAAATCAAACAACCATTCAATTACATAGTTCAAAACCAAAATACATAATTGAAATAGTCTAATATTATTTTAAAATTCAAATCTAGGTCTACTAACATAAACCTATCTTATGTCTTCCTTGAAAGCATCCATCTAACCAGTTACATATGCAAAATAAAGATTTTTGTCAACTATATGAATAGTTGGTGAGTAACCCATACAGTTTATAGTATACATAAGAAAATGATGCAATTCAATTAGAATATAAGTTTAAACTCTAGCATGCAAATCCTACTAGTTTTGCAATTAGATTATAGAATATCTCGTCTCCAAACTCGTATCAATACTTAGCTAAAAAGCTTAGTACATCTACAAGTCTGCCATAGTTTATATCGTCTCCAAACTCTTTCAATTACAAAGCACAAGGCTAAGTAATTTCACAAGTCTGCCCATAGATTGTACTTTTCGCCCTTTTGACACATTTGACCTAAGTCAAAGCAAAGGCGGTATCTAACACACCTTAGGCTACTCGGTATCGAATAACATAGAATAACATAGCATCACAAAGCAAATAGAATCACATAACACGAATTCAAACTAAATAGACTAAAAGCATTGCATCTATAGAATTTGACTCTAGAATACTTAGTTTTTGAATACTGGCATATGTAACATCCCAAAAGTACAAAAATGTAAAAAGGGAGTATAGAATTACTCACATGATGTCCTAGCTTTGTCACTTGAATCGTTGCCTAGGATTTACAAAGTCGTGCTTGCACACCTTAACCTAAAGGCAATAGAATTCCTTAGTCTATGTACTTAGAGTTCAAGTTTTGGCATCCTAGTTTCTATGGCATACTATGGAAGTCCTATTTGATATGTCTAAGTTTGAATGGTTTTCATTTAAGATTATTTATTTATCGATTAAATAAATAAATATCCTAATTGATTTTTTTTTTTGAATGATTATTTATTTATTTGACTTTGAAAAATCAAATAAACAAATATCCTAATTGACTTTGAATAATTATTTATTTATTTGATTTTGAATCATCAAATAAATAAATATTCTAATTGATTTATTTATTTGATTTTTGAATAACAAAATAAATATCCTAATGTATTGAATAATTATTTATTTGATTTTAGATAATCAAATGAATAATTATCATAATTGATTTAGAATAATCATTTATTTATTTGATTTTGAATAATCAAATAAATAGTTATCTTAATTGATTTTTGAATACTTATTTATTTATTTGATTTTGAATAATCAAATAAATAAATATCTTAATTGTTTTGAATAATCTAATTTCCATCCTTTTGTATTTGATTTATTGTTTAATGTTTTAAGAATTTGGTTTTTAAAAGAATATATCTTAAATTTGTGTTGAAGAAATTGTATAAAAGATAAATGTTTACTATAAAAACAAAAGCCCTTTTTATTTGTTTTATATTGAGATAATTTTATAAAATTTTCCTTTTAGAAAAATAAAGTTTTACTTTGTTTAAAAATAAGTTCTTAGTTTTCTAAAAGAAACATTTAAAGTTGTAAAATTTGTTTGAACAAAAATTGATTGATAATTTATATAAAAAGTATACCTATATGTATAAATTGTTTTATTTAAAATAATAATAATAAAGATTAATTATTAATAAACTAAATAAATATATACATATATGTATTTTAAAAAAATTATTTTATGATAAAAGATTGAATAAAGTTTTATTATTTTAAGTATTTAAGTTTAAAGTAAATGTAATTAATTGGTTTTATTAATAAAAACATTTTCTGAATAAATTAATTTTAGCAGAAAAATAAAAACATGATTTTAGGACTTTTAGTATTTTTTTTATTAAGAAAAATAGGATGGAATAGGGTTAAAAAGGGTCAAAAACCGGTTTATACTTACGCCGGCCGGGTTCGAACCTTGGTTCCATTCGCCCAGCCCATGCGTCTTAACCGCTGGGCTGGGTATGTGTTTGTTGAATGAACTTGAATCTAAATTAACATAAACAGAACCTTCAATTGGTCCAGATTTCGTATGAACCCTAATTGGGTTTCGTTTCCAATTCAACCCAATGATCGATTATAAGCTACTGAGATGTTAGGGCTTTCGAACTACACAGAAAACCGATTCTAATGGTGCTAGAACTCACCTGTAACGATGTCTTCTTGATGGAGTTCGAGTAGGAGGTTAGCCGCGGCCGCTTCTTCGATCGATCTCGACTTCAGAGAGTTTGTGAATCGACTTGGGATACCCAGAGGGTTTCGTGGAGATCGGAGCAAGGTTTAGGATGTGATAACTTCGAGTTTTATACTGATAACATTCGAATTCTATTTTGGTTGATGGTTCGGCATTTAGAAGATCGAATCCCACCGATTATGTGTTGATTTCGTTTTATTAATGGTTTGATACGAATCGTGGGTTCGTATCTCCTCCGAATCCACTCCCAATTTAATCTAAACCGCGTGGGATTAGTTGTTATGGTTTGTGGGTCGCGATCGGGTCGGTGGGTCGGGTGGTTTGGGTCGGGCGAAGAAGAAAAGGAAAGAAGGAGAGAAGGTTTTAGGAATTTGCAATCTCAGTCCCTCAAGTTTCCTATTCCTTAAATCTTTCAATTTAACTTTTCTATTCTCTTAAGAAAGTTTATAAAAATTGAAATTTCAGCCCCTTAAATTGTATAAAATTATTTTAGCACTCAAAGTGTAATTTAAAAGTTTATATAATTATTTTTAAGAGTTTGAAGTAAATAAGTTTGTAAAATCTAAAAATTTATAAAAGTATTTATTTGATCTTTGTATTATCTACATAAAAACTTTACTTAATTGTTTATTTTATTTATATTTATAGATGTATTATTATTATTATTATTATGTATAATAATTATTATTTATATTATAAAAATGTATTACACATAGATTTATGTAAAAAAAAGAATTTATTTTGTTATATTTTGTTATAGATATTATTATTTGTCGTAAAATATATAATAATTCTATTAACTTGTTTATCGAATGTTTCAATGAAAGCCCATAACTTTATTTTATTAAAATCCGAGCACGATTACAATTAATAAAGACATAGAAAAACACTAAGGATTACAGTCATCATATCGTATTATCATACCGTTGTCACGTTTAAGTTCTTTACAAGTACGACGGGTGATATGCTTAAGATTCGTGGGTTGCAACTTAGTGAAACGATTTAAAAATGTATATATGGAGCCTCATCTGATCGATTATGAAAATTATAACGTATATAGACAGCATTATTGTGTCTTATACGTTGTGTTACATGAATTAAAAAAAATAATACTAAAAATATATGAAAGTTATATCGATTATCATGTATGTTGTGTTTTATGTACATAAAAAAGATGTATAAAATTACACCAACTCAATTTTGAAGATTGAAATATGTGACACCCATGTCATTTTCTGTCCCCTCCGGACATTTAAAACATCTAATTAAAATTTTTGTTTAGGTCCCAGAAAACTTTTTGTGTTTTGTTTGTAAACACACACATTTTTAATCATTCAAACATTAAAAATGTCAAAGTATATCCACATACTTATAATAAGTTAACTTCAATTCACCACTCAAATCTTTTTGTTCGATCCCGATCACCATTGATGTTCACCTTACTCTTTTGTACCTGTAAACACCACATTTAAATCACCATTAGTTCGTTAGAACTAAGTAAGTTTACCCCACCATTTCACCAAGTGTATTTCATAACACCATATGGATACACTACTGTTGTTCCAATTATAATTTGGTAACAACATTCAATCACATACAAAACGATTTACTAACGGGCCGCTTCCACCCAAAATACCATGAATCACCAATTCATGCATAATCATTATAATTTAACACCACACGTACATGTGCACACAAAACTCCAGTTGTGCATCATATTTACCAAAAGTCAAACTTAAACAATTGGCTCTTGAATTTTATGTCTACACTCTTGTAGGTCATCTTTTGTTCACACACCTTGTGAATCAATTATATTGGAATTGCAAGTCTTATGTTCACACACCTTATGAATCAAAGAATGCACATTACCAATTCAACAGTTGTTCACACACCTTGTGAATCAATTATATTGGAATTGCAAGTATTATGTTCACACACCTTGTGAATCAAAGCATGCACATTACCAATCCACCATTTGTTCACAAACCTTGTGAATAATTACATTGGAATTGCAAGTCTTATGTTCACACACCTTGTGAATCAAAGCATGCACATTTCCAATCCACCATTTGTTCACACATCTTGTGAATCAATTACATTGGAATTGCAAGTCTTATGTTCACACACCTTGTGAATCAAAGCATGCACATATCCAATCCATCATTTGTTCACACACCTTGTGCATCAGTTTCATTGAAATTTTCGGTTTTATGTTCACACACCTTGTGAATCTTTCAACGTAATAACCACAATCATTTATATCAATTTCAATCAACTCAACAAATCATGCATATGTGCTAAATGCACAATCACTTGTAGTGTGGACTCACCCAGTCCTTCAACTACAAGTTCAATCAAGTAGGTAACTTACACACAATTTGAACACATTCACTTGTGTTTACATCAATTATATTCCCAATTCATATTTTCACACACCTTGTGAATCCTTTAACTATATTTCAACACACTGATTGTTCACTCTCAAGTGAATCAACCAGAACTGTCTGCACAATTGTAGATCATCAAATACAATTCTTTCTATTTACCAAACATGTGTCACACTATTAAATTCAAAACGACACACTTAGGTGTCTTATTGAGTTTTCTCAATTTTGTGAATTACTCAACTTTCACTAATATAATTATGTTCTCACCCTTGAGAATCTACTAACACAAAGTTTACTACATGTGTTATTTACACATATAGTCATCATTAGACACAAACAACAAATAGTCACACAACTGTGATTCCAAATAACATATACTAGTGTCTAACTTCAAATTCAACCTTAAGATCTATCACCCTTACATATGTTCACACACCTTGTGAATCATATAAAGGTAAATCAATCGCAATGTATTCACATACAAGTGAATCAATTATACTTACGTATAACAAACAGTTGTCTACATCATTGTAGATCAACTAAGTTGTCCACTACCTCCTTAGTTCACATTCAAGTGAACCATTTCAACACACTTTCAACAACATTATCCACACTCATGTGGATTAATATCAATGCCTACACACTTGTAGGTCATCACTATATCACGTTCAACACATGGTTTATATCCATGTGGATCACCAATTGAGTTTTGTTCACATGATCACAATATTTATGATTCATTTTCACAACATTAAACAAACTCAACGGTAATGGGTGACTTACCTTGATTTGGAGAGCTATCAAAAATCTCCAATGCTTTCCCAGGTCTTCTAGAACTAGATTCACCTCCTCTTCCTATTATATATTCACATAAAACAGGATTTAACAACGTGAACACACAACTTGTGTTATTTATACAATCTAATTTATTTGACATGTTTCACTCTTCGTATTCAATCAAAACCTCGTTGAGGCTTTTATCAAACAACTCATGTGTAGAAATTAATCTGCACATGTTCTTAATCATATTCAACTTATCAAAACTTCATATTTTGAAATATGTTGTTTGACTTCCTTTACCAACACCTAGTTGTAAATCACATGTATACAACTAGTCTCAATACTCCAAACACCCATACATACTGATTCAAACTCATTTGAATCTCATTTATTAATGTGTGGCATTTAGAAGTCAAGCTATCATTTATAATTAGCATACTTATGCCAAAGTCATTAACTTTCAATTTCAACATTTAATCAATATTTGAATTAATTTTTATCATTCCAAAGAATGATCCAAAATCATCACAACCATGATTTAATCATCCCACTAGTTATCATACTCAATAATGTGAGATTCATGACAATCGGACATTATAACGGATCAAAATCAAGATTTCACCGTTAAAACATCTAGTTCTTCATTTATAATCATCCCTAATTCTTATATAATGCTCCAAGCTCAATTTAATCCGTATATTATCAAAATCAATGAGATAAAACGAATCGTTACCCTTTTGAACGGATTTTTTGGATGAAAACGATGAACAGGAGTTGTAGAAACGATCCCTAGCTCGATCCGTATGTTTGGATGGCTTCAAAACACTGATTAGATGGTAGAAAATCACCCTAAATCTCCTGGAAATCGAGTATTTTTGAACCAAAATGAATTCTGATCGAGCAGATCAGATTTTTATGTTATATGGGTCCGTCGCGTACCGCCAAGGATGGCAAAAAGGGTCCTTCGCGTACCTCCACCGCCTTACTTAGATTTCGATTTTGTTTTCGCGATTTCGGGAGCATACGAACTCCGTTTTACGCGTCGTTTTTGCCCACGTTCACGATTTTTCGAGCTCTTTCCAATGGTTATAATTTCAAGACCTGAAGAGTTCAAAATATTTAATCTCTTATTTAATGCTATATTCGACTCAGTGTATCTTGAAATCGCAGTCTCGTTTCGTGATATAAAAAAATGCTTTTGACCGTCTAAAACCGGTCGTTACAAAATATAAATAAAAACACAATTATATAACAGTGATATTGTATTAAGTCGGTGTGAGTCTCATTTTTACTAACAATACGTCACTGTTAGTTGATATAACCGAATATTACATATATATATATATATATATATATATATATATATATAGACACACACATTTTAAATTAACAAAAGAAATGGCTGTAAAGAACTAAACTCTATATTGAATCAACATGTTTGAAAATCATTAATAAGTTAAATTATTGTAAAGAATGTCAAGAAAAAACTTAAACAAACAATATAGGTAAAATATTATGTTGTAAAAATTAGAATCACGAAACATGAATGCGCATTAGAAAAAAGGTAAAAATATAATGGAAGAAAGAGAACCAGAAGAATATGGATGGAATCAATTTTTACTAATAATTATGACAAAACATATAAAATGTAAAAATATATTAAAGTTAACCTGACTGAATACATAAAGCAGCCTCTATCTTAATTAATATTTATACTGAAAGGCCAGGTTAAAACATTATGTAGTGAAAGTGTTTGAAAGTTAAAACATCAATGGCGTTGTTTGAGCAAAAAATAAAGAAAACACAAAAAATAAATAATAAAAAAAGAATGTCGCAACTCAAAACCATTACCATTACACCAAATGGTGAGCTTAATTATTCTTGACGGAAATTATAGTATATATCTAGAAGTTGAAATGTGTGTAATAAAAGTAAAACGACTGCAGCCCAAGGTGTAGCATTAGTTCTAGACCGATAGCAGTCTATTCTATTTTGAATAGTCCATTTAGTTGACTATAGGATCAGACTTCTTTTGTTTGAAATAGGACCAGGCCGGGTAGAATCCGGTTGGAAAGAAAGAAAGAAACCCTACTATAACCTATAACCATATCGTGATCTTATTTTACAATACCTCGGGAGATAATGAAACTATTTTAGTAAAATTGAACTGTCTCAATTCTCGGACAATCGCACCAAATACTTGAGTTCCTTTTGGATTTCCTTCTTGATCAATCATAACTGCAACATTGTCATCATATCATATTATCATACAGTTGTCACGTTTAAGTTCTTTACAAGTACGGCTGGTGATACGCTTAAGATTCGTGCGTTGCAACTTAGTGAAACGATTGAAAAATGTATATATGGAGTCTCATCTGATCGATTATGAAAATTATAACGTACATAGACAACATTATTGTGTCTTATACGTTGTGTTACATGAATTAAAAAAAATTAGTGGTAAAAATATATGAAAGTTATATCGATTATCATGTATGTTGTGTTTTATGTACATAAAAAAGATGTATAAAATTACACCAACTCAATTTTGAAGATCGAAATATAAATAAAAACACAATTATATAACAGTGATATGCTATTAAGTCGGCCTCAGTCTCTTTTTACTAACAATACATCACTGTTAGTTGATATAACCGAATATTACATATACACACACACACACATTTTAAATTAACGAAAGAAATGACTATGAAAAACTAAACTCTATATTGAATCAACATGTTTGAAAATCATTAATAAGTTAAATTATTGTAAAGAATGTCAAGAAAAAACTTACACACAATATAGGCAAAATATTATGTCGTAAAAAATAGAATTACGAAACATGAATGCGTATTAGAAAAAAAGTAAATTTTTTTTTAAGAAAGCGAACCAGAAATATAGATAGAATCAATTTTGACTAATATTTATGATAAAACATATAAAATGTAAAAATATATTAAAGTTAACTCGACTGAAAACATAAAATAGACTTTATCTTAATTAATATTTATACCGAAAGGCCAGGTTAAAACATTATGTAGTGAAAGTGTTTTAAAGTTAAAACATCAATGATGTTGTTTGAGTAAAAAATAAAGAAAATACAAAAAATAAAGAATAAAAAAAGAATGTCGCAAGCTGGAGTCGAACTCAAAACCATTAGAAGTTGAAATGTGTGTAATAAAAGTAAAACACCGACATTGCAAAATATATAATTCATTCTCAAGAGCTTGGATGTTTATAGTTCTAATCAAATAAGTTGGATCACTAGACTATGTAAACTTTAGTGAATCATAATGTATGATGAACAACTTATAAACTTAATCTAAAACCCTCTCGGACCATAACTATCATGAACAAAATATTTTTAAAGTGTAGAAGTGCACAAATCTTTAATCACGGTTGTCGATGAGATAGCTAAAAATGTATTCATCATAGTTAAAACGAGTTGAGTTAAATATGGGTTAGAGTGGAAACCTTTTAACTTCTTTTTTATAATTTTGAATAAACAACACATTAAAAATTACCTATCCCAAAATCTCTTTTTTTAGTCATAGAATCAATTTAGCCAAGATGTTTTTTTTTTGAACCGGACATACATGCTGAATTGCTATCGGGTCCGATATTTCAGTGTATATTTTGTGTCTTTAAGATCTTATCAACTAATTCGTTTACTACTTCAGACTTTACATTTTATATATGTATGGCTTTAACTATTACTAAAGAGAAAAATATACTTTTGATTCTTAAATTTTAAGAATATTTTGGCATTGGGTTTTTTATATTTCAATAATTACAGAAACAATATATAATCCTCTAAATTTTGTAACCATTTGAATTCTGGAATAAATGTTATTAAAAAATTATGTTAGTTTAGATGCGAAAAGACTAGACTATCCATCATCGTCATCCTCCTCCTCCTCAACCGAACCCTTCATGCAAATATTAAAATCAATGTTGCAATTCATGGTATGAAAGTAAAAGCAAAATTGTTATAGATTTGGGTTTGAAAAATCAGATAGAAACGATGGAACGAGGAACCCCTCCGACATCTTTTGTAAACAAGCAAGGAACAAATTCACACACATCGCTTAAGTTTTATCATAATTGTCTTTTGATATCCCATCCACAAATTACGTTGTATTTTGTTGTTAGTTTCATCCAATAATTTCCAACAGTTGGCATTGAAACGGAACAATCAACTAGTGAAGATGAAAAATATTTGAGCAGTTTTAAAGATAAAAGTATGATAAAACTTAAGCGATGTGTTCATCACAAGTTGTTATAGTTTCTTTAGTAATATGTCAAACAACATTCTATTTAATATCATGTTAACTATGTGTGCTTAAAATGACTATTCATTATCTATAGATAACAACTTGTTATGTCACGAGACGTATAAGCCATCCACAATCCTTTCATCTAATATATAAATTATGTATAACATGACTTAAGTAAAAATTTTTTTGAATGATAAAAAAAAATTTGAAAAATATTAAATATTATATAAAAAGAAATAACACTTGAAAGGATGAAACAACACAAACATAAAAAACATGTTAGAAATAAATTTTAGACTGTGTATGTCATCAGTAGTTCTAGTGGTACTCATTGGACTTATTTTATCTAAAGTCTTGTGTTGAAGTTTCACATATATCAAATATTGCTTTACGTTGAGACATGCGGTTTTTCTAGTTATAGGCTTCTTTCCGGGTAGACGATCATGTCATCACGTTCTGTACTTTAGGTGGCGATCATGTCATCATGTTCTGTACTTTAGGTGAAAGGATGATCGATTTACCAGAGTGATATCGAATGGCTGGACTTTTGCTGTTCAAAAAAAATTTATGTCCATCACTCATCAGGGATTCTGGGTTTAAAATTTGCCAGATGAAACCGATAAATCGGTAGAGTTGGCTAAAAACGCGGAACCGGTAGGTACAGGTGGTTATGGATTCTCAGAGAAATAGGAACCGGTTCTACCAGTTGCTGACTTTATTGACTGAGACTAAAACTGTTTGGAACTGGAACTGGTTTAAAAAAAACCCGGGTTACCAACCTATATAACTCGGTAAGACGTGACGAGCGATTTGATCACGGAAAACAGTAAGGCCCTGTTTGGTAGCCTCTTAATCCTATTCAGAGGCTACCTCTTAACAGTTAATAGCATCTTAATAGTTAAAACATATCCTTAAATCTGAATGGTTAAGAAGCTGGTAATTGTTCATAACCTCTGAATGGTTAAGAGGAAACCTAAGTCTGAATGGTTAAGAGGTTATAAACCATTCAGAGATAACCTCTTAATGCCATTCAGATGCAAACAAAAACACCTCCGTAAATCAATCATTGGTTTTACCATATTGCCCCTGACCTTGGACGCGCTTGGATAGAACAAGTCCTGATACAAAAGTTTGAAAACTCAACCATGGTTAAACGCATCTAGTCACAAAATCGTCAGGTTAGTACCGTTTTCCTTCCGTTTGCTGGAGCTCCATCAAGCTCCCCTCTATCTCCTCCCTCCAGATCTCCGATCATAACTATCTCCGTACAGTTTTCCGGTAAGCAATCTCTGATATTTCCTCTTCGCAGTTCTTCAACGGAGTTTTCCGCGCGAACGAGATTGCAATTTGTGTGTAATTGATCTCTTGTTTACTTGCAGAATTTCGAATTCGACTTGTATTTTTAGTTATTTTGAGCTATGGGACTCTTTGATGGATTGCCTGTTCCTAAAGATAAGGAAGTGAGTTCTAATTCAATATTGCACCAATTGTTTATCTCTGATTTTGTATGCTCGGTACTTTAAATGATTTTAGGCTTTTAGAATTATAAGAATTCGAGTGGGATTTTACGATTTGAGTATAATACTCGTCATGTCTTTGTAAAAGAACTACATTAATACATTTGGATCAAATTGATGTGTGTTTAATATATTTGACCTAGAATAGTATTGATAAGGGGCAGGGGATCATGGTGGGATAACAGTTAAATTAGCATATTCTTTCCATTCTATCGGGTTGTATACATTTCCAGCAAGACTTGGTTGCAAGTTGTTAAATATTATTTTAACTATATATGTTGTTTAGGACCAAACAACTATGTGTGTATTGCATAGCAAGCAGAGGCTTAAGGCGCACCAAAGGTGCAAAGGGTAAACATATCGCCTAGGCGCAAGGCAAGTGCGTGCCCGCGACAAGCAAGGCACACATGTATTCTTGAACATTTTTAGCTATTTTAGATATGTTTTAGGCTAGTTTAGTCTAATTTAGGATATTTTTAGATTGTTAGGCTGTTTTTTTGGCATGCCTAGACTATTTTTGACTGTTATAGACAGGTTTTCTAGCAGATCTTAGCCTGTTTATTTTTCCAGTTTTTCTGCAACTTGCTGCACGCAAGGTGGCTTGGCGCAGCATCTAGGCGTGCGCGTTTGACTATTGTGGTGTATTGAGGTAGAAAAGGAGATGCAGTTGATTTGATATTTATTATATTGGTTGTTTCCATTGCAGTATTTAAGAGATGATCTAGAGAATGTGGATGAGAGCTGGACTGTGGCACGGTTTGATTCGTTACCTCATGTTGTACGTATCTTGACGTCGAAAGATCGAGATGGTGAAATCCAGGCATTGAAAGACCAAAGTGATATTGTTGAGGAAGTTGTGGATGAAGTTGTTCAAACTTATCATGGTGGATTCAACAGAGCAATTCAAAATTATTCACAGATATTGCGGTTGTTTAGTGAGTCTACGCAAAGCATAGGGAAACTTAAAGTTGACTTGGGTAATGCAAAAAAAGTGATCAGTGCTCGTAACAAACAGTTGCATCAGCTTTGGTATCGGTCCATGACATTGAGGCACATAATCTCCTTGTTAGATCAGATTGAGAACATAGCTCAGGTTTGTGTTCACCTTCTAATTATTATATATTGTTTCATTAAGCATTTCATATGCTTCAGGAAAGATTTAACCATGTGTGATGCTGGACAAGATTTTAAAGATGAAGTTAACTCTTCATATGTTTCAGGTTCCAACTCGTATAAACAAGCTTATTGATGAAAATCAGCTATATGCTGCAGTTCAAGTACATGTTCAGTCAGCTAGAATGCTTGAAAGAGAGGGACTTCAGACGGTGAGTCAACTTAAAATATTCAGCTGGTGTCTAGGTTACTCGTCTTGTGGAGAGATTCCAAATATGATGCTTGCTGTAGTTCAAGGTGGCAACTTAGCATGATTAAATATGGCATTTTACATGCTGTAAACATGTCTATAGAATAGGGAGTTTTAAGAAATTAGCCTTTTGATCTATTTGGTGACTCACGTCATAACTTTTATATGCATGACAGTGAAATTACTCCATTCATGGTTCTAATATGATTCATTTTTATGGAGACACGCCTTTATGTACCTAGTACTTAGTTGTTTAGCTCCCTTTTGAGACATGTTCAAATTTAACTTAGAAAACTTACATCCTTTATGGTTTGGCCAGGTTGGTGCTCTTCAAGATGTTCGTTCTGAGCTGGCAAAACTGCGAGGAGTTCTCTTTTACAAAGTGTTGGAAGCATTGCATGCTCATCTTTATAATGCTGGTGAATATAGGTAAATTTTCTTATCTGGTTCATCACTTGTAGCAATGGTTGCTTGTTTCCTTCTGGGATACTTCTCTTGGGTGTTATTTATTTTGATTTTATCATGAATGAAACAATTGAATTAGTTTCAGGCATCATCTCACACCATTACTGTTCTTTATATTGAGTGTTCCTTATTCTTTTATCATGGATGCAAGAATTTTTGGAGCAATTATATACCAATAAAAAATGCAATTAATAGAGAGATCTTTTAGAACTGATACATTCTTATTGCAGCTCAGCTACCCCTAGTATGAATGAGAAGGATGACGCCATTCCAACCACAACTGTTGCTGGATTTTCTATGAATAATTCTCAGTCTCTCTCCAGGAGAACTAGATTGCTAAAAGGTGACGGCCATGTCGGTGCATCTGGATTTGCTAGTTCTGTTGATGGAGGGTAAGATGAAATCTCAGTTCTTGATGGCAATTTTATGCAAAAATATTTATATGCTGGTGATTTTATTGTGCATCATTTTCCAACTATGAATCACTTTAGAACACATGGGTACGATAATCTTTTGTTTTTAATCTGATGTATTTCAGTTCCTCATATGATGGCCATGATGACGATGACACTCATGATGGTGCTGATAATACTGGAAAGGATACTAAGAATATTCCTCGTCTTCCCTCTTGGCTTTTGGAATCCACTCCTGATGAATTTGTTGTATGAATTGTGCTTGCCTTCACATTACAAATTTGAAAAGGTTTATCTTCTCTAGTAATATAATAAGGGCTTCTTAATTTATTCCAGGAAACAATGAGAAAAAGTGAATCCCCTCTTCATGTGAAGTATTTGCAGACTATGGTTGAGTGCCTTTGCATGCTTGACAAAGTTGCAGCTGCTGGTGCTATAATCTGGTAATCAGTTTATCTATGTTTTCTCTTTTTTAATCCTTTTGTTGTATCTTAAGATTGTTACTTCAATACTGAAATTTGTTTTATATTGCATGTACAGCCAAAGATTGAGACCAACAGTTCATGAAATCATCACATCAAATATAAAAGCTCAGGCAGAATATGCAAATACTTCTAGGCCTGGTGTGGGCCATGCTGCTCGAACTGCAACAACAGGTCTTCAGTATGTAAAAGGACAGTTACAGAAAGATAAACATAAAAATGGGGCATCATTAGCTGGATCACTAATGGCAGTCAGCCCTGTTACACCTGTCATGGCTCCAATGGGTGCAGCACAATCCGCAACAAAGGAGCTTCTTGATCTTATTCTAGATACTATTGTTCGAATATTTGGTTCGTATAAGTAACCTTGACGCTCATTGCTCTCTGTGTGTGTATGGGCACTCGCTATAATTTTTTATCTAACATCGTTGTGCATGTGTTTTATTATATTTCAGAAAACCATGTTGTAGTTGGGGATCTGCTTGAATCAAATTCTTCTCGTCAAGCACACATGAATACATCAAAGTCTATAGTGGGTCATATGTCTGGGAACCCTGATTCTGAAGCATCTCAGGCCACAGGTGGCTACACTATTGGCTTTTCCATGACAGTTTTACAGGTAAATGATTCGACAGTTGGCTTCTGTTCTTTACAAATTTTAAATATTAATTTTCAGCTCCTTATGTTAAGCTGCACTGTAAATATCACAGAGTGAATGCCAACAGCTCATATGTGAGATTCTGCGAGCAACTCCTGAAGCTGCATCTGCCGACGCCGCTGTTCAAACAGCTAGACTTGCAAACAAGTCTCCTTCGAAAGATAAGAGGTAAACAACTATACTTTAATTATTTTTTAACATACCAAGAGTATGTTAACTAAAGAATTTTATTAATTGTGGTTGTAGGGACAAGTTAGAAGATGGCCTTACATTTGCCTTTCGCTTCACTGATGCTACGGTTTCCGGCCAGGGTATGCGAGACTTATGCTATATGCCTTATATATGCTATTTTGTTAATTTTCCATGAAATCTAACTCTGCTTTGGTTGTATTAATTAATGTTAGGTGTGGGTTCTATTAGATATATTGTATTCTTGATAAATACTGTGTAGTAAATTGTAAATCTTAGCCAAAAATATATCATGTCATATTGTACTCTATACATACCAGTTGAGTATTTAGAATAAAGACATGGAAAATTATATGCCTCTAACAGATTTGATTCGCCAAGGACGAAATAGAAAAGGCCAAAATGCTCAAGAAGGTTATGGTTCAGCTTCCGTCTTACCAGAGCAGGGAATATACCTAGCAGCATCTGTATACCGACCCGTACTACAGGTTTAACTGTTTGACCAACTTCAGATCTATAATCTGTTCTAAGTTTTGTTAGTTGTGCAGCATGCTATATTTTTGGCGTTTTTGACCTTTTTGCATCCGCAGTTCACAGATAAAATTGCTTCAATGCTGCCTCAAAAGTATTCTCAACTAGGGTAAGATTGTTGCTGATTCAGTGTTTCATTGTATCATGCACTATTTGTGTTTACTTTAATATAATTATGCACCATTTCTCATATGTTTCAGAAATGATGGATTGCTGGCTTTTCTTGAGAACTTTGTAAAAGATCACTTCTTGCCAACTATGTTTGTTGATTACAGAAAAGGCGTGCAACAAGCAATATCAAGTACGTTGTATTCAATTTGCTTCTATAGATTGTGCAGATGAAATAAAAAGCTGTTCAGTGCTTTACATTTTGTTCACCATGGAACATGGATACTGCTATATTATTCATTGATTATTTGTTCTTTTTGGAGATTAGCATACATTCCAGATATTTCATCGTAAAAGAGCTTGTGTGGTCATATATACGGTAATTTTTAACTTTTGGCACTAGAAATTATGATTTTTTGTAGGTCCTGCTGCATTTCGCCCACGAGCAAATCCGGCAGCTGCTTACACACCATCAGTTTCTAAGGGACGGCCTGTCTTACAAGGACTTTTAACCATAGATTTTCTGGCTAAAGAGGTATTTTTCTTTTTTTCTTGCTAGTTTTATCTGCTTATTTTTATAATCATATCAATGATTTTGATTCTACTATTTTGTTTTAACTTGCATAATATTATTATAGGTTCTTGGTTGGGCTCAAGCAATGCCGAAATTTTCTAGTGATCTTGTGAAATATGTGCAAACATTCCTAGAGCGAACATATGAAAGATGTCGTGCATCATACACCGAGGCACTACTAGTTCTTTACTTGCTCTTCATTTGCCAAATGATAGTTTTTATCACTGTTGTAAAAATCGGCTTAGGCGGCGCCTAGGCGCTAGGCGGCCTACTGTGTCGATTTTGGCCTAGGCGGTGCCTAGGCGCTAGGCGGGGCTAGGCGGCCTAGTCAGATTTTTTTATTTTTTTTCGATTTTTTGACTTTTTTATGGTAAAAATGGACCAACTTCATGATTATTTAGACATTTTTTAACCCAAATTCTTTAATATGTCTCTGAAACATCAAATCTAGCCACTTAACATCGAAATTCATCTCTAAACTTTGAACTTGGTGTTTAAGTTTGAACTTTGAAATACTTGACTTACTATGTTTAAGTTTTTATTTTTTAAATTATTTGAAGTATTATATTAAATTATTAATATTGATATGTGAATATAATACATATTTGTAAAATTACATATAAAAATTCCAATCCGCCTAGCGCCGATTAATCTCGATTAATCCCTAGGCGGTACCTCGCCGCCCGACTAGCGCCTAGCGACTTCTACAACCATGGTTTTTATGTTATATATGTAATGTGCTTTGTATTTCTATTGATATTGTTCCTTAGTTTTGTGTGGATGGTTATATATCAGGCAGTTCTTGAGAAGCAAAGTTATATGCTTATTGGAAGACATGATGTTGAAAATCTTATGAGACGTGATCCAGCAAGTGCTTATTTGCCAACTTCACTTGCCTATGCAAATGCAGATAACCATATTGCTGATGCTGAATCTGATGGTGTTGAGCTGGAAATTAGTGCATTATTAATGAAACTAAGGCCAATAAAACAGGTCATTTTTATTCTTTTAAAATGATAGCACATTGTGCTTTTGTGATGCTCAATGATTTTTTGATTCTTGACCTTTCTATTAAAAGTGGAAGGTTATTAGAAACTGTATTTGTCACATTGATGCATAGGGGTGTTCATGGTCGGGTCAGCCAATTTTTCAAAAAAATTGGGCTGAACCACTGAACTATGGTATCAGGAACTGACAAACCAAACTGGCCAAGTTAGGTGGGCCAGCTGGACCTAGCGTTTTTGTTTGTTCAGGCCCAGAATTCACACCACAAAAACACACTATACTCCCATATGTGCAATAGGATTTCAGACTTCTTTCTAACAAACATGCAAAAAATAATACAAAAAATAATACATAAATAGTCAAAACAAACATGCAAATCGTCGGTTTACTACTCCTGCAAAAAAGGCATAATGACCTGCTAATTATACCCCCAAGCTAATTTTAACCACACTGAAACACAAACAAAAAACCTAATATTCTGCAAATAAGCCGGAGAATACCAACTGCCGTCGACCCATTCGAGCCATTCATAGACATCCGGTTTCTGATCCATGACCTGTACCCCACAGGATTAATCTAACAAATTTAGCGGTTTGATGGTTTGAATCTTAGTTTTTACAAATGCATGCTTGACTGGTTGGTAGTGTTTACTTTGTGTGTTTCGGCTTATTTACGTGGTTTATGTCCTTAAATTATATGTGGCTCCTGTTTTGCATTGGTTGCATGCATAGTCGGTGTTTATATGCCTTGCTTTTAATCATGCTTTCTTTACATATGATTGTGCATGTGATTACCATATGATTGCTATAGGTGTTTATAGTTTTGCTCTTTCTGACTGCCATATACTTCTTAGTTTTACCCATGCATGGTTTACTCCTTTTCCTTAATAAAATATGTCTGTGAAAAAATAATAATAATAATAATAATAATAATAATAATAATAATAATAATAATAATAATAATAATAATAATAAAATTTTTTGAGCCAGGGGTCTCTTCTGAAGCAGCCTCTCTACCTCTTCTTGGGGTGTGGGAAATGTTTGTTTTCATCTCACCCCTCCCAGACCCTACTTAAAAGTGGGATTTAACTGGGTATGTTTGTTTGTTTGTTTGATGGTTGGAATCAATTTTTTTTTTTCAAAATTGTTAGCTTGTATTCATAATATTAAAATAATAATGATGGTTGATGAATATAGTACATATGCATTATGCATAACTGCATATCTCAAAAATGTAAATAAATACAAGAACAAACTTGTAAATCTCACTTGTAGCATAGTTGTTTGTAGGGTTTGGGCAGGGTGGGATGTAGACAGACCATATCTGATTATCTCTATCCCTAGGGAAAAGAGGTTGCTTCCTGAAAGAGCCCCGACTAAAAAATAAACAGACAAATGCAAACAAACATAATCAAGCAACATTCAAACACATAGAGATAAGAACTACCAATACAAACAAAAATGGTGGCATGATGCATGAAAACTTATGTAAAAACACAATATCATTATACAATAAGTGATAATAATAAAATAGAGCAAGCATATGCACATAAAATATATTAGGTGAGGAAACTCCTAAAATGTAGCAGAAATTTACATCTCTAAGAATACCGCTACTCTACATCTACTTTCCTCCTAAAAATCTTAACCTTAATCCTACGTCTTCATAAACTCCTATCCTGGATCGTGGCCTTAGAAATGTGCAATTCTAAAAAAAATGCCTAATCTGAAATTGTAAATAAATAAATGCATAAAAAAGGTTAAGTGGTCGGGCTGATTTACGCAGCTGATTCCAAATTCAAGCTGTCGCCTGGACCTAACCATGAACCAGATGGGATAAATTTAAAACTGGCTGACTTGATTCGGTTTGATTAGCTTGGTCAGTTTCAACGGCTTATTAATACCCTGCTTGACAGTAACGGTCCAAGCTTTAATTATTCCAGTCTAGAACTCTAACCATGTATAAGTAGGCATTTACACTCATTTGTTTTTGCAGGAGTCTCTGATTCGTGATAACAACAAACTTGTATTGTTGGCATCCCTTAGTGATTCATTGGAGTACATTGCTGAATCTATAGAAAGGCAAGTTGTTAATTAACTAGAGTTATTGAAAAAAAGGTATTGACATTAAATGTTTATTTTTACCATCAAAGCTACCAATTTGATTAACTCTTAGTTCTGAAAGTAAGGATATCAATATCTTAGTAACTCCTGGAATGATATTTTGAGAGGACCAGTTATTTATTTGAGCTTAAGACTTTTCTTAGAGAGGAGCTGGGAGCAACAACATTAACATGCAATATCGAAAAATCAAGTTGTTATTTAACTAGAGTTATTGATATATTTGTTTTATTCAAGGATTTTAGTTCTAAGTTTTGACTCAATAGTTGCTATCGTAAGAGGTTTGCACCAACAGTCTTCAATTGATTTATAAAAACAAGAGATTTAAGAAATATAAGTGGATAAATGCATGTTTTATTTGACCTGAATTTGGATATTGCTCAACACATGTTCTAGACATATTATGCTAACTTCATATGATTTGAAATTGTTACTTTTTTTTAAAGTTCTAGCAAATGAAGTACTTGCGTAATATAAATTACAAGTAAAAGATAACCAATTCACTTATCACCAATTACTAATACTTGTGAGGGGAGAGGATAAAAATCAAGATTTTGCTTAAAAACATAAAATTACCCAGTTTTTGTACTAAATTTGTCTTTTTTGTAAATGATTTATGTTGTTTTGTATTGTATTGTATTTTATTTTATTTTTATGTACTGTATTTAAAAATACAATATAAAAAAATACAAATCCTATACAAAAAATAGACGCTTTTTATGTTTTTAGGCAAAAACAACTATTTGTGAGATTGATTGTTGTTCATACAGATTCGGGAACGCATCAGCAAAATCATCAGATCAAACAGAAATCAATGTGAAGCCGACACCTGTCCATCATAAACGCAATAGCAGTTTACCCCCTAAGGATCTAGCAGCATTTGCTGAGGATTACAGAAAGCTGGCAATCGATTGCCTAAAGGTCTTACGTGTTGAAATGCAGTTAGAAACAGTTTATAATATGCAGGTTTGTCACATTTAAATTAAATTATTCAAGACCATTAAATGATATTTATCTTTTAACTTTTCAACATTGCATTTTAACAGGTAATGGCAACAAGGGAATACTTGGAGGACCAAGATGCTGAGGAACCTGATGATTATATCATATCTTTAATCACCCAGGTGCGCTGTGTGTGTAGTTTTTTAATTTCATTGTTATAATTTTGTTTTTAAACATTTAAATTATATTTTTTCATGCCATAGATAACTCGTAGAGACGAAGTAATTGCACCTTTTGTTGCTCCAACCAAAAGGAACTACATATTTGGTGGAATTTGTGCTATTGCGTCACAAGCATCCATCAAGGTTTCTAATATTGTGCCACAATACTTCATATGATTATTTTTTCCCCCTGGGTTGTAAATTACAAAATTTTAAAAATACTTTTCAGGCCTTGGCCGAGATGAAACGCATCAACCTTTTTGGCGTTCAGCAGATATGTAGGAATACAATCGCGTTAGAGCAGGTTTATCATTTCTTTCTGAATTTTGTTATTTTGTATATGGTGTCGTATAAAATTATCTAATTCGTATCTAAGAATTCGAACAATTATTGATGCATCAGGCACTTTCTGCCATACCGTCAATTGATAGTATATCTGTGCAAACAAGATTGGATCATGTCCGAACATACTATGAGCTGCTAAACATGCCAGTTGAGGTAAGAGCATCTGCGGTGCAGAAACCACTAACACAAACTTTTCCTAAGCAATGCATCAATCCCACAAACATATCATTACATTTTCCCTATCATCACCAACTTGTACATTTATTTTTCAGTTGCACTTTATTTATTAAAATAAACTATTTATTTTTAATTCGTTAAATTGATTACAATTATTTATAAATGTAAACTATTTATCATTTATAGTTATATAATAAAAAGAGCAGAAAGATAAAAAAATAAAGAAAAAATTCTATTGGTTGGAGCCTAATATGTATCGTCCTATCGTGTTCTTCATCACCACCTTCATAACCCTAACGAAAAAATGGAAGAAAAAAAAAAGATTTTGGCCGTCCATAGGCATCCGTGTCCACGATCACTCCTGTGAAGAAAAGCCACAAATGACCCATGCAATGGGGTCGTCAGTGACGAATCCGTTGGCTTCCTCTCCCTTTACCTATACCTAAACATACTTGAAAACTCAAACACCCATCATTGATGTTATAATATCCGTTTTTTATTATAAATTATTTAAACATGTATATATTGATATATTTGTTTGCAGGCCTTGCTTGCCTTCATTACTGAGCACGACCGTTTATTCAACGCCATAGAGTATGTCTAGTGTGTTTCTGCATTACAACTATTAATGTAGTATGAAGCTTTGGTGCATCGTGGTTGACTTTTGTTTGACCTGTTGTAGGTATTACAATCTTCTAAAGGTCCAAGTCCCTGGAAGGGAAGTTCCAGAAGATGCCAAAGCTAGAATGGCAGATATATTACCAATTTAACTTATTATTTATTTATTTATTATTTTCATGGGAAAAAGGTAACTGTTATCATGGCATATCTGTTTGATTATATCTTTAGATGTGGCTTGTGTTTTTGGTTTTTGATCTTTTGATTTCCATTGGTATCAATCATTTTTTGTATTCTTTTCTGTACTTTTGGTATAAGGCTTCTTTTGGTCAGTCTGTTAAAAATTCATAAGAATGTATTTTATTGTAAACTAGATGGTACATTAGCGCGTTGTGGTGTATCTCTCGTAAGCATTTTCATTTTATAGCAGTATTGCATACATTATATTAATCAAAAGCCCTAAGAATTAGCATTCAAAAGTCACTAATTATGTCTTAGAGGGTTTGTTAATGCTTGCAAATGACAAATAGTTAAAAGAGGTTACATATTTTTCCTTCATTAATTGCAAAATTACATATTTTCTCATGGTACAAATTTTCAATGTATAATATACAATGTTTTTAAAAAATGTTTTGAGAAAATATGTAATTTTGCAAAATTACATATTTTCCTGGATGAATTACCTCCAAATGAGTACGATCTTAAGCAGATAAATTATCAACAATTAGATAAATATACATGTATAAATACATAAAAAAAATTCCTAGTTCAATTCGACTAACACACGCATACATATACAAATACAAATAGTTTCATAAATTAAATTTACAAAGCTAATCTTCAAACAAGATGTGTAGCTGTTTGAGTGCAAAAGAAACAACTTTCAAGTCTTAAGTTCAATCCCCATAAATGCCGGTATTCCTTGAAGATTATGCACCCGGTTGTTTGCGGCTGTGCGTCATCCATTTTGTCTGGTTAGTCGGGTATTCATGGGAATCGGAGGTTTATCACGTTAGTGAATTCTCATGGTTATAAAAAAGCAAATCAAGTTCTGAAACTTAAATTGTAGATGAATCTTGATTCACTTCTTTGATTAGTTGATACGTGGCGTGTGTAAAAAAAATATCAATCCCACATTGATCGGAAAGAGAGCTAAAACCTAAAAGGTACAAAATACATGTATGTATGCAAGTTTTTTGAGATAAGCAAAGAGCCACCACAATGTTGAAACAATAATGACGTGAGCGCACTCTAAACACAAACGCAATTAATGAGGCAAAACAATGCGCAATTGCGCATTATACATTACATTTTTTAAATTTTATTTTTATACAAGCACAAATCTCATCTATACTTATCTAATAAAACACCAAAGGGCTTATAGCCTAATTATACCCCCTTGACTTCCCGAATGGGAGGTCTTGGGTTCGAGTCTCGGCTAGAGCAAAAAAATGTTCTAGGTTAAGATAGGGGGTTTTCCCAGTGCGGGTTTCCTCCTAGAATGTGTTGTCAATGTACTCATTTAAACAGTGGTGCTTGGCGTTAGCAATTCAAAAAAAAACTTATCTAATAAAACAATAACAAATTTGCTAATTGTCACTCTTATATATATTTATCAGTAATTTTTGTCTCATGTCACTTTCATATTCATTTATCACTAAGTTTTTACACTTGTCACTCTTATATTAATCTCTCATTAAATTTTATTTTACTAATTATCTCTCTCCTATTTAATGTTAATAATTTTAAATAATTAAATTGTATCCTTAAATACAAAAATATAATTATTTATTCTTAATAATCATAAGTAAATTTCAATTATATCTTATTTTAAAATAAAATTTTATAATTTTTTAGTATTTATTATTTATAATTTTTAAATCTTAATTATTTTCTTATTCACTAATGATTGATATGATATTCAACATACAAATTTTCATAAAACTATTGGTTTATTACATGCGAACTTTAGTAATTTCATATTAAACTTTTTTATGTGTTCATTGGTCGTTCAAAATAAATTTAAAAATTGCGAACATATTATCTTATCTATTAAATATTAATTCTGTAGTTACTAAACTTTCGAATTGTTGTTTTAATGTTTAAAGTATTTGTTAATACATAACATAGCTTAATCATCTTATATCAATAAAGCGTTTTATAATTTTTAAATTATTATTCTATCTATTTAATATTTTATATGTATTCCGTGTAATGCACAGGTTAATAACCTAGTATCTTACTATTATAATATATAGAAGGTTCTTTTATCACATATCAATTTATTAAACCATTATTGACACATGTCAATTTTTTGACCATAATTGAAAGAGACCGCATGAAAGCAGTTTTTCCTAAACGGTGATACCGCCATGTTTGAAACTTCAATCTTCTAGCAGCTTGTGGGGCCTGGCCTGAAGGTGATATTAATACCACTCCGGCCCCTACAGCCCCCAAAGTGCTAGATTCATCGAAGTAGAGAGTACATGGAACCACCTTAGCAAAGGCGAGACTTCTTCATAGAGCTCCACTGGTTCGAAAACATTCATGGCATGATCTGCCAAGAAGTCTGCAAATGCATGTCCTTGGATCTAGCTTTCAACAGCGTAGAACACATTATGAGAGATATTGTAGGGGGCTGATTGCTCCATTATATGCATGCTAATAGGAAGGGACGGATCTTAAGAAAGCTCCGAGGGGGGCTCGGCCCCCTGTTTTTCCGGTCATGAGTGTCGATTTAGTAGAATTTCGTCGGAAAATACTTCGGTCCCTTCGTTTGTTCCTAAAAATCCTTGGGCCCCTCCGTTTTATTCCTAAAAATCCTTTGGCCCCCTCCGTTTACTTCCTAAAATCATTTGCCCCCTTCCGAGCTTTTTTCAAGCTCCGTCATTGTTTTCAAACAACACTCGTTCATTTAACTTAAACAAAAAACATCTTAACTCTAATAATTTATTATTTACTTGCAACCCCACCAATCGGTTTTTATTTTGTCCTTTTTACTTTATTTTTTAATATTTATTCTAGCATTATTTTAAAAATTAATTTGTCTATTTTAAAAAAGTGCATAAGTCTAATCAAGATAATAAATATTTAAGATCTCTGGTTGATTTGAAATCAGTTAGACTACCGGTATTTACATTGTGTAATTGTGTTATTAACATACGTATACCAACTTTAGTTGACAACTATGTGTTGATATCACAACTTACCTAAGGTATCATAATTATCAATACTATGTGTTGATATCAAAACTAATTTGTTATAATGATTTACAGTTTTTTTTGGAACAAACAAATTAATTACTGCTGTTAAAAAAACTTGTTTTTCATGTTTATAATGAATTTTGAAATTAATCGTGATATATTAAGAGCCCTCAATAACACTTAGAATGTAATTATCAATACAAATTTGTTGTCAAACTTATTTCAAGAGAGCTCGTATTGAATCGGTATTGTTATCTGTCAAAAACACGAATACACAATCTAAACAACTGTAACACAAGTTTTTCAATTTAGAAACTATGAAATTCATGAACAGAACGAATACATGTGAATGCTCACAGCGATATGAATCATATATAGACACAATACAGGAAAAACCCTAGATAAACAAATTAAGCAAAGAAAAGATGAAAGAATATCTCTTGATATTGAGTGTCTCTCTTGAAATATGAAAACCCTAACTGGAAAAAAATGAAAAATCGCTCTAAGATTTGTCTTCTATATGCCACGGCCATATATATCTAATCTACATCAGTAGATAAGCGGGCAGATATGGGGATAAGCAAGCAGCAATAGTTTAGTCTAACAGAAGCCCACTGCATCCAGAAGATTAAACAGCTTCAGCTAACTCAACAATAATTCAGCATCACTCACATGTTATAAAAGAAAATAAACCATTATAGACAAATATTATAAAATTGATAACTTTAAATATATTTTTAACACTATCCAACGAATGAGAAATGTTTTTCCTTGAGTGATCCTATTTCAATGGTCCCTTATATTATTTTTAGCTTAAGTTAAACAATGAATTTAGTGTAAAGTATCAGCACCATCGTTTTTTTTTAATAGGAAGCTTACACACCTATCTTCTAAATGTCATCTCATCCATCACAGCATTTGATCTTTAGTACATGAATAACCATGATTAGAGGTGGCCAAACCGGGTTTTTTCCTTCTGACCGAAAGATTTTCAGACGAAATACTGCTAAATCGTCCCTTCTGACTGAAAAACGGGGGGAAGGGGCGGGCCCCCACGGGTAGGGGTGTTATTTTTAACCGAACCCGAATACCGAACTCGATTAAAATCAACCCGAACCCGAACAAGTGTTAACCCGATCTATCGAACCCGATCTAGTAATAGACCCGAACCGAAAGTTTTTAAATGATTTGGTAAATGGTTAATTTTCTCAAACATTATTTGGTAACCCGAAGAACCCGATTATGTTTATTATCGACTTTTAATATGTTATATGCATGTATATATGCATTCATTATTTTGAATATCACTCATAATAACGTTTGTCAAGTTAAAACTTTATATGTTATGTGTATGTATACATGCATTCTTCCATATGTATATATTTGCACTATCTGTAAGCTATCCCAGTTTTCATCTTTCAACTTATATATAATGTTATGTGTAAGTATATATGCATTCATTATGTATATGTTATATGAGTATACATGAGACAAATATTTATTTTATATTATGTATATGTGTATATTGTATAATATTTCAAGTGTTTTAGTGTTAATTTTAGGTTGACCGTTAAGTTAATTTAGTATAACCCGAATACCGATTAATACCAACTTGAAGAAACCGATTACCAAAACCCGAAAACCGAATACAAATAACTTAAATGGTTTGGGAATCGGGTATATTTTCAATGTCAAAAAACCCGAACAACCCGACCCGAGGAACCCGAAACCCGATTAACAAAACCGAACGACACCCCTACACACGGGCCCTTCTTATGAACTATTCTTGGTTTTACAACTCTTATTGCATTGAGTACAACTTAAAAGATTTAAAAATTATAAATTAAAGATTTTTAATTTTTTAGTTTATCCCACATTAATGTCATTAAGAAATAAAGTAATAAAGAATAGCTATAAAAGAAAAAAATTATTAAATAAACCACTTCTTTTGTTACCTTTATCCTAAATTCCTAATAGACATTTTTAGTTTATTATCAAAGTTAAATTAAAAGAGTTGGTTTAACCATGAGCTGAATTGAGCTTTTTACGAGCTAAAAGCAGTATCTAAGTATTCAGTTTCACGCCACACACGCACAATGCGCGAGCACCCTACTTATATATGTATATATATGCACACACTATATTCTTTTAAATACTTTATTAAATATCATCTTGATAAATAATAGACATTAAGTATTTGTTAGGGTTTCACTAAGTGACCAAGAGATCATGGGTTCAGGCCATGTTAGGGGTGATTTAAGTGACATCCAGATGAGGGAAGAATTCTTAAGCTCAATCTCGGGTTCTGGAGCATTAGGGACGAGAGTTTACCGATTTCAGGGGGTTCTCATGCATCTGGTGTGGCCGTGTCTTACCTCTATTCGGTAGGTCATATTAAGACATCATACGTAGTATGTAGGATCGTCGCCGTTTAAAAAAAATTTGTTAGAAGCATTACCCCTTAGGTCAAAGGTTAAGTGTTCAACCTCAAATATTATAATTAAATTTAAAATAATTTAAAAGTAGAGTTAAAAAAATTAATTAGACAATAACATATACAAATGACAAACGAACCTTCACAAGATGTATAAATAATCAGTGATTAAAAAACTATAAAGATATTTAAAGCATATACTATTTCCTTTTTTTAACATAAAAAGACATTTTAATTACCAAAACCGAAACCTTAATTAATCAAATAATATAAAAAACTTAACAAAAGCAGTTTTAAGGATGTTCACATGAGATTAAGTGATTAAATAATTGTTAATCCGCCCATGGTTTTAATTAGACTTCTTTCCAAAGCCAAAATAGACAAACTTAGATCAATGTACAACCAACAATGGACGAAGTACTAGTCACCATAACAACACTATTAAAATTACATTAATTTATATTTGGTAAAAACTCATCCAAATCTTAAAGCAACTCAGATTTAAAATCTTGAAACCGCTCCACAAGATGAGAATTAGAGAATATTTGATTAAATAAGGGATTTAGATTGATTAATCTACTTTTTTTTTTTGAACGGCTTTGTACAACAACACCCAAGATGGATTTCAACCGTCCCCTCGGATTTGACACTCTGGGGCGTATGCCCGAGCCCACCCCAGGAGGAACCCACAACTGGGTAAACCCCCTGACCTTGCTTCAGCAAATATACCTCAGCCCGGATTCGAACCCAAGACCTCCCATAGAGAAGTCAATAGAGAAGTCAAGGGGGTAACCATTAGGCTAGAAACCCTTGGTTGATTGATTAATCTACTTAATCAACTCCTTTTATATAATTACTAGTGGGTTTCCCAACGCGTGAATTTCACACGATTTCGAATATTAAAACGTAAACACGATCATGTATATCAAAATACAGATATATTATGGTTGTCGTTTTAACATAAACCTTAAAGTGTAGCCATCATTTTTGTATACCATAAAAAGTGGTGTGTTTAGACAATGATTTTTATAAATATTTATATATTACATGTATCAACTGTTGTTACAAAAGATATATGAATATTTAAAAGTTATAAATAACAAACAATTACAAATATTTAATAATTTAAAATTATATGTATGTAAGATATGATTGAAATTTTGTTAATTTTTAGTATATTAATAAATTTTTATGAATATCGATCCGATTAGCATATTTAATTGTATAATTTATATAATAAAAAATTTTAATATTTTTTAGGAAAGTGTAACTTTAAAAAAAATTATAGTTTCATTAGAAGGTGACATATGTTTCCTAAATTTTTTTTTATAAAATACAAAACCATTATTTTACATTTAAGTGGAATACTATGTCAATTAGATCCTACCAAGCGAGTCAAAGGTCTCAATCGTGTGAACCCACTGTTTCCAGGCCATGTCACCAAGGTCTAGTTACCTGGATCTCCCATGAGCCACCACAACCACCCCAGGAGGAAACCTCACTGGGAAAACCCCCTGACCCTCCACAGACCCCTTCTTTGCTGCGGGAGGGATTAGATCCTACCAAGCGAGTCAAATGTCTCAATCGTGTGAACCCACTGTTTTCAGGCCATGTCACCAAGGTCTAGTTACCTGGACCTCCCATGAGCCACCACAACCACCCCAGGAGGAAACCCCACTGGGAAAACCCCTTGACCCCCACAAACCCCTTCTTCGCTGCGGGAGGGATTAGAACCCAAGACCTCCCATTTGAAAGAATCTTGGGTTACCATTGAGACAATGTAATTACATGACATAATCTTTAAGATTCCAATCATGTACAATATTGTTTTTCTTACAACTTTTTATACAACATTCACAAAAAACGTTTTAGCTAACGAATCGATCATAGTATCGAATTATTGATTTATCGTATGGTTGTTTAACTGTTTAATCGGTTTTAAAAAATAAAATAAAACATTAAAAACATATAAATGGTAACTTTCAAGTAAATTAAAGTTAACTTTTATTAAAAGAATTATTAAACAATAGAAAAATCATATGATAAAATCGCAATCAAATCTAAAAGTTTAAGATTTTGACACTATCACTCCACCTTACTAGCTACACTATCCTATTTTTCTGTTAAAAGGTTTTGTGTGTGCACCCACATAATAGGCAATATTGTCTTTTCAACTACAACCACTATAAACAAAAAAGGTTAGGGTCGTTTGGTAACGTCTAAACCATTAAGTTCTAAATAGTTAAAATGTTTGAATGGTTAATAGGGTCCAAACAATTAACTGCTAAAGCAATTAGGTTGTTTGGTTGATCATCTTAACCGAAATACAAAATAACCTCATTTCTCACAAAACCCTAAGGCCCCCGTCTTCGATCTTCATCTTCGACCGTCGTCATTGAGCAACCGTGAAGCCGGCGAGCAACCTGTTCCCATCGTCAAATTGAAGCCGGTGGTAGGGCCTGTTCCATCGTCGGTGCTTCGTCGAAGCGAGCAACCTGTTTCATCGTTGGTGCTTCAGTCACGTCGGTGCTACAGTCGTTGGTGCCATCGTCGGGCGACATCGACGTGATGCTGTGACAGGAGAGGGGGGAGGCGACGGGAGAGGGAGACGACCATTGCCTTTTTCTTCATTCAGACTTGCTTCAACATCTGAATGGTTCAGATGTGTGAAACAAATGATCGGAATATAAATGATTAAGATTCGAACTCATTCATACCCAAACAAATAATCCTTAATTAGTCTTTCTTTACTATCAAACACCCTAAAACTTTTGAACTTTATCACGTTAAGTATTTCATCAATTTTTTTGTAAAGAAATTGTTGTTTGTGATGATTTGGTGAGTGCTTATCAACTTCAAGGTTATAATTGTCAGTTTTTGTCACTTTTGGAAAAATATGAAATTTTCAGAACTAAAGTTTTTGTAGGAAAATCATCGGAAATGGTCATGATATTAACAAATTACTGAGCCCGTTGTTTTAGTCAATTTCATTCCTATTATTCCGATATTTTAGGATTTATTGTTTGTTGTACAAAAAAAACTTTTTGAATTTCCGGTAGAAAGTCATTTCCCTAATGACAAAGCTTTTAATGCCGCCCCATATCCAATAACTTTACGACCAAATATTTTTTGTCTGAAAAAGGGAGGGTGGAAACCGTTTCCGACAAAAGCTCGGGTTTAAATTTCCGACATGTTTCCAATATAGTCCAACGATAGTTTTTATATTAATTAAATTCTTTGATTTGTGAGTGACGTCTGATTGTTTATGTAACCTAATATCTTTAGAGTAATGTATATAAAAACTTGTAACCTAATGGTAACAACATTAATAGTAACATGTATGAAAAATTGGAAAGTCAAAATTACCTATCATGTGGGTTGCACGTGAGAAACCTTTAAACAATATATATATATATATATATATAGGGGGCGGTTAACGTACATGTGTATGCTAACGTACAAAACGTAAGAAGCATTTAGGATCGTTGATCCGTAATTATTGATGGACCAGATCAACGCGGTGGCAAACTTGTAATTTATTATCTTAATTAAACAAATTAGACGGAACGCGATAAACAAAAAGGGTAAAAACGTAATTTGATATTTTTTAAAATTTAACCTAATCCTAAAAATAAGGGGATTTTACCCCACCTTCTTCCTAATTATTCGTATTACGAACTACGGTTATTCGGAACGTGTTTATACAATCAAACCTGCAATCAAGCTTGAAAACCTTATTAGAAGAAGATGAATACATCAAAGAACGTATCCAACAAACGTAAGTAAAAGTTATCATTCTTGTTACATTCATAGTCCGTATTAATGCTTTTAACATACATGCATTCTAATTTTAGGTAAACATTCGGAGACTGTAATCACAGATTCTAAGAAGGTTACAACAGAGTTAAGATCCAAATCTAATAATGACAGAAAATCCTTGTTAAGGATGAAAGGTCAGTATTTACAATATCATATAAACAAAATGTATTTTTATTGTTTTACTTTAAGTTTTGTCCGTAATTAACAAACATAATGTTAGAATTAAGTGTTTATTAGGCTATGACAATCATTATGCAAGGTTAGTAAATTAGTGCGTAACAAAGTTAATTGGTTCAAATTTTATTGGTACGTAATTATTGTAAGTAGTACGTAATTATAACAAAATTAACTTACAACATACACAACTATCCTGTAAATATGTTAACTAATTGTTAGATTAATCATATTTAATGTTGTTCATTATACATTGTATAATAAATGATCTTGTATCACTTTATGTTAATTAATAAGTTGGTATGTGTCATTGGTACGTAATTTTGAAACCTAATAGTTTATCTGTTTGGTACGTAATAACATGCAATTGCATTTGATTAACCATCATAAGTAGTACATAATTTCAACAAAACGTATACTTATTTAGTACGTGATTATAAGAATTTAATCTCATATGTGCAGGCAAACAATCTATTGAATCTATTCAACAAAGAATATGTTGAAGATGATGATGATGATGATGAAGGAAGTGGTCATGTTGCAGATGCTGATGGAGAATCTGCAAAAACTGGTTTTGATGAAGGTGCTCATGAAGTACATGAAGAAGGTGGTGTTGAAGAAGGTGCCAAGGGTCTTGATGAATATTCCCCTTCAAGGATAGAGGTTGATAAAATAGATCCTGCTGTACAAGATGGTGATGTGGAACCAGCTGCTTCTTATTTTGACAGACCACACCCATGTGACTTGGTTTATCCAATTGGCAGTTATACTCAAAGAGTCATAGATGAAACATATACACCTTTAACGATGACTGGAGTATCTGCTTATACACATTCAGTACCACCCATAGAGAGTGTAAGTATACATTTAATTACATCATATAAAATATCATAATTACGTACTGAATGTTATTTATCTAAAGTAATTATGTACCATTCATATTGTTTCAGGATATGCTTGCACAGATCGATAAAAATATTGAGGAATTTGAAAAGGTGGGAAACAACATCAATGATCTTCTGAAATCATGTCTAAATGAGTACCCTAACAATAGTGATTTCATTAAAAAGCAAAAAGATTGGGAAAAAGTAATTGGGGTCATCTCTAAGGTTGCATCAGGTTTAGTTGGTGACAAAAGCCTTGTATTTGAAAGAGAGACAGACGTTACAAGCACATTTGTACAAGAAATGGTTGAAGCATGTGAAAATGTAGAACAACAATTGTCTACATCAAATTTGCAAACAAATCAACCAATTACTGAGGTACAAGAGGCAGCTGTAAATCTTAATGATGTAATACCAAAAATTCCCTTTTTGCAGCCTGAAAATGATGAAAAAGTCAACACATAAACCATTTCTGATGAAAAAACACCTGCTTTAAAAATAAGGTTCCAATACAAAAAACGTCCCAGGGAAAAAAACCTATCAGAGGATTTGCGTTCGCCATATGTTGAAAGGTCAGTGGTGTTGGGATCAAAGCTGACAAAAGAGGAGACAATAATTTCCCAATATTGTCTAGATCCAAGAAAAGATCCTTAGTAAGATTTCTAACTCATGGAACTTATATTCTTTAATATACCTTAATTTACTAACTCATCTTTTTAATTTGCAGTACAATTGTTTTCATGACACAAACCGATACAAAATTTTACAAAGTCATGTTTGAAAGCTTATACCCTGGCGTTTACGTACACATCGGTGTGTTGGAAGCCATGATGCATGTTCTAAATGAAGAAGAGAAACAAAGGTCGCCAGGTTCTCCATTTAGGTTATTCTTAACTCCAAACATATTGGTAAGCATAATATGTTATATAACACATTTCTTTTTTTATATACATAACTTTAATTAACTTATATTGATATAAATTTACAGCCATTGCCTCTTCTTACTAAAGACGTACCAGAAAAACAAAGAAAGGATTTGCTTAATGAGACAATGGCATTGGTGTTGTCAAACTTGAATATTAACCACATCAATAAAGTAGACATGAACTTCATCCCAATAAGTGACAATGTTTTCTTTCTTGTTATGGATTTAAAAATCACATCATTTGATATATTTGACAACATGGTAATTGGAGATGAAAGTGTGGACAGATATGAAGAAATTCCAACATACATGGTAATGTTTCAATCATTCACATACTTTTTTATGTCATCCACAATGCAATAATACGTTATTATAAAATTACGTACTACAAATGACGTACTATATAATACTTTATTAAATAATTATATAATTACGTACTTTAAATCACGTACTACAAAATGCATTACTATATAAAACATTCTACATTGAAAAATTTAGATACTTACAATTGTTTTTATATATTAAACATGTGTATTTCTTGATATAATTACTGTAAACTACTTAATGTTACTATTATTTTCTGTTTTGTTATCCAAATTACAGAGAGACGTTTTTGTCAATTATCTTCTTGATCAAGATCATCCAAATGATTATAAGCTGTATCAACAAACACCAAAAAATCCAGAACTCCCATGGAAAACCAAAGAAAATGTAGAAGACTGTGGAATATTCTGCATGAGGCACATGGAAACCTATATGGGAGGTGGTGTTAAGGGATGGAAATGTGGTCTGCTTCAAGAGTCTGAGGGACAAAGAAGACAACTACAACAACTTAGAATCAAGTATCTGTGTAAGATTCTTACATCACCACTTAATATTTTGAAGGATGATATCATTATGCAAGCAAGACAACATGACAACCTTGAACCAAAAAAGAAACAATGGCCAAAGACAATCAAAAAAATGATAATGTCTAGGCAAAGAAGATTCTTGTGACAAAACATTTTTTATTTTGTAAATACTTTAATCTTTTGTTATTATATGTTTAGTTAATTAAATACCAACTGATTTGACAAATATAAAAACAAGTAAAAACAAACACATAAATATAAAAACAAACCATAATACCATTGCATATTAAACATCACCAAAAAACATAATTACGTACCATAACCAGCATTACAAAACAACATGCTAACGTTCAAAAACTAAAAATCCTTGATCATCCAAACCCCCTCCCTCTTCTTCTTCATCTTGTCAATGGTGCCGTCAAGAAGCAACTTGACGTCACCTTGAATGTCTTCATTGATCCTCAACTGCTCTAGCATGTACTCCCTTGCAATCACACCACCATCCTCCTCTGACTCGTCAAGAAGGTCACTTAGAGTTGATATATTGGTACGTATGTCTGCAATAACAAGCCCATTCATCATGCACATGGAATTCCTCATTATACGATCATCTTTATTTTCTTTCTCTTGACCCTTGAGTAGCATTTCGATTGCTTCTTCGCACTTTTGGTACTTGTAGTTCAATGATGAGGCTGCCATTTACGGACCTAAAGTAAAAAAATATTTACAGACTTTGTTTTTTTTTTTGTGGTAATCCATGCATGCAACGGGTTACTATATATAATGTTAAAGGTGACGCTCCATATTGCATTTCGGTAGTTGTATAATTAAATGATGTGTGTTAAATGCTGGTAGTTGAAAAGATAGCCAGACTTTAATCTGTAATTAATTCTATTTATTGTTTTCTGTCTATAAATACAACCACACTTGTAGTGTAATCGAACACCCCTATATCTACATCAAAATAAATAAATAAAAAAACCATGGCTTCATCATCATCTACAAAATCAAGGCTGACGTCCGAAATCATGAAGCAATACAACAAAGATTCACTTTATATGGATGTGTTAAAGCAAAATTTTCAAAGTCTTGAAGATGGAATCAAAGAGAGAGATGAGCTAAGCAAACAGTTGCAAAAACTGCCTCCTAATGCCGTGCGTGACCTCGTTATTTTGTTCATGGTTGATCAAGGTGCAACAGATGTGCAACAAATGCAAATAATTACAAAAATTATTAAGCCACTTCGTTGCTCTATGCAGCTAAAAACAGACTTCCTGGCATCTTATATGTGATTTTGTAGTGTTTAATTTCGTTGCTTGTTTATTTAATTAAATTAATAAAAGTATGCATTTTGTTTAATTAACTGTCACTTTTACATTTATTTATTACGTCCTGATAGATAAAACATCATAATAATATTATACAAATGAAACTTAAAAATCTTTCTTAAGTTAATATAATTTAAAAATACATATAAACTATAATATTAAGTTCATATATCACGTACCGATTGTTTAATGTTACTAAACTATAATATTCTGTCAGAAAAACATGTAATATTTTGTATAAAATACAAGTAATCACATATCATAAAATATAAAACAATTAAACAAAAAGATTATAAAAGGTTTGGTAATTACGTACTACATACATTATAGTTATCTTTCATACACTAATCACCTCCCTTATGTATAAAATGTTAACAATTACATTTATAATAACGTACTATTATTATGAATCAGTACTTAACATAAACATCATAATAATATTATAAAATAAAAAGTAAAATCTTTGTTAAAAAACTGAAATATATAAATATATAATTACGTACCAACAATCACGTACCGTTAATTTTAATATACATATATGTACTAAAAAAATAATAGTTTGTATAAAAAACATGTAACATTATAAAATTAAGTTTTTTGATAATCACATATCATAATTATAAAACACTTAAAACAAAACATAACTAATCAAACATATAAACATACAATTATGAAAAAACGTACCAAAAGTCACGTACTATTAATATGTATATCGTCAGTAAGTTTGTTAATTACGTACTATATACATTATAGTTATATTTCATACAATGATCACCTTCCTTATGTATAAAAGGTTAACAATTAATTTCATAATAACGTGCTATTAGTATGAATCAATACTTACCATAAATCTAACATAGGCATAATCAAATAGATTTAACAACCTAAATCACATGATAGGGTAATTACGTACTAGATATTAAAAAATACGTACCATTTTCCATCCCATCAAAAACAATACAAATTTGTATAAAAAATGTTTTAACTCTGTTATGAAACTTACTAAAATCTAAAACAAAAAACGTAACCACTCAAAAATTTTATTTTAATCAGTGATCAACCTTTTCCAGGTCTCCCCAATGCAGGACATGTTCGTCTATCATGACCAGATTGACCACAATTGTGACCAAATCTAAATCTCTTCCCCATTCTACTAATAGCTTGTTCTCGCTTCGATTTGAACCTTTTATGAGAACCTAAACCCTTGTTTCTTAAACCAAATGGAACACGAACATGTTCGGTTGATACGTCGTTTTGTGATGGTACAAATGACGCAACAATATCTTTTTGTTTAACTACTGGTAACCCTCTAGTTTCCACATCCGTCTTGTCCATTATTTCGTGTAACGTATCTCTGAAAATCGTTAACTTGTCCATGTCTTTCAACAATTTGTTCACAATGTACTCACTTGAAGACATAATATCACGTACCACTTTGTTTACTTGAAGATCAATCCCACTTAAAATATCTGGTGATATAATTGAACTGTTTGATATGTTTGGAACCACATCCTTTGTCCATCTACGAGTTATATACTTTTCAGGAAAAACTTTTACTTGGCACAGTCTTAAAACATAAAAACAATGGCGACATAACAACCCATATTGCTCAGACCTTCTGCAACTACATCTGACTGTGATATCATCATTCAATTATGAATATGAAACATGTAAAAAAACATAAAAAAAAACTTTAAATAAAAATATAATTACATACCAGCCTAAATAATTAAATTGTCTCCATTGTTCACAGAAAGAAAAAAAAACAAACAAACACAATGGCCTCTATACCTCCAAAAATCCAGAACCATGAGCCTTCATGTCCTTTATTATGAATTTGGTAAAGTCTTCTGATTGTGATGTACATACAGAAAGACAATTATGAATTGAATCATATATTTCTTCTTGAACATCAAAGAATATACTTCTTGTAAAAATCTTATGTGCTTGCTCCTCAAGTGA
This sequence comes from Mikania micrantha, assembly GCA_009363875.1. NCBI lineage: Eukaryota > Viridiplantae > Streptophyta > Magnoliopsida > Asterales > Asteraceae > Mikania > Mikania micrantha. The sequence continues at coordinate 64,447,700 of CM018685.1, forward strand.
AAAATCAGTCCACATATCAGGTGTTGTATTCCTTGAATCATGGTCATTTTTACGATGTGTATGCCTTTGCGATTCCCTTGCAGTATCAAAATGTGTAAAAAAATCAACTAATGTCAATTGACAATTAGATACTTGTCCAAAATAGTGATTCTCGCTTTCAGACCGACGTAGTACGCATTAGACCAGACATCGGTTCGTTACGATAAAAAGCAGGAATCCACATGTCTCTAATCTCAAACATGTAACCAAACCAATCAACATTACATAAGTCGTAGTCGTCCATAATTGACAACCATTCACTATCAAACTCTTCAGGTGTTATTGAATCAGTCCAAACAATGTTGCATATACGCGACTTGAATTCATCGTTGTTACATAAAACACTACCAACCTGACAAATTTAATAATCAATACACATGAATATATAATAAGTTAATGACAATTACGTACTGAAAAAATAATTATGTGAATATAATGTAAATTACGTACCATTATTATTTTACATCCTTAATAACGTACTACTAAAAAAAAAATTTAAAATTTACTTAATTCAAATAATTGTTATCTCATTCGTATACCTTATCCGCAACCTTTGTCATTATATGCCACATGCATAATCTATGTCCGCTTGTAGGCCAAGAAGCTTCTATAGCCTGTTTTATCGCAACATCTTGATCTGTGACTACAACCTTTGGGGGGGAACCAAACGCTTTTGTAAAACATTCCAATAACCATTTGTAAGACGCAATTGTTTCTGACCCTAATAATGCAGATTCAAATGTAATGTTGCAAAAATGATTGTCAATACCCGTAAAAGGGACCAATACCATTTTGTATCTGAGAAAAAATATATATATTAGCATAAAAAAACATGTTATAATTTAAAATACACAAACTCTTATTAAATGATGTATTCAACTTACTTGTTAGTTCGAAATGTTGCATCAAATGAAACAACATCACCAAAAATAACATAATTCTTCTTAGCATGCCCATCAGCCCAAAAAAGACCAGTAAGCTGGTTTTTATTGTCCTTTGTGTAATCAAATGAAAAATCAGGGACAAATTCCTTCTTTTTCAATAACATACTAACAACCATTTCAGCATCATATTCCCCCAGAAACAAATTTATCTGTTTTTTGAAGTTCTTACAGTCCACAGAGGTAACTCCAACCTTTTCAAACCCCCCGTACTTTGTACGCATTACATTAAACGCTTTCACCAGACCAATGTTATGCTTGGACATTGAACACATCAACTGCATTTGCTCATATGTTAGCTTCCTACATGATGACAATAGGTGGATATCATCTTGTGACACAAGACTGTGATTATGTTCTTCTACAAATTTGCTAATAGTAAACTTAATTCCATCATTTGATTTTAACACAATATGAGATAAACATCCAGTTCTTTGACTAGGCCTGTTCCTATACTTAATTTTCTTTTCTCTCCCGTCCTTATCTTCATTTGAATTGCATTCTCTTGTGGGTTTATGTCCCTCCTTAGAACAAACAATGTATTTAATCTTAATGACCTTGCCATAACATATTTGAGATCCTCTACGAGCTGTAAAAGCGCCTTTAATTGCATATGATTGGTAAAACTCAAATGCATTATCAATAGAATCGAAAACCATTCCTTCTTGTGGTTTAAAAGAAATGGGAACATCAGGTTTATAAAAATGCTTCCCTGATGTTGAAGATATACGTTCTAAACCAACACATAGCTGATTAACTTGGAAATCTGAGGAAAAAAAACATAATTACGTCCCATTATTATAACACATTAGTTACCTAACTTTAATAGTTGATCTAAAAAAAAAGAACACATATAATAGTTGATGTGGTCAAAACTAACATATTTACGTTCCATAATATACTATTTGTTATGCATATTTACGTTTCATAATACTCATACTACATACCTATATGCTAGTTTTTATGTATGATTAAATAATTTTATCACGTACCATTAAAACATACATATTGATTCATCTCATAAAAATTGTAATTACGTACCACAATAACTAATTTCTAACCCATATACACACAATAGTTATTACGTACTAAGTATACAGTCTGTAATTTAGTTCGTATTCAAACCAAATAATCACATATTTGATGATCTTAACCAAGTATTACGTACATACTCATCGAAAATCACGATTTTAAAAAACGAACAATCCATATCGTTAATTAATTATAATTCACGACCTAATTTTATATATTTACACAAACAATAAATTGTACATCGTTCTATGTTAATCTATCATCAACATAATACAAACTACAACAAATTCTGATAATATGTAATTAGAAAATTACAAATGAACTTGTTTATATCAAAATAACGTATCTTCACGTTCTCTATCGACCTCCATTTCCGATTTACGAACAAACGAACTTGTAATTTTTTCTCTCAATTTCAAATTGATTATGAAACAATTGAGTAATTCATGAAATCGTATAAAAAATTTAAAAAAGAATAACTGTTTCCGTGTTTGTCGTTTGATTACGTAAATAATAAAATCAATTCTAAAAATAATGTAGTGTGTCATTTACTCAATTACCCCTCCGTAACATATTTTAGAATTACACGTGTCATTCGTTTAATGGCTTCTCACGTTTAGTACGTTAAGACCAACATGTATTTGATCCGCCTCCTATATATATATATATATATATATATATATATATATATATATATATATATATATATATATATGATAACGGTAGTTGGGTAGAGTGGTCCTGTTAAAAGTTTGAAACCTTTGAATTGAGAATACAATTTTACACTTTTAGAGTAAAATTCAAAAATTAAATAAAAAGATTATTAAATGCTATATTAATTGCAGTGATTGTATACAGCTGAAAAGATAAAACTGATTAGTTATTAAAAGAAACGTTAATTAGAGCTCGTTTAATAAATAGGCTCTATTTCAACCTTCTTTTTTTATGAACGGTTTCAGGTTGAACGAATGATTTAAGCTCAAATGTAGGGCCGTCTCTGAAAGATTAGCTGCCCTGTGCGAATTCTAAAAATGGGCCCCTATGTGTGCATGTGTGGTAATTAGTTTGTAGCTAAATATGAAGTGAGTTAATTTGTTTTTTGACCTAAATTATAAATTCTAATGAGTTATTGGGTCAAATATTTAAAGAAAAAAGTTTTTCTTTTAACTTTTATAAAATTAGTAACTGTGTTACATGTAATTAAAAAATTGGAATGTAAATTATAAGTGTTTGTTGAAAAATAAATTAATATACATAATATATACAATTTTTTTTTAAATTAGGGCCCTCTAAAAAATCGGGCCCTGTGCAGTCGCACCTCCCGCACTTGCTCTTAGACCCCTCTGCTCAAACGGGCACACATCCAAGGGCAGGCCTAGTCGTCACCCCTTCACCCATCAGATAAACAAGAACCGAATAAATCTCCGTAAACTATCTCTCCTGCTCAAGTTTGAACCTCTGACCTTAATGGGCTCTATTTCAACCTTCTAATATAGAGTTTGACCAAGCTTAGTATTCATCTAATGTTTTATTTGATATAAATAATATATAATTATGTCTGACAAAATAGACGGGTTAAGTTGGATTGAGTAACGGATTAAAACGGGTGTAAGTCAGAATAAGTGCTGGTCATGATTAGTTTTAACCAACCTCAGTTTGGGTTTAAATGAATTGTTTTAAAAAACATCAATTTTATTCAAGTTAAAATGAGTTACAAGTAAATAAATAGTTTAATTGGATAATTTTTAATGATTTTTTCGTCAAATATATTATTAATCTTTCTTACATGTTTAAATCTATTATATTCATATAGTTTTAAGTTACACATCTTGACTTGCAATATTATGTTAAGTTTATTTCACTAATTACTACTATTCCAGATACGTCATGGTACGGGATTATTTGGACTACAAAAGCAAAGCAGATGATACATCAAGATCTAATAAGTAATAGTCAACAAATTGGGATTTATTTATCAACAGATTTTTTTCTTCCGTTTGAATTCACTTCAATAATTCTTTTAGTTGCGTTAATCGGCGCAATTGTTGTAGCTCGTCAATAAGATCGTATATTTCATTAGAGTTCTATGATTAAGAGTATACTTTCTTATTTGATCCCTTTGAATTCCATATTCAAAGTTTCGATCGGATCTATTCATTAAAAAGAATCTATTCAATACATTTCTTATGTACATATGGGTGCTATGTTGGATTTGAATCAGATTTCAGATCAATATATAATGATTGACCGCCTTCATTATGTTGTTGGTAGCAAATACCACTATTTATGATTTTGGCTCTTCCAAATCATTCCCACAGGAGATCCGGACCTTTTTCTGATCATTTGATAAAAATATTCATTCTTTTCATAAAAATAAGAAATAGTTTCAATAAAACCAATAAATATGTTGTTTTCCATTCATATTCAAGAATTGTTTTGGATCCAATGAAATATGATGAATTAAGACAGTATTTTGTAAATACGTAATTATCTTGAATATATTAAACATTTCTTGATTTTTCGATAACATGAGAAAAGAAATATTTAGTTGTTTTTTCAACAATTTTTGATCTTTAGTGGACCTCTGAGTAGGGTTCGAACCCAAATGAAGTTCTAACCATTTGTCAGAGGAAAAAGAACGAACAGATCTGGTAGGATTCCCAAGAAATTCTTCAATTTATTCCGGAAGCATATGATTAATCATCTGCTTCTCATATTTCGTGTATTGTCTGGACATTGAGGAATATCTAAAACATCTCTCAACTCATTATATTTTATAATGATAACTATTTCATATGCAGACGGACATATCAAAGTCGTACAAGGTTGCTCGCCATAACTAGAGGAGTAGATTGGAACACATAAACTCATTGTGTTCCATTTAAGTCTCGTATTCACATACTACTTTTTCAAAACAATAATTAATCTATTCAAGTTAATATAGATATGATAAATTCAGTGAATTAATATATGTAAAAATAATTAAAAGACTCACAAATATATTACGAAGTATCAATAGTTTATATTTTTAATTATATCTTTTATATTTGTTTATGTTTATATACATAAAAATTCTACAAAATAACAGTTTTAGCTTATAAATTTTTAAAACTAATAAATTACTTAGTCAATTTATTTATTTTAGAAAAAAATTATTTATATATTTATTTTTTAATATATTTATTTTTGCTAGTTTACTTTATTTTTTTGATCGTTATAATTTCGGTAATTATCAACTACGTTGATTTACGTTATTGTTTTGTGGTATTCTAATCCAAAATTTTATTTATATTTTAGCTAAAAACTAGTTTTTTTAATTAATCTAGAAAAAAAAATCAAACTTTTAGATATATATTGAGTCCGAAAAAAATTCGTTAATTCACACAAAAAAAGAGTAAATTAAGTATCTTTTTTTAACAAAAATATTTTTACCCTTTCCTTTTTGTTAATCAGAAAAATCTATTTTTTTTAATTGACAAAAAGTTTTGAAACTTTTTTGTGTTAACGAACACATTTTCCAAATTTATTTTTATTAATTGAAAAAATTTGAACTTTGTAAGAGTTAAGAAAAAAAAATTGAATTTAAATATAACTGTAAATATGAAAGAAAAAATTTCATTTAATTCTTTTAATTTACTATATGATTAAAACTTGGATTAAAATATCCCAAAACAAAATAATTAATAAATTATTTGATGACCGAATCGAGATTGATCAAAATTTACGTTTTTTAGTATTTATGAATTGTATAACATAGTTAAAAAAATATTATTAAAATAATAAATTAATTTTGTAAATAAGACACACACACACAGATATATATATATAGGGCAATGATTAAATAAAAAGTTTATTTTGCCTAAGAAGACTAAAAATGATTTTAAAAATCTTTAGAATCGGCTCAAACGAACTCCGATTGAACTCATTTCGATGACATTAGAACCGTCTCATCTAACCCTACAATATTTGCTTTTTGATTTTAGCATTAACAAATTGTTTTAAAGTTGGGATTTTAAGGCATCTTTTTTTAGCTTTTAGGTTTTATCTTTAGGTTTAGGATTTGTTTATATAATTTTGGTTTTATTATTAGGCTTTATTGTTTATGATTTAAGGTTTAGGTTTTAGGGAATTACAAGCCGGTTCAAATGATGTAAAACTGAATTCAATCGGAGTTTGTTTGGGTCGGTTTTCAAGTTTTTAAAAATCATTCATAGCCTTCTTAGACAAAAAAAACACTTTTTAGGGGAACATTTCCCTATATATATATATAGGGGGATGTTCAATTGAGAACTATTTTTACTTAAGAACTAAAAGAACCAATTGTAGCCACAAGTTTAAAAGGGTAAAAACGTAACTTCCCCTATTTTAAAGGAAAAATTAATTTTTTACCCTTAAAAACATTTGGTTCAAAATTAGTTCTTTTGGTTCTTTCATATTTAATGGTTCTTAATTGAATAAGTCCCTATATATATATATATATAACAAACAAAATATATTTAAGTTTTTATTTTTAAAATAAATAATATGATGAACTAGTTGATAAGTTATAAATATTTTATAAATAAAAATGCTGAAAACATAAAAGAAAAAGAAATAAAAAAAAGAAAAGGAGAATGAACTATAAGCCGTGGAACCGGCGGGACTCAAGCGGGCACACCGCCACCCCTCTCCGGCGGGCTCAAAATCAAGGGGAGCGTGGCCCCCGCTCCCCGCTCTCCTCCCTCTCACATACAATTTTCTCCTCTCTCACACAATGGGTAAGGTTTTCCGGTGGGGTGACCATTGTGAGGTTTTAAGGTTTTAAGTGGGGTGATGACGTGACAGGAAATTTCGGTGGGGAGGGATTTTCAGTGGGGTGTCCGCTATGGATAGTCTTATGTGACCCAACAACGAAAAAAAAATACATTTCAAATGTTATGTGACCCAATGAAACAGTGATGTGTGTCAACTTTCCTTTTTGTTCACATCGTAATATATTAAAAGGCCAATGTAAACTATTTATAATCCAAGCTTTTGTACTACGTCTTCCATAATCAATTATTTACAAAATAAATACAAGTAATTAATACATTATTTTGATGAGAAACTTTATATCATTATAATTACATTTTTCTTTCTTGTGCAAGATGTTGTCGTTTTGATGTAAAATTTCAAGTCATTAGTAACCCTATTGTTTGTATTACAATAATGCACACACACTTAAAAAACCATTCCAAGGAAAAGTATAAAAAATTGAATTGGTCATAGCCTCAAACACGTGCTATGAAACACAATCTTCAATATCAATATGAAAAAAATGTTTTGATGATCTCCGCTCCGTCGTAAATCCTTAAAATGTAATTTGTCGTAAAAGTAACAGTCACTCTAAGGTGTACTCCATCATAATAGAGTCGTACTTCCTCGTAAAAGTTATCATCACTATGTGGTAAGATGGAGGTATAAGGAAAGTGATATGAGAACCAGGTCCTGGGTTCGATTCTTGATCCAACCTGGTTTTTTACTGATCTTCCACTGTCGTGCCTTTAGGCGGGTGTTTGGGTCGGGTTTTCCTCTGGAATTGGTGGCTGGTGGGCTAGGGGCTCCGTTCGTCTGGACTAGCGGCCAGCTTGGGCATCCTTTAGCCATTGGGGGCCGCGTACAAAGTACCCGGCAGTTGATTAGTTGGTCGTTCAAAACAAACTGTCATAAAACCCAAAAATAATGTCAATTAATGATAAGAACGTTAAGGAGCAATGGACCGAAGACAATATCAATTGCCCAAGCAAAGCAAGAAGTAGGCAGGACCGAAAAACTCAGATATAAATGTAGATGTAATAACAAGTATAACATTAACAAACGAAAACCTAAAACTAAAACACTACAAACAAACAAAAGAAAAGACCAAAGTTGAAAGAAAATTTGGTGACAAAATTGAGAGTGGCAAAAATTTTGACTAGATAAGGTCTCTAAAACTTGATTATTCCTTTCATGTATATTACATTTTTAAATAGAAAAAATATCAAATATTTATAAAAAATATTTTAAAAATATAAAAAAATTTAATATAAAATATACTAAAGTTGTTTATAAGTAATTTCAAAGAGTGTCACTTACATATTTCCTCATTGCTAACTTGATAACTTGTAAAATTATATATTTTCTTAAATCATACTTTAAGAATATTGTATATTATGTATTGAAAATTTGTACCTAGGAATATATGTAATTTTACAAGTCAAGAAAGAAAAATAATAAAATATGTAATTTTACAAGGTGTTAGTATGTGAAAATATGTAATTCTCTAAATAATAATTAAAACAATAATATTAGTTTTTTTTTTAAACTTTTTTCAAACGCATGCTTTTAAACCTTTTATTTTCAAAAAAAATGTTTTCGAAAGTCGTTTTTTTATAAATATCTTGTTGTTTATCGCTTTGGTTAATTTTTTTTTTTATCATTTTCGATTGTAAGCTTTGAGATTCTATGAAGTAAGAAGTTGATGCTCTTTGAAAGTTATTGGAGCTTCTAAACAACTAAACAATTAAGTGTGTACTTCAAAATTACTTGACTGTTTCTTTCGTAATTTTTTTGGTCAATTTTCAAAAGCTGGAATATATACTAAAAATGAATGAAAAGAAAATATATTTTAAATAACATCAGGCTCAAATAACCTTATACTATTAGCTGAAAATGTTATATTATGAAACTGTTGATCTTTTTATTTATTTTTTTCTTAATTGATTTATTTAATTAAGCTTATTTGAATCAGGTACGTGGTTTGAAATTAAATTCTTCTTTAAAATTTAATAAATTCAAATAAATCAAATTCGATTCAATGAACCGTAGTAATTTATGAGCGACAATTTACACATCAACAACTCTACATTAGTAGCAAATTGATAGTGATAATTATGAGTGAGCAATTTTAAGGTGGTCATATCATACTTTTTATGTAAAGTTGCAGCATTTTGACATTATTTGTTCTAACTAATAGACACATTTTCATAATAGAACTTTATACCTTTTTTTTTTTTCATTTGTTTTATCTTTTTAAAGATTTTAAATTACTATTAAAATTACTTTGATTTGAAAGTTATCTTATATGATTTAAAAGAATACATATGAATCTTCAAAGCTATAAGACCTATCAATTATATATTACAAGACAAAAAAGCTATTAATCAATATCAAAGTTATTATATTAAAAAAAGATAATTAATTCAAATTAATATCTTCCTAAAAAGAAAAATGTTTTTGTTTTTCGATTTTTAAAAGTGAAGTGGTGATTGAGCCCAGCACCTCGATTCATTTCACCTGAAAATGTTTGCCACTTCCATTAGTTACACGTCAGATCGTACGGATCAATTGTATTCAACAAATGCTCAATTGAATAATAATAAACAAAGATAATGAAAACTTACTTCTATATTAATATATCAAACATAATTATGTTTAGAAATTGTGTAGTGAGACGCGACTATCATTTTGTGATTTGCCTCAAGCCCCTCGTCACTCTTCCATCACCGTTACACAAGCCTCGTGATCGGGGCTTGACAGGTTTCGGGTAACCGTGTTAATGAATGTCAAACAGTTTCAAATATTTTTTTTCCGAAACCAATAAATAACACGTATCACATTCCATCAAACCCTCTCCTCTAAACACATATCAAGCACTCATCAACCCTCCGACGATCAGCATACGTTACGCTTGCATGACACTGGTCAAACCCCATCTTGGCCCTTCATTATATATAGTCTTTTGTGTTAGAAATTTGTGCATTACACTTGATTAAATCAATGGAAACTAAATAGCTAATATAACTGAAATATTCATAAAATGCATACTAACAAGAAAAAGTAAAAATTATTATTTTAATTTTAAAATTATAATTTTTAATAGAGATAAATATATTATATATCCTCTTATTAAACATCAAAATTACATATATCTTCAATGTTAAACTAAAATTACAAGCATCCTCATGTTTCAAAATTGCCCCTTAGTAAGGAGAAATATGTAAATTGTTTTTAGTTAGTTTATTAAGAGTAAAATAATAAATACATAATTTGTTTTTATAATGAAATAGATAAATATGTAAAATATGTGGTTTAGAAAGGGTAAATGTGTAATTTTGTTTTATGATTGGGTAAATATGTAATAAATGGTTTTTAACAAGGGAATATATGTAATTGACTATTATTATTATTTAATAAGAGAAAGAACAAAAAAGTATATTTTAATATAATCTATACTATATAATAAATAAGGTTTTGACATGTCACGTGTCAACTTTTTATACCACTTAAAGATTGTTTTTCCGCCTCTCTCTCATAATAAATATTTATATGCTATATTTTTATTAAATTATGATTTTTTTTCATCTTCTCTCTATTATTAAATATTAATGATTTTATTTAACTTAGTAATAATATGATAAATTATAAATCAATTATTCAATTTTTGTTAAAACGTCTTTGTAAAATATATGTTATGTTATTTTAAAAAAAATAATTTAAAATTCAAATATTTAACCTATGTAAATGTGTAATACATCTATGTTTAATATTATATATATTAAGAACAATTTTTTATAAATTTTTATTTTTAAAGTTTTTCTATATTAAAAAAGGTATAACTAATATTATTAATTATAACATAATCATGTAAATTTAAAAAAATGTAATAAAATTATTTTAATTATGTAAATTTAGGAAGTCATAATTATAAAATCACTTTTTTTTTGCAAACTCGTGTAATACACGGGTCTATACCCTAGTTATTTAATAGAAGAGATACAGAAAATAAAAGTGAGAAGCAACTAGAGAGTTACAAGTATCTAGTATTATTTTCATTTACTATGTTATAAAGATTGTTAGTTTTTAAATTAGGGATATAAACGAGGCAAGTCGAGCCCAAGTTTATTATGGCTCAAGTTTAACTCGTTTTGACTAAATAGGGTTCGAGCTTGGTTTGTTAGAAAATTTTTTGGCTCGAGCTCAACTTATTTTTTTTTTCATATTTCAATTTATTTATTTTAATTTCTAATTTAATATATATTTTAAATATACTTTCCAAATTTAACATATAATATGTTTTAAATACATGTATCATAATTACACACACATATATATAATTAATATATAAACATACAATTAATGGAATAAATTAAAATTATATAAAAAATTTGTTTAGGCTCGTGCGCGGTTCACTCAAAATCTTTGGGCTCAAGCTTAGGCTTTGGCTCATATAGGCTCGGTTCATTCAAGCTTTTTACCAATCTGATTCTGAGTAATTTATGAGCCGGCTTGATTTGGTTACACACAACTTTAAATTATTTAAAATCTTTGGAAAGTGTTTATTAATAAATTATTAATTTTTATAATTCGTATACACCCTACTTTAAACTAAAATCTTTGAAAGGTGTTTATTTATAAATTATTAACTTTTATATTCTTAAATTTGGTATTTAAAAGAGATTATTTTTTTACCAAAAAAGGTGCACTCTCAATTTTGTACCTACATTAATATGCTCCTAATCCTAGATCACCACAACTTTTGCTACATTGACTTGAACCCATAAAAACTGAGTTGAAGAGCATATTATTCTAAAACCTGGATGTTTCTTTCTTACTTATAAGAGATTATTAATTTGAGTTTATGCAATATTTTTTTAACTTCTTATATGCTTACGATATTACAACATAAGACTTCAAATGAAATCACACTATTTTTTTTTAAACCAGGTCAGAAATAGAAGTGATTATTTTATTGTTTTACTAATTGAATCAGCCAGACCAGATTTTTACAACAGATGACGTAATAAATGTTATAAAACTAATATATGTTATTTAATATAATAAATTGAAATCTGGTTCAACAAATGCTATTCTCTGATCCAACCAACAGGTTGGTTCCCTGATTCACTTGATTAATAACAGTTCAACTAGACTAACCAATGTTTTCAGAACCAGACCGGACCTTGAACCGGACGCCTTACAGGTTATTGGTCGAACCGGATTCAAGAACCTGATAACATAATAAATTCCAAAAAAATTATATAAATATAAACACATTTAAACAAACATAATTAATGTTCAAACAAACATAATCGTGTTAAAAAAATACAAGGTTTGATTTGAATGTTTAATTATTTGGATTTTAGTTAAATAAAAAACTTGAAATCCGATCTGATCAATTAACCGGTTCCCGGTCCAACCGGTGAACTAGTCAGTTCCATTGAGGGCGGTTCACATGTTGTTTTGGGCCGGTCGATCCCCCGGTTTGCGGTCCGACCGGTCCAGTTCTGACAACACTGAAACCAACCGAAATAATTCGATAATTGATTTCGGGTACAACCGATTTGACGAGCTTGTTCGATCTTTTTCTTAAAGCACTACTTTACACATCAAATTTTAATTTATATAATCTAACTAGAGTCATTGAACTAAAAAGAGAATCTTCAGTTTGAGTCGCATAAGATTGAATTACGCTTCAAATGGGTCCCACCATTCAAACGCTTTTCCGGTATATAACTTCTCCCAACCGTAACCCTTTCTTCTTCATCCCTTCCTTCTCACTTTCACAAAACTAGGGTTTCTCTATCTCTAACCAATCACGAGATGACACCTCAGCATTTCTTCTGCATCTGTGGTTTCACATTTAAATCTTGAAAACCATTGTTTCGATCTGTCTTTACATTAATTGTCATTGCTTTCTGATGCGGCATCTTCAAGATTCACATACCGTCGAACTCTATGGTTTCTGGGTGATGAGAATCTTGATGATGCTGCATCGGAAAACAACTGGCTACACTAAAAATCAATGAATCAACTTCGATTATGATGGATCTCATACAAAAAAGGTAATCATGATTAAAGATTTTCTTTTGTTTATTTAATCATTACTCTTATAACACTAACAAACCCATCAAGAGTTGATTTATAATAGAAAATCAATGAAAACAAGATTTGAAGCTGACACCTCTCTCACATGGAAACAATACCCTTGAAGGTTTACTAATTTCCATATTGTTCTTGATTAGATTGGGTACCATTAAAGAAAGGTAATATTTATGTTGTATTTTCATGTTTATGTGCGCAAATTCGATCGATCGATAGAAGTCATATTGTTGTTCTTGTTGAATCTATGTGGTTGATTTATATTTCTTGCTGTTCGTTGGTGTTTAAGCAATATTGATCATCATGTTTATCTATTTTTTTGGACGACAGATCGAGGGTGAATAATCTGATTTCAAGATATAAAGATATCATTAGATCTTTGAATTAAAGATCCGCTAAAATATTAAAGAATATCAAAATCATAATACTTTAATGTAATTGTATATTGGTATCTTGGCTTGTCTTATATTAACCCTTTTTCTAACTTTTGTGGGATTTATCAAGTTTGATTTGAGTATTAATTAACCCTTTTGTTTTTCTTTGAGTGGTTAAGAGTTGTTTGGTAGCATATTAATGGTCATTTAGAGGCTACCTCTTGCTAGTTTATAAATTCTTAATGATTAACATGTAACATTAAGTTTTAATGGTTGTTATCTGTTAAAAATTCAGACTTAATTAAGGTTATGTTATAACCATTATACCATTAAAAGACTATCAAACAACACCAAAGTTACATAGATACTCTTTATCCTTAAGCGTTTACTTTGTATTATCTTGAAATTTTGTATTTTCTTCTTAACTAGCATGGGTAAACATAACTAAGCCATATGATATGATGTTTTATATAAACAATACAATACATCCATACACGTGTGTTTTATGTATCACATATACAGAAATACATATTCGTTGTAGTGAGTTAATTAAATTGGAAACATTTGATTATGGTTTATTTATCTCCTACCTAGCTAGTTCTTGCTTAATTATATGTTTGTTGTTCAAAAATTAAAAACTTCAAATGTATAGCCTAGATCTTTCCCTAGTTTTTTTTTTATAAAAGTGAAACAGATCGAGTGATGCTTAGGGCTCTTTGACCAAACTGTATGCTTAGTTGAATCAATAAATGATATAGATTAGAGAGTAGGATTAATATTGTAAATAAGTTGTAATATTAGCAATGGGTTACAACCCAACTATTATCCCCTTGATATTTTATTTGAGAGGTTTTCAGTTTGAATCTCAGAGCACAGTAATCAGACTGAGGGTTTTTCTTCAAGTTTCCATCTAAGGTAGTCCTGAGTTCGAGTTTTACATATAACGTCAAACAATTGTAAAGTTTGAAATCTTGTCACATGAGGGTTCAAACTCAGCCGACTTAATTACAGGTTAGATTTTTAGTTGACCGGCTAATTTTTTGGATCACTGGTGGATTACTGGAGACCATTCGATCATATCCATCACCAAGTCACAGTTCTAGAGGAAACTCAAGTCTTTTGAGAATAGATTCGAAACCAGTACCATTTGGTTACTAACCCTTATCTCACCATCAAGATGGCGCTAGGCTGTAATGTTTTTGCTATTTACAGGTAGATTAGTTTGTGTTCTATAATGTGATTTGACAATAATAATTCCTGAGAAATGTAAATCTTGTGATGGATTTTTGCAGGCGAATCAACTGAAAAATTTTATTGAAAGGAAGAATATGTGTGGTCGTGGTGTTTTTTTGTTTTGAATTATTGACCCCGGTACTAAATGATGGTGATAGCTGCTTATTTCAAAATCCAACCAGCTATAGATTTTTTAAAATTCAATCTTTTAAGTTATTTATTTTTCATGTAAATAAAATCAAAAATATAGTCACGTAATTGATGATGCAGATGAGTAAACAACATGACGTCATTCTAACGAAAGTTGCAGGTTCTTATTGATAAGCCTGGTATCCTTTAGGCTAAAACACATGAGACGTTTACTTATGAAGTTATGAGTCTCAGTTAAAGTTTACATTAAAAATAATATGATACGCCCATTTGCGGTGCACACATATAATATATGTGTGTGTGAGCTCTTAAGAGTCGAAAGTAAAATTTCAATAATTTTAACGTTATTTTACTTATTTATGAAAATAACGTTAAAAGTGTTGTAATGATTAACTTCAAGCGATAACTTTGAATCTAGGACTCTTTCAGACCCTACTAAACAATAGTAGGAATATAATAGATTAGTTTGTTTTTTTTTTTTTTTTGATTTATTGAAAATAATGTAAGAATTATTTCGTTATTACGTAATTTGAAGTAAGTTATCACTCCTCAAGGGTCAATTGCAAAAAAACGCTAACATGCATACCTTACATTGTTTTCAAATGTATCGTAAATATAAAGAAAACATACAAACTAATTTAAACCACATGTTTTAAAAGTATAAAAGTAATTTTTTTTTAAAAAAATATGAAAAGTTACTTTTATACCAATTACCAAGATCTAAACTTGAGACTAGAATTGATTATTTTAGTTTTCAAGTAAGAATAGTTTTCAATTGAACATCTCTCGTACAACATATTTCTTAAAAATTGCATATTTCTTCAAATACAAATTCTCAATATATATAGAATGTACAATATGTTTTGTACATAATATTATACAAGAAGACATATATAACATTACAAGTTTATATAGAAAAATATGGCATTGCCTTAATAAACTAACATATTTACATCTATTTAGGGTCATACTAAACTAAATAACTAACCTTGAGATTTTTCTTACATATATCTAGTCTTCGGTTGAATTTATCATGAAATACCATAAAGATGCAATTTTTTCAAATATTCAATGCTAAAGCCAAGGTGATTATTATTTGAATGACTTGATCAAAAACCGTAAATTCAAACTGGACCGGATTCAACTCAAGTGACGAATTAAAACTCGGTTTTTGAATATTCGATCAAGCCTTATTCGAAACCATGGGCGAAGGTTAATTTTAGTTAAAAATATGGGTTTTTGCCCCTCGTTTGAAATATTTAACATGTATTCTGAGTCTCATAAATTTCCGCCCCCTTCCTTAACTTTCAAGCTCCGCCACTGTCCGAAACCGAACTTCAAATTTTTTTTTTGAATCAAATTCAAACTGAACCGTCCCCATTATAAAAAAATTAGAATTCAAATTATAGATTACCTATTTCTTAAATTATAAAACACATTCTTTGTTTTATTTATATTTCTTATAAATTGGTTATTTGAATCAACCGGCCCGTACCCAAATATTTGAATCAATTTTTCAAATTCAAATTCTTTATGTAAATTTCAAATTTGAATAACTTGAAGTAAGATGCAATGAAGACTAATAGCCTATATTTTAGACATCTCTTTTAGTATTTAGGTATTACAAAAATACACAAATCTTCGTAAAAAATGAAACAAACACAAGAAAATAATTTTACATGGTTCGATTGACATGACATCACTACAAGAATAATAGCAGTTATCGATGTAAATAATCGTCGCTATAGGGTTCCAAAATCGTCGCCATATATACCTCTACCCATTGCGACGATGCTTGTCGTCGCTATAAATTTCGCGGTTATAGGTTCTGATTCTTGTAGTGCATAGGTCCACGGGTTGTAACTAAAAATTTATTTTTGCATTTTGCTCACACCTCTTGTGACAAGCAATTACAAGTATGAGATGACATATAATTAAATTGATATTTAGGGTTCAACCCTTGTTAAACAACAAAACATATATAGGTCCGGTTCACAGCCTCCCTGTCTTAACATGTCTTCAAAGTTTCAACCTGAAAATTAGCCATCACAAACCCTACAAGAGCTATCTAAATAAAGCGAGTATTGCATATATAAAACCGTTCATGATATGAGATCTAACATGTATGTCACAAACACAAAGAGATTGAAGCATGCAAGTGTATTTAAATAATAGTTCCAAGGCCAAAAGATTAATTTTTCGAATTTAAGAAGGTTCGTCATCATCATCATCATCATAATCTTCGTACTTAGTATATCCCACCATTAACAAAGTTAAGGTAGGGTCTGAGGAGGGTTTGATTTAGACAACCTTAACTCTACCCCGTAGGAATATAGAGGCTGCTTCCAATGAGACCTCCAGCTTATGAATCATGATGCCTGACTAACCGACCAACCTATGGTTTTAACATTATTTTCACAAAAACAAAGTAAAATAAGGTTAACACTAGTGCGACTTTACTTTTGTCTCTTAAGGTCTGACACATATATACATTAAGAAAGTTGTATCTTGATTTCTTGGCTGATAAATATACATATGATTAAAAAAGCATAGAATATGGTTATTTTTTTAATTACATTAATGCAGATTGAACACTACTAATCAATCTATCACTTGTTTAAACGTATCTAAGTTTAAATTTTGCAGTAACATCTGACGAGGGCGGGCGAAAGTCACGATAGAGATGGCCAACGTACCCGGAACCGGAACCGAACTGGAACCGGTGGGTACGGGCGGTTTCGGGTTTTCAGAGAAATTGGAACCGGAACCAGAAAAAGCGGAACCGGTTCCACCCTTAAACTGGTCAAACTCGAACCGGAACCGGCAAAAAACCGGTTGGAACCGGTCAAAAACCGGAACCGGTTCTTGACTTTGTTGACCGGAACCGGAACCGTTTGGAACCGGAACCGGTTAACAAAAAAACCCGGTTTGACCACCTCTAAGTCACGAGGGCGAATTGGGCTCGATACCTTTGGAAATAAAGATGAATCATGTCTTAACAACCCATATAACGATTGGACACGTTTATCCAAAGAAGTTGATTAGTTGAATGCTTCGTAAATTTAATTCCTTTTGGATAATGTACAAATGGCTCCAAATCATGGTTAGGTTTTGGGCCAAAACCGTTATAATAGTTATGTTTGAGGAGCCAAAACCGTTAGTTGTTTAAACTACAAGGGCTAAATTGGTAGAAGATTTTATTTTGGGTCGAAATAGTTAAAACACTTAAACCACAAGGGCCAAAAATGTAATTTACTCTATATTATTGTTTTGGAGAATGTTAAGAAATTATCAGGATTTGTGTGGATATATAAAAGACATAATTTTGTTACAACAAAATTGTTTTTATATTGGTTATTAGCTTACTGATATCTTAATAATAACTTAACTTAAAAATTTTTATATATATACATAGCCTATTTTTAGTATGCTTTGAATTTAGGGCACATAACATATGAAAAAAAAAACGTCTCAGAAAACAAGCCATTCACTTGTACGAGTGCCATATGTTGTTTTCCATCTCTCACATCCAAATTCTCTTGTTTGGAGTTTCAAAATTAGACATTTATTGGGATAAACGACATGCGTACATCCCTACAAGTAATTGTTGTAATTATGTTTATTTAGGCATGTTTGTTAGCCTTGTGTTAGTCTTGTTGTAATTGCGTTTAATATTGGAAATAACTCATTAGTAGGATCAGGGCCGTTTCTGAGAGATTAAGTGCCGTGGGCAAATGCAAAAAATGAACCCATATGTGTGCGTGTGTGATAATTAGTCTATAACTAAATATGAATGGTTAACGCCACCATTACGCCCCTCACCGACCGGTCTCACGGCCAACATGAGGGAGGTAAATCGCGTGGCCCAGGAAAAATTGGGCGGTGCCGGGCTTTGAACCCTAGACCGCCATTATGGATTCCCACCCCTTACCACTAGGCCACCATTGCGGGTACATAACTAAATATGAAGTGAGTTAATTTATTTTTTTTTACCTAAATTTTAAATTGTAATGAGTTATTGGGTCAAATGTTTACAAAAAAGTTTTTCTTATAGCTTTTATAAAATTCATAACTGGGTTAAATATATTTAAAAAATTGGATAGTAAATTATATGTGTTTGTTGTAAAATAAATTAATATATATAATATATACATTTTTTTATAAAAAATTAGGGCTCCCTAAAAAAAATGAGCCATGTGCGGTCGCATCTCTTGCACTTGCTCTAAGACCCCATTGGTAGGATCTTACGGATCATTTGATTAACTTTACCAATATGACATAACTAGTTCCTAAAAATTACTTGATGGAAGTATTTGTAAATATTGATTAGTATAGAGGATTATTATTGTTATCCTTTTAGATGCCCTAGTATAAATATAGAAAACCACACCAAAGTTCATTATATGAAAGATCGTCAAAATCAATCATAAGGATTTTTCATCAAAAACACCACTAAATTCTCTATCAATTCACCATCAATTCGAGGCTTCATAACGAGAATCATGATATCATATGTTCATCCAAGTTCTCAATTCCTTTTCAACAGGTATGTACTTTTAATTTTTTGATTGAATTGATTAACGATCCGCTCATGATGTTGAAATAATCAACATTTAATTCAATAATTCCTCCCGAAGAAATCCGGAACGTCCTACATGAACCTTTTGCGAAGGAAAGCGCGTTTAGGGCATATGAATCCAAGTTGTTACTCGATCTCCACAGCCAGACAAAACGAGAACTTAGTCTAGGCTTACTAAACATAGCTAAGGACCCTATGGGATGAGACCGCTAGACTCGGTCGGATTGGTGACTCAGCTGAAAGTGAAACGTTGACGAAGCTTCCATAGGGCATTTTTTCCATCCGTAGTGTTAAGTTTTCGGCCGAAAGATTATTATTGTTAAAAATATAGGTTTTGCCCCCTCGCTTAAAAAAATTAACATGTATTATGGGTCCCGTAAATTTCCATCCCCTTTCAACATGTTCAAGCTCTGCGCTAAAAGAAAAAAGTAATAATATCAACAATTTTTGAAAATGTTTGCTGGATTTGTAGCTAGCTTTTGGATGAATTTGTCTATCGCATTATCCCACATGAAGTACTCTGATATTTGTATGTTTATCTACAATTTAATACTCTATAGCGAATTTTCATGGTTTTCATTGTTGTGTTTGGCATTTTTTGATACTAAACTAAGTTTTTTAAAAATTATTTTTATAGATCTTAAGATTATATTATTATGTATGGCTCATTAGACTCGACTATATAACTTCACAGCGTCTAGAGCAATTAATTAATTATATATTTATTTTTACAATAGTAAATTACAATTGGATGTCACTCAAGATATTCATGATTAGAGGTGGGTAAAAAACTCAGAACCAGAGCCGACAACCCGAATAGGAACTGGTAGTACCCGAACTGGTGCGTACAGGCCTGTCCGAATCCTCATAAAAATCGAAACCGGAACCGGAACTGTTCCGCCTTGCCAAGCCAAACTCGAACCGGAACCGGTTTGCCCACCTCTATTCATGATATCTGTGAAATAAAACAATTTTCGAGTAGCCCTTTTGCCATGTACTCGTTCTTTAGGCCCACAGCAATGATATGCGTACCACTTTTGTTTTGGTTACAATTTACAAACTAGTTGTAGTTATTACATATGCATGTTGTAATGATTTTATATCAAAAAATCTATGTGGTATAATAAAAAAATATTCCTACTTAGAGGTGGGCAAAAACCTTGAACCAGAACCAGAACCTGAACCGGACCGGTCATACTTGAACCAAGCGTATAAGCGGTTCCGGTTTCCTAGAGAAATCGTAACCGGAAAAACCGGAACCGATTCCACATTCACCCGACCAAATCCAGAACCGGAACTTGCCAAAAACTGGATGGAACCGATCAAAAACCGGAATCGAAACTAATTATTGACTTTATTGACCGGAACTCGAACCAATTTAAATAAATCAAAACTGGTTCCTGACTTTATCGACACCCATAATAAGTTGAATGACCTAATCGGGACAAAAAAAATTTAGTGACTTAATTGAGATAGTATAAACAATTAGTTACATTTACGTAGAGTTATCCCTTTAAATAAATAGCGATTTGCCCACCTCTGTTCCTATACGGTCGGTTTACAAGTTACAACTAATGACAATGACTTGGGCTTCACCTACTAGTGGCCCAAATTAGAAATTCATTCCAAGTTTCCAGCAGTTTAATTACATTCTATATTTGATTGATATTATTAGAGGTGGGGAAAAAAAACCGGACTCGGAACCGGAACCGACAGCCCGAACCGAACCGGTGAGTACAAACGGGTCCGGTTTTTCAGACAAATTAGAACCGGAACTGGTTCCACCTATACCCGGCCAAAACCCGAACCGGAACCGGTCAAAAAACGGTTAGAACCAGTCGAAACCCGGAACCGTAACCAGAACCGGGTATTGACTTTGTTGACCGGAATTGAAACCGGAACCGGTTCCGGAACCGATTTCAGAAAAAACCTGATTTGCGCACCTCCAGATATTATTATGCTCAAATCTCTTGTACATAAAATATTGATTTGTGAACATATTACGTTGATTTATTCCTATTCGCTTTACTTTTGGAGCCCTTATTACTTCACTTGATAATGATACGAAGTTGTGATGCACACATGGCACGCAATAACATTTTGAAATTATAATATTTTTAATCAAAGAAATAAGACAATGATTTATAAGATTAGGATGGTTTGTTGTTTCTATTATCTTGGTCACATAATAATATAATGCACATATATCTTATTATAACTTAGTGTTTGGATTAAATAACCAACCATGTATATATTAGATAGCTTGCTCTAATACTCACCTTATTGAAAACTTATAATTCTTGGTTTATTATACCAAAAAAAAAAGCGTTATATACGATTCTGGTAAGTTGTGGTCACAAGATTTTTAAGCTAATTGACATTCTTATATTAAGACGTTTTACTTTTAACTGTCAGTTATGTTTGTTTGTATCCTTTGGTTTGTATTTTGTTTGTATTCGCTTATGTGTAAATTCAAATTTATATTGTATTGATAATAGTTTAGAGATCAATAAGCCAATTTGATTTTCAAAATTTAGAATAGTTCTATAAGGCCAGCTCATTCAGGTTTGGAAACAATATTTTTATTTTTTTTGATCATATCAACCCATTCACAATTTTTGTATTATTACATAATCATTATAAGCTTGTGGTTATATGTTAGTTTTCTCAAAGGTGCCTTTTGTATGTTTTGATTTGATCCATTGCGCTACTTGGGGTAAATATAGAATATCATCATTTATGGGACTAATTATGTACTAATGATAGTTGAAATGGACAGGACTTATTTGTAGAGGTTCATGGTCACAGGATCTCATTGAATTTCAGTTCATTAATAAAACGTATATCGTGAAATTTCTTTTGACCTCATAAGATTTTTTGAAGTGATCCTATAAATATAATTAAAAAAGATTTATAACACCAAAATTGAAGTTTGAGCAATGGTTATTGAGAGAATAATGAATCTTTTTTTTAATAATTCTAGGGTTTGAATTCAAGGGGTCTAGTTTTTTATTTTTTTTTAATTTCATACTATGATCATGTTTAATTACGAAAAAAAGTGACCTCACACGAAAAAAATTTATATGTTCTCTACTAATAGTTGATTTATTTACTTAAACATAAATACGAGTCTAAGTCCTTGTTTAATGTATGTTTACAAGTTGATCTTGACATCCAGAGAATTGCCTCAACTGGTAAAGGCTCACCCTTCCAATGTGGAGGTCATGGGTTCAAACCTTGTTGGGAGCAATTTAATAGATATCCAGGTGAAGGAACGAATCAGGGCTTTAATCCCAGGTTCGAACCTAATGGGGGGCGAGGGTTTACGGATTCCATCCGGTTCCCGCGCATCTGGGGGCACACGTGTCTCAGGTCGGAGATCGAGGAATCGATCTTAGCTATCAATCGCCAGGATAACTGAAGGTAGCACGACGAGACAGTTTAACTGCCATTCAAAAAAAAAACAAGTTGATCTTGACGATTTGGGAAAGGCATTAAAATTATTAAATGTGTCAATGATGATGAATTTGTATTGAATCACATAAAGTTTCTTTATGACGAATAAGGCATCGTTTTCCCTTTGTATTTATCGACAAGTACATATGACAAAAGTACTTTATTATATATTAATACTAGTTTAGTATTCCGTGTATTACACGGATTACATAGAAATATAACGAATAGTTATCAACGAAAATTTTAGAAGAAAAAATAAGATGATTTTTAATATAAAATACGATTACAATTTCGTATGATTTAATATTTTAAGTTTTAAAATAATAATATTATTTATTTAAACACTAACTTTTTTTATAATCTGTGTTTCTTTAAACATTGTGTTTCAAATAATTGTTTTTGAAAATTTTATAGTCTATAATATTTTTTTTTTAAAAAGTGTGTCTTTAATATTAATATATTTTAATGTATTAATAAATCTTTTTTTATTTTAAAAAGGTATTAAAAGTATATTTAATATTAGATATTTAATAGGAGAGAGAGAAGGGAAATAAAGGTTAAGAAGCTCTAAAAACATGCCATGTGTCACTAAAAACCTTTATTTATTAGTATAGGTAGATAGGTAGATAAAATACAAACATTAAATAGTTAATTTATTAACTATAAATAGATTACGATTAATTTCAGCTGAATATATTTTTTGAACGGCCAGCTAATCAACTGCATTTTAGGTGAATATTAAACCTATTATACTTTAAACTAGCATTACACCTATGATAGATTATGCACGTGTCACCCTTTTATGAGACTAATAAAAATTAGAATTTCTTTAACTTGATGATTAGATATTAATCTCAATTATCAAATGAGTACTCTTAATTATACGTTAACTATAATATATTACCGTCTTTCTTATTTTATATTAACTCTTTATTTTTAAATTTTCTATTCTTCACCAATGTATTATAAAATATATTTTATATGGTTTGTGATATTGATAGTTTTATTATGTGTTTTAGGGATTGTGAATCTCTTAAATCCTTAAAACTACATTAAAAACTAATAATTTATGTATTACAATTTAAATTAACGCTTTAATATTTTCAATTTAATAACGATTTTATATGAAAAGAGTATTTAATAACGATTTTAGATTTGAACTCAAGACCTTTTTTTGTAAAAGATAATGTTTTTGCAAATGAGCTAGACTGCTAGACTCGAGTTTGTCTCATGTTGACATTTTAAAACTAATTGGGTTATTATAGTAATTTTATCTATTTTGCAAGAATCTGGAAATTAATTTCACACCATTGATGAGTTTGATGTTGAGAATTTGGGTATGAATTTCTTAGGTGGAGGTGGTTCAAAGGGGATGCTCAGATCTGATGTGGTGGCAATGGTGGCGATCTATGGTGGTGATCAAAGGGGTGGGGGATTTTAGCCTTGATTCACAGAATACTTTGTAGACTAAAAGGTTGTTACATACCATTAACTCAACCGTATCACCAGTGCTACATAGTTGTTGGTCGTTAATATTTTTACACCTCTGTTCACAATCAACCAACCTAAACTATTTATTAAAAAAATTAATTTCTTTCTCTTTCAATTACATTTTTACGTGCTAACCAAACTTAATTTTTTTACTCTCATACGCAACCGATCCACCCAACAATTGAGAAGACGAACGTAATACGGATAATCCATGGGTAGTTGATGGTGATGTCGATGAATAAACACTAAATTGATAGAGAAACTACGATCATTGGGAAGACGAACGTAATATGGACTAGAATTATTTATTCGATTCAATATTTAATGATTAGTTTTACTTTATATAATTTTTAAATTTGGGTTGTTGTTTATGTAATATTTTAGTTTTATTTGTTAATTTTGTAATTAATTTTAATTTATTTTTATAAATGCAAAATATTAAACCCTATTAAAATAAGGTCCAATTAACCAAAGGTTTATGGAGCAAACCAATCAATGGGTTTATTAGTTTTTTATTTATTTACTAGGTTAGATACCCGTGTAATACACGGGTTGAATAACAAAAATGTTACAAACCAAAACTCCTAAATATCCTTCAAATGGAAAATTAGATCAAAGATTCTAATCAAATTCCTCCATGATCATAAATGAGAAAAGTAGAAACTTGAAAAAGCTAATATAGAATCTTAATGTTATCACTAATAATATGTCATTAAGGAACTAACAACGATTACAAACTTGTGTATAACATGTTTTATCAATTGACTCCAAACAATCGAATTCATCAACACAAATAGTCACAATAAGACCAAAAAGAAAAGACTATATTCAAGAACATGAGCACTGTGTTTTGAGAGCTAAATAAAACTTCATAAATATATTACATGAATCTTTTTCTTCTTTTTTTTTGCCAAGTCATTTGATTCAATATCTATAAACATTCTCTTTGTCCTACAACTGTGTCATTTTTTAAAAATATTAGTAAAGAGTAAGGTAGACTCTTTACATATCATCAGTCTAAAGATGGTTCGATCTAAAGTACTTGTATGGAGTGCTAGCTGTATATTGGGCGTAAAATATAATAAAAAAAGGATTAAACAACATGTTTGAAGTTCTAAACAGTCAGCCATACTCGAAACAGTAACCATTCGACATTCTACCACTGCAATAAATAAAAATAACACAATGGTCAGTTGACTTTTTCTTAAAGATTCATTATAATCACAAAAGAATTTAGACTTTCTGAGAATATATAACAATTAAAACTACCAAAACTCAAACTCACGTAACATTATACCGAAAATATCAATCTAGACATTTTTACAAACATTTCGTGTGTGTAGCAAGATTATGGTAACAAAATTGAAAATCACTCAACAATTATACTGACAAAAGATCAAGAAAATACACACCTTACGAATATTATTGACATCAAGAGTATTCTATGGTCCCAAGCTTTGTAGGTCAAAAGAGTTAGCATCATGTCCCCATGAGGAATAGACAATCAATGATTAAATATATTTCGAATTCTTTGAACTTGCTTTTCTCATGACCCCAAACCAAAATAGAAGCAACCCTTATCAATCATTCCTTAAGCCCAAAAAAAATTATTATTCAATTTATTCCATTACACTAAGTAACCCCAATCAGTCATAGAATTCATCGTCACCACACCAAATCAATATAGACTTCCAAATGTTGATTAGTAAGTTGTTTGATTAAAACAGACACAAGGATATAATCACACGTTCATGATTTAATCATCATTGTATTCAAAGAACCGAGTGACTAACATTCAAGTGTAATTGGTTGCTTTGATCATAATATCAATTCAAGCAAAGATTGCTAATTTACAATTCATTCCAAACATTCAAGAAAGAAATTGAAAAAAAAACAATTGAGATATAAAACAAAATCTGATCCTGTAATGTCTCTATTTCATTTTTTCTCATAAAATCCTAATCTTTCATTGAAAAAAGCATTCCTTGAGTGGTAATTAGGCGAAATAATATGCATATTATGATGAACAATGTAAGAAACACAAGAAGACATTTACTGAACTAAAATCTTTCAATGAACCAAAATCTTCCACTGAACCAAAATATTTTATACAAACACCAATGAAAGATAAAACCCAAAATCCTATAAAACTGATTGATTGTCGGTTCAAAATAATCAGATGTGGAACATAACCACATGAGTCGACTTCTATCCCTGAAAATTTGACATATTTCTTCACAAATAGAAACCCCATGTTTGTTAATTCCAAGTGATTGAACAAATGAATAAGAAAATCAGAAAACTTAATAGCCTAAGAGACTTTCTTTAACAACAAACAATAAAAGAACTATTTTAGGGATAGAAGAAGGCATCAATTACCGGATAGAATTCTTACCTGTTAAAATCGGAGAAAGTAGTAGAATGGATTAAGCCAATTAAATAAGGATTAGGTTTTGAAAAAGGCATTCAAAAGAAAGAGAAAGATCATTGAATTAGTAAAGGGGACTGAAGCTAATAGAAGATGAAACGAAGTTGATGATGGATTGATATTCAATTTATTGGATGATCAAAATCACGACAGACATAAGAGATAAATTGAGAAGCGGTCTTACATGAAAGAAGAGAAAAAAAAAAAGCAAAATTGTTGAATGCAGATGACGGAGCTGCAATTGAACAATGGAGAAGGAATTTGGAAGATTAGGGTTTTTGAATTTTTGTTGGAGAGACGAGGATCCGTGCTTTTCTTTTGGCCGGGTTTAGATCCGCGCAAATACTATATGGATCTTCGCAAATCAAGTGTAGTGTTTAGGTTAAATACTGTGTTGACATGTGTCAAATTAGCCATATGGATATCTTAGGTAGGAGACAAGTAGCAATGTAGTTATGTGGACACTCTAGTTTAGAGACAAGTGGCATTAGAGTTACTTGTTGTTCATAAATATTATATTTTGTGACATAAATATTATATTTTGTTGTTCATTTATAGTTTTTATACATAAATGTTTTTTAATATTTATTAAATAATCGTTCTTAGCATAATAAAATCTTTATTTGAGTAGTCTTGATTGAAAAATTACTATATAAGAAAGAAACATACTGTTTTGGGTAAAAATTAACAAGCTTAATTCTTAGCAAAACCGAATTAGAAAAGTGGGGTATTGTGTTCTTACAAGAAAATATGTTGAATATATCAAATATGTGATCGGAATATCCCTGGATATCCTTAAGGATATTCCGATATATTAAACAGATAAATATTGCGGCATAAAAACCTCGGGAGGTGACAATTGTCACTCTGCCTAGTTTTATTAATACTTGAACAAATAGAATACAACGAAAGAGCGCAAGTTGATCGATGCTAAGTATCTGATTGAGCTTCTGTGAGTTTAGTGTGTATTGTGTGTCCTATATCGATCAATTGTCTCGGTTTATATACTATGAAAATACAAACAAACGGTCAACAACGTTCATAAGGTAGTTGCGAATATCTCGACACTTTCCAAACGTGGGAGACTCGTTCAAAATAATGGCGTCAATCCCTCTTAGATGCCACATCCAAATTAAGTCAGTTGAAGCCTGTTTCCGTGATACTTGGCTGACTTGTATGACAACCTGTCAATGCCTAAAATCTCGCAATACAAATTAGGAAAACAGAGATAATGGTTAGTCATTATATATATCCATAAATATCCATTTTCCTGAAATATCCTGGATCCTGAAATATCCCGGGTAGAAATATTTAGCGCCTAACACATACCTACTAAAATTTCACTTTTAAGTGTAGTTTGAAAGGGAGACATGAAGCCATGCCTTATGACTATCTCAAAAAGAGGTAGATAGACTGTTTCTAAACAATATTGATTAAAAAATTACTAGATATATACATTAAATACAAGGCCGGCCCTTAAGAGGGGCGAGGTGGGCGACCGCCCTGGGCCCAACATTTTAGGGGGCCCAAAATTTTAAAATTTTTATTTTTTTTTATATAAAAAATTTGTATAAACAACATATAAATAACCATTTAAAAACATGTGATTTAAATGGCACAAAAAGTAATTTTTTTAAGGTATAAGAAGTTACTTTCATTCTCTTTAAACTAGATGTGTTTATCAGTTCAGTTAATTGTTTATTCGGTATAGTTTAATGGTTTACAATTTCTTTCCCTATCCAATAACCGAACCGAATTTAAGAAGTGGTTCAGTTTGATTTCAGTTGAAAATGAGCAAACCGAATAAGCCGGTTAAAAATTGAATAAACATCTAAATAAATTGATTTAAGTCGAATAAACTGGTTAAAAACGAATAAATCGAATTCAACCTTATATATTATTAATAAAATAATAAATTTAAATCCGAATTTGGTTTAATCGGTTAACCTAACAAACCGAATTCAAAAAAAAATTGTAACAACTAAACCAAAAAACAGAAATTCAGATACGGTTAGGAACCGAATTCAGAATTCAGATCCAGTTAGGAACCAAACCGAATTTGGTTCGGGTTTTTTCTGTTACAAAGACGGTTCGGTTCTGGTCACCTCAATTCTCATGACCGCCCCTAAAAGGGCCCATTTTTTTTCTCGCCCCAGGCCCCGGAATTTTTTTTGATTCTCGGGCCGGCTCTGATTAAATAAGACATATTAATATCAAATTCATGTTGGTAGTTTGTTTTCGCCTTCTTTTAGCTATTTTATTTTTAAATATAATTTCCGCACGTTTTCAAATATATATATATATGGAGGTAGGGAATGGATCTAATATTAACTCTAAGATTCATCAATAACTCATTAACCCAACCATATTGAATGATCAAATTACAAGATGCTAATCTAATGGTTCATATTAAACTATAATATAATAATGTAATTGATTTGAAAGAAAAGGGAATAAGGGTATTAATGTAATTTGATATATTAAATACTTTACTCCCTCTTTTTTTATACATCCATAACTTTTTTATGCTATAATATTTTTTTATAAAAATTGCACCATTTTACTCGTCTTTTTTTTTTCTCTTTAATTCCGTTATAGTCTTGACTAGGTTTTTTTATTTTTTTTCGGATGTTCGTATTTACACCAATGTAACAAGTATAAAACTAACAAATTATTTGTAACAAGTTGTAACGAATTTGGGTTTACATTGTTGTATAATAAATAGGGGTTAAGTTTAAGAGTGTAAACGAGCCAAGCCGATCCTGAGCTCGTTAATTACGTTATATTCTTGACTAGGTTTTTTATTTTTTCTGGATGCTCGTTAATTACGGTATATTCTTGATTTTGTAACGAATTTTGGTTTTTAAAGTACTAAAATGTATTTACAATCTTGTAAATATAATTTTTAAGTTATGAAAATGTATTTACAATCTTGTAGATATAACGAATTTTGGTTTTCATCAACAAAATGTTATATTATTTTTTTAAAGTATTAAAACATATTACAATCTAGTATATATAACGAATTTTAGTTTTTATTAACAAAATGTTATAGTATTTTTTAAAAGTATTAAAATGTATTTACAATCTTGTAGATATAACGAATTTTGGTTTTTATCAACAAAATGTTATATTATTTTTTTTAAGTATTAAAATATATTTACAATCTTGTAGATATAATTTTTTTAAAGTATTAAAACGTATTTACAATCTTGTATATATAACGAATTTTGGTTTTTATCAACAAAATGTTATATTATTTTTTTTAAAGTATTAAAATGTCTTTACAATCTTGTAGATATAATTTTTTTTAAAGTATTAAAACGTATTTACAATCTTGTATATATAACGAATTTTGGTTTTTATCAACAAAATGTTGTATTATTTTTTTTAAAGTATTAAAATGTCTTTACAATCTTGTAGATATAATTTTTTTAAAGTATTAAAACGTATTTACAATCTAGTAGATATAACGAATTTTTGAGCATCCGAAAAAAATAAAAAAACCTAGTCAAGAATATAACGTAATTAACTAGCTCGGGATCGGCTTGGGTCGTTTACACTCTTAAACGTAAACCGTATTTATTCTACAACAATGTAAACCGAAATTCGTTACAACTCGTTACAAATAATTTGTTATTTTTATACTTGTTACATTGGTGTAAATACGAACATACGAAAAAAAATAAAAAAACCTAGTCAAGACTATAACGGAATTAAAGAGAAAAATAAGACGAGTAAAATGGTGCAATTTTTATAAAAAAATATTATAGCATAAAAAAGTTATGGATGTATAAAAAAAGAGGGGGTAAAGTATTTAATATAGCAAATTACTACTTTACCCTTATTAAATAATAAAAGAAAAAGCCATGTGTTCAATTCTGATTGGTTTATGAGGGTTAATGGGTTAGTGCCATAAATGAGGGTTAACATTTGAACCCAATCCTATGGAGGTATTCCATTAAGAACCACTTTTATGTTAGGACCTTGAGAACTTCATAATACACTTGTAAATTATGCTTTAAGTTTTGTACATAGAGTTGTTATTTAAAAGGGTAAAATAGTAACTTCTCTTACTTAAAGTTAAATTACTTTTATTACTTATATATATATAGGAATGGGATCAAATACTAACCCTCTCTTACGGCGCTAATCCATTAACTTTGCCAAAACGAAGCCGAATCTTGAATTTTTTTTTTTCGA
Organism: Mikania micrantha; assembly: GCA_009363875.1. Classification (NCBI taxonomy): domain Eukaryota; kingdom Viridiplantae; phylum Streptophyta; class Magnoliopsida; order Asterales; family Asteraceae; genus Mikania; species Mikania micrantha. The sequence goes on from CM018685.1 coordinate 64,478,504, forward strand.
ACATCATTGTAACACAATTAGAACACCATGTTCAGTTTTGAGTTTAGGCTAATTCATCACCGTTTAAAAAATATCATCGTTGTAAGGTTTTTGCTACAGTACTGTAAGTTTTAAATATTTAAACACCTACAGTACTGTAAGAGCCCAAACGGTGATGAATTAGCCAAAACTCAAAACTGAACATGGTGTTCAAATTGTGTTATAATGATGTTTAAAAAAAAAAATTCAAGATTCGGCTATTTTTTGGCAAAGTTAATGGGTTAGCGCCGTAAGGAGGGTTAGTATTTGAACCCTATATATATATATATATATATATATATATATATATATAAATAAACAAAAAAAACGAAGAAATAATATATAAAAGACGACAATATTGTAAATACGATATATGTATGATATGAAGACGGGGATAAGAACGGGGATTCAGGGCCCAACGTTAATATGATTGTCAATTAATTACACGTAAGATTGACAAAGATCCGGGTGACCGATCGTCCCTACTACCATCATTCTAAATCACTTGTATGTCGCTATCATGCGCGAGTTGGAGAGATCAACGTGACAGGAGAATATACATTATCAATTAACAATAATTAATGAATTAATTACCAATGATGTCTTGACGTAGTGGTAAGATGGAGATATACAGGAAGTGATAGGAGACTCAGGTCCTGAGTTCGATTCTTGATCCCACCCGGTTTTACCGGTCTTTCATCGTCGTGCCTTTGGCGGGTGCTTAGGTTGGGTTTTCCCCGAAAATTGGTGTCTGGTGAGCTAAGAGTTCCGTCCGTTTGTACTATTGGTCAGCTTGGACATCTTTTAGCCATTGGGGGCCACGTAAGAAGTATCCGACAGTTGATTAATTGGGTGTTAAAAAAAATTAATTAATTAAATAATGAATTAATTAATAATTAAGGATGGACGGAATATCCTCAGCCAGATCTGTGCGGCTAGTGTGCGTTGGAGATGACGTGGCATGGGATATGGGATATGAGAATGGCACACAGTACTACAATAGTAACAATGGGAACTCCTGTGAAGAATAGAAAACACAAAAACAAACATTTACGATAAAATCTGTGGTCAAATAGCAGAAACCAGAAATCATACTAAAGTAAGGGCATGGTTGGTCGGTTAAGAGGTTATGTTCGAATTGGTCATATTGAAATCGTTTATTTTAAATATCTGAATGAAAAGAAATGTCTAAATAGATATCTGAATGATTAAGATCTGGGTATATATATCTGAATGAAAGCAGTTGGCTCCTTTGCAACTCTTTAATCTTCTCCAACAACCTTCTTTCCTCTCTTACGAAAACCTCTCCTCGCAGCCTCCGACAACGACGAAGACCTATCATCTCAGACGGCATCTCTCCTCTACATAATCATTCAAGTGTTCAACCAAACAATCGTAACTGGTTTAACACTTGTTCAGAGTCTCTTAACTATTCAGACATCTTACTGATTCAGTACTTAATGGTTCAAACCCTACCAAACGACCTCTAAATATATACAAACTTTGCTTTTAGGGTGAGCATGAATTACTCCACTATGGTTTTAGCTATTTTCATAACCAAAACCGTTTTTATTGAATAATTTTAAATCTATATATAACTATAATCAATTGATCGGTTAACCACCGGTTATTGTTCGGTTTCGGTTTAATTTGGTTAAAAATGAAGTTGTTAAAAAACTAGGAAAAGCTGTAAATAAGTTTGTGGATTATAAATAACTTGATAAAAATCTAAGTAAAGCTCGTACAATTTTGAGGATGTTCCTTTATATTCACCACCACGATAACATTTTAGATAACACTTTAATCACATCGCCATTAACGTTTTTTCTTATAACGTTGTTTGACAACGACAACGCTGTTGATGCGTCCAGTTTCTTGCACCCAGCTTAGCAAATCCTTTAATGTCATGAACATCTCAAATAATCAAATAACTTGCGAAAAATATCAAACAAACAGAATGATACTTGTAATGCATCTTCACTATCAAAAACCTGAAATGTTGCCAGAAGATTTTTCGTCAAAATTAGCCGTCATCTCAAACAGCTAAGAATAAATACAGAGAATTCTTTAGTTTTGAAGCAATTGATTCGTTTGTAAAAATGAATAACTGAACATTTTCTTTATATAGAATTTTGCCACACATAAATCAAGGAATATTATTTCACGTCAAATAATTGGTTCGCATAACAATGAATCTTTAATCGTGCCAAAATAATTAAAGCACATATAATTTGTGAATCTATGTGCACGTATAGGGTAATACGAGCCGTATAGATTCCCATCAACCTTACACTTTAGCAATAGCATCTTTTGTTAGTTTGACTGACTTTATACGTACCGTATAAGCTATATACGACCGGATATAATACATCCGGATAATGTCTCATAATTGGGGTGGTGTATGTTTAGTAGGCTAAAAAAAAAAACAATGGTCACAAACTTTTATTAAAAAATTATTGTTTGGATTCCATTATAGATTCATGATTGACGGTGACATCGACCATGATTAAAAAATTAAAAATCTAGCCCTTCTCCCACACTTTATAGTTTATACTAACCTCTTGCAATTATTAACAAACCAGAAACATTATTCTTTTTATCTCTCTATCTTATTCTTTCATATATTTAATACGTGAGAACAAAAACAAGAAAAAGAGCAAGAGCGGAAAATAAAAAAAAAAAAAAAAACCCATATCGTATTGTTTTACTACATTCCTATATGATGTGATTATTACCTTACTTAATAAGACATCATATAAGGTGATCATTGTTATTTTAATGAATGTTTGTGAGAGGATCACTACCTTATAAGACGCTTGTGGGATGATGACTATTTTGTGAGATATTTGTAGGGGTAACTTTAACCTATTTTTCAGCTTTTTTCCAATTAGGTCACTCATACTTTTTTTTTTGTTCCGATTAAGCCACTCATACTTTTTTTTGTTCCGATTAAGTCACTCATACTTTTTTTGTTCCGATTAGGTCACTTTACTTTTAATTTTGTTTCAATTAGGTCACTCATATTGTAAGTAAAATGTTTGTGATTAGAACACTATTTTAAAGTAAAGTGACCTAACCGGAACAAAAAAAAAGTATGAGTGACTTAATCGGAACAAAAAAAAAATTATGAGTGACTTAATCGGAACAAAAAAAAGTATGAGTAACTTAAGTGGAACAAAGCTGAAAGTTGGTTACATTTGTATGACATTTTCCTATATTTGTAAAGTGATGATTTTCTACATGTAGTGAGTATCAGTGATCTCTATCGCATTAGGCCGTTCGTAATACTTTCCTCGCGCACCCAGCGGGATGCCTCCGTTCGAGCGGCCAGCGCCCCTCGCGTCCCGCTTTCTCCTCTCATTTGTGATTGATGTGGAAGTTTTTTGTGTGGGGATGGGGTAATGATGTTCATAATAAATATATAATATATTTCAAAAAAATTATACAACGAATTTAAACTAACATAATTAATGTTTAAACAAGTATAATCATGTTAAAAAATATAGGATTTGGTTTTAATGTTTTATTCTTTGGATTTTACTTAAAAGAACTGAAATCCGGTCAGACCGGTGAACCGGCCGGTTAATTTGAATCCAATTCCCATGCCTATTTTGGGCCGGCCGACTCTTCGGTTTCCGGTCTGACAACACTGACTATCAATAATGTAAATAGTCGTTTAAAATGCAAAAAAGAAATCCTATTTTTAAGCTTATTGTTAAAACATAGAAATTAGGTTCCTTCTGTCTGTACTAGTGGCCAGATAAGGCATCATTTAGTTATTTGAGGTCGCGTACGAAGTATTCGGTAGTTGATTAGGTGACTATTAAAAAAAATTGACAATTAAAGTGCAATGATTCTTTTTAATTAATGATGTGTCCTAATATTCATACACCACTCCTATAATCTATACACCATACTTGAGTCAAATCAATCATATCATACTAAATAACTTTTACTTATACATATTTTCTAAATATTTTATAACATTAAAAAGTACAAAAATCTGGTGTTTATAGATACACCGATGTAACAATATCAATATCGTTAATGATTTGTATTGATACAAGACATCAAGCAATTCTCATGTCTACCCTATCTAATTATCTTACAAACACAGGTAATTGATTATATTCAATGAATAACAAATATAATTAAACACACGCATCATTTGATATGCTTAACTATATTAAGTGATTATATAAAAGGAATGAGTTCATAAACAAACAAAAATCATTATTTGTTTCTTTTACCAATATTAAAATCGTATCAAGATTTTCCATCTTGAAAAACTTTATTAAAAGAAAAAAAGAAAGTAAAAAAAAAAAACTACTTTAGAAAATTAATGCATATATCACACGGCTAAATATAAAATTAAATTAAGTAATAGTTAGTTAATTCTATAATGATTATTCACAATTAAATTTATACGAAGTATCTAAAAATTCTTTTATTTTAATTATTTATCATGAAAGAAAAAAAAAATAAGGGTGAAAATACACAAAGATAGACATATGTTTTCACGTTTAATAAAAGATAAATGTAAGACAATAAAACTGATAAAACACTACAGGGTGACACAATATTTCACTTCAGTTACTTATGAATATTAATTAAAATAAGATAGTCGAGTAACCTAAATGTTTCCTGAAAGGCTTCCAGATTTTAGATTAAAATCAACACAAACTAATTATTTCTTAAATGAAATATCGGTAATTAATTGTTTCAGTTAAATCGTTGAATCAAATCATATAAACAATCCGGGAATTAAAATTTATTATACAGACATAGTGGCTAAATCAATCAAAAGGTTAAAGAAACAAAGTATAAAAGTAAGACCCCGTTTGCTTCAAAAAATCTAGAGGAATCAGATAGAATTTAAAATTAGAATTTATTTTTCCAGATGTTAAATTCGCTGATAATTTACAAGATGTTTGAAATTGATAATAACTAGTAACGTTACCCGCGCTTTGCGTCGGGTCTTTACGACTAAAACCTGAGCTATGAAATGATGACAATACTCAAATAAACATATGAGGCGGCAGTGGCGGAGCTTGAAAATTCTGTCCGAGAGGGCCGAAAGTTACGGGACAAAATTTTTTTTCTTTATCACTATGTTTCGGGCTAAAATTCGGGTCGACGCATGATTATCCGGGTCGGGTCAAACAATTTAAAGTTTAAAATATCAAATATCTGTTCCACTCAAAAACATATATATGTTTGTATCAAACAAGACATAAAATGTTTAAAACGAAACGGTGAGTACCCGGAAGAAAAATCACAATTCAACGCGACGACCTTTAAGCTCTTTGAACTCATTGATTATATACTTCGAATCAAACTTTTCAATAATTTCCTTTTCTCGGTAATTTCCTTTGCGAAAACGATTATTGAAATATGTAATGTTCAATAGTTAAGGTCCATTTTAATTTTAAAGGCCCAAAACAAGATTTAAACTCAAAATTGGCTAATGAACAAGATAACAACCGAAATTGTGAACCCTTAAAGGTAGTGTTAAAACTTACAATATTAGTTCAACTTTATTATTTTTTAAAATCCAAGGGGGCCCAAGGAATTTTATAAAGAAAAACCGAAGGGGCCGGACTCAATACATATAAAATTTTTCGACCGAAAACTACTATATCAAGGCTTCTGGCCAGAAAAACGGCAGGGGAAGGGGCCGGGGCACCCCCGGGCCCCTTCAAAGCTCCGCCAATGTGAGGTGGTGATGAATCGATTATGCAGACAAAAACGAAGAAAAAAACCCGATTTTAAAAACCGGAAGAAATGTCGAGTTGGAATAAGAAAGAGAGGGTCAGTATGTCGATAAATCGCTTTTGTATATCTATAAATCGCGCATCAACACCAACTTCACTCTAAGACGGGAAGGCAAAAATACGTCAAAGATGAACCAGTTTCCATGCAAATAGTTAACGAGTCAATCATCCACTTTGGCGTTTTATTGAACAAAAATGGTGATATTGTTTCTCTATTGATCAATAATTTTAATTTTTGGCAAGTCTCATGATCATCCAATAAGAAGTGTTTCAATTTTTTCAAATGAACGATTCAAAGACCTATTGATTTAAATAGTGTGGATCGTTCGGACATAATATATAGTTGAAATCAATTATGTTTAACGTAAAATAGGATAGCAGTAAAAAAAGAAATACAATCTAGATCAAGCAACGTACGTACAAGTCGAGCAGAGGGTGGTCTCTGCAGACCTTAGAAGATCATAAAACTGGTTGGTCCACATCTGCAACAAAAAGACCTCGCACAGACTTTTTTTAATGAAACGTCTTTGAAAAAACAAACTGCCTGCAGATGCCATCGTCTGCGCGTGGTCTACGCGACACAGATAAAAGAGGCCGCGCAGACCTTTTATAAAAAAACAAACAAGGCTTAAGCCGTAACAAAAAAAAATCTAAACGGATCTAACCTAGAAATAAGTATTCTTTTTTTGGCAGGATACGACAGACCTTTTTAGGGGTCCGTAGGGCCACGGCCCCCGCTGTTTTTCCGGTCAGAAGGGTCGGTTTAGTAGATTGTCGGAAAATCCCTCGGTTCCTTTCGTTTCCTTCCCAAAAATCCTTCGGCCCCCTCCGTTTTCTTCCTAAAAATCCTTCGGCCTCCTCCGAGCTTTTTTCCAAGTTCCGTCAATGTATTCATTGCAGAGTTCTTCGATAGTGCGAGCTGCAATAATGACATATCCCTTTCCAAGAACGTCCCGATAGTCTTAAACGATAAAGCAGTGCTTGAGTTCCCGAAATCTAGCAAATTTTCGGTATACAATAAAAATTTTGTTGAATTTGTTCAAAATGAAAAAAAGTTGATGAAAAAGGGATGTCACATACAACAATTCTAGACTTTATAGGGTGATAGTTTTGAATTTTGTTGGAAAGTTGAATTACTCATTCACCAATTATGTTATTGAATATTTGTTGGGTTATTATAAAATAGTGTTAGGTTAAAATAAATAACCATCTTAACCTAAAAGCATAAGAAAGATCTAGAGTCATTATATGATTAATCAATGGCTATAACTAAATTAAGTTGTTGTTGGTATTTTAGTAATAACTAATTTTTTTGACTTTTTATCAAGTTTCTCCATCTTGTTTAAACGTTTTTAACTTTTACATACGAAATTATTTTTTGAAAAAAAAATACTATAAAAACAAGCATTTTTTATCTTCAAAATTACTATAGTGTTGCTATAGAAAAAAATTTGTTTTTTTTTTAATTCAATGTGTATTTTGTACATCTTATTATGTCTTTTGTACATGAAATTGTGTTTTTTGTACATGTCATTATTTCTTTTGTGTTTTTGCTCAACGTGTTTTCGTGAACAATTAAAACACAATGATGTTGCAGAATACATAATGTCAAACAAGAATGGCACAATGACAAGTATTAATAACACAATGATCTTTAAAAAAGAAACATTTACATGTAAAAAGACACAATGACGAGTATAAATAATTATGTGCTTGTCATTGTGTCTTTTATATAAGCAGTGTGTCTTTCGTATTTGTCATTGTGTCTTTTTGTACAGGTCATCGTGTTTTTTGTGTTTCTGCTCAATGTTATGTTTTCCTAAACAGTTTAAGATACAATGATTTTGTAAATACATAATGTTAAGCAAGAATAATACACGAGCATGAATAACACAATTATCATTAAAAAAGACACAATTACCTGTAAGAAAAACATAAAAAGATAATTATAGACAAACGTTTAAAAAGACACAATGACGGTAATTAGACACAATGAGCTGAAAAAAATTTCATTTTTATACAAACATTATACTCATTTTAAAGATAAAAAATGATTGTTTTTATGATATTCTTTTAAAAAAATAATATCGTATGTAAAAGTTATGAACGTTTGAAAAATATGGGGAAAATGATTATGATTTAACTACCACTTAACAATTTTTCCCTCTATAATTTTAAATTTTTCCACTTAAATTTAATCTCGTAATCTAATGATAATCCTTATAAAATAAGTTAAAATAAATAAGCATCTGAACATAAAAAACTTAAAAAGGATCTTGAGCCATTAGATAAATAATCAATAGCTATGATTAAAACAAATTATTATAGGGTATTTTAGTAATTACTACTTTTGTTGACTTTTTATTTATTTCCCCCACATTTTTTAAACGTTTATAACTTTTACATATAAAATTATTTTTTGAAAAAAAAATATACCATAAAAACGAGCATTTTTTATCTTCAAAATTAGTATAGTGTTTGTATAGAACAAAAATTTGTTTTTTAGTTTGTTATGTCTTTTGTACAGGTCATCGTGTCTTTTGCACAAGGTATTGTGTCTTTTGTATATGTCATTGTGTCTTTTGTGTTTCTGTTCAATGTTGTGTTTTCATGAATAATTTAAGACACAACGAGAAATACATAATGTCAAGTAAGGATGACATAATGACAACTATGAATAACAGAATAATCTTTAAAAATGCACAATTACCTGTAAAAAAGAAACAATGACGAGTATGGGCAATTTTGTACATATCATTATGTCTTTTGTACAAACATTGTGTTTTTGTGTTTCTGCTCAATGTTGGGTTTTTCTTAAACAATTTAAGATACAATGATATTGTAAATTATATAATGTTAAACAAGAATGACACAATGACGAGTATAAATAATACAATAATCATTAAAAAATATATAATTACATGTAAAAAACAAAAAGATAATTAAACACCAACATTTAAAAAGACACAATGACGATAATTATACACAATGAGCTGAAAAAATTTCATTTTTATAGCAATATTATACTCATTTTAAAGATTAAAAAATGCTCGTTTTTATGATATGTTTTTTTTAAAAAATAATATAGTATGCAAAAGTTATGAACATTTAAAAAATGTGAGAGAAAAGTGCTTATGACTAAACAATATTCTCTCTAAAATTTTAAATTTTCTCTTAACTTTGATCTCATGATCTAACGTAAAATAATATTTCTTAAACTTTTTAAGATAATGAGACTATTTAGTTGAACTTAATCCAAAAAATAATATGCTAAGTGTGTTGTCAACATTTATTAAAATTAAAAACAAAATATGTTTTTACTAAAAGAACCTAATTTTATTATATGTTTTGGCCTTCAAAATGCTTGCGTAGTTGGGTTGGCCCTGCCTCTTTTCAATTACAGAGTTTGAACATTTTGAAAAGAGGGAAAAAATTTATGGGACCATGATACATTTTAATTTTTTGAAGTGATGGATGACAAAACAAATATTTAAAACAAAAAATAGCGTTTTGACTGAAAATTTAACACTATATGAGAGCCCTAAGCCCCGGGAGTCATCTCGGTTAGCAAAGCATCAAACACATAGTTCTTAAACCATACGTACATTATCACAGCAGCGGAATTTAAAGTAACAACATAACATAATTCTCTAATCACTAAAACATATTAACACTAGTCATTATTTCTAATACTACACTATAATCATTCAATGCCAGGGTAATCTTCAATGTATGCTACAAGCCATCCTGTTATCCTTTCTCAAACTACTTACCTGAGATTCATGTAAAACAAGTCAGCTTTATGCTGGTGAGTTCCAAATAAAAAATTTTTAGAAATCTTTATACATTCATATCATCACATAACATAACATACATGTCATCAATACATAAATCATACTGTGAAGAAAACTTCACCATCAACTGCTGACCCGAAGTCAACAGGCTTGTGTAAGCACAAGACACCTCAACTGCTGACCCAAAGTCAACAGGATTGTGCAAGCACAAGACTTCCTCAGCTGGTGACCCAAAGTCAACAGGCTCGTACTAGCACAAGACTTCCTCAACTGGCGACACACAGTCGAAAGGCTTGAATAAATACAAGACTTCCTCAACTGCCAACTCGATGTTGCAAGGCTTATACCGGTACAAGACTTCCCCAATAACAATCATTCACATAACATCAATTAACATATATCATTCATGTCCATAACATCATTCATTCGTACATAACATGGTTTAAATCATTTAAACTGTCATAAGCATAAACAGTTCTAGTCAATACCTTTTAAACATGCATATCAGCCCAAAAATATTATTAAAACATTTTTAACATAATTCAGTAAAAAGTGGGTTACTAGAACTCACCTTAATCCAAAGCTTGACTCACAATAAATTCCAAACTAGCCTCGGCTTTAGGAATTGTTAACAACATGTACAACATTATCACTTTAACATATTACTCAAGCATTCTTATATACAACTAATAGGGCTAGTGGTTAAATTAAATTGTGTCCTTACATGCATGGTTTATCCTAACCACTCACACCCATGGTTTATCCTAACCACTCACACCCATGCTTGACATCTATACATCACCTTATTCTCAATCGCATAATACCCATTTACTATTTTTCAACCATACCACTTTTCTGGTAATTCACATCAAACCCTCGTACCCATTCGTTCTTGTCTAGTGTTATTAATCAACAGTAATAACCCTTGAATAACATTCAAATATTAGATCTAATCCATATATTAACAAATTAGCAGGAGAAATCAAATCATTACCTATTCAGACGGATTTTTGGTCGAAAACTGATGATCAAGGGTTGTATAGATGATCTCCAACTTGAATCTGATGTTCCTATAGCTTAATCATATTGATTTGGGGGTTAAAAATAGTGCAGATCGTCTTTTCGAGGTTGAAGCTTGAAGAAGAAGAGAAAAAAATCTGCCATGAAAATTTGATGATTCTAGACTCTTATAATCGCAGACCCTTCTTCAAGTACCGCCAAGAGGGCCTGAAAAGGGCTTGGCGTACCGCGAATAAATCCGGAGAATCTTAGATATTTTGGGCTCTTCGTGTGCCGCCAAGAGTTCCCAAAATCATCTTGGCGTACCGCGAAGAATGCCGGAACTTAATATTAACCTAATTTTCTTCCTTTTTACGATTCCGAATAATACGAACTCGAACGGTTATAAAATTTTTCGGTTGTTACACTATAGACGGAAAGAAATGGTCCCCATCCTATAGATGGTTCGACCCTGCACCTTTTAACATGTATGATTTTTGGTTTTAAAATTTATATCAGTCAAACCGATCCTACATCCAATATTATTATAAGTTTACTTTTTTTTTTCTTCTTGATATAAGATCACAATTAAAAGTCCCTCTTAAGTCTTAAGTTTAAACTTTTTTTCTTCATCATGTTCATAAACTCAGACAAAAAAAAAGTCAAGTTTTGTGCCAAAATTCAAACAAAATGCTTCCAGATTTTTTGTTTAAAAATCTGCCTCTAACCTCAAAATCCATGCTTTTATCATTTTATTAACAATAAACCTACTACTCCGGGTCTATAAAATCAACCAAAATGATTCATAGTAGACTTCGTTCCACCAATAAGAGTCTTACACAAATTAAACGAATATGTGTTTTGGATACAAACATGAAGAGGTTCGATTGAACTCTGAAACCGACACAAACGAACTCTGATTAAACTCATTTAGAAGCATTGGAACCGTCTCATCAAATCATTCAATATTAGCTTTTAAGCTTTAACTTTAGTAACTAGTTTTAGAATTTAGATTTAAGCGTTTTTTTTTTACTTTTAGGTTTTATCTTTAGGTTTAGGGTTTGTTTTTAAAGTTTTGTTTTTAGTATTAGGGTTTATTGTTTATTGTTTATGATTTAAGGTTTGGGTGTTTGACAAGCCGGTTTCAATGATGCAAAAATGAATTTAATCAGAGTTTGTTTGATCGGTTTTCGATTTCTAAAAATCATTCTTAGCCGGCAAAATAAACTTTTTAGGGAACATTCTTCCAAACATGAATTGTGTTAAACATGAATGCTTAAATCAAGCATAAAAAGCACCCAACATGTTAGTCTTTAATTCTTTCTTTATTTTTTGGTAACAAACAGTTGGTCACCCAGGATCACCCTGTCAAATATATCACACTTCCATCCAGAGAATAGACAGTGGTGACCTGACCTGACTGCTCAGGGTGAAACTTACAAGCAGAGGCGTACCTAGTCTTTAGGTATGGGGGTCGACCGACCCCATGAACTTTTGATTTTTAATGTTGTGTATATGATCTGATCTTGATTGACCCCAATAAATTTTGTCTCCGACCCCCATGAAAATTTGACGAACCAGATGAAGCCTAATATATATTATTTTAAAGCCAAAAATAATAAAATAATACTTAAATAACACAATATGCATTACTTGTGATTAAACTCAGTTGTTAATTAATAATTTAACTCAATACCGAATTAGCCGTAATACACTTAAAAATGTAATAAGACCCAAATTTGTATATTAAGTTATTGAATTTGATGTTTAGAAATAATGTTCGGATCCCAACTAGAAAATAAGTTAAAGCAATAATTTACTTATAAACACCGATGTACTTTACATCAGAACAACCACAATTTATAAATTGAGTTATTATTGTGTAATTTTAAAAGGTGAAACTTATTAGCATGATGAAAAATTTAGTTGATTTATAATTTAAATAGTATTCTTTCGAATCATGTTTAAAGAAAATCAAATTTATCATATCATCATAATCAATGAGATGATTATTTGACGTGGTTTTATTATGTACTTGTAATTTAATTTAGTTTTAACATTTTTTAGGTCATCCGACCCGACCCAATTCGAATTAGTAAAAAAAAAATTAACGACAAATAACTATTCAAAAAACATTCCGACACCCATAAAAAAAATTTCTAGGTCCGCCACAGCTTACAAGTAGAAAAACCCTTTGAACCAACCCAAAGTAATATTCGCTCTAGATGAGACTTCGATCCAAGACTTCTCATAAAAGAGGTCAAAGCCTACCTTAGTCTTTATTTTTTTTTGAATGGTGTTTTATTGATCTGTTACGTGAGTGGATGGTTCCAGCTTAAAATGTTTAGACATATTTTTTTTAAAAGAAACAAGAATATCGTTTTTGTAAACATGAGTTATATAAATATACCGAAATATATTTTTCCCTTTATTTTAATAAAAATAATTCTCACAAAAATGATAATTAATATTGAATTGATAGGCATGTGAAGTGGAGAATCGATATTGGTAAGCTGTAATCAAATCATTGAAAACATTTAAGATTTTCAAGAACGTGATATATCACATTATCTGTCTCTCTCATATATTATTGTTTTTCTGGATCTCTCTTTCTACATAATTGTTTTCAACTTGACTACATATTCATATGAAAAAACATACCATGTAGTTGTACTGATATACATACAAATTTCGTCCTTTATCCCCTCTCTGGCTGATTTAATTGATAATGCAATTTATGTCTTTATATTCTTTGTTATTAGTATAAAGTTTTGATGAAGAAAAGAGAGATAAGGGTATATAAAGGCTGATATGAAATAAAAATATTCGACAATATTTGTTAGATTTGTATCAATCTGAGTACATAATCAGTTATATGAATTTTTAAAGACGTGTGATAAAGATTAGAGATTTTTAGAATTATCTTATTTTAAATGCAATGCTTATTTGATATGTATTATATTGGATACGATTGAGAAGTGCAATTAGTTAATTGTGTTTCTTTCGTTTTAGTTTGTTGTTATTTTGTGTTTATTGATGTGCGTTACATTGCTTGTTAGTATGTTTGTGTATATAAGTATGTGTGTATATATGTGTATGTGTACGTGTGTGTTTTAGAGATTATATCATATGAAAATTATATCTTAAAGATAAAATTTGTAAATCATATCTTGGTTTTTCATTTCAAATCTTAAAAGTAATAATATGATTTATATAAAATTCATTTTTTATTCAAAACTCAATTTTTTTTATTCAAATTTAATGTAAACCATATATTTATTTTCAAGATTTCAAATAAAGAACTCAAACAGGATTTTAAGAGTTTCTTTCTAAGATTTATTTTTCATATAATATAATTCATATGATATAATCAAGAAAAAATAAATAAAAAATGCATGACATATATAAGTTGGGGGTCGCTAGAGAAGCATCCTATTTATCTCATTACACCACATGTTAATGTGTGTCGTGTGTGTGTAACGGAATTGGATTCAATAAAAATATATTTTTGCATAAGAAGAGTACAAACCAATAAGAGTTTAATATATGACATACTAAAAACATAAAAATACAAATCTAATACAAAAAACCTAGCACAAAAAAAACATCCCGTACAAAAAAACAAGTACAAAAAAAATCTAGTACAAAAATATAAAAAAACTATCAAAAAAAATAAAAATCCAGTATGAAAAACAAAAAAATATAGTACAAAAAACAAAATTCAAGCAAAAATATTTAAAATATAAAAAAAATAAAAATATACTATACAAAATAAGATATTATACCAAAATTATCCTTTATTTTTTTAACATGTCACATGTCACATGTCAAACTTATATTGTTTCTATTCTTCTTAGGTTAAATTTTTTTTCCTATTTGATCTTTGGATCTCTTGTTTGTATGTATGTATGTATGTATGTATGTATGTATGTATGTATGAATAATAATAATAATAATAATAATAATAAAAATAATAATAATAATAATAATAATAATAATAATAATAATAATAATAATAATAATAATAATAATAATAAAGAAATAACAAATGTATGACATATCTAAGGTGGTGGATGTCTTTCAAGAAGCATCATATCTATTTATTGTATCAAGACACATGTAGGTTTTATTTTCGTCTCATCTTCGTATGTAACTTTACTATTTAGTAGGACTTTATTGTTTGTATATTTAGTAAAAAGTTCTGTTGTCCATAAAAATTAGTTAAACCGTTTTGACCTTTTATCAAAATATCTTTTGATCAATAAGTTGATATACTGTAAGGTAAAAAAGGAAACAAATGCAATCAATTTATAAATGAATCAATGCTTATAATTATTATGAAATAAGTAGACCTGTCTTGGATCATATATTATAATAATAATTTATTATAAATTTTAAAATATTATATACTTTTTTTTACCATATTTAATATATTTGTATGATTAAAAAAGATGCCAAAACACTAGCTGATCAATCTAATCCGTTTTCACCTAAGGTGACTTTGTTTGCAAAGGTGTAAACAAGTCAAGTATTTTAATATCAACTTGATAAAAACTCAAATTAAACTAAGCTTAAACAAAGGTCAAGTAAAACGAAATTCATATATACTAAACACAACCAGATTTAATATTTTGAGATTTAAAATAAATTTACGAGAATCAGATATTAAATAATGCAAAAGTTTGACAACTTAGTTGCATTAAATTATACTATTAGGAAAAGATTGAATAAAAAACAAAATTTGCATAAAAACTAAACACAACCAGATTTAATATTTTAAGATTTAAAATAAATTTACGAGAATCAGATATTAAATAATGCAAAAGTAGACGTCACAACTTAGTTGCATTAAATTATACTATTAGGAAAAGATTGAATAAAAACAAGATTTGCATAAAAATATAACAATAACTTTATTTTATACAGAATTTGTCATCTTCTTTTACTGTATTTTATTTTTATACTTATTTAAAAATACCGTATTAATATAAATCCAATAAAAAAAAAGTTGCTTTATGTATTGTAAACACGGTACAAAATTTTGTTTAAAAACATAAAAACATATATTTTTTTATTAAAATTTTCTCTTTTAGTACAAGATTTATGTTTTTTATTATGTTTAAAAATTTAGATATAATAAAAAAATAAGTATTTTTATGTTTTTAGTGGATTTATCCTTTAGGGTAAAGTTATTCTAAAACACGCATTAATTTGTAAAAAGTGTGAGACAGATTTTCCAAAAACTCATGAATCGGCTCAATATGTTCCGATTAAGCTTATTGCAACGATATTAAAACCGGTTCGCTAAGTAATAAATCCTAAAGTCTAAATTCTAAACACTAAAACTAATTCTAAAGTTAAATCATAAAAATAATAACAAGCAGAAAACTATAAAAATAGAAAGACACAATGCGTTAAAAAAATAAATTCTAAAAGGTAAAAGATAAAACATAAAAATAAAGCAAAAAACTAAATCCTAAAGGTATACCATAAATCATAAACTCTAAACTAAATTTATCAATAATTTCTATGAAACTTGTGAGGCGTCTTTTTATATCAGGGCCCTGGATTAAACCCCAAAACATAATAATGAATAGAAAAAAACATATTGACGAACAAAAAGATATAATGATTTGTAAAACGTAAACTGTAAGACCTAAAAGTTCTAGATCTTAACGTACAATGACAAACATGATAAACATAATGATGACATGTATGAAAAACATAGTAATGATAAAAAAGACACAATAAGCTGAAAACGTGCATTTTATAACCTAAAACCAATGTTTTCATAACCGGACCGGACGTCGAACCGGTCTCCTTACCGGATTTAAGAACCGGATGATTTTATATACATTTTATAAATATATATATATATAAAATAAAAAAAATTAAAAAAAATTAAAAAAAATTAAAAAAAAAATAAAAAACCGGTCCAACCACCGGCCCGACCACCGGTCGCCGGTTCAACCGGCCGGTTATCACAAAAACGGTTTTGAACGTAGAACCGGCCCGCTATGCTTACCGAATCCCGGTCCGACCGGCCGGTCCGGTCCGGGTTTAAAAACATTGCCTAAAACTAAACCGTAAAATATATATGCCAAGTTAAATCTAAAAGGTTAGGTCATAGAGTTTGACAAGTTAGTTGAAACACAGATAAAATAAGTTATTCGAAATTCGTTTGAGCTAGTTTGCGAATGATTTAAGAACTTTTATCAAACTTAACTTTTATATTATATATATCTATCTTATAACATTTTTAATTATGTAATAATTCGTAACGTGGCCACCTTTTTACTAGTCAAAATGTATACTCAAAAACAAAACATTCACCATCAAACAAAAGGAACGCATCTTGTCGCCTTCTCCGTGAGCTACAATCGCATGACAGAGAACCCTCAACTCTGTGTGTGTGTGTGAGAGAGAGAGAGATTCAGAAGACAACAATGGACGTCGTACTATAAATGATAGGCAGTTTTACCAGAGCAGATTCATCATCAACAGAAGAAAACGTAGAAGAAACAGTATAATCTGTTATTGATCGTATTCCTCTGACGTGAAGCTCTGTTTCCCTACTTCATACGGTAAAATTCAATCGCTCCGTTTTTCTCTCTCTAGATTCATGTATTTTAGTTAATTATATCGATGTTGATGCTGTGAATCGCTTGGAGGATTTATTTTCGGTAAGTTGTTATAGAATGAGGAGAGTTTTTAGCTGATAGTGTTTAAATAAGGAAAAATATCGTAATCTACATGTTTTAACTTTTAAGTCGTGGTAATTGCGTTGAATTCTGCGATAATTCTGGCGATAATCAGCCGTTGTATCTCTGTTCTTACCGTAATTCCGAACGTCATCCTGATCTTAATACTGAAACCGAATCAGGTTAGTGATATTTGTTATTTTGTTTTCTAATAGTTTAATCTAAATGTTTTTTATAATTTTAACGATTGTGTTGATTTGTGGACTCTAATCGGTGAGTTCAGTTTTAAAAGTCGATTCGGTTTACTGTTTTGATCCAGATTTTGCGGAGTCAATACTAGAATTTACGATTTCCTGATAAATCTGCATATAAATTTGGACGGATTTTACGTTTGATAATTTTAATGATTCCATATTTTCATGTATTTGATTTTGATATGTGTATGTATACGCTCGTGATTTATTACCTGTGCTCAACAGATCCGAATCCAGTTCATGTAACAGTCACGACTTTATTTTACTTTAATCTCACACATTTGGTTCAGAACCTCGTTCGAATTTACGTGATTTAGAAATTTATCTTACAGAGTCTACTTTTTATGTTTGGAAGTTTTAGAGATTTGTAGAGAAGGCTACGAAGTTTAAGATAAGATGAGGAATTCGGAATCTGAGCAAGCATTTTACATTCAGAGTGACGAAGATGAAGACAAGGATTCCATTGTAGGAGAAGACGATGCGAATGATTCAGAAATTTCAAATGATTCTGATGATGAGCCTCAACACCAGAGCAAACCTAATTCCTTAAACCCGTCATGGCCTCAAAGTTACAGGCATGTCTCCATCCTCTCTTTCACTGATTCAAGAATCATCACTTTTAAGAGTTATCTTTAAGTTTCGTGTGCGGCTTACAATTGGTTGATTTTTGTATGAATATTAATTCTTTTTTTTTTTTTTATACTGACGTTTCACTTTTCATGATTTGTTTTAGGTTTTATCCATTCATAATGTACATGTCTTAATTTTTCTAGACCCATGTGAATTCTGCAACTTCTACAACAACCTTCTGCAACTTCTATGTAACATAAATCAATAATCAATAAGACCTTCATAAATCATAAGACCTGTTACAATCAAAGGTTTCTAGTGATAGAATGGTATCAAGATCCTAATAAATTGTGCATTTAAGGGGGCTAATATTATCATTTTGATACAAAAGCTAGTAATTTATGACTTTTGATTCATGATGTTTCAGGCAATCCATTGATCTGTATAGTAGTGTGCCATCACCAAGCTTGAACTTTCTGGGGACCCCTACACTGTCTCGATTAGGCAGTTCTTTCTTGTCATCAACACTGACAAGAAGACATACTCCTGAGATACTCCCAAGTTTGAGCAAACCCTTTTTGCCACAAACAATTGACAATGAGCAACCACAGGAAAGACGTAGCTCTCATTCACTTCTTCCACCACGTGGATCGTCTGCCAAGAAGTTGCCAGCTTATCAGAAATCTTCTAAGGCTTCACATGAGCTCCCTATTTCTAGGCAGAGCTCTTATGGTCAATCTGTGATTAATGGTATGCAACATGCACATAATTTTTTTTCTTGATTTCAGGGAGCTGAGCACCATTTTTAATGAATACATGAAACATAAGTAGAATTGCACGACGATGTTTTGAGTGCATAGAGAACACCTTAATGTTAACACAGCATTTGCTAGTTTGCATCTAAAATATGAGGTCTTCTAGTGACATTGTTTTTGGAAACCATAAGAACCTGCTACTTACGTGCTGGCTGGTGGCCTTCAATGCAGTATGCGCTGGCTGGTGGCCTTCAAGAGGATTACAGAAAACCAGTTGAAGTTGAGACCTCTAAGGCTCTAATGCAGGAATTCAAGCACTTATCATTGTGCCTCCTCTTGAGGATATTTATCAAACCATTGAAGTCAAACTTCTATTTTCACTTGCAATTATTTTTTCTAGTTTTGCATACTTCATGGTTGGAGCTTGGAGTATGTTCATGTTTATAAATATGTATTTTTTTTCCTAATCCTGTCTTAGGTTTACTCCATGTAGACCAATCTGAAGTCCTCAATTTCTGATAGATATAGTTTATTTCCTACACCTTTGATGAAAATTGGTTTAATTGCCCCTACAATTTGTGGTCCCCTAAAAACATTTAACCAAAACAAGGTTGGTCCATAGTTTGGTCTACCCTCTCTTACCTCACATTCTTGGACCACACATTTAAATTTTGCAGCACACTATTCAGTGTAGTCAATACTCTGTTGTATCTTTGCTCCTTGTCAATATTTATCTAGCGGGGCCTTGTGCATAATATTATAATCTTTCACTTGATGCCTTTGTGCAGGCATAAATGTTCTTTGTGGAGTTGGAATTCTTTCAACACCTTATGCTGTCAGAGAAGGAGGATGGATTGGATTGCTATTATTATTTGTCTTTGGTGCTCTCTCTTTCTACACCGGTATCCTCCTTCGATACTGTTTGGATAGTCAGCCTGGCCTCGAGACTTATCCAGATATTGGTCAGGCTGCATTTGGCACCACGGGACGTCTAATCATCTCTGTGAGTTTACTTCATTATCAAGCGCCATACTTTGCTACTTAATTACTTAAATGAAACATATACATTTATATCATCTATTGCTTGTATGTGTAACACTGCCAGAAACGGCATCATGACTAGCTGCTAACCATTTTTCTCTTTTTTTGGTTTTGTTTTGCTGCAGATAATTTTGTATGTGGAGTTATATGTAAGTATATTCAGCTAAATTTCCTTTTACTCATTAAAATTTTGATTTTTGATCAGTTCATTTCTAAGTTTTACATGATCATCTAGTAATCTGTCATCAGTGTATGAAACTGAAACAATGCCAAGTCGTCCATTCTTTCCATATGAAAAGAGTCTACTAGAATTCTACACTTTATCTTGATATGTTTCTGATTATCATCATATTTTTTCGTGTCTTTTATACAAATTTCACGCATAATTCATGTCTTATGAATAGTACTTCCTCTAACCTACTGGAATTGCAAGATTTTTCAATTTTAGACTCTCTCATATCAAGTTAAAACATCTCCAAATGTGGATAAACTTGTGTGGATTTGCTGCAGGCATGTTGCATTGAATATGTAATCTTGGAGAGTGATAATCTATCATCTTTTTTCCCAAAAGCACACTTAAATCTGGGAGTATTTATGCTTGATGCACATTATTTATTTGCCATTGTCTTCACCCTTGTCGTGCTTCCTACCGTTTGTCTCCGTGACATGAGTATTCTCAGTTACATTTCTGGTAAGTAATATGAAATATAACTCTTTTATTAGCTTTCATGTTTTAACTTTGTTTATTTTATTATCCAGCCGGGGGAGTTATTGCATCCATTCTAGTAGCCGTTTGCTTGTTTTGGGTCGGCTTGGTTGATAAAGTTGGCTTTCAAATTGAATCCACAAAGGCCTTCAACCTCGCTGGTTTTCCTGTGGCTATAGGGCTTTATGGCTACTGTTATTCAGGACATGCTATCTTTCCTAACATCTATACATCAATGGCAAATAGGAACCAATTTCCTATGGTACTTTTAGCCAGGTAAACAACTGTGTTGACCATGAAAAAGTCAACATACTTTTTAGAGTCATTGTTAAATATGTGGTCTTTGTTCTATGCAGCTTTGGAATATGTGGTGTTCTTTATGCCGTTGTTGCAGTAATGGGATACTCCATGTTTGGAGAATCAACAGAATCACAGTTCACTCTTAACTTGCCAGTGAATTTGGTTGCTTCCAAAGTTGCTGTGTGGACAACAGTAAGTTACAAATTCAGGTCAATATCATACATCTACTTTTCAAAACTTTAGCCCACTCTTTTTAAGACGATGCCGTAGGATGAGTGCTTGAGTCCCTCTACATTAGTTTTTATGCCTTCAATCCACTTTAATCGACTTGAAGGTCACCTGTCCAACATGAGCTGAGTTTAAGGCTTTAAGCTGATCATGTTGGTCAGCAGGGCATTGATATGGTCTCATGAATTTTCTGGTAACGTGTTTTTTTACGAGTAACAAAGAAACAACTTCACTCTACTTATCCTACTTTAATTCTTTTGCAGGTGGTTAATCCTTTTACCAAATATCCTTTTGCTTGGATTAGTTATATAATGAACATAATCTTTCTTTATTAAAACTAAAGCATAATTACATATGTATTGAATCGGTGTTCGTAGTCGGCGTCAATCTCTACCATCGGATCATCTTAAATCAAGATATGAACCATTTAAAATAGGAGTTGAGAGTTGAGTAGGAGTTGAGAGTTGAGACAATTACATGACAGTTTCAGATGATTACATGGCAGTCTCTAAATGTTATTACGGTTATGTAGTGGTTTTTAACGGTTACGGTGGTTTATGATGGTTATGTTGTTTTTCAATGATAGGGATGTTCAAAATATATGAAATCCGAATCGTATTCGAAACCTGAAAAAACCAATCCGAATTAGAGATTTGGATATTCTGATAGATTCTGATCGGATATTATTATTCGACCCGATGAATACCCCTACAGTGCTTTCCGGAGGTTACGTGACGGTTTTTTAAGCTATTTAAATGTTACTGATTTTATTTGATTAGTGTTTTTTTTAATAAAGATGGATTTTTTCCGTAATTTACGAATTGTATATTAATTAATTAAAGTAATATTGTTTTTGCTTTAAATGCTATTCGATAAAGTAATGATATTATAATAATAAAGTATCGGGTTATAGGAGGAGTATAAAGCAAATTAAAAAAAAAATGGGAATTGCTTAAATTGTATTACCTTCACTAGATCTACGTATGCTTTGACCATATCTCCGGTGGCTATGAGTCTTGAGGAATTGCTACCATCAAATCGTCGGAAGTCTCGTTTATTATCCATCCTCATTAGATCGGGTTTGGTGCTCTCTATTTTGGTTGTAGCACTCACCGTTCCCTTCTTTGGTAAGTTAACCCCCCCACGTACCCCATACTATTACTAAATACTAATGCATTTTAGTTTCTTGTATAAATAAACTAAATATGTCGGTTAATTTCTTCTTTTACAGGTCTTGTGATGTCACTCATCGGATCTTTACTGACCATGCTAGTGGTATAATCTCCTTCACATTAGGGTACTATACAGGTTGTGCTTGTGGTTCAAACCTGGCATGAACATGTAATTTGGCATGAACTTGCAAATTGTGAACATGCATGTTTGCGGGTTCACTAACAAACAAACATTTTTTTCGAACAACAATTTGGATCACTAACGGGTCATAGACCCACCCGATCGTATCCACACCCAATAGGAAGAAACCCATCATAGGTAAGAGAAAACCTCTTAGCACAACATGAAACCCTTATTTTGTCCATGCCAGGACTTGAACCCGTAACATTCCTAATATTAAAGCCACATGGTACCTCTTCTCAATCACTTGAGCTGAGGAACATTGGTACTGAAAAACAAACATACTTAATATAATCTCATTTATAATAGGGTTATTAATGGGTTAACATGAACCCAACCAACTTAACCCAAATAAAAATAAGAGTTAAAACTTTCATGTTACAAATTAATGGGTCATACTTAATCTTTTTTTTTTTGTATATTAAAACTTTCATGTTACAAATTATAAGCAATGTTTTAAAAACCGGTATTTTAGGTGCACCGGATTTGGCTCAAAAATGGTTCAACCGTTTGAACCCGGACACACTAATTAACCATAAAATTCTATATAAATACAACTTATACTCAAATAAGTTTCCAAAACGTATACAAATTCATCCAAAATAATCTAAAAGTACTCAAATTTTAATATTTTTTTTTTAAAATAAAAGTGCATAATAGGATTATGACATTGGCGTGTTAAACGCATCAAGTTCATGATCGTTTAAAAGCCGAAAATCGCTTAAAAACCGAAATCTTGTGTTTTTTTGAACCGGAAATGCCGGTTTACCGGTAAAACCGGATTAAACTGACGGCACAATCGATCAGAGGAACCTGCATAATACCGGAGTGTTTCGTACCGGATTAGTAAGCAGCAGCCGGTTGATCCAGAATCTTTTTAACTGAACCCAACCTCATGTTAAAGTTCATGTTGTGTCAGTAAATCCCTACTTTAGAATTGCAAATACTAAACCGTTTCTAGAATCAAACATATTTTACATAAGGTGCATAAAGTAACGTGACTGCATATCACTTTTACGTACAGACGTTGATACTTCCTTGTGCTTGCTTTCTGAGCATACTAAGGGGAAAGATAACCGGCATTCAGGTAAAAATCTAATATAGGGCATTCCAATTATAAATGCCGCTCAATATGTTCATTTATTAATCCTGCTTAATTTGTTGGTAGGGATCACTCTGTGGACTGATTATCGTGGTTGGAATCATCTCGTCACTTATTGGAACCTATACGTCGATTTCGGAAATCATTCAACAGTTGTCTTGATCGTGTTTAGCTACCCTTATTTAAGCTTGATTGTTGCTGCCAACATAAAAATAATAGAATAGACATTTTATTTTTCTATATATTTTGTACTTGATAGTGTGGAAATTATTTGTCTTTCCTCTCTCTCATGGTATCAAGATTATTTCAGATATATATATTTGATAAGAACTCAGATATATATAACTAAATTATAGGCATGGTTTGGAAATCAAGTGTCCTGGATGAACCATTAAAAATAAGTCTCTAGCGTGTTATAAATTTTTGTTTTTTGGTTTAAATTTTAAATATAAATAAATATATATCATATGAAAATAAATTTTAAAATTTTGTGACCTTTAAAAAATAAACCCCAAACGAAGCCCCTGCTTGCTGCTCCTCCAGGCCCCTCATGATTTATGGGTAAAAATATGATATTGTTGAAAAAAGATAAAAATGATATCACAATTCTATTCTATTAATAATACCTATTATATATATATATATATATATATATATATATATATATATGGACTTATTCTATTAAGAACCATTAAATATCAAAGAACCATAAGAACTAATTTTGTACCACATATTTTAAGGGGTATAAAAGTAATTTCCTTTTAAAATAGTGGAAGTTACTTTTATACCCTTCTAGATTTGTGGTTAAAATTGGTTCTTTTAGTTCTCAACTTTAAAAAGTTCTCATTTGAACATCCCCCTATATATATATATATATTATATATGAGGGTTGTATTTACTAATAAGAGATTTTTGCCCAATAATAGTAAGAAACAATATGAATTTGACATATGACATGATAAAAATATGAAAACCAAAATCTAGTAAAAAAAATATATTACAAAAAAATCCAGTACAAAAAATCAAAAATTTAGTACAAAAAAAATACAAAAATCCAGTGCAAAAAAAAGAATATAGTACAAATAAATAAAAATGTAGTAAAAAATATAATGTATTATACCTAAATTTTCATTTCACATGTCAAACTCTTATTAGTTTTACTTATCTTAGACAAAAATCTCTTATTATTTAATATATTAAATAACATCAATGAAATAGTGGTTTTTTATTTTTTACTTTTTTTTGTCAACAAGTCGACGTGTCTCAAATGATTTGAATAATTTGTTTATTTCCTTTTTTAACAATGCGTGACATACAATTTAATTTTTTTTTTTCAACAAGTTGTGCCGCAAGAAACTTTTGGATTGGTTTATTACTTTTGTCTTTGTTCTTAGCTTTGTGTTTTAATTTTCAAGATCGTTTACAGTTGCACATATGTTTTTGTTTAGAAACAATTGTTTTCACGACAGGGTACGCATTCTATTTGTGTTAAAGTGACGGTCATTTTGACATATTTTTATACTCATGGTTTCAAATTGAAGATAGGATGGTAATTGAATCCTAACTCACATGCCGCAAGTAACCTGCTATTAGGTTTTAAAGCGACAAAAATTTTATATTTAATAAATTAAAACATAGGTGACAAATTTAAGAGTCAATATCATCAATGTGAAAATTGTCACTGTAATTATGTCATAGGAAACAAAGCTCTGTATAACTTATCTAATATAATAAATCAAAATAATTATGTACATATGTCCTCTTGTGGTGCAATATTTTCCCGCTCAAACTTTTTCCCATCTTAATTAAGGTAGTATTAATCAATTCTCTGTAATTGATTATTTTTTTAAATGCTATAAATGATTTTCTTTTTTATCGTTAATTCAAATTAATTATTATGTTTCGTTTTAATTTTGAAAGTTCAATTTATATTTTGTTTTACAACTACAATGAAAATTACCCTTCTTTTTTTAGGGATATTATTTTGTTCTTTAATACAAAAACGCAAAAATGTATATGCTTTCTGCGCTACTTCCTCCTTTTCTGTGTTGATGTTCTGTAGTTTTATTAGATTTAATATGTGTTCTTTTGACTGCCTATTTATGTAAAACGCATGTTTCTATGTTATAAATATTTCATTTTTATTGAATATATCATTTACAAACAACTTAATTTTTATGTATAGTCTTGCTAATGTGGATTTGTTTTCTATTGATCTCTAGTTGTTCGAAAAACAATTGTTTCTATTAAAATTGAAATCACATATTACAACATGGATTACAAGACTATTAACTACACTCTCTTTAAAGTACCACAAGATTCTAAAAATTTCAAAGTAACTAAATGGTGCCCAAGTAAACACTCTAGACAATTAGGGAAGAGTGATTATAATAACCCATTACCTTGTACTTACAATGTAGCTGCCTTCAAATTTGTTGCACGGATTGTCAATAACAAATTTACGGTATAGTAAATATACTTCAATTCGAATTATATATGTATATTGTGTTAATGTTAATGCATGAATTTTCATCTCACTTTTTACTTGGTAATGTGTATTTTTTATTTTGAAGTCCGTATATTAGTCTTTAGATTGATATACAACAATTATAAAGTAAGAAGTCTATGTAAATATAAATAGTAAGAAGTCTATGTAAATATAAAGCAAAATGTTTGTTTAAGACAGAATATATATTTCTTTAACCTAGTTATATGATATTACTAAATTTGTTATGATTTTTTTTATACTTTTAAGATTTTACTATCCTATATTTGTATTGCAAACGACAAATCCTTTTCTTTTTCCTATCGCATACA
The DNA here is from genome assembly GCA_009363875.1 of Mikania micrantha. NCBI lineage: Eukaryota > Viridiplantae > Streptophyta > Magnoliopsida > Asterales > Asteraceae > Mikania > Mikania micrantha. The sequence continues at coordinate 64,504,916 of CM018685.1, forward strand.
AAATCATTTATGATATATAGAAACAAGAAATGTATAGAACTCAAATTGTTTTTTTAATTTATAGTACATATTTTTTAGGTATATTACAATGAAACATAATTGAGGGAAAATACCCAGAAAATGATAATCTTATGTTAATGTGGTAATAATGGGTGCAATGATAACATTTCCCCAATAATATATTCTCATTTATTATACAATAAGAGTATGCTTTAGGTTCAATTAAATTCGGTATTTATTATCTATAACTAAAATGTTGTTTCTAGATTAGTTATGTTGTCTTGTTAAAAATCTTAATTCGGTATTTATTATCTATAACTAAACTGTTGCTTCTAGATTAGTTATGTTGTCTTGTTATGTTAAAAATCTTAAGAAGAGAAAACCCAATGATATATGTTAACATAGTCAAGGGAATATTAGTGAAATGCATATAATCTTCCCCCTTATTAAACTAATATACACCTTTTGATATGTAGAGTTGGATCTTATACCGTATGAGCCTATGAGGGATGTTTATTGAAACATAACATTTTGTCTATACCGTATGAGCATCTACTCTACCTATGAAGGCTATGAAGGAATTCGTTCATAGAATGTTTTTTTTTATTGCACTTTTTTTTCTTTTTTATTTGATTTTTTTTTTGAGGTAGTTAATATTGTATCTGGATGTGGAACCATTAGTGTATCGGATGAGGCCTCTTGCTTGGCGATTTGCGTTATCTTTTCAGTAAGCCAGTAAGCAATCCTCAAGAACGGAAGATCTAGACTTTCTACTAACTCTATGGCATAACTCCGGTGTTCTTTTCCACCCGGCTGGGTTTACATGATTAAGCTAGGTATGTTATTTTGCACCTTTTATTTTGTTAATTTGTCTTTAAAACCAATTCGTGGTAATCTTTTATGATTACTTAGGAGGTGCATTTTATGATAGTACATACATTGAACAATGTTTTTAAAGCCGGACCAAACATTGAACTGGTCTTTTTACTGGTCAACGGTCGGACGGGTCCAACTGGCCGGACCGGATTTAAGAACTGGATGACGTCATAGATATTATATAAATATATATAATAAAAAAACTAAAATATTTTTAAAAAACCGGTTCGACCGCCCGGTTTCCCGGTTCACCGGTCGTCCGCCCGGTTCACTCAAAAACGGTTTCAAGCACATAACTGTACTGCCCTTAGTACCTAATCCCGGTCCGGGTTTGAAAACATTACCATTGAGCGAGAGTAAGGATGACCACACATGATGTTTACATAAAACCATGGGGTATGCTCCTTGGCCACAACCACTCCACTTAGGCGCCACATAGGCACACCATAACCACCCACTCCACCACTTGGTGATCATGCCCACTCCAACGGTCCAAAAATTAAAAGCCAAACAGCCGAGAGAAGTGTGGTTGTGGCCACGCCCAAGGGGCCGGTGTTCCACGCTCAACCCACGCCCCATCCACCCGGTACACCGCATAGGAGTACAGTCACACTTCTTTTCCATAACCTTCACCCTAGCAGGGGCGTAGCATAGAAGGGACCCGGGGGGTGACCGCTCCCCCTCTTTTTTTCGTTAGCAGTGTTAATTTTCGAGCTAAAAGGTTAATTTTTTTTAAAAAGATTTGATTTTGCCCCCCTGATTGAAAAAAAAAAATTTAACTTCGCCCCTCCTGATTGGAAAAAAATTATATTACCATCTTTTCTAAATAAAAAACTAAATAAAAATTACCCACTTATTAAGAACCTCAATTTTTTTTGTTCTTCTATAATTCCCCTAAATATTTAAATCACTCTTTTATTTCCCCCATACTTCATATCCTATTTTCTTTCTTTTTCTTGGTCCCGATCAGAGGTCCATACCGCCCGCCCCCATTCTACCGCCACAGATTCCAGCCATCGCCCCATTCTCTTTCAAGCGCTTAGCAGCAACCATTTCACCAGCTAATCTTGACACAATTCTAGTTGGTAAATTTTTTTTCCTTCTTAAATTATTTTAAAAGAAACCTATTTTAATGTTAATATTCATGATTTTCTTTCAATATAACTGTGAAATTTAGAAGAATCAAATTAGTCATGTTTAATCTAAAATACTGTATTATCTTCAAGATGAATGTTCCTTATTGTTTGACCCGACTTGACCCGAATCACTGACCCGTACATTTAACCCGACTAACTGAAACATACCGATCGAATGGGAAATTTTTTTTTTGAGTTCATGTAAGTTTTCGCCCCCTTGTCAATTATCTGAGGCTCCGTCACTGCACCCTAGTAATGTTATGGATCGATAACAATTAATTGAGAGGAAGATTCTATACTAAGGCCACAAGGAGTGGTCTCGTGCTTCCCCACTTTTCCCCGTTGCCACATCAGCGCCACATCAGCTTTCCCCAGTTTTTCTCACTTTTCCCCATTTTGCACGGTGTCGTCCCACTTTTTCCCACTTTTCTCCATTTTCAAATCTTATTTTTAATTTATTATATTTTAACAATAAAGTGTCTACTCCCAAACCCTACCCACCAAATTCCAAATCATCAGCCATGGATCCACTCTTCCACGTTCTCAACATCCTACCGTACTCCTTCCTCCGGCCACCGCGCCTCCGCCTGAAACTCCCCACCATAACCCTCCCTTCCACCATGACCGTCTTCTCCCTCTTCCTCCTCACATACTTCATGGTCGTCTCCGGCGTCGTCTACGATGTCATCGTCGAGCCTCCCGTCCGCCCAGTCGTCTTCATGTCCGGCCGAGTGAACGGCCAGTACATCATCGAAGCTCTTTCTTACGGATTCATGTTCGTTCTCGGCGGATTGGGGATCATTCTCTTGGATCTTGCGATCTCCCCAAATCCAACAGATAGATTTCCTCTCCCAACGATCGACCAACGGATACTTTTCCTTCCCCCAGTCTCGGCTTCAATCGGTGAAGGCTTTCCGATTTACCCCACCCCATTTCCGGGGGGCGGTGTCCCACTTTTTCCCGGTTCGGTGAAACCCTCCCCGGGTTCTTCCCGGCTTCCACTCCGAACGCCCTAATGAATAAATAAATAAAGTGACACATTATTTTGTGATTCAATCTCGGTTTATTTTTTTCATTTTTCTAATATTTAATAAGAGGACAAATATTATGTTTGTTACCTTTTCATCCTTATTTTCCTCACTTAATTTTCTAATTAAATAATTATATGAAATCGTAATGATATAAAAAAAATACACTTTTAGACACTTAGTGTAACCTCCGGTTACTATTCAACATTTTAAAATAATATCAGAGTTGGTCCCAGCAAATTAACACGTATTTTTAAAACCTTGTCTGACCCTCTTTATTTAATAATATTAAACAAAGTTTAACGCAAACGCAAACGTGTCACACATTTTACAATACTTATTTACATAAGTAAGTTTAAACCAAAATTTCAAACGTTTGCAACAAGGTTTGTTCGATTCCTACTCCACCTCGATCCTTACAGCCGTGTGCGTCATTTTTGACCTACAAACATCACACAATAATTCCCATTAGTTCATAAGAACTAAGTAAGTAAACCCCAATGGTTTCTTAACAATAAAATGTAAAAATACATTTTTCACAATCAACGTTCAACTGAGTCATTTCTATTCGAATTGACTCTCACAATATAAAATATCACATTACCAATCATCAACTATTGCTCACAATAGTTTAATCAATATTACACTATGGGGTTCACATTCCTGTGCTTCCACCATAGCCAAATGCCAGCACCTCTGGCTATCCACCATTGTGGAGTCATAAATAATTCAAGTCTTAAGATGTTCACCAACCGGTACTTCCATCTAAGACAATTGACAGCACCTCTGTCTATCCACCATTGTGGAGTCATATATAATTCAAGTCTTAAGATGTTCACCCACCGGTACTTCCATCTAAGACAATTGCCAGCACCTCTGGCTATCCACCATTGTGGAGTCATATATAATTCAATCAAATTACTATGATGTTCACCCACCGGTACTTCCATCATAGAATTCCCACACTATTATTCACCAAGGTATTGGATTTATCATAGGTTGCTGAACTTTTATTGTTCAACATTTCCCTATTACCAATGCCATATTTATCATTTAATTCATTCAACAACAAAATTCAATATTTATTATGTGATGTCATAGTTGTGGGATTACTTACCTTAATCAGATAAGGGATTAGCAACTGCAGGCTCCTTTCCTGCTCTATGACTAGTGGTTTGATTTCCACTACCACCACCTAGTTGCAAAATACATATATACAACTAGTTTCAACACATATAACACATACAATCAAGTTCAACACACTTGACTGATTTGACTTGCTCAAAGTCAATTTATCACATAACTGACTCTATCTTACTACGTTTAGCAAGTTTTAGTCAATTATCACACTTATTCATATTTCATGCCTTCCCAAGCAATTTATCAAATAATTGATGTTCATTATATTAGTTACGATCTTTAACTATTTTTATTATTCAATTTTTATTTTAAGATCATAACTATTAATAATTTTAACATCAATTCATCAAAATCATCATTTAATCTATGGATTATAATCCATAATTTATTTAAAATCATATTCAACCCATCCTGCTAGTTATCCTACCATGATATGGGTTTCATAACAACCGGACATTATCCCGGCTTCAAAACGAAGATTTCACCGTCAAAATATCAAGTTCTTCGTTTCTAACAATCCCTAGTTATCAACTAGGCAATAATCAATACCCATAATCATATTATTACAATCAAAACTAGATTTAATCCACACAATATTAAACTAGTAGGATAAAACAAACCGTTACTTGATCTGACGGATTTCTATGGTTACAACAACGATCAGGACTTGAAAACACGTTCCTATACGCGATCTGGATGATTAAAAGCCTTTAAATTGAGGGTTTTGGACTTAAAACTGGTGGTTCTTCGTTTGGGAGGAAGAACAGGTCGAAAAAGTATAAAAAAATGATACTTCCGATGAAATCTGATCGTTTAAACCAACTTAAACCGACATATGTCCTGGGGCGCATCGCCCCAACTGGGTGCATCCCGCCAGGCGTACCGCCCCACGTCACCAGCGTCATCATTTTTGATTTTTAACTTCGTTTCGCGATTCCGGGAGCATACGAACTCCGTTTTGCGCACGGTTTTCGCCCACGTTCATCATTTTTCACATACTATCAATCCCCAATAACAAAAGTTACTAAATCCTCGTGGATTTCAAGCACAACCAAATGTGCTTTTGCCATTAATGACGTAATTCTTACATATTTTCAAATCACAACAACCACAATCGTTTGATTAACAATTATTCACACTACATTCATTATTAAAAACCGGTTGTTACAAATCTCCCCTCCTTACAAAGGTTTCGTCCCCGAAACCGATTAAACCTCAAAAAGGAAAGGATAATACTTTCTCATTTCGTTTTCTGACTCCCACGTAATTTCAGAACCGGTTCTATTTTTCCACTGAACCTTCACCTGGCTCAATGATTTATTTCTAAGTTGCTTGACTTTTCGGTCAAGTATTGCCACTGGCTTTTCCACATAATTCAACTTGTCATCAATTTCTATATCTTCCAGTGGTACGTACGCAGATTCATCTGCTAAACATTTTCGTAAGTAAGAAACGTGGAACGTATTATGTATTCCACTTAACTCTTCAGGTAGCTCTAGGCGATAAGCAACTTCACCAACACGAGCTATGATTTTAAATGGTCCAATAAAGCGTGGACTTAACTTTCCTCGCTTACGAAAACGTATAACACCTTTCCATGGTGAGACTTTTAACAACACAAAATCTCCTACCTGGAATTCAATGGGCCTTCTACGCTTGTCAGCGTATGATTTCTGACGGTCTTGAGCCGCCTTCAGATGGCCACGGATCTGATCTATCCGTTCATTGGTAGCTTTAACAACATTTTTGTGTGCGAGTTCACGCTGCCCAACTTCTCCCCAACAAACGGGAGTTCGACATTTTCTCCCATATAGCATCTCATAAGGAGGCATTCCAATGCTGGAATGATAACTATTATTATACGAGAACTCTGCTAAAGGTAGATAATCATCCCAACTGCCCCCAAAGTCAATAATGCACGCCCGTAACATATCCTCCAGGGTCTGAATGGTTCTTTCACTTTGTCCATCAGTCTGAGGATGATACGCAGTGCTTAACAGCGGTTTTGTTCCTAATTCTTCCTGAAAATTTCTCCAAAATCGAGAAGTAAATCGAGTATCTCGATCAGAGATAATGGTTACAGGCACACCATGACGAGACACAATTTCTCGTACATATATCTCTGCCATTTTATCAGAAGAATAGGTCTCACGAATGGGCAAGAAATGAGCACTCTTAGTCAATCTATCCACAATGACCCAAATCGTATCACATCCCTTCCTTGTTCTAGGAAGTTTAGTAATTAAGTCCATTGTGATATGTTCCCATTTCCACATTGGGATTTCCAATGGTTGCAACTTACCATAAGGTTTCTGGTGCTCTGCTTTTACCTGCATACAAGTCAAACATTTCGACACATGTTTAACCACATCTCGTTTCATACCTGGCCACCAATAGTTCACCCGAAGGTCACGATACATTTTAGTAGCCCCAGGATGAATTGAGTACTTTGACTTGTGCGCTTCTTCCAACAATGCAGACTTAAGTGGACAAGTGGGAGGTATCCACACTCGACCCCACCTAGTCTTTAAACCACGACTATCTTCATCAAGATTATGAGCTTGCCCTTTAATCCTGTCACGTTTCCAATTTTCTTCCTTTAAAGCCTCAGTCTGGGCTTCCTTGATCTGTTCAATTAGCCCTGAAGTAATCACAAGCTGCATAGCTTTCACTTTAATTGGTTCATACTCTTCCTTCCTACTCAAGGCATCTGCCACTACATTTGCTTTACCAGGATGATAAAGAATTTCACAATCATAGTCCTTGAGTAATTCCAGCCATCGTCTTTGCCTCATATTCAATTCCTTCTGAGTGAAGAAATATTTCAAGCTCTTATGATCTGTGTAAATGGTACACTTTACACCGTACAAATAATGCCTCCAGATTTTTAAGGCAAATACGACTGCTGCAAGTTCTAAATCATGAATAGGATAATTAATTTCATGGGTTTTCAGTTGTCTTGAGGCATAAGCAATCACCTTGCCTCGTTGCATAAGAACACAACCCAGACCAAGATAAGAAGCATCAGAATATACCACAAAATCATCAGGACCATCTGGTAATGTCAATACCGGCGCCTGAGTTAATTTGGACTTTAATTCTTGGAATGCTTTCTCTTGGTCATCACCCCACACAAACTTAACATCTTTTCTTGTAAGTTTGGTTAAAGATGAAGCAATCTTGGCAAAGTCTTGAATGAATCTACGATAATAACCAGCTAAGCCAAGAAAACTTCTGACATCAGTTGGACTTTTGGGTAGACTCCAATTGGTCACCGCTTGAATTTTAGAAGGATCAACAAGAATGCCATCTGCATTTATCACATGTCCAAGAAATTGGACTTCATGCAACCAAAAGGCACATTTAGAAAATTTAGCATATAACTTCTCTCTACGGAGAGTTTCAAGTACCTCCCGTAAGTGACACGCATGATCACCTTCATTCTTGGAATAAACAAGAATATCATCAATAAAAACAATAACAGATCGATCCAACATGGGACGACATACCCGATTCATCAAGTCCATGAATGCAGCCGGTGCATTAGTCAGCCCAAAAGACATGACAAGAAATTCGTAATGACCATATCGGGTTCGAAACGCTGTTTTAGGAATATCTTCTTCCCTAACTTTAATTTGGTGATAACCCGACCTAAGATCAATTTTAGAGAACCAAGAAGCCCCTTGTAACTGATCAAAAAGATCATCGATCCGAGGCAAAGGATATTTGTTTTTCACCGTCACTTTATTAAGCTCTCGATAATCAATACACATACGAAAACTTCCGTCCTTCTTTTTAACAAAAAGAACTGGAGCACCCCAAGGCGAGATGCTTGGACGAATAAAACCTTTATCGAGAAGATCCTGCAATTGAGTCATCAACTCTTGCAATTCAGACGGTGCTAAACGATAAGGAGCTTTTGCTATAGGCTTGGCCCCTGGAATAAGATCGATTCTAAACTCAACATCCCTATCAGAGGGGATTCCCGGTAAATCATCCGGAAAAACATCAGGAAAATCCCTAACAATCGGGACATCCTCCAATTCCTTTACTGGTTTCTCAGCATTAATAACATAAGCTAAGAAGGATTGGCCCCCATGATTCATATATTTCATGGCTTTGACCAAAGAACACAAAACAACCCCTCCACGTTTTTCTCCTTGGATGGACAATTCATAACCACTAGGGGTTATCAATTGTATAACTTTGCGATTGCAAAGAATATTGGCTTTATAAGAAGATAGCCAATCCATTCCAATAACAACATCAAACTCCCCCAATACCATGGGTATTAAATCAACAACATAATCTTCGTTATTGATCGTAAGCTTACAGTTTCGATAAATATCAAACACACGAAAACTCTTAGAATCAGCAACCTCTACTTCTAACGGTACAGGCAACTTTTCTAAGACAAAAGATGGATGATGCACAAATTTTATAGACACAAAAGATCGATTGGCTCCAGAATCAAATAACACATAAGCAGGTATTGAGTTAACAAAGAAGGTACCTGTCACCACATCAGACGTGACTTTAGCCTCCTCTGCTGATATCTGGAAAGCTCTCCCTTTTGGTTTGGGCGCTTTCGGTTTCTTTCCCGAGCCTTGAGATTTAAACGATCGGTTATCATCATTAATTGGTACTGCCCTCTTAAGTTCAGGGCACTCACTCCTCCTATGACCTGGCTTATAACAATGATAGCACAGACTGGGAGAGCTCAAACACTGGGTTGCCAAATGTCCCGGCTTCCCACATTTATAGCAGACAACAGGCCTAGCACGACACTCCCCCGCGTGCATCCTCCCACAATTGGGACAAGTTTTAGTAAAAACAGGCTTTTTAAACGATTTGGCAAACTTTGCCTTTTTAGACGAACCTGTTTCTGTTTCAGCCTTTCGTTTATCTCCGCGATCTTCTTGTCGTTTCAGTTCCAATTCCCGTTCTCGGGCACAATTGATCAACTCATTAAGTGTCTCACACTTAGAAGGCGTGAGAAACTCCCGGTACTTCGTGTTCAACATTGTATGATACCGGTTTATCCACATCCTTTCAGTTTGAAGAAGATCCGGACAAAATTTAGCTTTATCGAAGAAAATGGCAGTGATGGTATCAATACTTTCATCTTTCTGCTGTAGATGCAGAAACTCCTCAGTAATACGATCAATAGCGGCTTGAGGACAAAACCGCTTCAAGAAAAGTTCTTTAAACTGGGCCCACGTCAGCCCTTTTATTTCATCTCTGCCTTTTTCCTTCCTCAACAATTCCCACCAATCTTTGGCACGATCTTTCAACTGATTACCAGCAAACATGACCTCATCAGTCGGGTCACAATGACTAGTTTCAAACGTACTTTCAATATCAGATATCCAACGCTGGCTAATCAAGGGATCTACCTCCCCTTTAAACTCAGCTGGCTTACAAGCCATAAATTCTTTAAAAGTAGTTGTCTTAGAAGATTGTTTCATCTCCACTCCAGTTTCAAATTCAGACAACTCTTGATGAATGAACTCTTTTAAGGAAGACTTAATTTCATCAATATATGTGGGCAAAGCAGCTTCAAAAGCCTTTGCCACCTCTTCCTTCACCATTATTTGAGTTTCAGTGAGTTCCACCTTCTCACTGCTATTCACACCAGATGTATGTTCCTCAGCCATTCGTGGCTGAAATCATATAATTAAACAATCAGTATCATGTATTCACAATATTTAATAATCTTGTACTTATATAGTACATAATCACCTTACTTAATATTCAAAATCATGATACAATCTGACTTAATTAAGGAAACGTTTATGTCCTAAACATTTCATTATACTGGCCAGGCATAATAACATGTTTATCACACACTCGTGCCCTTAATTTCCTCATCTCATTTCATAATTGAGAAGTTCGGTTCACACAATTTATACACACAACAAGGTGTATATATACAATTCAATACATAAATACTGACCTCATACCTCCGGCTTAATGATCGAGGCTTGAATCGAACATTTAATCACATATCAAGAGCATAAGATTTGAGTTCAAGTGTGTTTCCAACACTTGAATCCCTCAAACCAATGCTCTGATACCAGCTTTGTAACCCCCGGTTACTATTCAACATTTTAAAATAATATCAGAGTTGGTCCCAGCAAATTAACACGTATTTTTAAAACCTTGTCTGACCCTCTTTATTTAATAATATTAAACAAAGTTTAACGCAAACGCAAACGTGTCACACATTTTACAATACTTATTTACATAAGTAAGTTTAAACCAAAATTTCAAACGTTTGCAACAAGGTTTGTTCGATTCCTACTCCACCTCGATCCTTACAGCCGTGTGCGTCATTTTTGACCTACAAACATCACACAATAATTCCCATTAGTTCATAAGAACTAAGTAAGTAAACCCCAATGGTTTCTTAACAATAAAATGTAAAAATACATTTTTCACAATCAACGTTCAACTGAGTCATTTCTATTCGAATTGACTCTCACAATATAAAATATCACATTATCAATCATCAACTATTGCTCACAATAGTTTAATCAATATTACACTATGGGGTTCACATTCCTGTGCTTCCACCATAGCCAAATGCCAGCACCTCTGGCTATCCACCATTGTGGAGTCATAAATAATTCAAGTCTTAAGATGTTCACCAACCGGTACTTCCATCTAAGACAATTGACAGCACCTCTGTCTATCCACCATTGTGGAGTCATATATAATTCAAGTCTTAAGATGTTCACCCACCGGTACTTCCATCTAAGACAATTGCCAGCACCTCTGGCTATCCACCATTGTGGAGTCATATATAATTCAATCAAATTACTATGATGTTCACCCACCGGTACTTCCATCATAGAATTCCCACACTATTATTCACCAAGGTATTGGATTTATCATAGGTTGCTGAACTTTTATTGTTCAACATTTCCCTATTACCAATGCCATATTTATCATTTAATTCATTCAACAACAAAATTCAATATTTATTATGTGATGTCATAGTTGTGGGATTACTTACCTTAATCAGATAAGGGATTAGCAACTGCAGGCTCCTTTCCTGCTCTATGACTAGTGGTTTGATTTCCACTACCACCACCTAGTTGCAAAATACATATATACAACTAGTTTCAACACATATAACACATACAATCAAGTTCAACACACTTGACTGATTTGACTTGCTCAAAGTCAATTTATCACATAACTGACTCTATCTTACTACGTTTAGCAAGTTTTAGTCAATTATCACACTTATTCATATTTCATGCCTTCCCAGGCAATTTATCAAATAATTGATGTTCATTATATTAGTTACGATCTTTAACTATTTTTATTATTCAATTTTTATTTTAAGATCATAACTATTAATAATTTTAACATCAATTCATCAAAATCATCATTTAATCTATGGATTATAATCCATAATTTATTTAAAATCATATTCAACCCATCCTGCTAGTTATCCTACCATGATATGGGTTTCATAACAACCGGACATTATCCCGGCTTCAAAACGAAGATTTCACCGTCAAAATATCAAGTTCTTCGTTTCTAACAATCCCTAGTTATCAACTAGGCAATAATCAATACCCATAATCATATTATTACAATCAAAACTAGATTTAATCCACACAATATTAAACTAGTAGGATAAAACAAACCGTTACCTGATCTGACGGATTTCTATGGTTACAACAACGATCAGGACTTGAAAACACGTTCCTATACGCGATCTGGATGATTAAAAGCCTTTAAATTGAGGGTTTTGGACTTAAAACTGGTGGTTCTTCGTTTGGGAGGAAGAACAGGTCGAAAAAGTATAAAAAAATGATACTTCCGATGAAATCTGATCGTTTAAACCAACTTAAACCGACATATGTCCTGGGGCGCATCGCCCCAACTGGGTGCATCCCGCCAGGCGTACCGCCCCACGTCACCAGCGTCATCATTTTTGATTTTTAACTTCGTTTCGCGATTCCGGGAGCATACGAACTCCGTTTTGCGCACGGTTTTCGCCCACGTTCATCATTTTTCACATACTATCAATCCCCAATAACAAAAGTTACTAAATCCTCGTGGATTTCAAGCACAACCAAATGTGCTCTTGCTATTAATGACGTAATTCTTACATATTTTCAAATCACAACAACCACAATCGTTTGATTAACAATTATTCACACTACATTCATTATTAAAAAACGGTTGTTACACTTAGTATAAATTAATCATTTAATAAAAGTTTACTATTAAATTATTATATGCTAGAACTCAAAATAATCATTTTATAATATTTAAATTATTATTACTGATTACTATTTACTATTGAGTGTTTTCTTTATTAAAGTCATCTAATATTCTAATCCATGACTATGGTAGTGTTTGTTTTTTATGAGGTAAAATGTTTGCAGTCTGCGGACCACATCTGCAGACATCTGTATGAGAAGAGTTGTACCAAATGTCTGCAGTTTGCAAGAAGAAGAGCGTTTGTTTTTAACGCCTGTTGACTCTTAAAATAAATTGGTGTTGGTGTACGATAGGGGTGATGGGGGTGGCCGATGGTGCTGACCGGCGGCAGCGGGGGTGGGGGGCGGCGGTGGCCGGCTGGGCTCCGCATGCCACGGGCTCCGGGCCTGCTCTGACACGCGTGTCATGGGCGTCCCGCCCATAACCATTTTTTTTGTAGGCGTCATGTAGAATCTGAACCGAACCACCATCATGGGCGCCCGAACCTAGCTATGGGCGTCCCGAACCTAGCTACGGGAGTCCCGACCTTTTTTTTTTGAAATTTTAATCTGGAAACGCACTATGGGCGTCCCGCCCATGATGGGAGTTCGGATATGGGCGTCGCGCCTATATACTAATATTAAAAAAAATTAAATTTTTGCCTAAGTTACCGACTATGGGCGTCCCGCCCATGATGGGGGTTCGGATATGGGCGCCGCGCCTATATACTAATAATAAAAAATAAATAAAATTTTTGCCTTGGTACCTAGCTATGGACGTCCCGACCTACCTACACGGGCGGTGGAATTTTTATATGGGCGTGGACGCCTATAAAGGCCACGTGAAGATTCATGAATGGTCAAGAACACAGGACATTTGAACATTATTGGAAATTATCTGGTCAAATTGTCCATATTGGGAATTTTCCCATAAAATAATTGTACGAGTTTGGTAAATAAAATAAAATAATTATATTTATAAAAATAAAAAAGTTAGCCATCAACCCCTTCAATTCCTGCATAAAAACAGAGTTGACCCTCTAAGCTCTTCCATGCACGTAAACCTATAAACCAAATCATCCTCATCAACCCTAATCAGTTTGAATCAAATTTCACAAATCCCTTTGATTCATTCTTCATAATCTCTAACAAAATTTCGAAGAATCTGCATCTCCTCCTTCTTCGCCCTTTTCGTTTAAATATTCTTCATTTACTATCTAAATTCTTCCTAGATTTCTGAAATTAAAACCACCCTATGACTCACGTGAGATTTATCGAGCCTCATACATCGTTCTACTCGAGCAATAACACATCCGTAAGTTTGATTCAATCTCGCATTTGTATCAATCTTGATAGTTTTATGCACAATGAGGAAGTTCTCAAGAAATCTCGATTGCATTTGCCCTAGATTGAGTGTATCTCTGTACAAAACATTTGGGTTTTAATACATTTCAGGATTGATTAATTGATTGGTGAACGAGTTATATTTAGTTTTTGTATATGTGTATAAATTTTTGACTAGTTTAAGGTTCGGGTAATCGGGTGGATCACTTAATATGTGTTAATGTTCAAAGGTTGTGTCATTTGTGGTGTGTTTTTGGATAATTAGAGTTTTTAAATAGGGTTAGAGAATCATATGGAAGAGGGTATGATGAAAGGGTTAACAGGAAATTCAGATAGTTTAGAAGATGAGCTTGAGTTAATACTTAATCAAAGGGAAAATCTGGCGGCTGGTGATCAAGAAAGAGATCAGAATATGCATAGAAGCGGTAGTGCTCCACCGACTGTGGAAGGCTCTTTAAGCATGGTTGGAAGTTTGTATAGGAACCCTAATCTTGATCAAATTGATGATAGAAATAGTGTTAGTACCAATGAAATGTTATCAGAAGAACAACTTAGATCCCATCCTTTGTATGTATCATATTATTATGCTCATGGAAACTTTAATCCAAGACTCCCTCCTCCATTGTTGTCAAAAGAGGATTGGCGGGTTGCTCAACGGTTTCAGGTTGGTGGGTCATCATCCGAAGGAACACAAGATTGGTGGAAGAAGAATGTGAGGAGTGATAGTGGTGATAGTTCTTCTTTGTTCTCAATGCAACCTGGATTAGGTATTCAAAAGGATGCAGAATCTGAACTGATTGAAATGAGGAAGGCGCGCAAAAACTCTGCTGAATGGGTTAGTAAACCCGATGGTTTGATTGGTTTGTCGGCTCCTGGAATGGGTTGTAGAAGGAAAAGCTTTGCAGATATTCTTCAGGTGATATATGATTATATTACTTATCTTTTAAATCTTTATTTTTGTGGCTTTAGTTGATTTAAATCGCAATTATGTTAAGTGTTTAACTTTTCATGTGATTATTTTGTGCAGGAAGGACTTCCACAGCCTGAATCTTCGTCCAATCGAATTTCTCGTCCTGCAAGCCAGAATGCAATTATATCTAATTCTCATCTGTCAAGTTTAGTTAAAGAACATGAAACTTCACAGTCTTTTACACCAGTTGTGGGTTCTTTGATGTCAAGGAGAGCCCCTAGTCCTGGCCTTCCTCCTGTGAGTAATATGGCTCACCCTGCTGATGTGGCCTCTTCTTTATCGAGCTTGAGTCTCTCAAAAAGCTCGATTCCTGATGGAGACATGTTTTCACAGTGTAATCATCTTAATGCTATGAATTATCAGGGGCTAAGGTTTCATCATCGGCCTGCTTATAACTCAAGAAAAGACAATCTTGGACCAATGAACTTCCATAGGAGAGTAGCTTCTTCTTCTGATCTAAATACTAACCGAAACATGTTTGAATTTTCAAATGTGGATGGGCCATGTAATCAAGTTGATACGTTATCTGGTCGGATGCCAACTAGATATAATGCTGCAAATAATTTCCTTGCTTCAGGTAAATAATATAATCTTTTATTTTTTTAATTTTAAATGTATACTGGATTAACGTTTTAGACTATTTTTTTATTTTTGTTTTCAGCTTCAACTATAAACACGACTGAAAATGGACCATTTTTGAGACGATGTAATCACCCGCCACCTGTTATGCATGGTAATCTTCCTCAGGGGAAAAACTGTTGCTTTGTTTCACATGGCCAAGAAGATATGCACCTTCTTCACAAAGTTTACCTGGAGGCATTGCTTGCTCAACATGATCAAGATCAACGGTATGGTTCACCACATTTTAGTAGATCCGGTAGCTTAAATCGTATATATGGGAATTCTACATATGGTCATGGTATGCGATATCATGAAAATTTAGTGGAAAAACGTAGACCATTGTCACAGCAAGAACGGACCATGCAATTTGCTCCTGTTTTAAGAAATTCAGTGGGTGAAATTAATTTTGACCAAAGATACGCTTCATCATTATTAGATGAGCTAAAGAACAACAAATCTTTTGAGCTCTCTAATGTTGTTGATCATGTCATTGAGTTCAGGTATGCTGAGGTGTTATTTGATTTTTTATTCTCTTTTACTTTCTTTTCTTTAGTTAATCATACAAGTTTATCATTTCCTTTGTTATTTTTCTCCATTTTATGTTAGTACGGATCAATATGGAAGTCGGTTTATGCAGCAGAAGCTTGAAACAGCAACAGTCGAAGAAAAGAATCTGATATTCCCGGAGATAATGCATCATGCTCGTAGTTTGATGACTGATGTGTTTGGGAATTATGTCATACAGAAGGTTCATTTAATATATATCATATACTCATATTAAACTGCTTTTGTAGCATTTTAAACTTAATTTGTTATACCTAAATGTGCAGTTTTTTGAGCATGGGACTGAAATTCAAAGAAAGGAGTTATGTGGTCAACTTATAGGTCATATTTTGCCTCTTAGTCTTCAAATGTATGGCTGCAGAGTCATTCAAAAGGTGAACATGTTACCAAAACCGTTGATTGTCTAAATTAGATCATATCTTGAGAACATTAGCTGGTTTTTTGTCATTTGCCTGTTAATTTATTTGAATTAAAGCTTATTTTGGTTGGTTCTTTTTTCCGGGATTTTTATGTAATTTGTCCTCAACATTACACGATTCAGGCATTGGAGGTGGTTGATGTTGAGCAACAGAACCAAATGGTTAGCGAGCTTAATGGTTCCGTGATGAAATGTGTTCAAGATCAGAATGGTAATCATGTTATTCAAAAATGTATTGAATGCGTGCCTCAAGATCAGATTCAATTTATAATTTCATCTTTCTTTGGGCAAGTCGTACCTCTATCATCACATCCTTATGGCTGTCGGGTCATACAGGTAAAAAACTTAAATATTAACATTGAAACTCATTTGTAAAACATTAATTATATTTATATCAACAGAGGGTTTTGGAGCATTGTGATGATCCAAATACACAAGTTGTAATGGATGAAATCTTGAACTCTGTTTGTACTCTAGCACAAGACCAATATGGTAATTATGTTGTTCAGGTACAAACTAAATACAACTTCTGAATATGTTAACTGTCAAATGTCTAAAATATCCATCAAAAATTTCGATTATTTTGTTTGATTAGCATGTACTACAACATGGTAAACCGCATGAACGATCTGCTATTATCAGCAAGCTTTCTGGACAAATAGTAAAGATGAGTCTTCAGAAATTTGCTTCTAATGTTGTTGAGAAATGTTTGACTTATGGAAGCCCAGCAGAACGCCAACTTCTCGTGAAAGAGATGATTGGTTCAGGTGATGAAAACGAGCCATTACAAGTAAGAACTATGTTTTTTTTTGGGCTCATATTGTCCCTCAATCCATCTTTAGATCATCTTGTAAACCTCTTTTGGTCAACCACAGGCAATGATGAAAGACCCTTTTGGGAACTATGTGGTGCAAAAGGTTCTAGAAACATGCGATGACCAGAGTCGAGAATTCATCCTCTCGCGCATAAAGGTCCACTTGGCTGCTCTGAAACGATACACGTTTGGTAAACATATTGTTTCTCGTGTGGAAAAGCTTCTTACTTCAGGAGGTGAGAAACATGTTCTAAACTTCTAATCCATGTTCTAATCTCTATATCATAACCAGTTTTTTGTATTCTTTCATGAAATCCTTCATTACTTCCATCTGCAGAAAGGCGTACCGCATCATCCGCTTCTTCTAGATCTTGAGGTATCCTGCTTATAATATTTTAAAAAGAAAAAATAATAACAATAACATGATTTCGTGATCACCTTCGCTAGTATGATCTCTATGTGAATACAAGTTTTGAATTTTAGATGAAGATGATCATTTTTTTGTACTGATAGATGGTTTTTATATATCTTGTATGGAGAGATTTGTAAAGGATCCATCAGCAATGATCACTTTTGGTAGAGAAGTTTATAAGGGAATATGATCTCTATGTATAGACCTGATTTGTATGTAAATATGCTCGATTATGATTCTGAAAGATATGCAGATTTTCTTTTGCAATTTTCTAGTTTTTTTCATGATGATTCTTAAAGATGTTGGGTTAATCTTGATGGTTCGGGTTCAACAAACGGGTCATGGGTAAAATTTAGTAGTTTAAGCATGTGTTTTAATTAGAGAAATTAATTTGTTAGTGGGTTTAAAAACGTGGGATGTTCTCCTTGGTATGTATAATCACGTTTGCATGTTCTAGAGGTAGTTTATTTCCTTTATATATGCAAGTCTTCAAGAATATGAAAAGAGAATGCAGTAGGTTAAGAAAGAGTTTCTGTGTGCGTGGGTTTTGCAGCAAGTTTCAAAAGTTAAATTTGTTTCTATATGTAAGTTTGAATGTGTATAACAAAGGGCCTGTACCAACAAAAGACACATGAATGTCACAAGAAGGATGTGCATCAAAATGCAAAAAAACTACAAATTCTGCTTCCAGTATGTTACAGATTGAAATGTGTGACACTTGTCTCACATCAGCCTTATGGGTTTATGGGTAGGGCTGTAAATGAACCGAACTTCGTTTGTTTAATAACTGAATGAGCGCGAACAAGAAATTTAGTTCGTTTAGTTAAATAGACAAACATGAACAGAGTTCGTCTTCGTTCATTTGTATTCATGAACATTTGGTAATGTGTTCGTTTAAGTTTGTTTATGTTCTTTATGTTCATTTATTATATATATTCATTAAATGTATTGTATATTCTTAAATTTTTTTATTTTTAGTTTAATACCGTAATATTGAAGTTATTTTTTAGTTTAATACCATAATATTTAACTTTATATTTATATAAATGATTAGAGATTAAGAACGTTAATTTTTATTGTTTAAATTATATGTGTTCGTTAGCGTTCGTGAAGACGTGAACAGTTCGAGAACAAGTTCAATTCCTTAATGAACGAACACGAACAATAATTATTGTTCGGTTAGCGTTCATGAATCGTTCGTGTACAAGTTAAAAAATAAAACTAACGAATATGAACAAGGACTTGTTCATGTTCGTTCGGTACGTTTATAGTCCTACTCATGGGCAACAATTGTGAGATTTGTAGACCAAATGGATTTCTCCAGGCATTCAAGCACAACAAAATCATGGTGCACCAATAACTCTATGGGTCTAGGATAAAAAACTAGCTCAGTAGTAAGATATTACCAGTAACATGGTTTGTAGGGGTAAGAATTTGCTGGGTCAGCTATAGATTACAGTTTGGTCAAACCGGATTTTTTGCTCAAACCGGTCCGGTTTGGTCAACGGATGGTCAAAACCGGTTTAGGAGATGAGGATGTCAAACCTATAGGAACCGGTTTGGAAACTGGTTTGAGGGGTGTCAACTACCGGTTTATAAACCGGTTTGGGAATCCGAACCGGTTTTTTTGCCCATGTTTACTCCTTCATCCCAATATCCAGCGCCACCGTCTCAAACGTCACCAGATGATCAAGATCCACCAACGTCCACGTCATCAGGTATCGCATATAGGTTGTCTTTCTATCGACCGTGAATAACTTCACTGTCTTCTCAGTTTAAATCTTCATCTTCGCCTCGTTGATTATAAAAGGCAAGGAGGCATTCAACTCTATAGCTTTGTGTTTTATAACGAAACATTCTATTGACTTGATATGAACCCAATTGCATAATAAACCCTTAGATCCCCTCAATATCTGAACCCAATTACATAGTAAACTCTTAGAATCTAACTATTTGGAAGGAACATGTAAAGCGCTGCCACAAGCAACGGGTTGATGACCTTCAAAGAAAATACCCTAAGTAGGAACGACTCATTCACTTATTAACATTCAATTGGCATATGCTTTATTGACAGTTGGTCGTTGGTTTTATATAGACATTACCAAAAGCATCATAAGGCCGTGGTAGCAGATGCCAGATGGTGTGGTGATAGGCTGCATTGGTGGAGGTTGGTTTGCAACAATGGTTGAGGTTGGTTTGGTTTGGTTTTGCTACCTGCAGCACAACTAGAGGTGTATATAGTCAGTTTTGGACTTTCGGGAAACTGATGAGAAAACCCAAACCTCACTTGTGGAGACGTGGAGTTATGGTCAATTTCGTTTAACCATCGGTTAATTATCAAATGCATTTTTAATCTGAAATATATAGTTTATGCAGGTTTCAAGTTAAATTATGTAGGTTTTTAGTTTAGTTGTGGCATTTCAAGATCTGTTATGCTGAGAAATACAAAAAAAAAAAAAAAAAAAAAAAAAACACTAGAAATATATGAAAATACAAAAAAAAAGCTAGGAATATATGAAAAATACATGGTTACGTTCAATTTGATTAATACAAGTTAATCATAATTTGGTTATTTCTTATGGTTTGTTTTTTGCCCACCCCTAAGCACAACAGCACGATTTATGTTGAGGTTGAGGGTTATCATTGTAGACTGGTGGTGGCGGCAGCTATGGAATCCTGAAAGATGCCGGCAAAAAACACATCATACAACTCAGCCTTTGCAATGTCACAACAAAACTTATTAATAGCTGTAAAATGTATGTTGCAGGGATAAACAAGACATGAGTTTAAACAAACTGAAGCAAAACTAGACGCCTAAAGTAAAATGCGACACCTCAATTTCACGGTTAATTTGGTGCAGAAGGCTAATAACAATATCAAAAAGCCGATAATCACGATGGCACAGTCCCATAGACTGGCACAAGAAATATTGGTTCCACTTTGGTTAACCAGAATATAAATACTAAAACTTTAAAATCACCAAATCTAGTTAAAATCAGGCTTCTCTGGATAGGTGCATCCTGATCTTTGGATAATCACATTGGAGGCATAGCACCCGGCTCTCACACATTCTGCAATTGGCTTTTTAAGAACTAATTGAGACAAAAATCCTCCAACAAATGCATCACCTGAATGCAAATTAAACAAACCGATAAACAATTTATTTATTTCGTATTTGCCCATTTAAGACGTTAGACAACATTATGCAAACCTGCTCCATTGGTATCAACAAGTTTCTCCTTTGGCAACAGGATAACAGGATATGTTTTAACTTTTCCATCTTGAGCAACTACAACAGGGTCAGCACCCTGAGTGATTACAGTAATCCTCTTGTGGGTCCCGGATGCTTTTGGCAATTGAGAGATCTTGATTGCAATCTCCTCCACATTATCAGTCTAAAAGACAAGCAATTATATTTTTATATACACTTTTAATCACCTATATTTATTTATCGTGTTCAACCACTCAACGATCCTCACCTCCCAACCATGAACCTTCGAGAATGTTATTGCTTCGGTTTCATTTCCAAATACATAATCCACATACCTGCATTGTTATTTAACACAAAACAAATAAGTCATTATCCGATTATGGACAAATACTTTGATGGAGGAACAGATTTAACTCACAGTAAGGCTTTATCATGTGCATCCTTAAAGAATTCACAGATGAATGGTGCAGATAAATTCATTGTGAAAACCTACATGTATAAAGAAAGTTAAAAAAAGTATAAAAGACATAGGTAGTAGTTGGTTTGAGGGTATGGGTTCTATAATTTTTAAGTATGTTTGGTTTAGGCTGATACCCATAAAACTGGGAATCCTCCAAACCCACCTAAAGTAATAAGTTTAAAAGCCCAATCTCATTCATGATGCTATCAAACTCATACCCATAAATCCACAATAATCTCCAAGTGCGAATCAAATGCCAACTTGAAATTTATTTTAGTGTTTAATAACTTTATCATTACCTTGTTGGTTGCAGCAGCATGCTCAGCTACAAGCTGAATTGATTCAGGAGATACCGTGAGGAAAAAACCAGCAATATAGATGTACTTAGCCTTCTCAACTATCATATGGTTGATCTTATGAAATTTGAAAATAAGCATGAAAGCACGGGAATAACTAAAAACTTAAGGAATCAGTACCAAGTGCCCAATTTTCTGGGCGTTTTAAGTGCTCAGTCTTGTAGCAGTTGGCAGCAGAAAGGTTGGCAATAAGTGACCTGGAACACACAAACTGTCAGTTTAGTCAAGAAATGCAGAAAACACAATAACCTTTGTAGAACTAATGACTTGCATGATCATCAACATACGCAAACATACACAATAATGTTTGGATTTGATAATAAAATTGTGCAACTTTAAAAAAACACAAGCAAGTGGATACAATATGCTACAATATGGTCTTAGGCAAGAAGATTTATCTGAATAAGTGTATTAACTTTAAAGTTGTACAACATTATTAGGAACGAAAAGTAATTACCAACCTCTCACCACCAACAACACAAACAGCACATGTACCAGTTGGTTTAGTTTCATCCTCACGATAGTGCACCTAAAAAAACACCATCATTAAAAAAGCATGTAATTCATGCATTGGAATATACATATAGAACTAAGGGAGCGTTTGTATTTGTGTCTGAAAACAAGTATGTGACCATCAGGTAATCAATTTTAAAACAGTAAACCTAACACCATCTAAATGTCTCTAAACGAAACTAAAGCAAGGAGATTAGTACATTAACACCAGCACTTTTTGAGTTTTTGGTCATTTCCTCCCCGTACTTGTCCTTCCCAATACAACCCATAAAACTTGTTGCACCTGGGATTTGAAGCAGCCACTGAGACAGCGCAAAAAAATAAACCAGGAGTTACATAATTGCAGATGAAACAATCAGTTAGCTACTTAGTACTTACCTGTGCAACTCGGATTGAATTCTGAGTAGCACCTACAATATATTATTGAAAATTAGAAACCAAAGCCACAGAGTACAAACAAATTAGCTTGTTATAAAAATCAGAATATAATCACCTCCAGCAATGTACTCGACATTGTACTTGGAAGACATTTCATCATACCTGAAAAGAATCCAAAAGAAGATAAGACAATCAAAATCAGTAAAATAACAACTACAAGAAACATGCAGCAGCAACAACAACCATACCTAGTTAATCCCACTATTAGTATGGTTATTTGCAGGGTCTAAGGAAAGAGAGGTTGCTTTCAGAGAGACCCCCAACAAGTGACCATAAATTGTTATAAAAAAAAAGTTCAGAAATGTCATAATTCCATATATCATGACCAGAAAAATCAAGGTGGTATCTCTAATTTATAATGTAATAAACAAGAATATTTAGTTGATCCAAATGGAATCTATAATGTGATAAGATGGTTTTGTCAACGTGAAGGATTAAGATATTATAAGATAGTTTTAGAACCAATTTCTTTCCATATATTCATACGAAAGCTGCAGCATTGGCGGAGGTTTTAAGGGGCCCGGGGGTGCCCCGGCCTCTGCCGTTTTTCTGGCCAGAAGTCTCGATATAGTAGTTTTTCGGTCGAAAAATTTTATATGTATTAAACCCGGCCCCTTCTGTTTTTCTTCATAAAATTCCTTGGCCCCCCTTGGATTTTAAAAAATAATAAAGTTGAACTAATATTGTAAGTTTTAACATTACTTTTAAGGGTTCACACTATTGGTTGTTATCTTGTTCATTAGCCAATCTTGAGTTAAAGTCTTGTTTTAGGCCTTAAAAATTAAAATGGGCCTTAACTATTGAACATTACATATTTCAATAATCGTCTTCGCAAAGAAAATTGCTGAGAAAAGGTTATTGCTGAGAAGTTTGATTCGGAGTGTATAATCAATGAGTTCAAAGAGCTTAAAGGTCGTCACTTTGAATTGTGATTCTTCTTCCGGGTACTCACATTTTCGTTTTAAACATTTTATGTCTTGTTTGATACAAACATATATATATTTTTGAATGGAACAAATATTTGATGTTTTAAACTTTAAATTGTTTGATCCGACCCGCATAATCATGCGTCGACCCGAATTTTAGCCCAAAACATAGCGATAAGGAAAAAAAATTTGCCTCGTGACTTTCGGGCCCCTCGGACAAATTTTTCAAGCTCCGCCGCTGAGCAGCAGCAACAACTGAAAGGGAAAGACTAACAATAACCTATCCACTACTCACTTGGATGGTGGTGGGGAAACCACCCACTATCCCTTATTTGCTGATCACACAAAACAAAACAAGGACTGCTAATTAATGTAACCATAAAATGCATAATAACGAAAAAAGAAAACAATTGCATGATAACGAGGGTGATGAGCTTGGCAAGCACAATTACGAGCACATATCAAAAGAACACTTACATAGGCAAATGCTTGTCTTCAGCAAGGATAGCATTGTTCACCTTGATATCATATCTAAAATTCAAAGAAAAAGGGATTAGGGGAAAAACAATCTGTCCACAAAATCACAAATGATCATGAATCCATTAGTTGATAATCAATACTGATATTAAAACAGATTGACATATATATGAAATCAAATAACAATATAATCGATTCCAAATTCAGTATTTCTGCAAAATTTGGACATACTGTAATCGTAAAACTGATTCTACTGTTCAAAACTTGGATTCATTTAGTCGTACACTATTATCAATGTTGCTACTTTCGGAAATAGAACCCTAGATCGAAATCCCGAGAAAACAAAACACGATCAACATATTATATGAAAATACAAGTTTTTGACGATGAATCTCTAGATAGAAACGAAACTACAAATACAAGGCCACATAAGAACACAATTGTTTCTAGATCAGAACGAAACGAATTCAGGTCCTAAGAATCCCAACCATTTTGCATTACAGATGAAACACGAGAGAGAGATTACTTTGCGAGGAAACCTTGATCTACTACTGCTGAAATGTCGAGAAGGGGGTTTCCCATACCCAAAAGGATTCCTTCGTAATCCGCCATTTTAGGGTTGACAAGAAATGTGCAGAGCGTATGATAGTATGATCAATGCAGGGGCTCTGTGGAAACTTTGAAGGAAGCCAAGAGGTTTTATAGTAAAATCTAAAATGTCAGCATCTGACCGACCCTATTCTATTTTCAATTAAAAACATTTTTTAAATATATACTTATAAATAATCAAAATTATTTCCAATTAGACATTGCCTTAATGGTATTTCATGATTTTTTTAAATAGAAGATTTTTGGTTCAAAACCCTCCCACAGCGAAATAAGGGTCTGAGAGGGGTCAGGGGGTTTTCCCAGTGGGATTTCCTCCTGTGGTGGTTGTGATGGCTCATGATAGGTCCAAGTAACTAAACCATGGTGACATGACCTGAAAACAGTAGGTTCACACGATTGAGATCTTCTCCTTTCAAAAAAAATAATCAAAATTATTTCCTATCTTTTTTAAAATAAGTTTAAAATTAAATTACGATTTTAGTTCATGTGTTTTAATGTTTTATATCCAAGAATCAAGCCACAATAAAGTGTAACATTAATACCATTTTCAATTATTAATTGTTAATTGAACACCCCCTCTATATAAATATATTATGTAATTTTAAATTATATAAAAAAACCGTATAGTTTTAGAGATTTTTAGAGGTACAAAAGCCCAAGATCTTGAAATACTATTTAGGGGTTCCAAAACCATGGTCGAAACTGAATTATTAGGGGATTAACCCAAAACCGATGTCAATTTCATCACCAAGCAATAAAACCAGTGCTTGGTTATTTACACATCAAAGCTTTTTATTTTAATACCTTACCGACTCTATACGTCTCGTATATGCCTATACGAGGCGTATAGCCCTCTTTGACGCCAACTCATTCGACAATGATTGGTCTCGTATATAAATCCAATCATTGACATTGAAAAATTCTTACAAGCAAAGATTGTCCACCTATATATACGAGACGTATAGATGGTGTAAGGGATGTGGGATGGATGTGAAAATAACAAGACCGTAAAAACTATTTGTTCTTTTAATTAAAATGCAATCATAGAGGGTAAAAAAGTAGACCATGGAAGGTAGTTTTAGTTGGAGATGCATCATGCATGGGTAATGGGTTGGTTTGAGTTGTTTTGTTTTGGCTCAAATCGGACCCTAAACCAAAATTTTGGTTTTTGCATTTTTAAATCCCAACATTTATTGACATTTAACTATACTTTGATATAAAGAAACCAATGAATACTACCAATACTACCAGACACTACAAGAAAACACACCATTAATGAAGACACCTTTAGCGGCGACATACAATCTATGTAAAACAAACTGCTAATATTATCTACTCTTGCACTATGCAACTTTGTAATTTATGTTGAAACCGTGTATTTAACTTCGTATCATAGTCTGTGTGCTTTAGAGGATTCATGACCAAAGTCAGTTTTAGTCCATTCATTGTCTGTGTGCATATCCTTATTGGATCCTAACAGACAGACGTCAGGGCCATATACTCATATTACATTTGCAATCAAACATGAGATTTTGCCCTTTTTCTTGTAGAGACAACTTAAATAATGACTGTACCCTATAAACATGTGTAATGCTGTCTGCTTTTGACTTCGAAGATGTTCAAGTTTCATGAATTATTTGTTTTTCCTTGTGATTTGGTTCATAAATAGCACGACTATTGAAAAAATTTATTCCATTTTCTAATAAAATGAAGTATTTGTTATGGTAGAAAACATGCAAGATATGTTTAGCATTAGGACTATAAACGAACCGAACGTTCAACGAACAGTTCATGAATTGTTCGGCGGGAAGTTCATTTATGTTCGTTCTTTTAATAAACGAACGAACACGAACAAGAAATTCTGTTCGTTTAGTTAAATGAAAGAACATGAACAGAGGTCGTGTTCGTTCATTTGTGTTCGTGAACGTTTGGTAACATGTTCATTTATTATATTTATCCATTAAATGTATTGTTTATTTTTAATTTTTAGTTTAATACCATAATACTTAAGTTATTTTTAGTTTAATACTATAATATCTTAATTAATATATTTATAAATGATTATCTCCATTGTTTGAGATTAAAAATGTTGATTTTTATTGTTTAGATAATATGTGTTCGTTAGCGTTCGTGAACAAGCTAAATTCCTTAATGAACGAACACGAACGAGAATTTTCGCTCGGTAAGCGTTCGTGAACCGTTCGTGAACAAGTTAAAAGTTAAATGAGCGAACACGAACACAGATGAATGTTCACATTCGTTCTGTTATCGGTGTATCACATCACATGTAAAACATGGTAATCAAATTTGCCCGGTTTGTATAGCGAAATGGAAAGAAGTTCCATTGCAGGGTACTATTAATTCTAGTTCGATGCCCCCATGATTGGAAGAAACACGAATAAATCCTGTAAACTGATAACATGATGATGAGCCGAGAAGACCTTATACTCTGACAAACAAAACTTCAGAAACTTAAAATTTGAAAAGGGTATCAGTCAAAACATACACCGAGGTACCCCGTACCAGTGGTTCAACGGTTCGGTGTTGCTGATTATTTCACAGTTTTGATTCACCTCAAAGCTCCAGCTTCAGCTTCAGGGGTCAAGTCTAGCTACACCAACCAAGGTCCCATTTTTAACCAAGTTGACCAGACCCCATGAGTCCCTGTTGATATAGTCACAGTTCTTGACTCAAGTTGTAGCATGTCAGGTACAAAACTCGCTCTTTCAAAAAGAGCAATGGGTTTTGTGATACAGAATCTTGGACCGACCGACAGGCTGGCAGTGATTGCCTTTTCCAATACAGGAAAGCAAAAGGCCCTCCAAGCGGTCAACTTGAAGTTGGTGTTGATGGTGATTGTTGAGGAGGTTCGTATTGGTGGTGAGGCGGTTTTTGTGCGGGTGAATTTTGGGAGAGTGTAAGAGAAGGGGCATGCCAAAGAAGGACCAAAGAGATTGAAGCTAGATTAGTATGGCTTGGAATGTGAATTAACAAGGGTTCATAGCCAAGTAAAAAAAAAAAAAACTTTACTTTGATACCACTTGTTTTGTACTAAATCAACATAAAAGAATAAAAAGAAGTAAGAGATAATTTGAATAGATTTAGATTTAATTCTTAATGCATTCCCCTTTAATTAAAAGACAAACATGTACAATTATGAAACTAGCATCCATTTGTCTCGGTCACTCCCCTTTATGTCTCCATCAATGGCTGCCTATTCATGGACAAAATCCATCTCTTTCATCCATGTCTAAAGAACCAACTGCCACAAGGGCCACAAACATCCGTTGCAGATGCTCTGAGGTGAAAAATTAAGAGGTCACACCAGTGCAGGGTACCATATTAATTTACTACTGATGCTCAAAATAAGATCAGATTAATGCTGCATCATATACTTTCCAAAAGCTACACAATCTATAGCTTGAATCACATTACTTGCAGGTTCAAAACCATGCGTAACTCAACAATCTTAATACAAGGATTTAACAAATTTTGATTAATAAAGCAAATTAAGATCAATCAAGTCAAAGCTCTGATATTTGCTCTTAAGAACTTGAACAGTCTAGCCAATCTACCAACTCATATGATGATTGACTTGTTTTCTCTATATAGGATGATCAATCCAAAATAAAACACAAAAAAGTTTCAAAACAAAGCTATTGAGAGTTGAGACAGCAGATTTGATAGAGTTTCTCAAAAAGAGAGATCCAAAGGATATAAGAAAAAACTAGACTCCAGAATGAGGAAAAATATTAACAAGCCGATGAACCTAGCAATAAAATTCCGTAGTATCCAGGAAAAAGTGATTACACAAAATAGTGCAAGTCAAAAAACAGGTCAAAGGTCAAATAAACTATTAAGCTGTGTGACTCGTATATCCTCAGACCAAAAGCCAACAAATTTGATTATCTTAGCTTGAAAGACCAAATAGATCAGCACTCAAACATCTATTTTTAACCCCCTGGTCCCTGGGATAATGATCATAATCTATACCTGTCAAACTTGAAAGTCATTGAGCTATTCGCCATCCTCCAGAGTAACACAAGCAAATCACATAAATCATCTCAACAAATAGACCCATTATATTTAAAACACTAAATTCTAATGGCGTATGAAGTTTACCAAGTGGAAGCAACTATATTTGCTACATAGTTGTCAAAGGCACAAGGCGCGCCCAGAGCCTAGGCGTAAAGCGCAAAAAAAACGAGGACTTTTTTAAACTAGGCGCATAGTACTAAGTTACCATTTTTAGAGGTTTGACATGTTTTAAGCTTAAAAATTTTAAAAAAATATATAAAGTCTAACTATAAAACAATTAATAATCTAGTTATATAGAGTTTTAACCCTTTTATGGTTGTTTTAGACTGGTTTATGGTTGGATTTTTTTGAACTTTGCCGGATATTCCAAAATTTTGCCGAAATCTAGCTCAAAAGTCACCGGAGTGTGCCTAGGCTGCCACGAGATGGCTTTCATGCGCCTGGTTTTTTTTTGGGGCCTAGGCGAGCTCCCGAGGGCTTTTGACAACTATGATTTGCTAATTGCTAAAAATTGAAAGAACATATGAAAGAAGTGTTAAACATACACGATCAAATAACCTTCAAGTGGCGATGTAGTGGTAAGCACTTATTTCTCCTTGAGAAGAGTTCCTACTAAGCTTCAATTTATCTGATCTCGTTGGTTAGCATGGTATGTAACTACTTCTCAAGATTAACAAACAAATAAAAAATTAAAATAATCAAAATTCAAGATCAAGTTATCAGCAAGTAAACCAAGGTTTCAACTTGTGTGGTAACCAGGAAGAAGCATGACACATAATTGATCCCAATTTCAAAATAAACATCAACAAATATGCATATTTTAACGCAAAACACAAAGCTTTAAAATTCAGCAACCAAAGTATAAAGCCTAAATTTCAATCACATGCATAATTTCATGCTAGTATTACAGAATTCAAGAGTTAAACACACAATTTATTCACACATAACCAGATTCGAGTGCTTTAATATTCTTAACATTCATAATTCATTGGCTTACGTAAACACCATCATAGCTGCAATCTCAGTTGTAGTAAAGTTCAAGGCCCATGCCATCGTGAATCTCGTAGTCCTTGAGGGTGATATGATCCTTGTATATGTTGTACCACTTCTGGATCCGGATCTTGTCAGCACGGGTTCCGGTCTGAGCTGCAACGAGCTTCTTCAGGTCGCCGATGGTGTCGTCATCGTTACACTTCACGCGAACCTTCTTCCCCAAGCGATCGTTCAACACCACCTCGATCATCTTCGTCGAGCTTTCTGATTTGATTTTCTCCTGCAATTCGATTGAATATAACGACGTTGATCGATGTATTTGAAGCCCTAATTCCTAATTTTCCCGACGCTAAGATATCCAAGTCGGTAGATTGAGGAACCCCGAATCCGACATTAATATCGAATCCGAACATTCTGCACCGGTATTATATTTGGGTCGGGTATTCGGATATCTAATAACTCAAAACGAAAAATTTAACCTAAACATCTCGGAAATTTTTAGTTTTTCCAAAAAAATTTCTTGGAAAATTTTGTAATACTTTTGTCTAAGAAACATTTATTAGATTCATACGCATTTATTCTTACATGGTATTAATAAAAAGAGAAAACGTCATACAAATTTAACTAACTTTCAGCTTTGTTCCACTTAAGTCACTCATACTTTTTTTTGTTCCGATTAAGTCACTCATACTTTTTTTTTGTTCCGATTAAGTCACTCATATTTTTTTTCCGATTAAGTCACTCATATGAATGACCTAATTGAAACAAAATTAAAAGTACAGTGACCTAATCGGAACAAAAAAAAAGTATGAGTGACTTAATCGGAACAAAAAAAAAGTATGAGTGACTTAATCAGAACAAAAAAAATATGAGTGACTTAATCGGAACAAAAAAAGTATGAGTGACTTAATCGGAACAAAAAAAAGTATGAGTGACCTAATTTGAACAAAGCTAAAAATTGGTTACATTTATATAAAGTTACCCCTAATAATAATAAACTTATGTCTAAATTCTAGGTAATTAATTAACCGAATAAATCGATTTCAAAAAGCATATAAATCATAAAATCGAAACCGAAAATTAAATTCAGCAACTACAAAAACAACACTAAAAAGTTACTTACTAAAAAATCAAAGGACTTCTAGCCTAGTGGTAGCCCCTTAACTTCTTTTATGAGAGGTCTTGAGTTGGAGTCTCACGTCGAGTAAAAAATTTTGCTCTGGGTTGAGCCAGAGGGTTTTCCTAGTTGTAGGTTTCTCCTGGACGGGTGGTTCAGGTCACTACGATCTGTTATTCAGGCGGAAGGGTGATCTATTTGACAGGGTGATCCCAAGGGACCAGGCGTTTGCTGTTCAAAAAAATAAAAGTTAACCAATGAGGCATTGCCTCAATTGTACCCCAGGTTTCTTCCAAATGGGAGATCTTGGGTTCAAAACCCTCCCGTAACGAAATAGGAATCTGAGGGGGGGGGGGGTCAGGGGGTTTTCCCAGCGAGGTTTCCTGCAACGATTGAGACCTTCGCCGTTCAAAAAAAATTAACTGCCTTAGTGTTTTCTGATTATTTTTATGTTAAGTATTTAATGTCTAGTTTACCATACAAAATCATAAGTCTTTTTCGTGAGGTGTCTTTTTTTTCATATTCTTATAATAAGATAAACAAATATTCCTAATAAAACCTTAAACATACAATCTTTTTTTTTGGTATTTTTTTCAAAATAATGGTGTAAATTCTTCTATTATCTACCAGTCTTGTGTTGACACGAAAGACAATTCACCAAAAACCATTACATGGATAACTTCAAGCCCACATTTTATAACTATAGTCGATTACACATGTAAACTTTGGCAAAAGAACATAAATTAGGTCCTTAAGAGTTTTGAACCATAAGCACTTGTTTCGATTGTTTGATCTATTAAGCTGGTCATGATAAAATGTTTTGATGTGAGAGGGTTAGAGTTAGAGATGGGCAAACAACTAGTTCTGGTTATCAGAACCAGCAGGTCTAGGTGGTTCTAGTTTTTCAGAGAAAATGGAACTTGAACCGGAACCGGAACCGGAATTAGGATACCATCTTTACCCGGCCACAACCCTAACCGGTACCGACCAAAAAACGGTCAAAACCTGTCAAAAACATAACCCTAATCATAATCGATTATTGACTTTGTTGACTATTTGAAACTAAAACCGGTTCAAAGGGAAAAAAAAAAAAAAAAAGGAGGTATGCCAACCTCTAGTTAGAGTTATCAAGACTAGGATTTTTTTTTTTCCTCAACATGGAATATTTAGAATATAAATGACCCATATATACTTACGAATATGAGTTATAGAATATGAAAACCATGTAGTTATTGCTTGATCAAAAATTTTGCTGTTAAGATTCTTTTTCTTTTACAAAATGAATATTTGAAAGATTAAAATAATGTCTTGAAAATCAAAATCAAATTGAAATGGTAATAAATATAAAGATATTAGAATAATAATATAGTTAAAAATAGTTTAATTGAATTGTCTTAATTGATATTCATTTAATGCAAGAGTTTTCACTTCCTACCAAAGATCTGAAGTTTCAAACCCTAGCCATTTTTAAAGAAAAATATTGTAATTGTTTGTAATAAAATAATTAAATAATATTGTAAGTTGAGGACTCGGTACTCGGTAGCAATCTTAAGCCCGTATCATTATCTTTACAGGCCCATGAAAGTTTTGTACTATCAGAGTATCATTCTATCAGATTATCACTATCACAAGGCCCATTACTTCTAAGTTCATGTATTATTAGGGTTGTCAAAAAAAAACTCGGAATTCGAAATTCGGATTCGGCTTGTAACTTGTTTGGAAAAAGATCGGATAAAGCTTGGCTCGGATAAAGCTAGTTTGTAACCGAGAGGAGTCCGAGTCAAGGCTCGTGGCTCGCCTCGTTTATACATCACGTCATACCAAAATATAAAAATATAGAGTTACTTTTAATAATAACTATACTTTGATTTCATATTTGTAATTATGTTAAAGAAAAAATAATAAAAAATAAAAGAAAACATAATCTGGAGCTCATAAGTAACAAAATAACATTCTAAAATCTAAATTATGTTAAAACCAAGCCAAAAACGAACAGAGCCGAGTTGACTCGGTTGAAAACGGGTCAAGTCCGAGCCAAGATTTTAGACTCGGTTTACTTTCCGAGCCGAGTTCTAGTTAGCCAATAGCTCTGTTCGGCTCGGTTCGTTAAATAATGTAAGATGTTTTATGTTAACAGGCATGTTCGATCGCACCCATTATTTACAGAAGTCGTAACGTTAAGGGGTTATTTGATGGAAGCAAACTTTCAAAAGATAGCAAGTAGTATGACATGTTTTTACCTAGCATCGGGGCAAAGGGCTGTTTCAACAGTGGAGGCTAGAGGTTCTGGCATTGGATGGCCATTTGGTGAGAATGCTTTAAAGGAAACAACTCACAAAAAGCATAATATCATGGGAGGCCCTTGAGAGCGGTAAACTGGACTTTCGTTCTGGGCCTCTTTTTTTAGAGGCACAAAAATTTTAAAATTTGTTTTATATTATATATACTTACTTATATTTAAATATATAAAACTAAAAAATCACAAATTTATAATTCGTTAGAAGCCTTTTTTTATCGGCTTGTCCGGGACACTTGATTTCTCAGGAGGACCGCCCCTTATAACATAAAGCATAACATAACTTTTAGCTAGTTGGGTATTGGGAGTGCCGTGGGCTTACAACGTAAGTGGGTTCTCACGGTCGTCATAACAAAAAAAAATAATAATAAGCAGAAGCAACGTGGTGAAGTAGCAAAGATGAGTTGACCGAGTCTATTTGGGCTTGTGCTTAGGGCTGTAAACGAGCCGAACGAACAAGAACGAGCCCTTGTTCGTGTTCATTCGTTTAACATTTAACTTGTTCACGAACGTTCATAAACAATTACCGAACACAAAATCTTGTTCGTGTTCGTTCATTAAGGATTTGAGCTTGTTCACGAATACATATTATTTTAAAAATAAAATCAACATTTTCAATCTCATATATTAAACATAATCATCTTAAAGTTAAACACTTAATATGAAAATCAAAAATAAATTTCTTCAAATAGAGCAAAAATTAAAAAAAAATAATCGTAATTAAAATTAATTTAAACTAATATTTCAAAATCTGATATGTCTTTTAACAAGATAAAACTTTCAAATGTCTAGATTTTAATTTATATGTTATGGTATTAAACTAAAAATAAAAAATTTAAGATTAGAAAACACATTTAACAAAAAAATACAACAAATGAACATAAACGTACGTTAACGAACATAAATGAGCACCTTACTGAACGTTCACGAACACAAATGAATAAACACGACCTCTGTTCATGTTCATTCGTTTAACTAAACAAACTTTTCCGCCGAATGATTCACGAACTGTTTGTTAAACGTTCGGTTCGTTTACAGTCGTACTTGTGCACTGAAGTTAAAACATCATGTGGATCGATAAACTAACTTGTTTATTTATTAAATTATTTACTTTTACACATTTATTTGCATTCTTTTGTCTTTTTAGTGTAAATTGTCATTTTTAATGTAATAACGAATAAGTTAAAGTATTTTGAATTTTGAACACAAAGAAATAACCTTTTTTTAGAATGCACATATAGATAGATTGACACAAACCGGGTTTTCTTAAAAATTGGGTCCGGGTTCAATCCGGTTTCTGTTTTGGTTAACAAAGTAAAGAACCGGTTCTGGCTGGTTCAAGTGTTAGTCGGGTTTTATCGGTTTTCGCCAGTCCCGGTTTCGGTTTTGGCCGTGTAAAGGTGGAACCGGTTATGTTGCTTCCGGTTCCCGTTACGATTACTCTGAGAAACCAAAACCGCATGTACCTGTCGGTTCAGTTATGACCGATTACGTTCGGGTTCTGGGTTCTTTGCCCACCTCTACATATAGATAGTAATGAACATTAAACAATGCAATTACGAGACAAATATAAATTAGTAATAACTTAGGCTTTAATTTAAACAAGCTCGTTCGACAAGCCAATGGACCAAGTTTTGCATGGCGTTGGCTCTTCTTGTTTACAATCAGCTTGACTCGGCTCGACTTGTTTATAAGCATGTTGATTACAAGTGAGCCTTTTTATATGCTTTTTTCTAAAAGATTTCAAACCATATTTTTTGAACAACCTTAATTTTAAGAGGAATACAAACGTAGACTTCTTTTATAGAATCATGGAACTTAAACACTATTAGTCAAGCCCTTGAAGCTCACTTGGGTTGGTTTATCTTTGAAAGTCACTGATCCGATTGCTTGCGGTCATGTTTTATATGTTTCACTTGTTAGTTTGGTAGGAGGGACTTGATGATTTATCATGTAAGTGGGTTCTTAAATTCATAAAAAAACTAATAAAGAGACCGCTCATATGTACTTGTACCAGCCGCTCAAACAACTAGGAGTGTGCAGTCGGTTTTTTGCTTAGTGTAAATCCAAAACTGAAATTTCGGTTTTTGGGTTTTTAAACAAGTTTGGGTTCAGTTTGGATTTCGGCTTTTTCAGTTTTTCTACTTTAGACCAAAAATTATGCCTACAAAAAAACAAACCAAAATATTTTATTTAAAATTAGTAACAATCATATGTGTTTTTGGTATAATAAGCATAATTAAATAATAAAATATTCGTTTTCCATATGTCTTTTGGTATCAAGAACCATGAAAATAAAAATAAAATATTTTTAAATAATTGAAATTTTTGAAAGGAAATGTATTATGTATATATATACACATGTATTCGGTTTTTATTTTAGGTAAAACCAAACCTAAACCCAAACTTTTGGTTTTTTAGAAAACTTATACCAAACCCGTCGATTTATATTGAGTTCGGTTTTTGGGTCCGGATTTTTGGTCGGTTCTTTGGATTTCATATAGACCCTAAAAAGATTGATGCGAATTTGTGCCGGCACATGCTCTCAGACCATACAATTTCCGACTGTTTGTTAGTGGGCCGGACACTTAGATTTGTTTTGATACTAAATCACAGTTTTCGGTCACATATAACACATTTTTTATTTTTTATTTTTTTTGAACGGCAATCACATATAACACATGGGGCAAAAATAAAGTAAGTTTTATATTACGTCACTTCTTACGTTTGTAATGTTACAATAGTTTTCACATTTGATTTCCTAAATATATTTTTATTCTTAAAATTTTAAAAAAATTGACATATTTTATCTATTGTATTTGTGTTTTTTACAACGTGTTTCTTATTTTTATTCTCTATCCCCAAATATTATTAAAAGACACAATAAAACCTCGTATTTGATGTGACCTTATTCATTACACCTAATAATATTTTGATTGGTTGTGTATTGAAAAAAAAATAGAAAAAAATATTTGATGGTGGTAGAGACAAGATATCATGAATGAGATTCTAAAGGTTTTTAATCAAATGAAGGATATGCATATTAAATAATAAATTTAGTTAAATTATAGAGAAGCTAATAAAGAACCTACTACAAATGATCTAACACAATAACACATAATTCATGCAAATTTAATCTTTTATAAACAACAAACAAAAATAAAAGAAATGTGTTAGACATAAATAATTGAGTCAAATGAAGCATAGATGGATCTTTATTAATAATAAGAGAATTTTTTTTAATTAACTTGAGATAAGATACAATCGTGAAGAAAAAACAAATTCACGAATTAATAACAAAAGTTCACAGTTGTTAAATTTAAGTCAAAATAAAAAAAAAAAATAATGATAACTAAATGCTAATAAATATGCATAAATGTTTTATTTGCCTCCATTAATTAAGCAAATAAATTATTTATAAATAAAATTGTGTATGATTGGAACAAATAGTAAAAAAATTGTGAATTTAATAAGACAAAAAAAAACTTTGGAAAAACTTTATTAGAAGAGATATTTTGTTACTATTTATCGAAAACTGATATTCATAATGTTAACTAAATTCATTTGAAATTGACTGATCAGAAGATAAAACAGTCTACAAATAAAAAAATAAAAACGAAAACATAGCCCTAATATTTAGGAATGATAATGATTTTTATTTCATCTTTGCTTTTATATTCTCTTTTGTATGTATTTTCAAAAGCTTTTATACTGGCCTAAAAAAATCAAGGACAGCCAATATAGAAAAGAAAATGGATCAGAGGATCTCAGTAAACTGAATCATGAAGCATTGAGATTTGAGATACCATATATAAAAAATTATTTCATAATTAAGAACAATTTAGATAAGTAATATTATCTTAAACAGTTTGTTAATCCCCACATCTTGTTCAAATTTAAAATATATTTAAATTAAATAACAGTAAAACATTTGAATATTTTTTTTGAACGGTCAACTAATCAACTGCTAGGTACTCCGTACGCAGTCTTCAATGGCTAAAGGATGCCCGAGCTGGCCACTAGTCAAGACGGACGGAGCCCCTAGCATATCAGCTTCCAATTCACAAGAAAAAGCCGACCCAAGCACCCGCCCAAGGCACGACGTGACGATGGAAAAGCCGGTAAAACCATGTGGGATCAAGGATCGAACCTAAGACCTGGGTCTCCTATCACTTCCCTCATACCTGTATATTATCACTAGGACAAAACATCGTTAGTAAAACATTTGAATTTATTTATAAAAGGTAAACATTTTCTTTATTTGCGTATATTGATTTTCTAATATTTGTATTGTAATTTTCTTATATAACCCGTGTAGTACACGGGTCAATAGACTAGTTTATTATAAAAAGTTTTCTAATCTACACCTAATAAAACATTAATGTTCAATGTTGAATTGTTATGATTGTTATCGTATATTTTTTTTCGGACGCTTATATACGCAATGATATATAATTTAAATTAGAGTAAATTACATGATTCATCCTTTATATATACAAGAAATTATAGATTAGGTTCTTTATCTATGCTTATTAATTACAAATAACATCCTTTATTTCAATAATTTATAACAATTTCATCCTCTAAATTAACCATTATTAATTTGACGGGTTATCTAAAATGGCAAAAAAGTAAAATTCACCCCTTTAATTATATTTATTTAATATTTTTAATAAAACTACATAATCCATAATAATCAAACTTTAGGTTGATGATTTGATTTTTTTTCACCAAAACTACTTCATTATAATGTTTAAAACATTTATTTAATTCACAATAAATTTAGGGAAATTTATATGTAAGTTATCACTCTAAAAATTTATAAACAAAACCATACATAATAGTTTCAAATTCAAAATCCATAAACCAATTGAAAGATTCAAGAGAGTATATATTTGATTAGGTTCATTAAAATAAGGCTTCAAACCAATTGGAAGGGGCTTATGGATCCACTCACACCCACAACAACTAAGTTGTTTGACACAATCAAGAAGGATGCTACCAAATTTAATGTCATTTGGAATGGAGGTGAACAAGATGAAGTTAATGGTCCATTTGGTGATCAATGTGTGGTGGATGTTACTAGGGAATTTAGCACATGTAGAAGACGAGAAATTATATGTATGAGTTGTCAATGTATGGCCATATAGGTATGAATTTTTAATGTGTCATAAATATGTGTTTCAATGCTTATAGATATCCCTTACAACATGCAGTAGTTAGTTTTTGGAATATAGCAATTGGTTTATGGATTTTGATTTGGAAACTATTATGTTTGGTTTTGTTGATATTTTTTAGAGTGATAACTTACATATAACTTTCCAGTAATTTATTGTGAATTAAATAAATGTCTTAAACATTGTAATAAGGTAGTTTTCGTGAAAAAAAACTAATTCATCAACCCAAAATTTGATTATTTTAGATTATGTAGTTTAATTAAAATAATTAAATAAAAATAATTAAAGGGGTGAATTTTAGTTTTTTGCCCTTTTAGATAACACATCAAATTAACAATGGTTAAATTAAAGGATGAAATTGTTATAAATTATTGAATAAAGGATGTTATTTGTAATTAGTAAAAATAAAGGAGCTAAATCCATAATTACTTGTATCCATACAAGATGAATCTTGTAATTTACTCTTTAAATTAGTAAAAAAAAAAAAGAGGCGGCTTGTTTATCTATATTAAATTTTCACTATTTAACATAACTAGGCTAAACACTCTTTTGGTTTTACATCCTATAAGCATGATGATGATTTTTGTAGCCCAAGCATGACTTTTCACAGGCAAACCGATCAACTAAGGACTAAACTGAAACTTTATGAGCAAGAGCGAAATACTAAAAAAACACAAGGACTATCTCAGCATTTTACTATTTAGTTTTGACAAAATATATTTTTTATAAATATAAGATATGCTTTTAAATTTATATATATGTGTGTGTATGTGTAACCAATAATTTAACATGTATAATATATAAGTTTATAATACATACATCTATTATATGAGTTGAATTGATCCAAGGTGTAATAAACAATAGTTTTTATGAACATTTATCAATTGGATGCCATCATCCTGAAATAAAAAATAATAAAATTTGATATTTTAGTTATATAAAATCATTATTATTTGGGAGGAGGATGAGTTGTAGGCTTGTTCAAAACGCTCGAAGCTTAATTTGGCTCGTAGCTTATTCTAAAATAGCTCAGATAAAGCTCGGCTCAGATAAAGCTCGTTTGTAACCGAGCCGAACCAAGCCAACTCGTTTTGTAACCGAACCGAATCCGAGCCAAGGTTGACTCG
Source organism: Mikania micrantha (assembly GCA_009363875.1). NCBI lineage: Eukaryota > Viridiplantae > Streptophyta > Magnoliopsida > Asterales > Asteraceae > Mikania > Mikania micrantha. The sequence continues at coordinate 64,544,199 of CM018685.1, forward strand.
GCTCGTAGCTCGCTCGTTTCCCGGCTCGTGGCTCGGCTCGATTATACAACATGTTATACTAAAATATAAAATTATAGGGTTATTTTCAATAATTAATATACTTAATTGTTATTTCGTAATTATTTAAAAAAGAAAAGAAAAATAAAAAAAAAGAAAAGAAAAGAGGACATAAAAACGGAATTGATCTCAATTTTCACGTGCTAACGTGCTCCACTAATCCCTCATTCATAAATAATATTCTTAGTTCCCAATTCCACATATTCACGTCTCTTTACTTACCAAACCCTAATTCCCAAACACGTTGGAGGCATAGTGCTCACGCCAGACGTTTCTGATGTGGTCACAGTCACACGATGGTTGGTCTCAACCACACACAGTTTGGTCATAGCCACACGACAATTGGTCTCAGCCAGACGTTTCTCACACTGTCACAACCACACGACGTTTTTCTTATTTGGCTCTTGCATGTGGCCTTTGTAGAAGTCATCACTCATTGGAGAAAACGAGCCATGTTGAGTTGAATGCAATTCAAATGTTAAATTGTCACACCTCGACCGACAACAATATACGTCGGGGCGCCATTTCGACTGTTCATTAGCTCATGGTGCTATTACAACGTTCCAATATTTAATGCATCATTATTACAAAACAACGAAACACAACATTCATTGAATCATAAACAAACATTACATGCATTTCATATTCAAAGTATCACAATTGAAAATGCCTAAACATCTTATTTAGCATTTTAAACTAAGTCACTAAGTCTGTATTATATCTTCATTCAAGCTTCCTTAGCCTGTTGCACACGTAAAATAGAGTTTGTCAACTGTTTGTATAGATGGTGAGTTTACATACTAATTTCAAATAATATGTATAAAAAGGATGCAAACTATACCCTAACCAAGATATGTATCTTAAGCATAGCATGTATACAAGTTTTAATAAATAGAATAAATGAATGAATAACCATAGCCTGTGTCCAAACAAGTATCCATACAAACTGTTATTTTAACTTTTAAGTATGACCATACTATAAATTAATATTTGTATTTCAACAAGTTTGCTAGGTGTGCTTTTCACATTTTTCACACAATGACAAAAGCCAATGCGAAGATGGTATCTAACACATCTTAGGCTACTAAGTACTAGCTTGCTTGACTGACAACACACATAGAATCAACACATTGTAAGCATAACATGTCACACCCCCAAATTCCCACGTGTGGTGTGTCGCACCCCGAGAAATCTCGTCCCTTCTGGGGCGCGAGCGGCGGCAGATTGTCAGGATCGCAGTCTCCGGTCACGCAACATGCGAGACCTATATGTCTGGTTATATACGTACATCCAAAAATTTGGATAAAACAGTTTAGTAATATCAGAGTTGCGGAAGTAAAGTATGAGTTATCCAAAACAGATTTAAAATCCATGATTAACGGAAGCATTCATAAACGGTTTAAAACGAAACATAAGATTTCAGTTTGCGGAAGCGTTAAAAGGTGTTTAATATTACATAACATGTCTAATAGATATATGTTCTCAAAATATACTAAGACATTTAAGCAGATGCATGCGACTCCAGCCTACCATCCTAATCCTTGTGCGCGTGTCTTAGTTACCTGAGAAAACATGCGAGTAAAAGGGTCAACACAAAGGTTGGTGAGAGCACAGGTTTATCATAAGCAGTAAACATCGAATGTTTAAAGTAAGAGTTGTTATCTATGTATCATTACAATGCAGTATCGATTGATAGCTAGTCAATACAGTTATATTATATGCGGGGTCGTACCGAAGCTGACAGTTGTGCCTCCCGCCATGTCCATCACCAGACAATGGCAAAGTGTTGGTCAATATTCCGCCATGTCCATCACCAGACAATGGCAAAGTGTTGGTCAATATTGCACCCATTCCGACCTCCAGTCGGGTTAGGCTCCCAGGCGCGATGGGTGGGGCTTGTCAGGCCCAAATAGTACTATTCAAGATTACCACGCTAGGCGCTACGCGCTACTAACGGTCCGTGGAGTATCGCGAGGACTTTTAGTTGTGATGTGGTCCACACATATACATATAGTGATAAAGCATGTCCATACATAAGTGAAATAAGTTGTTTTCCAAAAACAGTTTATCATGCAATGTTTTCTCCCCCAAAGGTAGAAAAAGTAAAAAGGGGCCGTGAACTCACCTGATTAGCAGTTCCGGTGTGTTTGTGTGTTCGCGTCTGCGAATGCTAGCAATCCTGCTAGTAGGCACCTATAACCATATAGGTGTGAGTATGTGTTTTGTGGTGTGTTGTATCTCATACAACTCCAAATGTTGGTGTGCTCAACCGAGTGTGTGTGTGTGTTGACTAGTGAGACTCGACGAATTGTTGGTGACACGATTGTTGTGTTTATGTGCCTTAATGCACATAAGACACCAAAATGCACGCTAGGACTCTTATTGCGTAAGTTACCATTTTTAGAAAGTTTCTAATTTAGGAAGGTGTGGTTATGAAATCCCATAAAGTTAATGACTTCCAATATGTTTACAAAATACATTTAAACTCTTAAAACATGTTGTTTGCGCATAAATCACTATTTATGCCGTTTTGCCCAAATAAAGTTTCCTTATTTGGAAAGCATCCGTTTAAAAGCTTGTTTTCACAAAACGAAGTTCCCAATATGTTTAGAAATCATTTTTAAACATATTTCAAGAATCAAAGTTCATTAAATCTTTCAAAAACATCAAAAGCCCTTTTTAGATTTACAAAAGTTTCTATTTATAGTAAGTTTACACAAAACCATGTTTTTGACAAAATCAAATATCCCAATGTGTTTCTAAACACTCCAATATACATTTAATAATATCTAGACATGTCTAACATGTCTAGATCATCACAAATCTACCATATGCAACATAAAAGTTTCCTTTTATGGCAAGTTCTCCCAAATCATCATCAAATCAACAAGACTCAATCCTAGATGATTTCTATCATCAATCTACTTCAAAATACATCAATAAACATTCTAGCCCCATTAAAATTTCGTGTATGTGAGCGGATCGGAGTTGCATGTGAGTGGATCTTCATACATGTGGGTTTTTACCCAATACATGAAGATCTAACTATGAATAAACATGTAAAGCTACCTTAGATGTTCTAAAACACTGAGATGATATCGGATCTAGGATTTGGCAGCTCCAAAACCTTCTGGGAATGATCTCCTATGAGGTTCAAGTGGTGGTGTTGATGAGAACAAGCCTCCAAGCTTCACTTCCAAGCTTCAAACCTTCAAGAAGCTTCAACAATGGCTTTCAAGCTCATCAATGGAGGTTTTCTTGGTGAAATGGTGGTGATACAAAGGTATTGGCTCGAGAATGGGGTTTTATAGCCAAGGAAAGAGGATAGGAATGATGAGAAATGAGATAGGTTGAGTGTAAATTTAGTTTTGATATCTGGGTCTGTCAGGCGTATCGCCTGGCGTGACACTTCGACATCAGGCGTACCGCGCGGATGCAAAATGTGTCCGGCTGAGTTCTTCGTCTCGCGCGCATCGCCAGGCTAGGGGTGTTGGGTCTGGGCGTACCGCCTGGGCCTCCAGGCAAGCCCAATAAGTCCAATTTCGTCGTTTCGGCTCGTTTTTCGATTATTTCACACTTATAACTCATCGTTTAGCATCGTTTGAACTTTTATTATTGTTCAATGGTTTGTTCACCAACGTCCGTAAGACTCGTGTGTGTTTCGATAATTCCTCGAATTATCGGTGATCGTTTGTGTTCGTGTTTTACGAAATATTTGCACGCTTGATTAATCATAATTAACGTCAAATGCACAATTCAATAATTCCCCGAATTATTGTTTTGTGTTAGTGTTGCGTTTGCCATACTTGGTTTCCAAAACCAATGTGCAATGTACGATTCGATAGTTCCACGAACTATCGTTTCGCAGTAGCTGTTTGTGTTCAGCTCATCTGATTAAACATAATTAAATGAAATGCAACAAGTATGAATGTGAAATGTAAAGAATGTAAAAGTTGCAATTTACCTGAAATTGCCGGGTGTCACATCATCCCCTTGTTGAAAGAAATTTCGTCCCGAAATTTGGTTGTTGTTGGTAGTGTTTGAGAAGCAAAAGTGTTTGAGAAACAAAAATTTTCTGGTTGTCACATCATCCCCTTGTTGAAAGGAATTTCGTCCCGAAATTTATTTGTTGTTGTCGGCGTTCGACGTTTTCTGTTTGAAGAGATGGGGATATTTGCGCATCATCTGATCTTCACGCTCCCACGTGAATTCAGGTCCGCGTTTCGAGTTCCATCGGACTTTAACAATCGGAATCTTGCTCTGTTTGAGTTGTTTGACCTCACGGTCCATGATCTCTACCGGCTCTTCCACGAACCGTAGTTGTTCATCCACCTGGATCTCATCCAGTGGAACTACAAGTGTTTCATCAGATAGACACTTTTTCAAGTTTGAGACGTGAAACACGTTGTGAACTCCGTCGAGTTCGGCTGGTAGGTTGAGTTGGTATGCCACCGGACCAATCCTCTTCAGGATCTCGAAAGGTCCAATATACCGTGGGTTTAGTTTTCCTCGTTTACCAAAACGAATGACGCCTTTCCAGGGTGAGACTTTCAGAAGGACTTTGTCTCCTACCTGAAATTCCAGAGGCTTTCGGCGTTTGTCAGCATAGCTCTTTTGACGATCTCGAGCTGCTGCCATGCGGTTTCTGATTTGCACGATTTTCTCTGTTGTTTCATGCACGAGTTCCAGGCCAGTGAGCTGACTGTCGCCCATTTCCGCCCAACAGATGGGTGATCGGCATTTCCTGCCATAGAGTGCCTCAAAAGGCGCTGCCTTGATGCTGGTGTGGTAACTGTTGTTGTAAGAAAACTCCACCAACGGTAGGTGAGTCTCCCAGCTGTTACCGAAGTCCACTACGCACGCTCGTAGCATATCTTCAAGAGTTTGTATTGTGCGTTCACTTTGGCCATCAGTTTGTGGGTGGTATGCTGTACTCATATCCAACCGTGTGCCAAGTGACTTTTGCAATGATTTCCAGAAATTAGAAGTGAATCTGGCGTCTCGATCTGAAATGATGGAGATCGGCACTCCATGTCGCGAGACCACTTCCTTGACATAGATTCTGGCTAGTTTTTCCATCTTGTCATTTTCCTTGATCGCAAGGAAATGTGTTGATTTAGTCAGTCGATCAACAATCACCCAGATAGTGTCACATCCACTAGAAGTACGGGGTAATTTGGTGATGAAATCCATGGATATTTGTTCCCATTTCCACATAGGGATCTCAGGTTGTGTGAGTAATCCAGAGGGTTCTGGTACTCGATCTTTACTTTGGCACAGGTCAAGCATTTGCCTACATAGGTGGCGATGTCGGCTTTCATGTGTGGCCACCAGTAGAGTATCTTCAGATCGTGATACATCTTATCAGATCCAGGGTGAATGGAATACCGAGATTTATGAGCCTCGTCCATCACAAGGTCTCGTAAGTTCCCGTAATGTGGAACCCATACACGTTCCATGAAATATTGTAAACCATCAGCTTTTACTTTAAGGTGTTGTTCCATTCCTCTTAGTGATTCTGCCACTAGGTTTTCCGGTTTAAGTGCCTTCTCTTGGGCAATTCGTAACTGCTCAGGGAGGTTAGGATGGATGGTAAGCTGTAAAGCTCGTACCCTCTTGGGTTTCGATGTGTTTTTCCGGCTTAGGGCATCGGCCACCACATTGGCCTTCCCCGGGTGATACTTGATAGCGCACTCATAGTCATTTAGGAGTTCGAGCCAGCGACGCTGTCGCATATTCAGTTCCTTCTGGTCGAATATGTGCTGGAGACTCTTGTGATCAGTGTATATCGTACACCTTGTACCATACAGGTAGTGTCTCCAGATCTTGAGTGCAAATACCACGGCTCCAAGTTCTAAGTCGTGGGTGGTGTAGTTCTTCTCATGGACTTTCAGTTGTCGAGAAGCATATGCGATCACCTTCTCTCGCTGCATCAGCACACAGCCGAGTCCTTGTATCGAGGCATCGCAATATACCACAAAGTCATCTGTTCCATCGGGAAGGGATAGGATAGGTGCACTACAGAGCTTCTGCTTGAGAAGTTGGAATGCAGCTTCTTGTTTGTCAGACCAGAGATACTTCTTGTCCTTATGGGTTAAGGCTGTAAGGGGTTGGGCTATCTTTGAAAATCCCTCAATAAATCGTCGATAATAGCCGGCCAATCCTAGGAATTGTCGCACCTCAGTTGGGGTCTTTGGTGCTTCCCAGTTCTTGATCGCCTCTATCTTAGATTTATCCACATGAATCCCTTGTTCATTAACAACATGTCCCAAGAAATGGACTTCTCGAATCCAGAAGTCGCACTTTGAGAGTTTAGCGTACAGCTTCTCTTTCCGTAGCAGTTCAAGAGCCAATTGAAGATGCTCTTTGTGTTTTTCCTGAGTTTTCGAGTAAATGAGGATATCATCAATAAAGACAATGATGAACTTGTCGAGGTATGGTTTGCACACTCTATTCATCAGATCCATAAATACTGCGGGTGCGTTTGTCAACCTAAACGGCATAACCAGAAACTGATAATGGCCATACCGAGTGCGAAAAGCAGTCTTGGGTATATCTTCCTCCTGAACCCTCAACTGATGGTATCCAGATCGCAGATCGATCTTAGAATAATAACTCGATCCTTGCAGTTGATCGAACAAATCATCAATGCGAGGTAAGGGGTAACGGTTCTTGATTGTCACTTTGTTCAACTCACGGTAGTCAATACACATGCGAAACGTGCCATCCTTCTTCTTCACGAATAGGACCGGAGCTCCCCAGGGTGAGAAGCTTGGTCTAATGAATCCCTTGTCCAACAGCTCTTGCAGTTGATTGGACAGTTCTTGCATTTCCGAAGGTGCAAGTCTATATGGTGCTCGTGCAATAGGCGTTGCTCCCGGCACAAGGTCTATGCGGAACTCCACTTGTCAAGGTGGTGGTAGTCCTAGTAGATCCTCAGGGAATACGTCGGAATAGTCGCATACGACTGGGATATCTTCGATTCTCTTCTCCTCTTCAATCTTGTCAGTGATAAGTGCCAGAATGGCTATGTATCCCTTTCGTAAGCATTTGTGAGCTTTCATGCACGAGATGATGTTTAGAGGAGTGTCACTCCTTTCGCCCTTGATATTTAGAGTTTCTCCGCCAGGGAGAGGTATGCGCACAACCTTGTCATGGCAAATGATTTCAGCCTGGTTTTCAGACAACCAATCCATGCCCACTACGACATCAAAACTGCCTAGTGTAACCGGCATGAGGTCAATCTTAAATTTATGGCCTGCTAGCTCTAATGTGCATTCTTTCAGAATATGCTTAGTCACAATTAATTTACCATCAGCTAGCTCTACTGTGTATTCAATATCTAAGGGTGTCGGGGTAATGGCAAGTATCTCACTAAAATCCTTAGATATAAAACTTTTCTCAGCTCCAGTATCAAACAACACAGATGCATAATTATCGTTTAAGAGATACGTACCAGTTGCAAGGTTGGGATCTTTTCTGGCCTCCTTTGCCCAGATCACGAAGGCTCGTCCCTTCGGACCGTTGTTGTTCCCGTTATTGTTGTTCTTCAGATGCGGGCAGTCCCTCTTGAAGTGCCCTGGTTTTCCACATTCGAAGCAGCCCTTTGGTGCTTCAAGTTGTGGCTGTTGTGGCTGTGGGGTCTTTACAAGTAGCTCACCCCTGCAGTCTTTGGCAAGATGCCCACCTTTGCCACACCGTTGGCATCGGATGGAACCACATTGCCCCAAAACATGGTGTAAGTTGCATTTGTTGCACTTGGGGTGCTTGCCAGCGTAGGTTCCTGAGCTTTGGTTGGTTGGGATGGGTGGTGCATAGGCTTGAGATGAACCAAGCTTACGTTGCTGTGGTGGTGGTTGGAGAGTGGAAGTCTTGCTCAGGGTGTCATCCCATTTGCGTTTGTTCTTGTCATTGGTTGTGGTTACAGCACCACGGGGTGGTAAGAGTCCTTGTGCGACTGCCGAGTCAGTGAGCTTGTGGGTTAGTCGCACGGCTTGTTGCATGGTGATGGGGTCAGCAGAGAGTACCATTCCTTGGATCTGAGGTGGCAATCCATCGATATACTTCTCTATATGCTTGAACGGTGGGGTTGCCATTTCCGGGCACAGGTGTGCCAGCTCATACGATCGAGCGGTGTATGCCTCGACCTCGGAACCAATCATCTTATGGTTCCAGAATTCCGTTTCCAGCTTCTGCACTTCACCGCGAGGATAGTATTCGCGGTTCAGCATCCTCTTAAAGTCGTCCCAAGGTAGAGCGTTGGCTGCATCGAGCCCTAGGTTTTGCACATTAGCATTACACCATGTGAGGGCAGCTCCCTCAAATGTCCCTGCAGCGAACTTGACCCTGTCATCATTCCTGCAGTTGCTCATAGCAAAGGCTGATTCCGCCTTTTCGATCCAACGTAATAGCCCAACGGCTCCCTCAGTGCCGCTGAATGAGTGAGGTTTGCAGTCCAGAAACATCTTGAACGTGCAGAGAGGAGGGTTAGGATTTGCTCCTGTGATATGCAGAGAATAAAGTTGAATTAGGTATCGGGCAAACGTGTTGAATTGGAAACGAGTGCAAGATGAAAGTGAACAAATTCATCACCTTGGTTCAGTGGATTTTGATTGCGGGCAGCGTCCCGTGCAGCAAGTACCTCTTCAACTCGCTCATTAATGAGTGCGTTCAGCTCAGCTTGCGTTAGATTCATGTTTCCACGTCCGCCTGCATTCCTGCGTCCTCCACGTCTTCCAGCCATGATCTTCATAGCAAGAATAAGTGTTAGTGTTTGTCCAATGACTAATGTAGTGTGTGCGGTAGGTACTGTTAAGAACATGTAGAGCTATCGACTCTCCCCGTCATGGGTAGTCATATGCGGTGATGAACGTAGTGCATAAAGATGCCTCATGTGTGCAAGTATCACAATACTAATTACTAAGTGTTGTGTGGAGACTAGTGGTTATAGACTAAGTTCACTAAATGCAAACCTAATTCGCAATAACCGGAGGGCTCTGATACCAATCTGTCGCACCCCGAGAAATCTCGTCCCTTCTGGGGCGCGAGCGGCGGCAGATTGTCAGGATCGCAGTCTCCGGTCACGCAACATGCGAGACCTATATGTCTGGTTATATACGTACATCCAAAAATTTGGATAAAACAGTTTAGTAATATCAGAGTTGCGGAAGTAAAGTATGAGTTATCCAAAACAGATTTAAAATCCATGATTAACGGAAGCATTCATAAACGGTTTAAAACGAAACATAAGATTTCAGTTTGCGGAAGCGTTAAAAGGTGTTTAATATTACATAACATGTCTAATAGATATATGTTCTCAAAATATACTAAGACATTTAAGCAGATGCATGCGACTCCAGCCTACCATCCTAATCCTTGTGCGCGTGTCTTAGTTACCTGAGAAAACATGCGAGTAAAAGGGTCAACACAAAGGTTGGTGAGAGCACAGGTTTATCATAAGCAGTAAACATCGAATGTTTAAAGTAAGAGTTGTTATCTATGTATCATTACAATGCAGTATCGATTGATAGCTAGTCAATACAGTTATATTATATGCGGGGTCGTACCGAAGCTGACAGTTGTGCCTCCCGCCATGTCCATCACCAGACAATGGCAAAGTGTTGGTCAATATTGCACCCATTCCGACCTCCAGTCGGGTTAGGCTCCCAGGCGCGATGGGTGGGGCTTGTCAGGCCCAAATAGTACTATTCAAGATTACCACGCTAGGCGCTACGCGCTACTAACGGTCCGTGGAGTATCGCGAGGACTTTTAGTTGTGATGTGGTCCACACATATACATATAGTGATAAAGCATGTCCATACATAAGTGAAATAAGTTGTTTTCCAAAAACAGTTTATCATGCAATGTTTTCTCCCCCAAAGGTAGAAAAAGTAAAAAGGGGCCGTGAACTCACCTGATTAGCAGTTCCGGTGTGTTTGTGTGTTCGCGTCTGCGAATGCTAGCAATCCTGCTAGTAGGCACCTATAACCATATAGGTGTGAGTATGTGTTTTGTGGTGTGTTGTATCTCATACAACTCCAAATGTTGGTGTGCTCAACCGAGTGTGTGTGTGTGTTGACTAGTGAGACTCGACGAATTGTTGGTGACACGATTGTTGTGTTTATGTGCCTTAATGCACATAAGACACCAAAATGCACGCTAGGACTCTTATTGCGTAAGTTACCATTTTTAGAAAGTTTCTAATTTAGGAAGGTGTGGTTATGAAATCCCATAAAGTTAATGACTTCCAATATGTTTACAAAATACATTTAAACTCTTAAAACATGTTGTTTGCGCATAAATCACTATTTATGCCGTTTTGCCCAAATAAAGTTTCCTTATTTGGAAAGCATCCGTTTAAAAGCTTGTTTTCACAAAACGAAGTTCCCAATATGTTTAGAAATCATTTTTAAACATATTTCAAGAATCAAAGTTCATTAAATCTTTCAAAAACATCAAAAGCCCTTTTTAGATTTACAAAAGTTTCTATTTATAGTAAGTTTACACAAAACCATGTTTTTGACAAAATCAAATATCCCAATGTGTTTCTAAACACTCCAATATACATTTAATAATATCTAGACATGTCTAACATGTCTAGATCATCACAAATCTACCATATGCAACATAAAAGTTTCCTTTTATGGCAAGTTCTCCCAAATCATCATCAAATCAACAAGACTCAATCCTAGATGATTTCTATCATCAATCTACTTCAAAATACATCAATAAACATTCTAGCCCCATTAAAATTTCGTGTATGTGAGCGGATCGGAGTTGCATGTGAGTGGATCTTCATACATGTGGGTTTTTACCCAATACATGAAGATCTAACTATGAATAAACATGTAAAGCTACCTTAGATGTTCTAAAACACTGAGATGATATCGGATCTAGGATTTGGCAGCTCCAAAACCTTCTGGGAATGATCTCCTATGAGGTTCAAGTGGTGGTGTTGATGAGAACAAGCCTCCAAGCTTCACTTCCAAGCTTCAAACCTTCAAGAAGCTTCAACAATGGCTTTCAAGCTCATCAATGGAGGTTTTCTTGGTGAAATGGTGGTGATACAAAGGTATTGGCTCGAGAATGGGGTTTTATAGCCAAGGAAAGAGGATAGGAATGATGAGAAATGAGATAGGTTGAGTGTAAATTTAGTTTTGATATCTGGGTCTGTCAGGCGTATCGCCTGGCGTGACACTTCGACATCAGGCGTACCGCGCGGATGCAAAATGTGTCCGGCTGAGTTCTTCGTCTCGCGCGCATCGCCAGGCTAGGGGTGTTGGGTCTGGGCGTACCGCCTGGGCCTCCAGGCAAGCCCAATAAGTCCAATTTCGTCGTTTCGGCTCGTTTTTCGATTATTTCACACTTATAACTCATCGTTTAGCATCGTTTGAACTTTTATTATTGTTCAATGGTTTGTTCACCAACGTCCGTAAGACTCGTGTGTGTTTCGATAATTCCTCGAATTATCGGTGATCGTTTGTGTTCGTGTTTTACGAAATATTTGCACGCTTGATTAATCATAATTAACGTCAAATGCACAATTCAATAATTCCCCGAATTATTGTTTTGTGTTAGTGTTGCGTTTGCCATACTTGGTTTCCAAAACCAATGTGCAATGTACGATTCGATAGTTCCACGAACTATCGTTTCGCAGTAGCTGTTTGTGTTCAGCTCATCTGATTAAACATAATTAAATGAAATGCAACAAGTATGAATGTGAAATGTAAAGAATGTAAAAGTTGCAATTTACCTGAAATTGCCGGGTGTCACATCATCCCCTTGTTGAAAGAAATTTCGTCCCGAAATTTGGTTGTTGTTGGTAGTGTTTGAGAAGCAAAAGTGTTTGAGAAACAAAAATTTTCTGGTTGTCACATCATCCCCTTGTTGAAAGGAATTTCGTCCCGAAATTTATTTGTTGTTGTCGGCGTTCGACGTTTTCTGTTTGAAGAGATGGGGATATTTGCGCATCATCTGATCTTCACGCTCCCACGTGAATTCAGGTCCGCGTTTCGAGTTCCATCGGACTTTAACAATCGGAATCTTGCTCTGTTTGAGTTGTTTGACCTCACGGTCCATGATCTCTACCGGCTCTTCCACGAACCGTAGTTGTTCATCCACCTGGATCTCATCCAGTGGAACTACAAGTGTTTCATCAGATAGACACTTTTTCAAGTTTGAGACGTGAAACACGTTGTGAACTCCGTCGAGTTCGGCTGGTAGGTTGAGTTGGTATGCCACCGGACCAATCCTCTTCAGGATCTCGAAAGGTCAAATATACCGTGGGTTTAGTTTGCCTCGTTTACCAAAACGAATGACGCCTTTCCAGGGTGAGACTTTCAGAAGGACTTTGTCTCCTACCTGAAATTCCAGAGGCTTTCGGCGTTTGTCAGCATAGCTCTTTTGACGATCTCGAGCTGCTGTGGGTTTAATTTTAATGCATGCAGGTCCTGTGCTCGTTTCCCTAAGTGCATTCCTTATCCATATGCCATTTAGCTAGTTACCTGAGAATACATGCTTAAGAAAAAGTGTCAACACACGGTTGGTGAGTTCACAGGTTTTGATATACATAGATAGTAAGAAAACATGTGTCATGATGTTTATTAAAATGTTAGTCCCGAGCCCTAGGCTCCAAGTGTCAGTGCATCACTACCGAACTAGACTTGTTAGTCCTTGCCTCCGCTATGTCTCGTAATAACATAGCAAGATAGGTCGAGATTTCACGTGTCCCGACCTCCAGCCAGTATTGTGCCACGTGGGGTTCGTCACACCCAAACAGATCTATTCAAACTCACCTCGTTGTTTGTACATTAACGGTAAGACTTTGTGAGGGCTTGTTACAATTACAACATTTAATGTTTGTCTGATAAACCAGCATACACAAATAATGTTTGTATAGTAATAGTGTTTGACTCGATTCAACACGTATTCTCCCCCTATTTGAAAAGTTTGCAAAAGAGTAAAGAGGGGCCGTAAACTTGCCTGAGTGATAATGAGAGGGTGCAAGCGTAAGCTCCTGCGTCGTAGAGTGATCAGTCACCGACTACCTATATCGTATACCATACGTGAGTTCGTGTGAGTAACCATGTTTCGTACGTGCTCGTGTTTGCGCTCAACAACCCATGGTTGTTATGTTTGTCCGTGTCGGTCCACATTGACCGTGTTTGCTCATGTCGGTCCACTTTGACCGTGTTTGACTGTGTCAAGTCAACGACCCGTTGGTGAACCGTGTGTCGGTTGTGATTCGTGTAACATTCATGATTGTGCTTGTCGTGTGCAAAACTCGCAAGTCGCGTTTATGAACATCTTACTATATATAGTAAGTTTCCATTTATGGCAAGTTTTATGACACATATCGTTTTTAAGGTTCTAGCATGCTTGTTAATCGTACGTGACCATGTTAACACATAGCACATTTTCACAGGTGGTCAAAACTTATCTAGCATAGCATGTTAAGCCCTTTATCATGCTCAAAACTTATCTAGCATTCCTAAATCGATATTTCACAACACAAAGTTACTAAAAATAGTAACTATGACAAATATCATTCAAAGGATTATTCTAAGCATTCATATCCCATTTTTATACCAAATAGCACCATAGAATATCATGAATCATCATTTAAGCATATCCATATAGTAAAAATCATCATCTAACAATAATCGGTTTATAAAAGTTTCTATAAATAGTAACTTGGTCTAAAATGACCATAAATCCATCCTAAACCAAAACTCTTACCATTATATCATCATATCATCATTCAAATAACAATATCTAAACATGCATGTTCATGATTCCATCCATATCATCATTTTGTAACTAAAAAGTTACTAAAAATAGCAAGTATTGCAAATGCTCATATTTTACCATTTTGACAACACCAAATCATGTATTACACTACCAATAACATCAATAATCATCAAAAACTCATCTAACAATCTTATATCATGCATGCATGTAAGTATTTTACCCATTCATGACCAAATCATGCATTTTACACATACACATCATCATGGATCATTATAAAACACCAAAATACATCACCAAATCTTCATAGATCATCAATATTAGTGGAAATGACATCAAACCCAGATCTATAAGTCGTGCATGTGTAGTGATAGGGCTTGCATGTATGATCTAGTGCATGCATGTGAGTATATGGGTGTTGTATGTGTGTATGAAGCCATAAAACTACCTCTCAAGGACTTGTATCACCAAGATGATGATGGAACAACTCTAAAAACTATCTGGACAGCAGGTTTTTGCAGAGAAAAGATGGTGATGGTGGTGGCTTGAGCTCCAACTCTCTCCTCAAGCTTCTAAGTCTTCAAGTCTTCACTCCTTGAGCTTCAAAGTGATCACCAATGGCTTCCAAAGGGTTAAATCAGGAGATTGTAGGTGTTTTGGGGCAGAACAAATCGAGGGGTGGCTTCTACAACCGGTTAAAATGAGTGTGTAGGTGCAATGATGCATGTTGGGAGTTTAAAAAGTTGTTTTGCGACTCTAGGCTCCCAGGCGCATCGCCTGGCGGGCGTGCGTGGCTCCAGTCGTAGTGCGCGAGGCGTCCGGATGAGAGGCGTCTGGTGTTTCTCGCGCATATCGCCAAGGGCTAAGGATTGGGCTCAGGCGTACCGCCTGACCCACTTGACAAGCCCAATTAGCCTATTTTCATGTTTTGGGCTCGTTTCCTCTCGTTTATCGACTGTAACGCGTCGTTTGAGCATCGTTTGAACTCTAATTGTCAATTATTAGTCATAATTGACTCGTGAAGTGTTTTTGTGCGTAAATGTTGTGACGTTCACCAACGTTCGTGATTTCTGACACATGTGTGCGGTTTTTCGATAATTCCTCGAATTATCGTGTAGTGTGTCTATGTTTGTACTGTCAATGCCACGCGTCACACTAAATTAAACTAATTCTAGTGCCATATATACAATCATAAATTAAATAAACATTTAATTAAATAAAATGCTGACCCCACTAGGAAAACCCCTGACCCCCTCAGACCCATATTTCGTCGCGGGAGGGTTTTGAATTCAAGAACTCCCATTTAAAAAAAATCTTGGGGTACCATTTTGGTAATGCCTTACTGGTTCTTGTAGCTCTTTTAATTATTAAAAGTGAGAGGTTATGTTCAAATAAATAATAATAAGATTATTATAATTATTATATTATTTTATTTTCAATAATTTCGAAAGTTTGAGTCACGTTGGGAACAAATCATGTAAAAATTTGCTCTTAAGAAAAACTAGTAACGTTACCCGCGCTCTGCAGCAGGCTATTACGACTAAAACCTGAGCATTATGAAATGATGAATACTCAAAGAAACATATGAGACTATGATGAATCGGTTATGCAAACAAAAATGAAGATAAAAAACTTTAGTATGTCTCATTATACTCAACTATGACGTGAAAAAGAGGGGAAAAAGCTAATGCCAGGTTTCAAACATGGCACCATGCACGAAATACTTTAGCTTTTACTTTGAAGCTAGAATTTCGACTCTATTAATCTCACGTATGATAAATACTAATGTTAAGAACTTGTAGGTGGTAGTCAGCCGACAAAATAATGTCGTAATAGAAATTCACCCTGCAAGTTACATTGGGACTAACCAGCATTGCCATCAAAGTAATTCATTTATTTAGATGGTGTTAGATATTTTAGTGTAATTGGGGTTAATTTTATCGATCAATATGAATTATAAAATCATTTAAACAAGTTGGGTGTGGGGTGCACGCTCAACAGGGGTCCGGGGGCAGTGCCCCCGGTTAGCGGGGTCCAAGGGGCAGAGCCTCTAAGTTGCTATGTTGAAAAATCAATAGAAAAATTGATTTTACGAATTTTGATATAAAATTCGGAATAAAAGTTTAGTGGCAAAAGTGTGAAAAATGAAAGTTGGATAACTGCCTGGAGGCAGTTTCCAAACTCCTCAATATCCATAATTGATCGATGAAAGAGTTTACTGGTTCATTCTCTCGAATTCACAACAAATTTGATATACTTGTTCTTGAACGAAATTGAATTTTATCCGATCAAATATTTGGGTGAACCGCAAATAGTTTGATCTGAAAGTGCGATCCACAACTTTCAATTTCATCCGATTGTTCGTAATATGAAATTTCTCTACAGATGGAAGGAAGTTTTCTTGGTTACACTTACACATCAGAGCATACGACAAACAATTCTTTTTATAAAATGGTGGATGGATGCAACTATGGTGAAAATGTTTGTTAACAACTTTATGGATGTTAAATCAACAACTTGCAGCAGCCACATCTGTATGTCCGGGATGTTTCCATTTTTTCTTTTGTCGGTTTATGCGCTTCCCACATCGGAGAGAAGAACAAAAATTTGCCTGTATAAAAATATGTATGAACACAACAAATTATGATGATAATGCTAGCTAACAGCCTTGTGGAACCAATCATATCAATTCATGGTTTGCCACTCCAATTTTTGCTCGAAGCAACAAATCGCAGCTACCCACGTCATCATCCTCACCGACCTTTAGACTATCTACAGCGACCACCCTACTGAAAACCCTTCCCCACTTTCCACATTATCAACAATTAAAAATAAATAAAAAACATTACTCTAATTTAAAATAATTCAATATTTTACAAAAAAACACACATTATATTAAAAAAACAAAAACATAGTAAAAATCTACTAGTCGCCTCAGATGCTATGAACAACAATATCGGTGTGAACCCTTTCGATATGTTAGACCAAATCGGCTTTTAACGACTCGTGAATGCTTTTGTTTCGCAACGCCAAAATTTGGTTATCTTTGCGCGAGTCGTCAATGTCAAAAGTAGATGGCGGTTTGTCTTCATCCGGTACAAACGGGCTAATCGACTTGCCCTCACATTCAAGTATCATATTGTGAATTATGATACAGGCATACATAACGGATCTAATTTTTTTGGGATGCCATGTTCTAGTCGGATTTTTTATAATTTGAAATCTTTTTTTAAGAACACCAAAAGGCTGCTCAATATCCTTCCTTGCACCCTCTTGGGCTACTTGAAACCTTTTCCGTTTAAAGGTTGTTGGACATGTTATTGTTTGCATAAAAACCGGTCATTCTGGGTGATGAAGAGGAAGAGGACGATGAAAACACCGGAGAGGATGATGACATTTTTATAAAAAAATAAATTGTATAAAAATTAAGATAGTTTGAATGAAAATGAGTGTGTAAAATGGTTGAAATGAAATGTTTATATAAAGTTTGATTTTATTATTATTATTATTATTTTAAAAACTAGCCGTTAAAAGCATTGGAAAGGGGCCCATAACCTTTTGAACCAACCAATGAAATGGAAGGAATGGAAACGGGGAGCGGGGGCCGTGGAGGCCGCTTGGGAGGGCACCGTGGGGCTAGGGGGCGGTGTTCCCACTGGACCCCGCCGCGAGGTGAACCCAGCGGCTTCACGGTCTTACAAATAAGTATATAGGAATATAATGTTTTTATTAGATTCTTAAGGCAAAGACACATACGTTTCTGTTTGTGTTTCCTTAATTGATAGAAGAAATTGTTTAACTAAGTTTATTCCCTTCGCACGTTACGGCGAATTATCAAAGTACGATTTCGAGAACAGATATTATATATCATTTCTAGAAGTATATATGTTATATAGCAAAATCAAATCTCTCATAACGAAATCTATACAACTTTTTCATAAAAACATAAAATTGTACAAAATACTCACAAATATGTTACAAAAATAATAGAAAAAAATTTCTCACAAAAAATTTCTCATCAGCAATCAATCGTTTGAATTAAACAAAAGCTCAAATTTCTAAGCAAATCTATCAAATTAATAAACACTAAAATTTATAACCAAATCTCTCAAATTTAATACATTTATCTTTGTTTACTATTTTTTAAAGCTAAAAAATTTTTGGTGGTCCAAATCTAAACTATCAAAACATTATTACATGGATCATACACATATTTATTGTTATTCATTTACTATACATCACTATATATATATATATATATATATATATATATATATATATAGGGATTGAATCCCATGAAAACCTAATCTTAGAGAGAAAAACCTTAAACTCTATGCGAGACATTTTTTTGGAATCTTGAAAATAAATATGTTGTCCATATTAATCCACATTAAAAATGATTTGTTTATTCAAAAACCCAGTTTTTTATCAAGTACAAAATGTATAATCACGGACCAATAATCACGGAACACGTTATATAAAATCACGGAGCAATAATCACGGAACACGTTATATGAAAATCACGGACGGTCATTTAACATGCATCATCAAAGAACCAACCGCATAACCATGTACTAATAATCACGTATCAAACATAAAAATCACGGAACACAAAGTTAACTTAAAAAACTATAACAATAAATACTCAAATTAAAGATAATAAAATTCACAATTTTATGGTGTAATTTTTAAAAAATAATAATAAAGCATGTAAAAGTTATTTTATTTAAAAAAAACGAGTGGAACTTTTTGTAACATTGAAAATGTGTTTGTACCTCTTTTACCGTTTCAGTTATATTTTACACTTGTTTTGTGGAAAAAATTGTATAAAATGGGGACCACTAGATCTTAATCATTGATTAGTTTGATCAAAGGGTTCAGTATTCATCATTCGCTTTGTACGTTAAAAATAACATATGTATGTATATGTATGTGTATGTTGAACACGAGCTTTTTTTTAATTTGAGCATGATCTTAATTATTTGAATGAATAGACATGTGACAAAACCTCCACCATATGTAATGTCGTCTGTCCATATGTAAAATTTTATTCTATAAATTTGAAGAAATATTACTCGATGGAGCAAACAATCTACAATATTCCCAATATAATATAACATAATGGCCCTTTATTCCTCTGATCAACAACGACTACTCTTTCCCCAAATAGCAAACCCAAATGCTAAACCAAGCGTTTACCAGCCAACCATTTGGAGTCATGATTTTGTTCAGTCCTTAGACGATAAAATCCCGGTAATTAACACATACAATATTAATTATATATACTAATTAATTAATTAATTATTGATTATATGAATGGATGTATATATATGCAATTTATTAATTCACGACGTTGTACCTACACACACGACATACATGTGTGTGTGTATATACACACACAAATGCAGCTAGCTAGCTAGGTAGTAACTGATGTTTTAATTATCCTATGTATGCATGCGCGCATGATATGATGTTTAACAACAAATTATTATTAAATGCGTGTGTGCATACATGCAGACGATCTTAAAGGAGAAGGCGAGGGAGCTAGAGAAGAAAGTAATGTTATTAATGGATGGTAGTTTTAGGTCGACGTTGGCATTGCTTCAACATATAGACGATATCGAAAGGTTGGGTCTTGGCTATCGGTTTCGAAACCATACAAGGAGAGCACTCTCATCCATATATGGAATTAACAACGGTACAACTGATGGGCTTGAAGATAGTACTCTCCATGAGGCCTCTCTTAGATTCAGGATTCTTAGACAACATGGATATAATAATGCGTCCCATGGTACTTTTTTAATCAATTAATATATGCATATATATATATATTAGTTTTATCTGGCCTAATTATTAAGACATACATGTGTAGGGGATGGTTCCAATTAAAACTCTCATATTTAAGAAAATTAATCACAATTGTTATCATTCAATTTCATTTTTCGTTTTACATTTTGTTTTATTATAAGGTTAGATTTGTTAACTAAAAGAAAAAAATATATATGTAATTCATGTTTTTACATATACATAACTCATTGATTACATATATGTAACTTGTAAACTACTTATATGAGTTATGTATACGTAACTTTATTGGTTACATATACGTAACTTCGTGATCTGCATTTTTTATTGATTTTTTTTTTGTTTATAACATTTCTAAACTAATAATAGAAAAATCCTGAATTTTTTTTTAAATTGATTAGTTAGTAGGAGTTTTTTCCAAAGTGAGGAGCTTTCTTTTGAACACTCCTCTACATGTGTATGTATGTATCTACATATATATATTATTGATCAACGTACGTAATACGTACAAAACCAGCATAAATGCATAATGCAACCTTTATATTCAAAAAAAGTTGCATTAACTGAAATTTTATTAGATTTAATGCAATTTTTTTGTTACATTATGTAACTTTTTTAAATACAACTCGATAAAAACAGTTACATCTATTCTATACTCTATAATAAAAGAGTAATAATTTTGTCACTTGTCACCCTCCTACATTACTAATGCCACATGTCACATTCTTAAACTAATATTGCCACATGTGACATGCCAACTCCCTATCACTTCACTTAATTATCTCTCTTATTAAATAACTATATTATCTCTCTTATTAAATAAATTATTTCACTTATTAATTAATAATATAATATTAATAACTAATATCTTATTTATCTTTTTATTATAAAGCATAAATTAAATTCTATAATCAAAATTTTAAAAGGAAGAAATATTTTATTTTCAAAAAACAAAATTTATGTAAAAAACAAGTTATCTTAAAAAAATGTTTTTTTTTAAATAAAATATATTATAAAAGGAGTTTTTAAACAATGAGATTTTTATCATCTGACGACGTTTTTTAATTTATTTAAATTCTGAAGTAATAAAAATGTTAGAAAAAGTTACATTTTTGTTCCGTTATGTTTAACGCTAATTTAAATTGAGTCGTTGAACTTTAATAATTACAAAAATTATATTTTATATTATTGATTTATAAAAGTTAGTTTTTAATATAATAGAAACTGAAGTTTTTAATGTTAGTTATTTCAAAGATATCAATTATTACACATTAAAAGGTCATATATCATTTGTATAATGATTAAAGTTTTTAATTATTTTTTTATTACTTAAAAAATTTATTAATATGTAATTTAATCATTTTATATAAAAATATTGTTTTATAATCGCTAAATTTTCATTACTAACTATTTAATATTTTATATCAAAATCCGTGTGATACACTTGTTAATAACCTAGTTAAATAATAAAAAGGTTGCATTAGCCTAATACAACGTATTTGCAATGTACCTTTTGTGGCAAAAAAAGTTGCATGCATTAGGCTGATTTTGTAGTATTATATCATATGCATGTTTACTATCGATCGATATGGTTGATGAATTGCAATATAGATTTTCTTAGAAGATTCAAGGAAGACGACAATTTGATTGGATGTATACACGAGACAGATGTGAAGGGATTGGTAAGCCTATATGAAGCTTCACATCTTGCATTTATGGAAGAAACTGATCTCCATGAGTCCAAGTTATTTGCTACGGAACATTTGCTGAAACTAAGGACAAAGCTGCAGGGTGAAGAACATGAATATGAAGACATAAACCACGCATTGGAGACCCCATTGTACCACACCATGGTTAGATTAGAAGCAAGGTATTACATAGACCAATATGCTAAAAAACAACACGCAAATCCACTTCTTCTAGAGCTTGCCACTTTGGATTTCAACATGGTTCAAGCGGAATTCAAAACAGAACTTAAAAAAGTATCAACGTACGTGTCATTTTATTATAATCTTTCATTTTTGTTAATGATATATGGAGACGATATCATGAGGTAAAGAAAATGTACATTCATACATTATATATATAAACAAATTAATTCCCCCAAACCATTACCTATATATCTATATGTATATCTAATTAAACCTCAAAATAATTAAGATAAAATTATTTAGCGTAATTAAATGCATGCATGCATGCATTACATGGTATTTATATAGGAAAAAATTACCAAAATAATCAGGTTTGACCCTATTTTTACCAAAATAATCACTGCAATTTAGCCCCCATTTCATCTTTATATGCCACTTTAGAAGCCCGTTTTTTTACCTTTGTGTCCTAGTAAAAACATACGGGCCCACATATTGACGGCTTTGTCAAGGTCTAAATGAGTGTCTTAAAACGCTTTTAGACGCTCATTCTGACGTCTTTTTTAGAGTCTTTAGATGCCGGTTCTGGATGGATGTGACCTTACATGATTTGACTGATTAGACTCCGGTTCCGGTTTTGACATCTAAAGACGCTTTAGACGCCAATTCTGACGTCTTTAAGCCGTCAAATCATTCAAATCAGGTAAGGTCACATCCGTCCAGAATTGACGTCCAATAGCTTCTTAAGATGCCTGTAGAAAAAGGGTCTTAATACACCCATTTAAACCCCGACAAAGCCGCTAACATATAGCACCGTATGTTTCTTCTTGGGACATAAAAGTACATAAAACAGGCGTCTAAAGCTGAAATGAACGGTTAAATTTCAGTGATTATTTTGGTAAAAAAAGATCAAACTTGATTGTATTGGTAATTAACCCATTTATATACGTACTACAGATGGTGGAAAAGCATAGGCCTAGCACACAAGTTAGGCTTTGCTAGGGATCGACTCGTGGAATGCTTCTTTTGGACCGTCGGAATGGTTTTTGAACCACAATATCATTCTTGCCGAGTAGGGTTAACAAAAGTGGGCACGTTAATTACTGTCATTGATGATATCTATGATGTTTATGGTTGTCCAGATGAACTTGAGATCTTCACGAATGCTGTCAAGAGGTATGTAATTGATCGAAGTCTCTAGTTCAAACCTTCACAAGCTAAGTGTGTAACCTTCGATCAACTTTTCTAATTAGGTGGGATATTAATGCAATGGAACATATGCCCAAGTGTTTACAAGTAGGGTTCGAAGCGCTTTACAACACGATTAATGACATGGGTTCGAATACCTTGATTGGACAAGACATCACACCGATCCTTACAAAAGTGGTTTGTATTATATACGTACAAGAAATTTATATACTACCATATATACACGCGTACTAGCTAACTAATTTATAAATTTGATCAATAAATGGCACATCATATAGCATGCTAAAGAAGTCATGTAATGTTATGTTATGTTATGTTATGTTATTTTATGTTATGTTATGTTATGTTAAGTTTTGTAACGTACGTTGGTTGTGTTTGGTTTTGAAAGTGGGGAGAATTATTGGAAACATTTCTTGTGGAAGCCAAGTGGACTCGAGACAAATACATTCCAAGATTTGAAGAGTATCTTGATAAAGCTTGGCTATCGGTGTCTGGAGTCGTCATACTTACTCATGGATACTTTTTAATCAATCATGAAATCAAGAAAGATCATGTTGTTGAATCGCTAGAGAAATATTATGATCTTATCAAATGGTCATCAATGATTTTTCGACTTTACAATGATTTGGCTACTTCATCGGTATATATATATATATATATATATATATATATATATATATATATATATATATTTGAGTTAATTACCAATATAATCAAGTTTGACCTTCTTTTTACTAAAATAATCAATGAAATTTAGCCCTCCGGCCCGTTTCAACTTTAAACGACGCTTTAGACGCATGTTTTCTGTAATTTTGTCTCCCAAAAAGAATACATACGGGCCCACATGTTAGCGGCTTTGTCGGGGTCTAAATGGATATCTTAAGACTCATTTTCTACCGGCGTCTTAATAGGCCTTTAGACACTCCTTCTCACGTCTTTTTGGAGACTTTAAACTCCAAAGCGACGTCTTTAGACGCCAGTTCCGGATGGCTGTGACCTCACCTGATTTGACGGCTTAAAGATGTCAAAATGGGCGTCTAAAGAGTCGCTTTGGAGTCTAAAGACTCAAAAAAGGCGTCAGAATTGGCGTCTAAATTAGGCGTCTTAAGACGCCGGTAGAAAAGGGGATATTAAGATACATATTTACACACCGACAAAGCCTCCAACATGTGGGCCCACATGTTTATTCTTGGGACACAAAGGTACCAAAAATGGGCGTCTAAAGTGGGGTGTAAAACTGAAAAAGGGGCTAAATTTCAGTTACTATTTTTGCAAAAAGATGGTTAAACTTGATTATTTTGGTAATTTTTCCTATGTTTTTTATTTAGTTAATTAATGCATTAAATTATATATTTAATGTTTTGTTAGTTTTTAATTTAATTTGATTGGTGTATGTAGGATGAGATCAAAAGATCAGGTAAAAGTGTAAATGCAATAACATGTTACATGCACGAGAATGGTGTTTGTGAGGAAGTCGCACGTGCATATGTAAAAGCTTTAATTGACGAAACATGGAAGAAACTCATAAAAGCTCGTGTGGATTGCTCTCAGGAGTACTTGGCTACTGATCCTTTCATTGATATGCCAATTAATCTTGCTCGAATTTCATGTTGTACGTACCAACACGGTGATGGACATGGAGCTCCGGATGCCCGAGCCAGAGATCGGGTTTTATCCGTGATTATTGAGCCCATCACAATTGAACAATAGGATCGACAAAAGTATGTGTATAAGGAAGAATATTGATAATAAATAAACATATGTAACCACTACAATAATACTAGCCTATGGAGACGATGGCAACAACGACAAAAGTCGTCCCTAAAGGCCTTTTCCTGTAATGAACTCAGATTCATGCTTGTGTTTGTTAGACATTTTCAAATAAATATAGGAGTTAATTGCATAAATAATTCCTATGGTTTGATTAAATTACAGATTTGATCTTCAAAATTTAAAAATTGCAAATTTAGTTCAAACATTTAAAGTTAATTGTATAAATGGTCCCTATGGTTTGATTAGATTTCATATTTAGTCAAAAACATGTAAAGTTATATTATTAATGCTTAAAATAAGTTTGAATCACAAATTATTATTCTAATCCAATCTTAATTAATGTAACTTATTAGCAATGAATTATTTTAATAGTGTTGAAATAATTGATTTAAATTCAAGATTGTTTATACTAATCGATTTTAATTAATATGTTATTACATTTAATATTGCTTAAATATATATGTTATAATAAAATTACGGTAATTTTTTGAACGATAAATATATCATACTCTTAAACTATTATATATTAATAAGTTTCTTGTAATAATTAAAAAGAAGTAACAATATTACTTCAAATATAGAAAGTCTGGTGCCTCAGTGAGTAGAAAATAATTTCCATATTAGGACCAACAGTAAATTAAATCAAGAAGACCAGGAATGTTGGCCTCTCATAACTTGATATCAATTATCAACAACATAAGATGGACTCGAGCATACATCAAGCACCAAATCTAAGAGAGCTATTGAAATCTTATTTTATATGTTGACGTACCAAAGCATTCAAAAAAAGCATCACGGTTAAATTTTCAGAGAAATATACAAATGTACAATAAATATTTTAATCAGTCATGTGTTTTTTCCAACTTCAATTTATAATTTGATAGTTAACAAAATGATAGATATATTAAGAGCAGAATGTCATATCAATTGTCCGTCTAGTAAGTTAGCGTTGATACCCCACCAGTCAAGTCAGGGCGGTCAAAATAAATGATAGATACGGGACCTTAGTTTTTTACTTGTAAATTATTTAATCTTAAATTTGTTTTTAACTCTACACAAATAAAAAAATTACTTAAAAATAACATGTTACATTAGCCGTACAAGTTGAAAGCTCAATGTACATTTAATATTATTATATTACTACTATACATTCTTTTTTTTTTTTTACTACTATACATTCTTAAGAAGGGTAAAGCGTTGATGAATAGATCAGACCTTCTCTTATTTCATAACTTGTTAAAAATTGATTTTTTTTATATCCTAATGTAGTTAGATCATGAATTTTTTTCTCAAAAATCCGAACCAGAAGTATCGAAAATTTAAATAGCACAAACTCGAATATTCGAAAGTTCAGCCAGACTTTGTTCTAGAGGTTTCTTTTAATTTGTATCATCTAGATGATGACATTTTCATTTTTCATTATCTCTAAAATCTTATAAAATGTATTTATTTATATAAAATCACACCATATATTCTTCTACCTTTGTATGTTACAATCAATGTTGTTTGAACCGGACCGGAACAGCCGGTCGAACCGGGAACCGGTCACTAGACCGGCCCAAAATAAGCAGATAAACCGCTCGGAAGAGAACCGGCCGGCTCATCCGAGTGACCGGTCGGACCAGCTGTAGTTTTTTTTTTAAAAAAAAACTAAAATTTAAAAAATAAACCATTAAAACTAAACAAGTGGTTGAAATTGTAGTTTTTTCATACAAATGTTGCCCTTCTTTCTTCTTTTTATAGGGAGGTCAGTGGCGAACCCATAATTTTTTTTCATGGGGGGCGAATTTTTTTTATGTTCATTTAAGAATCTAGCTTAATAATTTTTTTATCTTTTGTTCAAATCTAGTGAGGTCGAATCGGGTCGGGTCATGTTAAAATAAGACAATTAAACTAAATTTCATATATAAAAGCATAATAAAAATACAATACATCTAGGATGAGTGCATGTTAGGATGAGTTTTATTAAAATCAGTTTGAATTTAAATGAGTCATTTTAATAAACATCAATTTTTTTCAACTTAAAAGGGAATTGTAACTAAACAAATACAGTAATTGAATAATTTTAGTTATTTTCTCATCAAATTTATTATGATCATTATTATCTGTTTGAATCCATTATATTCACTTAATTTTTAAGTTATCCATCTTGACCTTTATTTTGTTAAGGTGTTACCATCTCAACCCATTGTATGTTATAGTTCTGCCCACTTCTATCTAAAATACAATATTTGTTTACACAATCTATGCATTTATCTTGTTATGAGTTAAGATTTTCAGACCTAGTTGATATCTCCTTGGATTTATTTTTTAAAATCTATCCAAAACAATATATATGAAGACTTTTTAGGTAACTCTTTTTCAAAACAACAAGTATAACTATCACTTAAATTCGTATCATAGGTCCAATTATACAAATTTAAGAGGGGCGATTGCAAAATATTAAGGGGTCGGTCAGAATTTTAACATATATATGCCACTGAAAAAAAAATCAAGGAGGGTGGCTGCCCCCTTCCTCAAAGGGTGGGTACGCCACTGAGGGAGGTGATGAAGTTTTTTTTTGTACTCTCACCAATGTGGGATGAGAAGTTAGGAAGAGAAAGAGATGTGAACCTATGTGGGATGAGAAACAAGTTTTTTTTCTTTTTTTTTTAAACCAAAATCCAAAAAATATAACATTACAATCAAACCTTGTATTTTTTTTAAAAATGATTATGTTTGTGTGAATACTAATTATGTTTGTTTAAATGTGATTATAATTATATAATTTTTTTGAAATTTTTTATATATTTACTACGTCGCCCGGTTCGTGAATCCGGTCTAACTGGTCCAACCGATCCGACCAGTAACCAGTAAGACGTCCGGTTCAACGTCCGGTCCGGTTCTGAAAACATTGATTACAATTTGCAACAAAGCCAAAAAATAAAATGGAGATTTGTTATCAATAATAAATATTATTTTAATTGTGGTGTGGAGTGTGTGTATTTGCATGCATATTGACATGTGTCAATGTGTACATTTCTTACTTATTTTATACCATGATACAAACGTAACAAACTAACAAAAACAATTACCCAATATGTGTGCTTTAGATTTAAGAATAATAATAAAAAAAAATCATTTAAAACAGGGTACATTTTCACCCCATAAATCCATGAAAGGTAACGCAGTTTACGGAGTTGGTCTGAATACTATTGAGGTAGGTATGAGGTTTGAACTATTATATATGTTTCTCGTGTTTTGTGGCTTGACCTGAGTTTGGCCAGCTAAGACCAATACTCGCCTCTAGCTAACTATTAGACTATGCATAGTGGTCATCTCACTGAAATCCTTTCCTACTAAAATTTTCAGTCACGTCTTCACTCAAAAGACTAGTATGATGGGTGAGAAAGCACATTTGACTTATAAACCCCACATCAATTGCCCATATAACCGATGTGGGACAAGTCTCATACCTTGCAATGGTTTCGATCCGTAACATAATTTTATTAGAGTTGTAAGATGCAAATTAACCTATATACTTCTCAATCATGGATCAAACTAACCTATATGCTTCCTTCCTTCTTAATCACGGATAAAATTAACCTGTATTGTTTGAATAATTATTTGAATCGGGTCGAGCTTTAAATATTTGGTTTTAGTTTGTTAAAGCCCAAGGACCGGTCAGAACCCGAAGTTGAATAAATATAGGGACCGATGTAGTCATGTAGACCCGTTTGAGGTATTGACGGGCCGAGCTTGGGACTATTTCAGCCCCGGTTTAGGGATTTTTGGGTTACCAGATAACATGCTCACGTACTACGATTGACCAAATGACCACCCATAGTAATGTATTTTAACAAATTAAGGTTTGTAAGGCTAGGTTTCCGAACTAAACCATACCAGTGATGGAGACAAAGCAAAGCTAAGCTAGGGGGATAGACCTCCTGTAGAATCTCACGATCAAATGTTAAAATGCATTGTTTTTTAAATAGTTTTGTCTATTTTGAAACAAAAAGGGCACAAATCTGACTATAAGAGTCACAAATCTGATTTTATGGGGCACAAATCTGATTATAAAGTGCACAAACTTGATTATAATATGACAGAATTCAAAATGAATAATAAAAAGTGTGTTTTTTTCATAGATTTTATACGAATATCAACTTGGATTGTAAGTGTGCAATTGATTATTTAAACAATTGTTTTTCTAAAAACTTTTGATATGTTTGTTTTGTGATTTTAACTAACCCGAACTACTTTCTACCTGAACCGATAGGTTTGTTTTGTAGTTTAAACTAACCCGACCCTTTTTTTTTATCTAGACCTATTTTTACCGACCCATCTTTTGTCTCCCGTAAAAAAATTTTCTGAATTCGCCACTGAACCAAACCCAACATAACCAAATCAAGGTCATATTTTGACTTCGTTTAAAGTTTGTGCCTAGCCATTTTAAAAAATAATTTTGAGCCAGGCTCGAGTTTTCGCACGGCTAAATTCATGATTACACAGCATTTTGTTATTTTGTTTACAGCATGGTTTTTAGAACTGACCGGTTGGATTGGGAACTGTTTACAACATGGTTTTTAGATTGGCCGGCCCAAAATAAGCTTGTGAACCGCGTTCAAACGAACTAGCCGATTAAGCCGGTTTACCGGTTGGACCGGGAACTGTTTTACCAGTCTGACTGGGTTTCAGTTTTTTTTACTAAAATCCAAATAACGAAATATTAAAGCCAATTCCTATATTTTTTTAACATGATCATGTTTGTTTAAACATCATTTATGTCTGATTAAATTTGTTTATAATTATATAATTTTTTTGAAATATTATATATATTTATTATGTCATCCGATTCTTAAAACCGGTCCGACCAGTGACCAATAAGATGTTCGATTCAACGTCCGGTCTAGTTATGAAAACGTTAGTTTATGTTCGTCCTTGTAATTACATTTCACCTACTCCTAAAATAGCCGTTGCACATTCTACACCCTTGTTATCTTCTTTCCGAATTCCAATCCTTCCCTTTATATACACTCACCATCATACTCTTCAGTCCACCACCGGAACTCCGGCAGCTAAAATTTTCTCTCTCTAGCAAACATGACGAAAGATGTACCGGAGCAAGGCTCGTTCACCGCCAAGGACTACCACGATCCACCGCCGGCGCCGATCATTGACCCGGAGGAACTGACCAAATGGTCGTTCTACAGAGCCCTGATCGCAGAGTTCATTGCCACCCTTCTCTTTCTTTATATCACAGTCTTGACTGTTATCGGATACAAAAGCACGACTGACCCCACCTTGAACGCCGACCAGTGCGGTGGCGTCGGCATCCTCGGCATCGCTTGGGCCTTCGGCGGCATGATCTTCGTTCTCGTTTACTGCACCGCCGGTATCTCCGGTGAGTTTCCAATTTCCACATTAACTGCATTTTATTGTTGGTAAATAATTTATGTCTATATATGATGTATATATGTGCAGGAGGCCACATTAACCCAGCGGTGACGTTCGGTCTGTTCCTGGCTCGTAAAGTGTCATTGATCCGAGCCTTTATGTACATGGTGGCTCAGTGCTTAGGAGCCATTTGTGGTGTGGGGTTGGTGAAGGCTTTCAACAAAAGCCTCTACAACAGGTACGGTGGAGGAGCCAACGAACTAGCCGCCGGCTACAACAAAGGCACCGGACTGGGGGCTGAAATCATCGGCACCTTCGTCCTAGTTTACACCGTTTTCTCCGCCACCGATCCCAAGAGGAGTGCCCGAGACTCCCATGTTCCGGTACGAATTCTGATCAATTATCAGCTGTTTGATATAGGTGCAATTTGGTGCTTGCATCAGTTGTATGAATGAAAAGTTGAAAACTGTGTTTAGATTAATTTGAATTCGGGTTCGGGTTTTAGGTTCTGGCGCCTCTTCCGATTGGATTCGCGGTGTTCATGGTGCACCTTGCCACCATTCCGATCACCGGAACCGGTATTAATCCGGCGAGGAGTCTTGGAGCTGCGGTCATTTACAACGAGGACAAAGCGTGGGATGACCAGGTATATATCTTTGTACAATTTTTTTAACGACAATTTGGATCACTGACAGATCATAGTCTCACCCCATCAAATCGACACCTTATAGGAGAAAACCTATTATATGTGAGAAAAAAACCTTCCAGCTGAACATAAAACCCTTATTTAGTCTTGATTTCTAATATTTAAGTTATAGGTTACCTCCTCTAAATCACTTGACATGAGAATCATTGGTATCTTATATTCAATTAATCAATGTTTTTTAAAACTTGACCATATTATAACCAA
Organism: Mikania micrantha; assembly: GCA_009363875.1. Lineage (NCBI taxonomy): Eukaryota > Viridiplantae > Streptophyta > Magnoliopsida > Asterales > Asteraceae > Mikania > Mikania micrantha. Next base: position 64,574,944 of record CM018685.1, read on the forward strand.
TTAGGGATGAGATTGATATCAAAACATGCCAAAATCAAAACGTTCGAAAGTATATTTCGAACACCATATCAGTTTTGTCGGTTTGGTATCGATATCATTGAAAATATTAAAACCCAAAAACAAAAAATTGAGTGTTTAGACCAGTACTCATGGGTTCGGTCGGTATGAGTTTGTTAACGGTACGGCTCTGTACAAAATACACATCCTTGCATCAAACCAGTTGTCGGATCTAATTAAAAAACCGGTGGAAGTTATGTGGATCAGTGAATGAGATCCAAATGTCCGATCATCAGATTTAAACACACCGGTTAAAACGAAAAAGAGACTTAACCAACCGGCCCAATCAACTGCTCATTTGACAATCTAAAGTCTAAACTATCTTATTTAGTAGATATTTTGTCTTTTATTCCTCTAAATGAGAGGTTCTCAGGTCAAATTCACATAAAAAGAGTAAATTACACAAATCGTTCTTTTATGTTTTGAGTATTTTTCACTACTTATCATTTTTATTCAAAATAGACTTAAATCATCATTTATGTTTGATTAAATTATATAAACCGTCCTTTATAATTTAGGTATTTTTCACTACTTGTCCTTTTCATTCAAACCCTGTAAATTTTTTCCTAAGAAGCTTCAAAGAATGGGGTTTTCATGGTCAAACCAAGATCAATTAACTCGCAAATTGACTAATCGGAAAGAAAAATATTATGGTTCAATCCCAATGGTGGATCGAAAAAAGTAGTGGGTGCGAGTGTGCGACAACGAGGACATTTAGTGCCCGCTTGTCTCTCCCTCCCCATCATTCTCGTAGCAATCAATAATATAAGTAGTCCTTTTAACTTAAAAAAACAAAAAATACCCTAATGTGCATTGCATGTCTATTTAAATGTAATTTTCAACGGGGTTAGCGCAAAAGGACGAAGCGAGCAACAGTTAAAAACATAAAGGATGATTTAAGTCAATTTTGAACGAAAAGAACACGTAGTGAAAACGCTCAAAACGTAAAGGACGACTTGTGTAATTTACTCAGATAAAAAATATATTAATTTAGGGACAGTATATCTGTCGTTAAAAAAATGATCTTATAATAATTTATGACATAATTAATAATGCACATATTTTGTTCATAAGACGTCTATTTTTTCCCATGTAAAAAATCAAATTCCATAAGCACCTTATATTATTTTAATTAGAGTAAATTACCGAAATGCTTACAGTAATTTGCAATTATTTCACTTTTGTTTCTACTATTTCATAAATTATTCACATGGTCCTAAATTTTAAACATTTGTAACACATATAGTCCTTATACAAACAAACATACACAGTGTATTTTCACTCTCTGGGGTGTAGGGGAAGATATAAAGACAAACATTTCTCCTACCCAAAAATGTGGTAAAGAAACTATTTCAAATGAGACTCCCAGCTCTTTTTTTTGGTGAACAGTAAAACATAATAAATAAAATACATGAACATATAGCCCTTATGTGAGGGCAATTTGATTAATTATGTGAGAATAATTTGATAACATAAGTATTAAATGTGCAACAAATGTCTAAAGTTTAGAATCATACGTGTAATTTATGAAACTTAAGAACCAAAAGTAAAATACTAGCAAAATAAAAAGACTATATCAATAATTTACTCTTCTATTTATTTTGCACTTCATTTTTTTTAAATAATTTACTTTTCTTGAAGCAAAATTTCTTTTCAATTATTGGTGATTCAAAAAATTAAAATAAGTTTGAGTGGAAACATATCATATCATGATGCATTGTTGAGCTCAACAATGAAACGACACGTGGTACAAGCAGTTAAAGCGAGAGTTGAGCCCTGGGTGCAGTAGGAGTTGTACTGAAATTGTGCATTTGTTGGTTGCAGTGGATATTCTGGGTGGGTCCGATGGTGGGTGCAGCGGTTGCAGCCTTCTATCACCAGTTTATCCTGAGAGCAGGTGCAGTGAAAGCCCTTGGATCATTCAGAAGCAGCACCCATGTTTAACATTTCTCAATTACTGTATTTTTTTTAAACATAAAAATTAAAAAATAATAATAATGAAATAATATTTATGTTTCAAATTAATGTCAATTTCTTTTTTTTTCTTTTTTTTTTTGGGGAAAAGAGTTGTGTAAGCTTGGCACCCACACTTGAGTCGACAAGAGGAATCTTGGTTTGGTATGCCCAATGGTGTTTAAATTTCATTCAATTTGAGTCCACAAGAGCAAACTACACATGGTCCACATGGAACTAGTTTGTTTTAGCCGGTGAAATAATTTTTTTTGACGGTAAACGATGACTCAACAACATGTCTTTTCATAACACAAATGGATCATCGGTTTGTTTTAACCGATAAAATAATTGAACCCTTACACTACATAAAATGGGTGAACATTGTTGGGTTTATTTAGATTATTATGAGCTAAAGCTAAACGTATAATCCTTAGTTGTATAGGTAATGTTTTGGTCAGCAAGGGGAAATCTTACTTGTAAAGTGAGATTTTCTCAACTAAATGGTTATTAGTTTATTACATTAACTAAATGATTGTGTGTTCAGTTTATAATAGTGTGTATAATTTTTTTTGAGACATTTATATATTTTTTATTTGTAAATTTGATCAATCATATATATATGGGAAATATTAGATAAAAAGTTTAAAAAGAATTTTTTAAAATTTCAAAACCGACCAAAATTAATGAATTTCAATTGAACTCATTTCGATGACATTAGAGTTTAGGTTTTAGCGTTTATTGTTAGCTTTTATGTTTTATCTTTAGGTTAAGGCTTTGTGTTTAAAGTTTTGGTAACATGGTTTATTTTTTATGATTTAACGTTTGGGTTTTAGGGGTCGATAAGCCGGTTTCAATGATGCGAAAATGAATTCAATCGAAGTTTGTTTGCGTCAGTTTTTGAGTTTTCGAAAATCATTTTTAGACTTTTTAGGCAAAATAATTTTTTTAAGAAAAAATTCCCCTATATATATATGTACATGAATTCATATAAATGACAAATAATAAATTGTTGAGAATTATAAACAACCATTTATAGTCCCTTATTAATATAAAAGACAAAAAAAGTATATTTCGAATACTTTCATTTTAAAATATAAAATTTAAGGTTATAAATGACTATTTTTTAAACTTTGTAAATTAAATAAATATACAATTCAAAACTTTAATTACATATATCTTTTTCTTAAAGATGAATATTGCATATTTACCTATTTTAATTTAATTTATTTCATTAAAAATAACTTGCAATATGATTATTATATTCTTATTTTTGTTAAAACTATAATATCACATATATTTCTTTAACTATTTTTTCCTTTTTACTAGAAAAAACCAAGGGAACATCAATCAAACTCATAAATAATGACATTAAAATAACAATAAATCTTGAACATGGCTTGCAGGCTCTAATGTTCAAGAAACGTGTTATGGGATGCTATAATACAAAATAACCATCCACAGTCACAATCATATATAACATATATTATATTCTATACACCTGAGAATCTTGATCCATAGCAAGATAAATAGGTAGATATAGGTAAACAATTAATGTAGTTTGGGTTGAAATGAGTAGCAAGATGACATTCAATGGGTAGAGATAGGTAACACATTGACACAATACGGGTCAAGATGGGTAACTTTAAATATACGTGAGTATAATTGATTCAAATGAGTAAAAATGATTAGTAATATATTTGTTGTGGAAAATCATGAAAAATTACTAAAATAAACTATCTGTTTCATTTTAAGTTATTTTAACTTGAAATAGGTAGATATTTTTGAAAATAACTCATTTAAGCACAAACTAATTTTGCTAAAAACTCATCCGAACCCGCATCCATCCTGACCCGCACCAATCCTAACATGCCACCCAACCCGTCCATTTTGCCAGGCATAATTTTCTATGATTATTAGGACACCAATCTACCATAAATCATATATGGCAACATTAATGCATAACTTTACAAAATAATTATTATATATATTATTATTATATATATTATAAAGCATGAAAAGAAATAGTAATTATATATATAAAATAATATACATAGTAAAATAGTGAATAACACACACACACACACACATATATATGGTTTGTATCCTATAAAAACCCGATCTTAAAGAGAAAACACTTAAACTTTATATGGGTCGTCCACTTGGAATCTTGAAAATAAAAATGTGGTCCATATTAACCCACATTAAAATTAATTTGTTTATTCAAAACCTAATTTTTTATTTAGGTTTAATGTATGTGTCTGTTCCATATGATGACGTTTTGATAATTTAGTCTTGTACCACTAGAATTTTTTTTAACTTCGAAAAAAACAAACAGAGATGTGTGTATTAAATTTGAGAGATTTGCTTATAAATTTTGTTTTTATTAAATTTGAGAGATTTGTTTTAATATTTTGGTTTTTGTTGTAAATCAAACGATTGGTTGCCGGTGAAAAAAAAATTTTGAGAGTAATTTTTTCTTATAATTTTGTAACATATTTGTAAGGATTTTGTATGATTTTATGTTTTTATGAAAAATTGAATAGAATTCGTGATGAGAGATTTGATTTTGCTATGTAATATATGCTTCTGTAAATAATATATAATACCACTCTCGGGAATCAACTATGATAACCCGTCGCAACGCGCGGGAGGTTAAACCTATATATATTAAAAGGCAGTTGAAAGGAATAACAAAGTTTTGTTTTTTCGATTTTGGATGCTAAAACTTTTAAAGTTTTGTTTATTCGATTTTTGCCACTAAAACTTTTATATATTATAAGGTTTTGTTTTTTCGATTTTGGTCACTAAAACTTTTAAAGTTTTGTTTATTCGATTTTTGCCACTAAAACTTTTATATATTATAAGGTTTTGTTTTTTCAATTTTGGCCACTAAACTTTTTAAAGTTTTGTTTTTTTGATTTTGGCCACTAAAACTTTTATATAATATAAAGTTTTGTTTTTTTCGATTTTTGCCACTAAAAGTAAAGTTTTGTTTTTTCGATTTTGGTCACTAAACCTTTTATATAATATAAAGTTTTGTTTTTTCGATTTTGGCCAAAAAAACTTTTAAAGTTTTGTTTTTTCGATTTTTGCCCCTAAAACTTTTATATAATATAAAGTTTTGTTTTTTTTTTTATTTTGGCCACTAATACTTTTTAAAGTTTTGTTTTTTCGATTTTGGCCACTAAAGCTTTTATACAATATAAAGTTTTGTTTTTTCGATTTTGGCCACCAAAACTTAATAATAAAGTTTTGTTTTTTCGATTTTGGCCACTAAAACTTTTTAAAGTCTTTTTTTTTTATTTTGGCCACTAAAATTTTTATATAATATAAAGTTTTGTTTTTTCGATTATGGCCACTAAAACTTAATAGTAAAGTTTTGTTTTTTCGATTTTGGTCACTAAAACTTTTATATAATATAAAGTTTTGTTTATTTGATTTTGGCCACTAAAACTTTTAAATTTTGTTTTTTCGATTTTGTATAATTTTATGTTTATATATATATATATATATATATATAATTGTATAGAGTTTGTGATGAGAGATTTGATTTTGATATGTAACTTATGATTTTGCAAATGATATATAATACCCGTTCTCGAGAGAGTACTGTGATAACTCGCCGCAACGCGCAAGTGGGATTAAACCTAGTTAGTATAAAGAACCATGATATCTCCTTTCTTTTTTGGAACAGCAAACACTCGATGAGCCGAAAACATCATGGCAAATAGATCATCATTCCGCCCAAATAATAGAGCGTGATAACCTGACTCACAGGTCCATAAAGTAACCTACAACTTGAAAAACCCACTGATTCAACCCAAAACAATGTTTGCTTTAGGTGACACAATCATCCAAAACCTCTTATAAAAAAGTCAAGAAGCTACCATTAGTGTAAAAATGCTTTTGGTAACCATGATATCTCTTAATAAAGGTTTCGTCATACAAGTCTAAGTAATAAGTGCTAGCAAACGCATGCATTTTGCAAAACAAAGAAGCAAAGTCCGAAGTCTACCACTATAATTAATAAAGGGGAAGAGTAAACTTTAAATAACATATTAAAACATATGACATTAAAAGTTCAAAATGTAAAAAAAGTAGGCAAAAACAGATAAATGTAATGAAATTATCCAAAATAATCATAAATTTTATCTCAAATAAAATGCTTAAATCTTTGGATCTCTAACATTCGTAGCTTCGCTCTCAATGACCCCCAATCGAGTACGTCATTATTTAATTATAATGTAGATTGAGTAAATAATAAATAATCGTATACAAAAGCTGCTAATTCTTAACATAGCATATTATATATTAAATATTTTATGTATTTTGAGTGAAAGGATAAACGATGATCATACATGAACGAATGTTATTTAGTAAAAAAGATAAAGCACCTAGAAATAAGGAAATATATTGCAAGGACAAATTATTATATATATTAAAAACCAACTGAAATGAATAGTAACGTTTTGTTTTTTCGATTTTAATCACTAAAACTTTTATATAATATAAAGTTTCTTTATTCGATTTTGACCACCAAAACTTTTAAAGTTTTGTTTTTTCGATTTTAGCCACTAAAACTTTTATATATTATAAGGTTTTGTTTTTTCGATTTTGCCCACTAAAACTTTTTAAAGTTTTGTTTTTTCGATTTTCGCCACTAAAAATTTTATATAATATAAAGTTTTGTTTTCTCGATTTTCGCCACTAAAAGTAAAGTTTTGTTTTTTCGATTTTTGTCACTAAAACTTTTATATAATATAAAGTTTTGTTTTTTCGATTTTGGCCACAAAAACTTTTAATGTTTTGTTTTTTCGATTTTGGCCACTAAAACTTTAATATAAAGTTTTATTTGTTCTATTTTGGCCACTAAAACTTTTTAAAGTTTTGTTTTTTCGATTTTGGCCACTAAAACTTTTATATAATATAAAGTTTTGTTTTTTCGATTTTGGCCACTAAAACTTAATAGTAAAGTTTTGTTTTTTCGATTTTGGTCACTAAAACTTTTATATAATATAAAGTTTTGTTTTTTCGATTTTGGCCACTAAAACTTTAATATAAAGTTTTATTTGTTTTATTTTAGCCACTAAAACTTTTTAAAGTTTTGTTTTTTCGATTTTGGCCACTAAAACTTTTATATAATATAAAGTTTTGTTTTTTCGATTTTGGCCACTAAAACTTAATAGTAAAGTTTTGTTTTTTCGATTTTGGTCACTAAAACTTTTATATAATATAAAGTTTTGTTTTTTCGATTTTGGCCACTAAAACTTTTTAAACTTTTTTTTTTATTTTGGCCGCTAAAACATTTATATAATATAAAGTTTTGTTTTTTCGATTATGGGTACTAAAACTTAATAGTAAAATTTTGTTTTTTCGATTTTGATCACTAAAAATTTTATACAATATAAAGTTTTGTTTATTTAATTTTGGCTACTAAAACTTTTCAATTTTGTTTTTTCGATTTTGTATAATTTTATGTCTATATATATATAATTGTATAGAGTTTGTGATGAGAGATTTGATTTTGCTATGTAACTTATGATTTTGCGAATAATATATAATACCCGTTATCGGAAGTGTACTGTGATAACCCGCCGCAACGCGCGGGTGGGATTAAACCTAGTTATCATAAAAACTAAGAATCAAACAAATATATAAATAAATAAAAAAATACATAAATAAAGAAAGAAAGAAAGAAAGAAAGAAAGAAATCTATCTATTATAATAAATCGAAGTTTGTAAGGACACATGGCGCATTCTTAGACCACATTAGCTTTGATTTTCCCGCATCTCTCTCCTATTAAATACGCCTCATATTAAATAATAATATTAAATATACTTTTTATAATTTTTTTAAATTAAGAAAAATATTTTTTAATATAATAAAAATATATTAATTGTAAAAAACACATTAAAAAAACTAATTTATTATAAAATATACAATTTTTTAGTAACAATATTTTAAAACAAAATGTTTAAGGAAACATACATTAAAAAAGTAATGCTTAAAAGAATAATATAATTATTTTTATTGATGATCAACCCGTGTAATACACGGGGTAGTAACCTAGTAAATAAATAAATAAAGGTTGTGACACTCGAATCTTGAAAAACCTATTAACCCCACCCAATATGCCGATACAAAAAAATATACAAATTAGAAGGATATATTCACTCCGATTTTATTACAATAATTTTAATACTGCAACTTGAAAAATTATAGACATTGATAAGTATATCTAATTATAACACTTCTAAATTTAATTAATATTATTATATGACTAAATAAACAGAGCCAAGAACATTTAATCATCTTCTTGTTAGAAGAATGATCTACACAAAACTGTGTCATGATCATCAATATTATAAAATTAAAATTCCTAACATATATTATCATTTTTTTTTACAATCTGAATAACTATGGAAGGGACTAATTTAGAAGACCGTCTAAAGTGGACTAATTTGGAGTAGTGTTTGATTTTCTCCTTATGTCACCCTCCCCATTTCTACTTTAACATATATCAACCTAGATGTGCACAAACCGGTAACCGATGGAAAACCGGTTTTACCAATAATTAGTTTGGTTAGTAACCGGTTTTTCAAGATCTACAACCGAAACTGATATATAACTGAAACCAGTTAACCGTAAAATAACTGATTTTTTCCTAAGTTGGACCGGTTAACCGGTTTGGTCTCTTGAAACGGGGTAAAATATATGTTTTGATGTCGTCTAGACGACAATAAGAGTGACGAAACATCTTCAACAAGATCCGCTCGAAGGTATGTTGTGGAATTCACACGACTGTATCTACAAAATTATGCATGACAATCTTGATCTATAGCAAGATAAATGGATAGAAATAGGTAAACAACTATTGCATTTTGAGTTGAAATGGGTAACATTATAACATAATATGGGTTGAGATGGGTAACACCTCAACACAAAGCGGGTCAAGATAAGCAACTTAAAAACCATGTGAACATTGTATATTTCAATGGGTAATAAAGATCAATAATATACTTAATGAAAAAAATCATTAAAAAGTATTCAAATAAAGTTAATAAACTATTTGTTTAGTTATAACTTATTTTAACTTGAGCGAAATTGATTTTTTTAAAACAACCCGTTTAAACCCAAATGGATTTTGCTTAAAACTCAACTTGACCCGCACCCATCCTAACACGCACCCATTCTGACCCGTTACTCAACCTAATCCGCCCATTTTACCAGGCATATACAAAATAGTTTATTTATCCACATCTTCAAAATCATGTTGTGATTTTAGAAGGATGTGTTGCTCTTGTTGGATAATGAATTAGGTGCTATCGATTCAAAATAAATATTTTCCTATTTGAAACCTTTGTTAAAACGTTTCAATACCGAATGTTGGATAATGTTGTTTAAATAGCGATTTCTAATTTCTTGATATAGATTTTTATAAACACTATGACATTATTGGTTGTTGTTGTTGTTATTATTGTATTAAGTGTTTTTCTTTAATAAATTTTTGTTGTAAATTAATCTAAAGTTAATGTCGGCAAGTAATTAATGAATGAAACTTGATATTTTTGGAAACAAATAAAAAGGATATTTTGTGTATATCTGGCGTATATAGAAATACTAGTTTATTAACCCGTGTATTACACGGATTAATCATAAAATATTAAATAGCTAGTAAAAAAACTTATGAATTATAAAATAATACTTTGGTATATAATGATTAAAGTATAGACAGATTTTATGTAATAGATTAATAATTAAAAACTCTAATAACTAAAGAATTATTATCCGATCTACTTAGTTTGTAACAGCTAAGATTTGTAAACTATGAAGTTGAAAACTTCATATAGTTTTTTATGTCAAAAATATAGTTTTTCCTATCATTTCTTTAAAACTTTTGGTTTTGATAAAAATCATTTTTAAATATTTTGTTTAAAAAATTGTCATTTGTTTGTAAAAATCATATTGTTTAAAACTTAGATTTATAGTTAATTTTATTTTTTTTAAAAAAATCATCTTTTAATTAAACTTGTTTTTTGGAAAAATATTAATATCCTAAAAATAATGATTTTAAATATATCTTATTTATAAGAAAATTATAATTTTTAGAAAAATAAGTACGTGTTTTTAATAAAAATTAAATTTCAATTTATTTAAAACTATTTTTAATTCTTAATATGAAAAAAGGTAAATAATATGATTAATATTATAATTATTTAATAGAAGAGATGATATAATTATTTATTAAGAAATATAATTAAATGAAATGACAATAATATGACATGTGGCATTAGTATTCTAAAAACATGACAAGTGGCAAAATTATTTTTATTTATTATAGTAGTAAGATTAGATTACTAAAAATGCGTATTACAATTCAAATGATTATAAACAAAACTTTGAGTTTGAAATATCAATATTGGAGATTAAATATTTAGAATAATATTAAAAATTTTTAATATCTTTATCATTAAACAAGCTAGAGAGATACGTGCAAAAATCAAAAAAGTGAAAAGCATTTGATAAATAACATGTGTCCTTATTTGATAATTAATAAACAAAAAAGAGAAAAAAAACTAAAATTAAATCAGAATAAACGTGTCCTTGTAGTTAATTATTTATAAGTAGTACAGATCGTAATGGCAAGAGTCCTAGTATTCATAAACCATCCTTATTATCTATACATCATACTTAAGTTAAATCAATCATATCATACACTTATAATTTTTACTTATACATAATTTTTAAATATTTTTTAGCATTAGAAACTAAAAAAAAAAAGTTATGTTATCAATACATCGTTGTATAAATATTAATACCCACATTCTTCAAGATGGACACAATGTGTAGATAAGTTTTGTTTTCTGGGAAAAGAATAAAAAATAAATAAATAAAAAAATTTAATATCCACCGGAATGACAATGGTGACAATGTGGCATGGCATACACGTCCTATCTTCATAATTCACAAAACACCTCTTTCTATTAGAGTCAATTCCACTTTTTTTTTTTATTTACACAAAATTTCAGAAATAGTTATTTATGTTTCAAAATATCAAAATCATTCATTTAATCTTTTTAAATGTTGCAAAATCGGTCATTTATCCGTTAACGCCGTTGAGTACTAACAGAATAGGAACATAAATGTAAAAAAAATCATAATAGTAATTGAGTAAATTTCATTTTTGGTCCTTTATGTTTACATAAATTTTCCGATATGGTCATTTATTATGTTAGTAATTAACGGCGTTAAGGGAAAAATAAAGGATTAACTCTGAAATTTCGTGTAAACACAAAGGACCAAAAAGTGGAATTTACTTTTTCTAATATGTTAAATATATACAAACACACAAAACCCCACTTATCTTTATTTATTTGTCAAATCAAACCATTTGAAATCTCAGTTCAAGCCTATAAGAACGACCACACGATGATGAACTCTCTCATTTTTTTTAATTTTTTTTTAATTTTTTTAAGAAAAAAATGGCACCAATCACCAACTTCTTGTTCACCATCATCACCTTAATTTCTGCAATTATTAACTTTGGTGGGCAACTCCAGTTTCTTATAAATCACGATCCTCTTCGTCATGCACATCTTCACATCGGTCTAGTACATCTTTTTTGAAATTATAGCCGAAAACTCGGCTTATACAGAAGCTTGTGGACCATTTTTCTTGTGGGCACGAGTGGCTCGTGTTAGTGTCAAGTTTTCGAGTTTGGGTTCATCTTTGGTGCACATTCATGGGTGGTTCATCTCAGAGCTCGGACGACATGGGTTTATCATCGAGCGCAATCATGAAATGTTTTAGGTAATTCTTTGAGAGTAGATATATAATGCCTTCACGTACATTTGTTAAATTATGTATAAAAGATATGATATGTTCTATATTCTAGCCCTTTAATCTTTTAATTCTTGAGTTTTCTTGAATAAAAACAAGCCCTTTTTGCTCTTGTGACATTAAGTAATCATTCTATATTCTGTTTTCCGTACATATAACCATGTTATAAGTAGGATTTACTGGGTATCATTGTTGTTTCTTTATTCTTTTTACCAATGGCCATCCTTCCCATTTGTGGTATTCAATGTTATTAGGCTATGTGTAATGGGAAGCTTGACCTCTTGTCACGTAGATGACACACAAGATGAGTGTTGGTTAGTGTGTGTGAGTAGATAATGTGAGTAATGATAAGATGCAGTTGGTGAAGAGGTATAAGGTGATGTAGGTGTTTTTTTATCAGTTAATGAGTGTGAGTAAAAAATGTATGATTGTCGTTTCTGTATTGCGTTAATTAATGGCCACACTTCCCATTTTTTGTATTCAAAGTTAGAGGTGGGCAAAAAGACGTGTTTTAGAACCGAACCTGACTACTATGGGTGTTCAAAAAATCCAAAATCTGAACCGTAACCGAAACCCGAAAAACCGATCCGAATTCGGATCGGATCAGATATCGGATATACAAAATCTTGTTTATTCGGATCGGATATCCGAATTCAATCCGAAAAACCCGAATAAACCATGTTTTATCGGGTTGTTCGGATTATTCAGATGAAAAAATTAAGTTTATTCGGGTTTTCAGATAGATTCGGATTTGATTGAAAATTTTCGAATTCGGGTCGGGTTTCAGATAAGGTATTAAATTTTTCAAATCCGAGCAATCCGATCCGAACAAACCATTATCCGACCAGATGAACACCACTACCGACTACCCTAATCGGAATTTGAACTGATCCTACCCAAACCTCCTACCCAAACCGACAAGTATCACTACAGTTTATTAGAGAAATAATCACCAAAGTAGAAACCAAACTAGTATTACCAAAACTGATTCCAAATCTACTAGGTTAAAACCGGACGAAAGCAGTAAAAACCAATCAAATCCCGAACCTAAGCGAAACTGGTTTAATCTTTATCAGGTTATTAACTTTGTTAAACAAAACGGAAACCGATTTCTGGATTCATAAACAAAAACCGATTTATCCACTTCTATTCAAAGTTATTAGTAGGCGATCAAATGGCCAAAAAGCTCTAGCATAGACGCGTAGTGACTAGAGGTGGGCATCGTACCCGGTTTCAAACCCGAACCCGGGGTTCAACCCGGAACCGGACCCGGTTCCAACCCGGTCAACCCCCAACCCGGTTCCAACCCGCTTCAACCCGCCGGTTCCTACCCGGTTCCGTTTTTAAAATTATCAGGCGGGTCCAAACCGGTTCCAACCCGAACCGGTTCCAACCCGGTAGCTAGAACCCGGTTCCAACCCGGTTTCAACCCGGTTTTTACCGTTTTAACGAAAATTTCGAGTTCTAGCCGTTGAACTAGCCGTTTGGATCGATTTCTAGCCGTTTTTTTGATGTTTTTTGGTCCAAAACTTAGTATAAATTGTTGTGGCTTGGTTTAGTTTGATTACACACTTGAAAACGAACAATCTAAGCAAAAAACGCTCTCGTTTCGTACACCCGACTGCTTTACACTCTTTGTTTCGCGATCCATTTTTATTACACTCGTATTTTAAACAAGTATAACCTTGTTAAAGCAATGGCTCACTCTACATCTTCTGTCGGTCAAGGTTCTAACACCGAAGTTACAGTTGTCCGTGTTCTTACGCATAGTAGGAACATGGAAATATGGTGTAACTGGGATTTAGTTGAGATGAGTGATGGGTCTCAAAAGGCTCGTTGCAAGTATTGTGGTATGCTTCTTGCAAAAGAATCAAACACGAGTTTGAAGAAACATATTACCAAACCATTTTGCAAGGCGTTGAAGAATGATCCAGAAAGTCAACAAACACAAATCAGTAATGATGGTGGAATTTTTCACTACAACGTAGACGAGGTTCGTGATAGAATGGCGAAGTTCGTGATTCAAGAGGCGTTGCCGTTTGGACATTTCGACAACCCTCGTTTAACAAACATGATTCGAGATACGCTTCAGCCTCGTTATAATCATGTAAGTCGAAGGACGCTAAGGCGTCATTGTTTAAAAATGTGGAACAAGGCAAAAAATGATTTGATCTTATTTTTTGAAAACCTAAACACTAGTGTAAACTTAACTACAGACGTTTGGTCTGCACCTCATGGTTTACCGGAATCGTATATTTGCGTCACCGCCCATTGGGTGGATCCCGTTTCGTGGCAAATGATGAAACGCACGATTGCGTTTGAACTTTTCCCGTATCCACATACGGCTGAATATTTGTTTCAACTATTAGATTTCGTAATAACACAATTTAAGTTGGAAAATAAACTATTTTCAATAGCATTTGATAATGCTTCAAACAACACTGCTGCAGTGGAAAAATTAAAATTAAAATACAAACCATTTTGCAATGGTATATTTTTCCACAGTCGATGTGTAGCACATATTATTAACTTAGCGGTGCAAGACGGTCTTTCTTCACCGAATCTTGAAACTTTCAAATATGGTTTTAGAAATATGATACATGATGTTTTTAAAAAAAGTAGAAAAACATTTACCGATTACAAAAAATTGTGTAAAGATACGAACAGACCTTGTTATGGTCCTAATTGGGATGTACCTACTCGGTGGAACTCCACTTTTAAAATGTTTGAAAGTGCTTTAAAACAAAGAGCAACTTTACAAACATTTCATACGAGTCTTTGTGAAAGTGGTTACGCCGAACAATTTTCGGACTTAGCTTGGGAGAATATTCAAGATTTAAAAGATTTTCTTGAAGCTTTTAAAACCGCCACTACAAAATTATCAGGGGTTTATTATCCTACTAGTCCATTGGTGTTACCAGAATTGTATTTGATGACGTCAAATTTAAAAAATTTTGAAATGAAAAACCAAATGTTTGAAGAAATTATAAGTCCAATGAAACTCAAATTAAAGAAATATTTTAAAGATTTACCACCCGTGTTTACTTGTGCCGCTGCTTTAAACCCAATTTTAAATGTTACGGGAGTTGAATGTTTGATAGACGAAATAAATGATAATTTGGATATTCATGAAGAAGATCCAAATTTTTCAGATGATGCAAAAAAAAGTTTTCAAAAAAGTTTACAAAGTATGTATGAATTTTATTTAAATAAATATGGTCCTAATATAAACATACGTACGAGCACGAGCGCATCAAGCTCGAGTAGTAGACCTCGTGATCCGCTTCTTAGTTTATTTAATACCGTTCGTAATGAAACGGCAAAACGACAAAGGGGTAACACCCCTTCAAGTGAGCTCGGAAGGTACATTGGAACAGATTTTGTTTCCACTTTTCAATCCGAGGATTATCACAATTTAGACCTTTTGTCATGGTGGAAAGGAAAGGAATCCGATTATCCGATTCTATCCACTATGGCACGTGATTTACTAACCGTCCAAGCTTCTACGGTAGCTTCGGAATCTGCGTTTTCTCTTAGTGGCAGGGTATTATCTTTACGAAGAACAAGACTTACTCCGGAATCAGTAGAGATGTGTATTTGCTTAAAAGATCACTTGGACGCGATCGATCGAATTCAAAACATAACAAACCTCGAAGATGAAATCGAACTTGAAACAAGGGTACACGAAGAGGAGGTGGAGGAAGGATTATCTCCCGACATATCCGATGAAGAACTTGCACAAGAAGCTCGTGCTCGTAAACGTACGCAAACGCAAGCGGGAACGAGCACGGAATAAAACGCATGTTTTCAAGTTATTGTATTTGTATTTATCTTTTTAAGTTATGTATGTCTTTTATTTTTTTAAATAATTAAAAGAGAAATAAATGTTAAATATGTTATTTTTATTTTTATGTTATGTAGTTATGTAGTTATGTATGTAATTTATTGTAAAATTACTAGAAATAATAATGAATTTTTTTAATATCATTATTTTTTTATTCATGTTCTTAAATCAAGTATTTTTTTATTTATTTATGTATGTCTTTTTTTTTAAATAATTGAAATATAAATAAATGTATTAAAAGTTATTTTTATTTTTAAGTTATGTATGTAATTTATTGTAAATTATTATAAATAATAACGAATGTTTTTAATATTATTTTTTTTTATTTATGTATTCAAATTTAAAAAAAAAAAAAAAAAAAAAAAATTTAAACCGAACCCGGTTTGAACCCGGTAGGTGTACCCGGTTCTGGACCCGACCCGACCCTACCCGGTTCTACCGGGTTTAGATCTACAAATGTGAAACCGGTTCCAAACCGGTTCGGGTTTAACTCAAAACCGGTTCCACCGAACCCGGTCCATTTTGAACCCGGTTTTGAACCCGGTTCGGGTTGGGTTTTGAACCCGGTTTGCCCACCTCTAGTAGTGACGTATGAAGAAGGTATCTATATTTCTGGGCCTGGACTTGTGGTATGCAGCCCATCTTAAATAAGTCCATTAGTCCATGCAGGCTTTTGCATAAATAATGTTAAAGATTGACGGTTTTTTTGGAACGGGAACCGGTTCCGGTTTTTGACCGGTTTCAACCGGTTTTTTGCCGGTTGCGGTTCGGGTTTGACCGGTTTAAAGGCGGAACCGGTTCCGGTTTCAATTTCTCTGCGCCCGTACCCACCGGTTCGGGTACGACCGGTTCCGGGTCCGTTGGCCACCTCTACTGTAATGAGTTAGAAGAACCCCAAGTCAAATTGTTGACTATTTGCTTTTTTAACGGCTTGGTATGATGACACCCAAGACGAGATTTCAACTGTCCCTTAGGATTTGACGCATTAAGGCGTATTCTCGAGCCCACTCCAAAAGGAACCCCACAACTGTTAAAACCCCCTGACCTTGTCTCAGCAAATATGCTTCTGCCCGGATCCGAAACTAAGAACTCTTATAGAGAAGTCAAAGGTGTATAATTAGGCTAGAAGCGCTTTGGTTGTTGACTATATATTATTTGGTTCTTTTGAAGAGTCGAGATAAGCCTGGGAGAATGCCTATAGGTGATGTTCCTCTGCATATTAATAGCCAACAGGACTAAGAGGACTTGCAATGTTGACTTTCTGGAAGTCAAACATATTAAATTGTAGCATAAAATTTCTTCAGTATATCATATATTTGATGAATTGATACTTTAGCATTCATATTATCAAACAAGTTTATCATTTAGTCATAAAAAAAGGAAGAAAAAAACAAGAAAAAGTAAACATCCAGTATTGATTACAAACAAACAATCCTAGTAAATTCTCACTTTTAAGTAAGGTCAGAGAGAGAAGAGATGTTTGAGTGTTCGTAGTATGTTTTTGAAATGATTCCTAAAAAACACCGAAATTATGAGACGACAGCCGTCTCTATCTATCACATTTTGGGGTACTGACCAAACTTAAAAGTGAGAATTTATGAGGTGTATTTGCTTGTAATAAATACAGTAAAATTAGTTGTGTATGCAATACTTTTCTTTTATGATAAAATTTTCAAGAATTTTCTTTTAAGTAAAAAGCAGGTCTGAATATATACATGCGTAAACAATTAGAAGGATTCAAAAAATTAAAAATAATTCATGATTTTTTTGTTGATTTTTATAACTATTTAACAACAAAATTTGTATGTGTACACTCACTTATAAATATATCCACTAAATGAATATATCATCATCATCATCATCATCATCATCATCATCATCATCATCATCATCATCATCATTATTATTATTATTATTATTATTATTTTTTTTTTTTTTTATTTTTTTTTTATTTTTTTTTTTTTTATTTTTCGCTCATGCCTTGTAGCTTAGTGATATTTGGAATTGTCTTTCATGGTATGAATTTAAATTATAACAAGTGAAAGGTTAGGTGGTATTTAGTAGTAAAAAATATATTTTTTAAATCTTTATTTATTCCATTTGATTTTAACTTTAAGAAAAGTGATATACGCGCGTGTGTGTGAAAAATGGTGTTAGAATTTTTAGAAAGAAATCAAATGATTTTAAAATTTATACAAGTATTTTATATATATTGATTTCTCTCTTATACATCATTAACTTCAAATTTGTGTAATATTAACATATTGTATTAGAAAAGATATAGAAAATGTAAAATTATTAATGTGTAAACCACCTTTTGATAGGAAAAAAAAAATCAAATATTAATTTGCTGGTTAACATAGGTACAAATAAAATAATATCTACAAAATACTAGTGTCACTTTGTTGGTAAATTTAGGTACACATGTCTCTTCCTCCTCCTATTCATACAGACTTTTTTTTTTGTACATTTATATTTTATTTTTATTTATATAAAAGCCCCTAAACTACTCTATCGATGGCTCTAAACTACTCTATCGTTGCCTCGGTGAGGTTCGAACCGCCTCTCCCCTTACTTTTTTAGCAGCCAAAAAGCACAACTAATAAAAGGAGGCTAGAAACTTAGTGAATATGAAAAACTAGAGATTGGTTGGTGAAAAAGTTTGAACAAGTAAGGCTTAAAGAAGCCCGAGCCCAGAAACATAACTTGTTGTAGAGGTGGGCAAAAAAACAGACCCGGACCCGGTCATACCCGAACCGATGGGTACAAGCGGGTCCGCTTTTTTAGAGAAACTAAAACCGGAACTGGTTCCACCTGTACCCGGCTAAAACCCGAACATGTACCGGTCGAAACCCGGAACTGGAACCGTAACCGGGTATTGACTTTGTTGACCGTACCTAGAATCAATTGGAACCGGAACCGGTTCCAAAAAAACCCAATTTGCGCACCTCTAACTTGTTGGCAATTTGGCATTTAAAATGAGAAGCCACCTCTAATAACCTAAATATTGCTAATATTTTTATAAAAGAATCTTTAAGAGCCAATGCTTTTATCAAGTAATATACAAATGCATGATCCATTCAATTTAAAACATAATAAAAAGTGCTCAGGAAAAAATATTATAAAATTTAAACTTTATTAATATTTATAGTTATTATTGACAATAGGTTAAAAGTGTTTGTGGAAAAAATATTTAAAGCAATTGAAACCACACTATGACGAAAATGAATTTGTTTCTAAGAAATGGTTCCTTTAGTTGTTAAATGTTTCTTATAGCTTTCCTTTTTGTCGTTTTGGGTTATGTTTCTAGAACAAACTCATGGTTGGATTGTGTTTTGGGAACAAATCCGGTTCAAAATATGGTTGTTGGATGTAAACAAAATCCATTTGAAGGTGGTAAATTTGGCTAAATTGCAACTAGGAAAGGTTACATGTTTTTGCAGTTGGGACAGTTTGGGTTAAACATATTGGTTGGATTAAAATGTGTTTGAGTTGAATACCTTATTTAGGATTCAACTCAAACACATTTTAATCCAATTTTCCTTGTGTTACGCCTAATGGTGACGTTCTCCATTTTTTTAGAGTTAATTACATAAAAGATCCTTATGGTTTAGCCCGATTTCACAAAAGGTTTCAACCTTTGAAAAATTACAAGAAAGGCCTAACTCTGGATGTGGGTAACAAAAAGGTTCTTACTTTAGCAAAAATATTTCACTAAAGGTCTCTACTTTAAGAAATTGTAGGGACCTTTTTTGTTACAGTAGGGACCTTTTTTGTTATCGGAGTCTAGAATTTTAGGCCTTTCTTGTAATTTTTTAAATGTTGGGACCTTTTGTGAAATCGGGCTAATCCACTGGGAACTTTTATGTAATTAACTCTTTTTTTTTTATTTAGGATTCAAAGCATTCGATGGAGATTTAATTTTATAAATTAATTAAGAAGGATTACTAAGAGTGTTTTTTCTATATCAACATGGACGGATCTTAAGAAAGGCTTGGGGAGGGCCCGCCCCCTCCATTTTTCCGGTCATAACGGTCGGTTTAGTAGTATTTCGTCGGAGAATCTTTCGGTCTCCTTGTTCTTCCTAAAATTGTTCAGCTTCTTCCGTTTTCTCCTTAAAAATCTTTCAACCCCTCCGAACTTTTTTCAAGATCAATATCCTTAATCACTACTATTTTGATTCTTGGTATTGGATGGAGATTCTATAAGTCTTTTATAGTCGTTAGAAACGACTCACTTACGTCGAATTTGGCAGCCGATGGCTATCTCCCAAACCCTCACGCTTAGATATATCATATATGACATCATATCTAAAAAACATGAATTATATCAAATGTCCTAGTCATAGGCGGCCCCGGGAGGGACAAACCCATCCTTCGTCTCGAGCTTTTTTTAAAGGACACAAAATTATTTATACATATGTTTATATAAAGATTCATTCAAATGAAAACTAAGTTTAAAAAAATAAAAAAAAATGTTTATAAATACATGATTTAAGAAATGAAAAAAATAATTTCCTTTAAATTATAGAAGATTACTTTCATGGCCTTTAAGTTAGGGGTATTTATTGTTTGGGTTAACAGTGAATGCAGTTTAGTCAGTTTTCAATTTTTTTCCGATCCGAAAATTGAACCGAATTCGAGAACAAAAAAAAGTTGGTTAATTGAACAAACCAAATTAAAGAAAAAAAACTAAAACAGAAATTCAAAATTTGGATACGGTTAGAACCAATGAACCAAACCAAAAATCGAATTTGGAATTCGGTTTGAATTCAAACCACAAACCAAATTCGAAAATTCCATTCAATTTTTTTCAGTTACGAATGTTGTTCGGTTTTCAATATTAAACGGTTTTTGCTTTTTTTAACGCTCCTATTTTAATATTTGAATTTGTTAAAGGTTCTTTTCGTTCAATTCGTCCAAGACACCTCAACTCTCGTGGCCGACATCAGGTCTAGTTTCACATTAGTTTAATGCATTAATGACAAAATAAATTAAAAGAAGCAAATGATGTGGCTGCACAAATGACTCTTTCACGTTCATAGGATATGATCATGATATAGTTGCACGCGATTCAAATACCAAGAAAGCATTTCTTAGTGGAACCACAGCCAATATATTAAAGAATATATACAACTTTCAGCACAAACGTACATACTATATATATATATATATATATATATATATATATATATATATATAAATTTTGCTACAATTCTCAATAAATAAAACTACGAAAATAAAGTGTAAAAGCCTGTTAAAGGAGGAATATACGAAACCCTTATGCCAGAGTACAACACACTCTTTTTTGCACTTTTTGATAAATAAATACGTTAAATATTTTAGTGTAATATGCATATATAAAAGAATCTTAAAAAGTTTGGAAACATAGAGTACACACATATTAAGATTTCTGAGCGTCTAACCAATTAGAGGTCAATGGGGTCGTGTTCCTCACGAGGTCCAAAGGGCAAAGTGCCAAAGCACCTAGTGGCAGTCCGCCAGTCCCACGACCCAAAATGATTTTAACAGTGAATGTTAACCGATAATAACTTCCATTTTCTACCTAATTATAACATAGAAGCAAATGCGCAAAAGTGACATGCGAGCTCATATCTCACATTTTTTCTATTGAATAATTCCACAATCAAATTTTTTGATACGCATATAGTCATATAGATAGAAATATCGACTTTGAAAAGGCATCATATACGAACCGATAGAAATTCAAGCATTTGGTTACCAAAATTTTCCAACAAAATATTTGGAAACTTCACCTATTCATTTCATTTGTAGCTCCTTCATGTTGGTCGTGTGACTGGTCGATAAGGGCGTCCAATGATGACGTTCACTATTTATTTTTTCATTTGTGGCTCCTTGAACGTTTACTTTATTGGCAACAGGGTTATTTCCTAGACTCACCACCCTAGCTAGCTAGCAAGTTGTGGTGAACTTGAATCTTGAAATAACATGTTTTTCCCCTTCAATTTGTAGGCTGCTTTAATATAGAGACATCTATATAAATTTATATAACTTAGCTTATGCCGAAATGACAAATGTGTTGGGTTTAATGCTCACTTGATTATGAATTAGAGTTGAATAAGATTATGCCGATAAAAAAAAAAAAAAAAACAAGTCTAAGTATATTTCCCTCATGTTGATTATGTCATAGTGTAGAATAAGATTACAAACAAACTTACCAAGCATATTCGTACTTTTTGGTAGGGTCTGTGGAGAGGATAAATACACAACTTAGTACCTTACCACTATCCCAGTTATGATATAGAGTATACTTCGAAAGAGTCACCAGCTCAAAGTTATCGATTGAAGTTAATCATCTCAACGTTTTTAACGTTATTTTCACAAAATATGTAAAATAACATTAAAATTAGTGTAATTTTACTTTTTATTATTAAGAATCCACATATATATACATTTTATGCGTACACCATAAATGGGTTTGTGTTGAATAAGATTTGTGCTGATAAAAAAAGTCTAAAGTAAATTTCCCTCATGGGGAAGAAGAGAGAGGGGAAGAGAGAGAGGGTGTGGCCTTGTGGGTGTTGAAGGGAGAAATTGGAGTATTTAAGTTATATTTTTTGATTACCAACGCTATTAAAGGGAAAACTATGTCTTTTATTGAAGGGATAACTTTGTATAAATGTAACCAACTTTTAGCTTTGTTCCAATTAGGTCAATCATACTTTTTTTTGTTACGATTAAGTCACTCATACTTTTTTTGTTCCGATTAAGTCACTCATACTTTTTTTTGTTCCGATTAGGTCACTGTGCTTTTAATTTTGTTTCAATTAGGTCATTCATATGAGTGACTTAATCGGAACAAAAAAAGTATAAGTAACTTAATCGGAACAAAAAAAAGTATGAGTGACTTAATCGGAACAAAAAAAAGTATGAGTGACTTAATCGGAACAAAAAAAAATATGAATGACCTAAGTGGAACAAAGCTGAAAGTTGGTTACATTTGTATGTTGTTTTCCCTTTATTGAACTAACAATTTTTTTACCTTTATAAGCCACTCAACAATATATATGTTTTCAAATATTCAAACACATGCTATATTTTTTATGAAAGAAATCACCAATATCAGTATATTATAAAACTCTATATCGTCCAAAAAAATTATGCCTAATAGTAAGTATTAGGTTTTACAAGTATTTTATTATAGTTACTCAATAATTTCTATCTATTTCATAAAGCGGTTAAACTTTTAGTATATGTTCAAATCGTATTTAATATCTAACAAATTATATTTTTCGTTTTTTAATTATCTCTTTACCAAATTTTAATTTATTTCTTAAATTAAGATAATATCAAAATTCATCTTTTGTATATGTCTGTCTTTCGTAACAATTTTGTCATTTCCACTTATGGTCGTTAAATTAATTGTTAAATCCAGTTAAGTGACTCGCAAATTAGGATGTTTTATCTTTTTACTCTTTTTATTAAAAATTCTAAAAATTAAGTATCTTTACTAAATATATCATAACAATTAACAAATTAGGTCTAGCTATTAGGATTCTAGCAGCGTCATGACTCAAGCGTATCCATACCATCGTATTAACTATTTAACTTTGTGATTTATTTTTGATATGGTTTTAGGTAAAACAAACATAATTAGTTTGATAATTTAAATTTTTTTTTTTGAAGAAGCAATTTTTTTTTATATTTTATTAAAATCTTTTAGGATTTTAGAGTATGAAAAAACACACCTCTATGCACCGTTTAGGTTTTGTACTACATTGTTGCGCCTCACATTATTTTTAATCCGAAACAAATTCAATTTGATTCAATGTTTTCGTAAGCATATCATGTATCAAAATGATTATCTTACTGGTTTATTGATCGGACTAATCGAATTTGTTGAACCGAATTAAAAAACTAGATTTCGTCATAGTTAGTTCAAAATATTAAAACATATATGTACAAAACTTTTAAATAAAGTAGTCTAAAATGATATACTTAAGATCCCATCACATATTGTTTAAGCATAGAAACTCACCTCCCTTTGTAACTCTTTATAGTTTTTCGAACCACTTGGTATGTCGACACTTAAGACATGATTTCAACCGTTCCCTCTGATCTGAGGCTCTGAAGTGTACGCCCGAGTCCATCAAGGAGAAACCTCACAGTTATGTAAACCCACTGACCTTGCCTCAACAAATATGCTTCGGATCATATTTGAATCAAAGACATCTCATGGGTCAATGAGCCATCATTAAGATCCTAATCTTATGTCGTCAGAGTATAGATATCACTTTCACTCAACTCTAGAAAACAAAAGCCCAACAAAAAAGTTCCTAATACAATGGTTCAAAGTACAAGAAAAATAATTGGACTTAGTAATACTTCACCGTTCATACTTTATACAGGGTTAATTAATAACCAATTAGTTCCTAATACATATGAAGCCATTTTTTTTACTTTTCTTCATGACTTTATATGTTACTTTTTTCTAAACGGTTTGGTACGACGACACAAAAGACAAGACTTAATCATCCCCTCAAATTTGACGTTATGAGGCGTATGCTTGAACACACATCCCAAGAGGAACACTACAACTGGGACGGTTCGGCCCGGTTTCAAACCCAAGCCCTCTTATAGAGAAGCCAAGGGGTTGCATTTAGCCTACAAGCACTTTCGTATTATATATGTTAGTTTATCTCTTTGTTACCAATGCCCTTATGGTTCAATGGTACGGAGAATAATGGATGGATCATGAACTTCTTAAGGTCTCAAGTTCTAATTCTAACTATATAGGTTTTACCACGGTGGTGGGTTTTCTTTTGGATTTGTAAAATATATGTGGTGTGGTTAATGTACGAGGTTCACTCTGAAACGTTGCCTTTTCAAAAATAAAAAAAGTTATCTTTGTTGAATACAACATCATATAATTTAATTTCTAGCATGTGATATGCACCAACAAGAGAGGTCTTCACTGCCGCTTGAATTAATCATCATCATTTCTAGCATGCCAGCTTCTGTTATACATGAGATGATTAATTGTTGCAAAACCCTAAAATTCTGATAACATGTAGAATAATTTTAAATTATTTTCATTTTTTATCAATAATTTTTAAATGTATACCTTTTGCATATAAATTAATAGGCTGTCTACATAATAAATATCAAACCTATATTTTCAATTTGTAATATATATACTTAAGAAGAGGATGAAAGAAAAATTAAAAACATATTTTTTTTCTTGAAGTACATAAAGTAACTAATTTTTACATTGAATTTAACCTTTTTACTAGATTTTATTTCATATACTAGACTATTTTTGCATTGTATTTTTTTTTGTTGTACTGTTTTTTTATGCATATTGTACTGTATTTTTTTGTGCGCAATTAAATATATAATATAAAAAAAATATAAAATACAGTAAAAAAAATATAAATACAATGCAAAAAATAGATATTTTTATGCTTCTAAATAAAAACTTATTATTTAGCGAATACAATCCGCGTAATCTTGTATACCATGTGTAGGTATGTGCGTGTATTATCACTTAAACTTGACTTGCACATTTTTAAGCAACATACATACGTACGTATATTAATTTATAAAACATTAGTTAAAATAATAAATGTGACATTTATATGGTTTCTTTATTTTTAATGTTAAAAAAATGGTTCCTTGGGTTGTTCGTCTGTATATACTCAAAAAATATTTCTGATAAATCTTTCGGGTACGTCATATGTATGTTGTGAATGTTCTTTACAAAGCCACGAATATGTCAAGAATTACGATGAAATGATTTAACTCTCCGTCTATATACTCTATATAAATGATCAAAATTAATTACTTTAATTTATCTTAAAAAAATATGATACATATGCAATGTTTTGTCTAAATTCATATATGTGGATGCATTTTAATCACAATATTGTATGTATATGCATGTCGTTATAATTTTTTAAAAGATTCAAGGAGATATGATTTAAAATCATAGAAATAATAATGGTAATATTTATAGATTTTCTTTTTATTAAAGCATATGCCGTATACGGTTTCTCCGGTTCTGAAAAATTCGGGATATCTACCTACTCTAATAAAGTAATATTATTAGAAGACACGTGTCACTTTGTGTGAAATATGAAAAAAAATTGACCGTCTCTCTCTTCTAATAAATATTAATAATTTTAATAATTAAATTATATAATTAACTAATAAAAGCTACAAATCTTTTTATACTAATAATTTTTAAATATAGTAAAATTTATTAAACTATAAAAATATTTAAATTATATCTTATCTAAATTTATAATTTTATAATTATTAAATATTTATTATTATTTGAGATTATTGAATTATATTTTTTTAATTGTTTAACCAGTGTAATACACGGGTTTTCTACGCTAGTAGTCTATAAAGAACATGCCCCATTTTGTCTTTCTGTATGTGTGTGAAAGATTTTTAATTAGTATAAAAGTGTGTGTAATTAACACTTTGATTATATGAATTAGAGAGCTTTTAAATCTAATTAATAGTAGAAAAATCAAATAAAAAGTATATTTTGTCTAAAAAGGCTAAGAAGGATTTTAAAAGTCTCCAAAACCAAACCGAACGAACTTCGAATGAACTCATTTTGATGGCATTGGAACCGTCTCATCAAACCCTACAATATTAGCTTTTAATTTTTCATTTAAACTAGATTTAGATTTTAGGTTTTAGGGCTTGGTTTTTAGCTTTTTAGTTCTATCTTTATGTTAAAGATTTGTTTTTAAAGTTTTGGTTTTAGTGTTAGGGTTTATTGTTTATGATTTAAGGTTTGAGTTTTAGGTTTCGACAAGCCGTATCCAATGATGCAAAAATGAATTCAATCGGGGTTTGTTTGAGTCGGTTTTCGAGTTTTTAGAAATCCTTCTTAGCCTTTTTAGGCAAAATAGACTTTTTAGGGGAACTTTACTCCTAATTAATATATTTCCGAAGAAAAATATATAACTTAAAGAAGGGGAAATTGAATTCGAGAGAGAATCCATGATTCTCTCCAATTTAAATAGAAATAGAAACATTTCACCTAATATGTAACTTTTTTAAAATTGTTAATTTTTTTTAAATTAATAAAGATTAAATGAAACATTGATGACTATTTGTTAATAGTAAGTGAATTTTTTTTTAATTACTTAAGATAAGATGTAATCGTAAAGAAAACAATTGACGAACTTATAACAAAATTTGAAAATTGTTAAAATTAAGTCAAATTAATAAAAAAGTAATTGTTAAATACTTATAATTATTTATATACGTTTCATTTGTCTAAATCGATTTTAAAAAATAAATTATTATAATAAATTATATTTTATTACAACATTTAGTGAAAGTTAAATGACTATGAAAAAACGAAAATTTTTTTTTGATAACTTAATTAAATTATTACCAATAATACTTAGCTCAAATGGTTGTGAGAAGTTAACATGCAGCTTTAAAATATGAGTTATGTGCTGGCTAGAAGGTTTTCTTTTACCAATGATGTGTTTCCTCTTATTGAGTGTGGATATGATCAAAGTTACCACTAGAGGTGCACATATCGGTTAACCGATCGAAAACCGGTTAACCGATCGAAAACCGGTTAACCGGTCAAAGGCTAGAAACCGATTTTTTCTAGTAACCGGTTTTTCAAGCTCAAAAACTGAAACCGTATAACAACCGAAACCGGTTAACCTTCAAATAACCGATTTTTTAGTGAGTTGGACCGGTTAACCGGTTATTAACCGGTTTGGTATCTTGAAATCTCAAACCAGTCCTAAACTGCCGGTTTTTTCAAAAACTTATAACCGATTACAATAATTGGTTTAAAAACCGGTTTCTAACCGGTTCGGTTAACCGGTTATTTTGTACATCTCTTGTTACCACTATCAAGCACCCTCCCCCTCCTCAAAAAAATAATAATATGAAGAAGAAAAAAAGTAATTTTAACACCACAAATTAAGGAAACATACGTACGCTGCACTTTCACAGTGTGCATCCTATATATACATATATATTTTTATACATCTCCTATATATATATGTGTATGTGTGTGTTTATATATATATAGAGAGAAAGGTAGCACACTAGCACGTGAAACAAGGTAGCCATGGAGCAGAAGGACGAAAACCCTAGGTAGCTAGCTAGGTAGCTGGTTTAAAGGCAAAGACTCACTTTCAATGGCAGATATGATGTTCCTATTATTGTACATCTGCTTCAGTTTACCTATAAATGTATACATACCTACCTATCTACCTATTATGTTTTCTTGACTGCAGCCGTACGATCGATCGACTAGCTAGCTTCAAGTTTATTCATCAGTCAAAACTTAATCATTAGTTAGTTTCTCAACTAAATCTTCCTAATAAATGTTACAATGCTTATATATATACAACCTTTTTTTTAAAGAAAAATAAAAATAAACAAGTTCAATTACGTTCTAAATAAGAGCAAATTACTGTTTTGGGTCTGAGGTTTAATTGTTTTAAATATTTCGGCCAAAATATAATCTTTTATCAATTCAGCCCATGTGTTTAATAAAAACTAACGCTTTTAGCCCCAATCTTAGTTAGATTTTGGGATCAAAACTGTTGTAACAGTTAAGTTTGAATGGCTAAAACCGATAGTTGTATAAACCATGGAGACTGAATTGTTATAAGACTATATTTTGGGCCAAAATAGTTAAAACATTTTAACCACATATGTCAAAACCGTAATTTACTCTGAAAATAATCATATGAATATGTTAATATAGGTGAGTAATGGTTGTTTGTCAGTGTTAATAATTGGATTACTATATGACTCATATAGGTATATACACGTTGTATAGGTCATATACGTAACGTATACATGACCGATTATTGTCAAATCATTTGATAGCAAATTGGCTATACGCATATGTCTATATAAAAGGTATAAGATCGGCAAGTGTTAAAATAAAAAAATTGAGTGTGTGAATAACCACGCCCTTAATTAATTAAATAGCTAGGGGTTGTTCAAAAGATCGATAAAAAGAATAATAATTGGCCTGGCACTAAAGCATGATTAATGGTGTTACAAACGCGGTGACAAGTTGATCATTTTATTGTATTAATCCAAGATTTTATGTCTAATTAAGAACGATTTGGTGAAAACCAGCCCTAAAGAATGTATGAAAAGATTAATCTTTTACTTGATCATATAAAACATAGAACTGAAGAAATCAGAGCTAAAAAAACAAAAATAGAATAAGAATATAGCAAATTAAAAGAAGTTTATGCACTTGAGTTTAAATTTAGCTAGGGTTTGATTAAACTTATACTTGATCTAAAAATTATGAACTCATAAACACACATTTTCATAAAGAGATCAAGAGTTAAAGAATCAGCAAATTTCAAGTTCAAGAATTTAACGTCTGAACATTTAAACTGTGCTCATAATCAACCGGTTACTTAGAGGTTGTTTGTTAGCCTCCTGATGGTCAAAACCTCGTAATAGTTAAGAGATAACCTTAAGTCCGAATAGTTAAAAGATTACCCCTTTATAATACATCTTAGCCATTCAGACTTAAGGTTACCTTTTAATCATTAAAAGGTTATAAACTATTAAAAGATAGCGTCTTAATGACTATTAAGATAAACACCTTAAACATTTTTTTAACCAAGGCCGATTAACGACAAATTCACAGGAGCCGTTAATGTGTTGTGTTGTGTTGTGTTACTGTCAAAGTTCGTGGAATCAGCTTCTCCCGTGACCAAAATCAAGAAACAGACATCATATCATGGGAAGGTAATATTATAAGCAATGTATCTCTATGTAACAAGGAAAACCTTAAAATGGAAATGGTGACGAAGATGATCAAGAAAGTTGAAGCAATTCTACATCAGGGTTCTATTCACGTACCATGGAGACCAAAGTTTTCAATGTTCAACTTCAACAAAATCTCACATAATTACAAGAAATTAAAACAAAACTTTAATAAATTAAGTTTCTTTTAATTTAATTCAACACAAAAATTAAGTTGAGGTTTTGAGTCTCTCAATATTACTTCATCATCTTGATATAAGCATAAATTAATAACAGTTCAAAAAGATTTAGAGCTAGAAGAGGAGTATGCATGCTTGGCTCCTCATACGCCATTCACGGAGGTCGCCGGAGATGCCGGTGGGCTCCAGAAATGGCATACAGGGAGCCAGGCATACACGTATACTCACTGTATGCATATTTATAATTTAAATGTGCTTTTTACCTCATAAAAGAACCTTGAAAGAATATGTTGCATCCAAGAAGATGATTCCATGGAGTGGGATATAGATTTGAAAATAAAAGGAGCATTGAAATCTTATATGTCTTTGATGTAAAGGGGTTCAAGAAATGGCAAAAGATGAGCAGAAAAAGTGGTTTTTAAGATGAAACACAAGAAGATAGGAATAAAGAAGGATGTGGGGTTAAAGTTTTACCAAATAAAGAGCACCATTTTGTTTGCATGCTATGCTATGTATGTATATATAGATACTGATATATGTGTGTGTCTTTATGTATATAAGGGTTTCTATCATGTGAAAACACGATTTAGAGAGAATACCTTTAAACTTTATGTGAACCATTTAAAATCTTTAAAATAAATATGTTTTTCGAATTAAACCTAAATAAAAAATTAGGTTTTGAATAAAAAAAATCATTTTTAATATGTGTTAACATGGATCACATACTTATTTTCAAGATTACAAATCAATGGTTCAAGTAAGGTTTAAGGATTTCTCTGTAAGATCGGGTTTTCACAGAATATACCCTCTGTGTGTGTATATATATATATATATATATATAAGTGTAATCACACACATATATACACACACAAGCTTCCTGACTCTATATATATATATCCAACCACAAGATGATGGATTGTGGAGGTGAGTGGTGATTCTGGTTTGAAGTTTACCAGTAATATTGATATTCTGTGATGGTAAAGAAAATGTGGCTTCTCTTTTCTGAAGATTATTTGTCTGGAAGTATTTGGAGGACAGGATTCCTTCCCATATATATAATATCATAAAGTGATACTCCACACCCACCCAAAAAATAAATAAAAATAAAATATATATCATACATCTTCACGAGGATTTATAAAATTTTAACACTTATTTAATCCAAAATATATAAAACGTAAAAAGATCGCCTGAATATTTACCAGATTTCGTAAACATCACTTGGGTAAAGTGGGAAACAAAAGGATTTTGTAAATCTTGATAACATCTCATTTAGTAATTAAAAATATATTAAACGTATGTCACTTTTCTATAGAGGTATAAAAACTAGTTTTAAAATAACCGAACCGGTTAACAAGTCAAAAATGGTGACATGTTTTATTAATAACCGGTTCGGTTAATAATTGGTTTTCAAGATTTAATACCGAAACTAGTATAATAACCAAAACCAGTTGACTGTCAAACAACCGATTTTTTACATAGGTGAGCCAACAATTCAGTTAAACGGTTATTAACGGTTTAACTATAGAAAATAAAAATTATAAGTCTGCATATAAAAAATAAAAATTATAACCGTTTAACTTATAATTTTTTCTGAATCAATTCAGTTTTTTACATAGGTGGACCAAATAATTCACCTAAACGACAACCCCTTCCGACCAACAACGAATATGTTTATTTCTTTCATATCATGGTAGGTATTCGACTCCTAGATCCATGTTATGCACACATTAGGGTTGATAAACATCGACATTATAACTAGGGTTTTTTGTTTATTGGATTCATTTGCTCTATATCTACATACCTTAGTTCCTATTTCCTATTTTCTAATGGCAACTATTGTTGATGTCAAACTAAGTTAATATTAATCTTAACTTGAAATCCATCCATTAATCGAACTCAGATTCATATCCCCCACAATGAAGTTAGGTTTGTTCAAAAGTTATTTGGTTAAATTGGTTTCTTTTTTTAAATGAAATGAAACAAATTTTATTCAGTTGAATTTGGTTCTAATAACCATATTTCAATCAGTTTTGTTTTCAATTAAGATAAAAAAAAATGCAAAACCAATTATATCGAACCAAATAAACCGTTAACCAAATCGATAAATATTATTAGTTTTATAGATCATTTATATGCTAATTTATAGACTTTATCATATATAAATGTATCTCTTTATATAAAACTAAGTATCAATTTAATTACTTATATATTTTCAATATTTAAAAATAGATTTGTTAATGAATTGAGAGAGATTAATTTAAAAGCACATTTAAAAAAAATAAATTGCTATAGATTGTGTAATATTTGTTAAATATAAAATATTTCTAAAACAACGAACACGTTAATAGAAGTTTGAAATATATGGTCTTTCTATATAAATAAATAAAAATAAAAAATTTTAAACATAAAGATATTTTAAAAAAAAAGACACTTTTTACAAAACAATTTTTCTGAAATGAAATGTTTTAGGAACAAACTTTTCAAATATCGAAAGTTTTTAAAATTGATGTTATTATTTTATTACTTAAATTGCTTAATTACGCCTACATAATTTTAAAAACATTTTATCTCGAATGTGCGTGTATTTGGTGTTCATATTTTATTGAGTTCATGTTTATTTTGTTTTCCTTTTGTATTTGTTGTAGAACCCTGGGTGAAAACCACCTTGAGTTGCAAAAAGTGAAAATCAAGAAAACTCTTATGTAAAGAGCAAATTATTATTTATTTTTACAGATTTTTAACATTATTTCGTCAACTTTAATACAAATATTTTGTAACAAAATATAACATATACGTAATATCTAGACGCAACATCTGGGCTCAGTGTTACATGGTTTTTTTCATTGTTTTTATGGCTTTTCACAACTGAATATGATTTTCGAAATATCCTTACTATATTGAAGTGTGCAAAGTAGTTTAATTAAAAATAACAAAAATCACAACTAACCTAAACACTAAGTAATACTCTAAACTCTCTAAACTAAACTACTAATAGGCAAGTGAACCTATCAAAAATAGTAAAGAAAAGTATGTCCGGATATCGAACCCACAGACTTCTATAGAAAATGCAAACTAGACTCAAAGACTTATGTATACAAATTTACTTAATTAAAAGAATTGTTTAAAAGGGGGGGGGGGGTTTACTAATTAACTAAAATAATTTAATGACTTAAAAACCGGATTAAGACTAAATAACAGAAATGAAGCAAGAAGTGACAAATGATGAAATGACTACCTAGGGTTTACTCTATACATGTTCAATGCTTTTTAGATTGATTATTGAACCATTGTGAAACCGGGATCTTTGATTATTAACTAATAAACAACCTAGATTATCTTCAACCTTCTCAAAGATTTCAACTAAGATGTCTACAAGTTTCTAAATTACCGATTTATGTGAGTTACTTTCACAAGTTACCCAACCCATCAATGACATATCCTAAAGATCATCTACCTCACGGAAACGAGAGTCTCAATGAACAAACACATGCACGGGATAATAAAGAAAATCAACTTGGACTTAGTAGGCAAGGAAATGTCCAACTAAACTAGTCTTGGTCTTTTCACAAAGACTTTAACTAGCAACTAAACACCCAAGACAAACTAACAAACTCTCATCTCACGGCTTTTGAATTTGGTTAAACATTTAGATTATTTATGACCTAATTAGCATTCCTATGAACCACTACGTCTAGCAATTCATTTACAAATCAAAAACACAAAGTAATTGATCTAACATGCACCTATTATATGAAAGACATTCATCAAAGCACATGAGGAATCGATTAATCAAACCAATAAACAATTTAAACATTCATACACATCCAAGAATCAAAACCTAATCGTTATGTCATTTCAAATTCACAAACTTGTTCCACAATCAATCGATTCAAACATTAAACATGCATAATTGTCAAAACCCTAGGTAGTTCTAATGGTTTAGCCAACAACCATACTGAATAAATAGTAAAATCTAATGTATAAACCAAAGTGAAACATCATTTGAATGGATAAAACAATAAAAGAACAAGAACCGATCGTGTTACACCCTTCGAATCGCAATCCTAGGGCTTCCTGATGATGAATCTTGGCCTTACTTGCTTGTTCCAGCCTCTTGGTCGCCTCCAATATCGTCCAGAAACCGTCAGTAACCCTAGATCTGAAGCCCTCAGCCGTTTTAATCAATCAAACTTGAATTTCTGAATTTTTCCTCTTGTCGCGTAACGCGACGGCTCTTTGACAACCCTTCGCGCTACGCGAGGGGTCCGGATAACGACAAAACAATCGGGTCAAACCGCAATGATTAATGAAGGGCATTTTGGTCTTTTCCCCCTGTTGAGCTACGCGACAGGGTTTCAGGTGGGTGTCGCGCTACGCGACAAATGCCAGAATCCAGTTTTTGCTTTCTGTTGTTTCCAGGTACCTCCTCGCCCTACCGGAAGCTCGTTTCTTTGTACTTTTGTGCCAAATACGCGTGTTTATGACCTGCAAGCATTGAGTTACAGAATTGTGAAGCACCAGCTAAAATCGTCTTCAAAACTAACCAAAACTGTACAGAAAACTGACAAAAACAATTGAATGAACAGATGTGTTTTGCAACACATCATATATATATATGTGTGTGTGTGTGTGTGTACGCGCGCGCACATTAATATATAATATATGATACATATTAGAATGAAAAAAAATAGTAATTGGATTAAATCTTTTAAAATTAAGATTTTTACAATTAGTACAACACATGATACAATTTTATAAATCTAATCTAAATGTTTTGTTACCTTTTTCACTTTTGCCCACATTGGTAGCCTTTAAAATTGAAATGAGTTGAAGTAAAATAAAAAAAAATGTTTAAAACAAATGAATCATTTCATGATGTTTTTGGTCAATTTGGTTTTTATGTTATGAATTAAAGTTATTTTTAGTTAAATAGTAAATTTGAAAAAAAAATGTTTTTGTTATAGTTATGGCTCAAAGGAGAACCATATAAACCTTTAAAATAACACAACTTAAATGTTGTGTTTTCCACTGCATCGCGCGGGTTTTATGCTTAATATTGAATTTTCATTTCATACAATCACTATAATACACACACACACACACTAGTGAAATGCCCGTATGATGGTTGTTGATATTGACTCCTAAAAGTTTTAACCAACTCTTGTTTTGTTAAATTAACTCTTTTAATTTAATTTTAATATTTAAAAAGCCAAACATTAAATGCCAAATGTGACAAAAGGGTTAAGAAATAATTTATTTGATTTGAGAGTGTTTTCTTTATGGTTTTTTTACAATACTTTATTTCTTAAATATATCAATGTGAGACAAACTAAAAAGTTCAAAAAATATCTTTAGTTTATAGTTTTAAAGCTTTGTAAGTTGTACTTCATGTTTTTAGATTTATAAAACTCTTAATTTTAAGAGATTTTGACAAATGATCATTCTATCCTTACAATATGTATTGTAATATAGTATAATTTAATTGATAAGTTAAGTAATTACAAGTGTGGGAACAATAACCATGCATATGTTTTTACCAACAAGATGTTGCAAGTTTGTTTTTTATTAAAGAAAAAAGAAAAATTGCATTATCACTTTTTTTCTAAATTCTACTAAAGTGTCCTTATATTTTGTTTTGTTTGCAAACCATTGGAACATCAATATCCACGGGAGTAACCTAGTGTTAATATAACAATATTTAAAAAATAGATTACTTTGAAAAATGAAAGGCAAGATCAATATGTAGAGAAAATTAACATGAAAACTCATATAATGTAATAAATAAAATATATTTGTCGATCGTAAAGACAAATTTCATTTTAATTATTTTTATGATATTTTGGGGTTATATTGACGTTAGTTTTTTTTTTTTTGATTATTTTTATTGTGCTAGTATAACTTGGTCAATTCAACATCACACAATGCAATATCTTATTGCATTTTCCACATTTGATATATCAAAATATTAAAATGATATTGTCTTCTTTTTCTTATCATGTCATTATCGTACGTCAACCCTCAATGATCTTGTCATTCTCGTGTATGATAGATTTCTTGATCTTCTTCTCACTCGATCTTATCTGAAACACACAAGTATTTAAAATGGAAACATGCATAATTTAAAAAAAAATAAAAATAATTACGCTTACAGATTAATTAGTTGGGATTAAAGATGCGCCTTATGAAGAAAAAAAATTATATAGTGAATAAATTTGTAAATGAATAATTCGCGACTTCGCGTCTTCAAGCTCTAGACTATGAGGACCACACGAGTGTATATATATGTATGTGTGTGTATATAGGGGAAATATTAAATAAAAAGTTTATTTTGTATAAAAAGGATTTTTAAA
Organism: Mikania micrantha; assembly: GCA_009363875.1. Taxonomy (NCBI): domain Eukaryota; kingdom Viridiplantae; phylum Streptophyta; class Magnoliopsida; order Asterales; family Asteraceae; genus Mikania; species Mikania micrantha. The sequence continues at coordinate 64,610,946 of CM018685.1, forward strand.
ACATCTGAAAACAACACAAACGAACTCCGATTGAACTTATTTCGATGACATTATAATTGTCTTATTGAACCTTACAATATTAGCTTCTAGGTTTTAGCTTTAACAACTAGTTTTATAGTTTAGATATTAGGGTTTGGTTTTATCTTTTGGGTTTTATCTTTAGGTTTAAGGTTTGTTTTTAAAGTTCTGGTTTTAGTATTAGGGTTTAATATTTAAGATTTAAGTTTTGAGTTTTAAGGTTCGACAATTTGGTTCAAATGATGCAAAAATAAATTTAATTGAAGTTTGTTTGTATTGGTTTTCGAGTTTTAAAAAATCTTCTTTAGCCTTCTTAGCAATATTAAATATTTAGTGAAACCTTACCATATATGTCTATTCAAGGTCGAGTAGTGAATATATATAGCTAAATTGTACTAAGGCGTGACTTCGTCTTCAGATTTTTAGTCTGATCATTCTTGGTATGTGTCTGATTCTTTATGCTTTTGTATATGCGACATGTATAGAATTCATTATTTGTTATGCATATAAAAAGATATAATTACAATAAAATTAGTAAATTAATACTTAAAATTGTTGGATTGATTCCTTTTGATTCGGATTTAAAGATGAACATGTTTGTATACGAAATCAGTGAATAGAACATAAGATTAGATGAAACCTGTGAATATAGTGAATGCGTTGTTGATTCCTGGCATGTTTCTTAAGAGATGACGATCTGATCGGTTCCCGTTTAGGGTGTATGGTGAGGATGGAATTAGTAGAGGGGTTCGGTTAAGTTCACGTAATCCAGAGGGTTAGGGATTTCTGATGATGTTATGTGTGTAACCTTAATTATGAGCCATTAACCTCATATTTATATACAACAAAGGGGAAACCTAATTAGGATAAATAAGGATAATTACGTCCATTAAATAATTATCTATCTGCTAGGAGTAATTAAGTAATTAATCTATTTAGTTAAATAATCATGAGGGCCATATTGTAAATATTTAATATTACAAAAATATGATGATTTGCAGAAAGTTCACACAAATAATGAAAACTAAAAATAAATAGATATTAACTTAGCTTTGAAATAAACTAAGTTAGTCATTAGGTTATTTTGGTTTAAAATAATGTGTTTTAGAATATAAGATTCTTTTAATAACAATCTATAATGTTTTTGATATAATAACATTGCTTATCATAAAAAAGTATTCGTTAAATTTATAAGAAATAAACATTACAAATACGTTTAGCTTGGAGCTCTTTTGACTAGAAAGTATTACTAACAAAGATTTTAATTATTTATTTATAATTAATAAAAGGCTTCTAGTCTATTATTAGCCCATTAACTATTCTTATAAAAAGTTTGGGTTAAAGTATCACCTACAACAAAATTGCTCTAGGTTGAGTTATATGGTTTTTTTTAATTGTAGGTTTCCTCCTAAACGGGTAAGTTAGGTAACCACGTTCTGTAATTCGAACAAAAGGGTGGTATATTAGCCAGTGATTAAGCGTTTTGCTGTTAAAAAAATTAAAATAAAAAGAAGTTAACTAAGGTCATTGTCTCTCTAGGCAAGTACCTAGCTAGACAGAGAGAGGGAGATGGTTAAAAATAAAATAATAATAAAATTAAAAATGTGTGAAGGGTCAAAATCAACATGAGAATCTTTTGCTGAGAAAAAAGTAGGAAGAATATGTTAGGGTTGACACCAATACATCATGGTAGTCAGTTTCTTAAAGCATTCTTGTTTACACATTCATCACCCTTGATTTTTGCTCCTTCGTCTCCTTTATTTATTTAATTATTTTTTTAATAATATTTCTATCTTACTTTTAAATTATATCAAATTAAATTATATTTCTTGGTTTAAATTCGTGACATCTAATAAGTTAGTTTTCATTTTCCTTCATATATATACTAATCATTTAATAATTTTTTGTATACATTGAGATCACTAGTAAATATATTTATTAGAGATTTTATCCTCTATATAAAAACTATGAGTTTAAATATGAACAAAAGTAGTTTAGTTTGTTGTAGTATGTTCAAATAACTTGGCAATCGAAATTCGTTCGAAAGCCAATAAAAAAAGCTTGAAAGAAAGTTTGTATGATTTCAGCATGGTTAAAAATATACCCGACAAAATGGGCGGGTTGGGACGGGTTGGGTAACGGGTCAGAACGGGTTCGGATCAAATATGTTATATTAATCGTTCTTAATTGTTTGAATCCATTGTATTTGCATACTTTTTTGGTTACCCGTCTTGACCTGCATAGTTTAAGTGCTATACATCTCAACCCATTCAATATTATGATGTTACCCATCTCAAAACATCATAATACAATTGATTACCTAAACCAACCCATTTCCTTTTACATGGGTAAAAACTGCCACCTCTAGTTAAAAACAAACTGAACGAGATGGTTTAGTTTGAAAATCAACCAACTACAAGCAAAGGTTAGGTGGTGTTTGTTTTTTCAGAGGCAAAACGTCTGCGGTCTGCGGACCACATCTGCAGACATCTTTTGCAGAAGAGGTGGACCAAACCCCTGCAAGAAGAGCTTTTGGGGGTGTTTGTTTTCCAATCAAATTAAAACCTCTTCCCAACCCCACCGACCCAACCCCACCGTCGAACTCCTCCCTCTGATCTGATCGACCATCTCCGATCGACCACCAACCCCACCGTCCCAACCCCACCGTCAACCTCAGCCCCTCCACCTACCGCCGCTCACCTCCGATCATCCACCAAGGGTTCGTTTTCGTCACAGCGGCGGCAGAAACCCTACGGCGGCGGCGAAGAGGTGGAGAAACCCTAGGGTTCGATCGAACGACCTAGATGATGGAACCTTCACGATCGCGGTGGAGGAGAAACAGTCGGCAGTGGGTTCCGACCAAACCCCTCGATCGAACCCTCGTTCTAAAACCCTAACGATCGCGGTGGTGGAGTTTATGTGACGACGGCGGCGGTGGAGCAGGTCTGCGACGACGACGGCGTTGGAGTAGGTCTGCGACGACGAAGACGGTGGAGCAGGGCGGCGACGGCGACTATGGCGGTGGAGGAGTTCGGTCGGTCGAAGAGCTGAACATGGAGGAGTGGATTGGAAGAGGTTGGAAGAGGTAGGAAGACCTCAAGAAGAGCTTGGTCCACGTCTGCGCCAAGAAGAGGCCGCGCAGACGTTTTTTAATGAAACGTCTGCGAGAAAACAAACGATCTGCGAACCTCTAACCTCTTCCCGCGTCTGCGTGGCGCAGACATAAGAGGTTAGAAGAGGTTGGAAGAGCTTTTTTTTAAAAAACAAACACCCCCTTAGTTTGCTTGATTCGGTTTTTGAAAATGTATGCATTATTATACAGGTACACACACAAAGCAAAGGTTAGGTAGCTCGCTCTTTAACAACCATAGTTTGTAATTGTTTAAAAGTCAGAAAGAGTTGCTATTAACATACCCTAATTTTATCGATTAAATTTTAGATTATTGTTTTTCAATTTTTGTTTTGTTTTGTATGTATACTCCTATATCAATAGTTGTGTGTTCACTGTTAGTTGAAATCTCACTATGTTGTTTAAACATGATAACTGATATTTGATTAGATAAAAATGATACCTAAGAAGCTACATTTTTCGCATAGAGAACGAGATTGGGTAGAATCCAATGGCGGATCTAGTTCTTTAGGCGTGAGTTCACAGAAACCCAACCTGTTTTGAAGATTTAATAGAATATTTTTATTTTTAAAAGGTTTAAAAGTTAGGGTGAGCCGAATAATATTTTTAGGGGTAAATCATCTTTGTGATCAAATATAAATTGCGCGTTTATTCATTTTTTGATTTCCTCTCTAGTCAGCGAGACCGCCACCAGAGAGGAAATCGAAAAATGAATAAACGTGCAATTGGTTCAATTGGTTCGTAGCTTAGACATCTTAAACGAGCATGCGCTCCGTACTTTCGAACTCTTTAATAACGATGTTTTTTTAAACATTGACTTAAAATATCGCACGATTATTACGTGATTTTACAAATCTTGACAACCCAAAAATTTTAAATCTGATTCTATCTAACCGAAACGTCTGAAATTAATGAACCGATTGAAACAAATTTCTGGATCCACCACCCAAACTAGAATTGGCAAAATATGCATGCATTTCATCCATGGGGTGTGATGAATGTGATGATTATTTTGAATAAGTGAATCTCTTATTAATCGAATGCAAACTAGCAGATGATGTTTGGAAGAGGGTTAAGTGGGGATGCAACATCAACACAATGAATGGGGACTCTATTACAACATAGGCAAATTGGCTTTTAATAATCCAAACTTTGACCCATTGGCCGCTGCCGGTCCCAACTATGAAAATCCCCAATAACAGTCCGAACTTTCGACATATTTTCCCGTGGCGGACCGCCGTCAAAAAAACCTTAACGGCATTAACTTTTTTTCGAATTTCAAACGGATTTTTGAGGGCTTTTGTTCAGATGGAGAATACGAGTCGAATGACGTATAACTTACCTCGAAACATTGCTCCAAATTTCTCAATTTGATGATTTCTTTGACGAATTGAAAGTTTAAACACCAAAATTGGGAAATTTGGAGCAACGTTTCGAGGTAAGTTATACGTCATTCGACTCTTATTCTCCATCTAAACAAAAGCCCTCAAAAATCTGTTCGAAACTCGAAAAAAAGTTAACACCGTTAGGTTTTTTTGACGGCGGTCCGCCACGGGAAAATATGTCGAAAGTTCGGACCGTTATTGGGGATTTTCATAGTTAGGACCAGCAGCGGCCAATGGGTCAAAGTTTGGATTATTCAAATCCAATTTGCCTTACAACATATTATTAATCAATGATCAAACTCAACGTTTCAACACTTAGAAAAGATGGGCAAAAAGTATCATCTTAGCTTACTTCCTATTAGGGCTGGCTCAAGGTTTTAAAAGTTTAAGGCGAAATGAGAGTTTAATTGTTTTTAACCTTGTATATTAACTTTGTTAGCGTGTGACATCAATAAACTAAAAGGTTAAAACTTTAAACCAATAACTCGGGAATTTAATTGCTTTGGATTTTTTATTTTTTTTAAACAAAGTGACACTACTTGATATTATTCCAAGCTTATATATTGAGTTTCATTGATCTAATGTTTAATCAGATGGTTATTACCATCATTATCATCACATAGTTTCTACCCGCACATGTAGGTCAATATAGAGGGGGGTGCAAGGTGGACGAGGGTCCCTAGCATGACTTCTTAGGGGTCTAGAAATTTTAAATATATATATATATATATATATATATATTTATATATATATATATTATTTATAAAAATATATATAAAAATTATAAAACATCAATGCTTTGCCGCATATCAATATATCATCCTATCAATTAAATTCAAAAACATATTTTCAGTATATCATGCTTTGCATACTTCAATCTAGATAGAGGATTAACGACGTTATGACACCATTATCTAGTTATTTCAAAGGTCAATACATGTTTACTCATTTGTTTTTTATCAGTTGTCCACATTGTAATTTTTTCATTCTATAATTTCTTTTTAGCATCAATTGTCAACCTTAATTTAGAATTTATACTGGTTATATTTAATAGCCCAAGCATGTTATAAAATTATAAATACTAATGAATACCTAGTAGTTATTTAGCACAAATAATCATATATATATACACACATGCAAAGCTTTTAGAAAATAAAGCCCAAATTTTTAAAGGTTCAAGACAAAAGTTTTGTTCCTATGAAAACCTAGGGATGACAAAGTTTTCAAGATTGTACGTGAAGGAAACCGAAATTAATTTTTCCGTGGATGAGAAATGGGGCAAATTTTAGGTTTCTCAATGGGAAAGAAACGTTGAAATGCAACTTTGTTGGAAGCATACAGGGGCGGAGGATAATTAGGGTCTGGTCTTTTTTTGCTCCGTTGTGTAATTTTATGTATTTTTTATCTGGAAATTTAATACATAATAAGCTCGCTCCTAGGTTTATGAGTTTAGCACTAGTGCCCCATATGTATCAAGTCATGCTTTGCCACTGTATGCATAGGCGCATAGCCTATACCTCCTTGCTAGTGTTGTACGTGTGAGTATATGAATAATTAACATAACTGTCAAAAAAAATGAATTTTCAGTTACAATAATGTAAAATTTATAGGATAATAACCAAATAAGAATAATCATGATTATTAGTTAAAAAGCATGTTCAACTCATGCATAAAGGAAAAAGATGGTCAAAAATAAGACTTTTTAGTTATGACTTTTGACTTGACATAAACCCTTAATTTACAAAAATCTCAAACCGAATCATGTGGCACCAAACATGGGAACTTTATCACCATACATCAAGTAATCACTTTATTTCTTTTAATCATCTTTGCTTGGAATTTATAGCTTATTAGCTTTATTATGTTCTTCAATAATAAATAACATTTAGTATGTACCATGGTTGTAGAAGTCGCCAGGCGCTAGTCGGGCGGCGAGGTACCGCCTAGAGATTAATCGGGATTAATCGGCGCTAGGTGGATTGGAATTTTTATATGTAATTTTACAAATATATATTATATACACACATCAATATCAATAATTTAATATAATACTTCAAATAATTTTAAAAAAATACTAAAAAAAGTACTTTAGAGTCAAAACTTAAACACCGAGTTCAAAGTTTAGAGATAAATTTAGATGTTAACTGCCTGGATTCGATGTTTCAGAGACATATTAAAGATTTTTGGTTGAGAAATGTCTAAATAATCATGAAATTGGTCCCTTTTTACCATAAAAAAGTGAAAAAAAAAGTCAAAAAAAGTCAAAAAAGTGAAAAAAAATAAAAATCTGATTGGGCCACCTAGCACCGCCTAGGCCAAAAATTAGACAGTAGATGGGCGCCTAGGGCCTAGGCCGATTTTTACAACATTGGTATGTACATGACATAATAATTTGTTGAATTTTAAAACTAATTTTTTTAACTACACTGCTACCTTTGTTCGAATCCTCTTGTAAAGGAATTTCAACCATCCAAATTGCTTTATGATTCAGGTTAGGCTCAAATCCGAAATCATCCTAGGAGAAAACATGAATGAAAACCATATGTCCTATTATAACAGAGATTCGGATCCTAGAACTTTTCACATGAAAAGTCAATTAAGTAATTTTGGGTTTTATACATGTTATTGGAACCTGTTGGAATAATTTTCAAACTACATGATTTTAAGTTCAAAATTATACAACCCAAGGCCTAAATTCCTTATACTCATCCATTTTTGTTTCATTTAAATCGAACTAAGAAACATAGTTATTTTTGGGTATATATCACATATATAAGTACTGATGACATGGGTAAGGGATAAACCTATTTCTCCTCTTCATGATTATAAAGAAAGAACCACCTCACCAAAGGCTAGATGAAAGGAAACAAAGAAACGACATCTCCATTAAACGTGAGAAAAGAAAGAATGACCGTCTTATCATGATCAAATATAAGGAAAAAAAGGAACAACCTTCTTGTGATTAGATTAGAGGACAGGTAGAAAAGGCCCTCCACAATTATGTGCTAGGAAAGGAAGGAACGACATCCCTACGCTCATATGTGAAAAAGGAATAAAGGGCCCCTTAACGTCTGTCTAACAGTATAATGACACAAAGGGCAATACAATACAATACAATTCATGGCAATATATCGAGATGATCAATTTAAACAAGCAATGTCAAGCCGCTTTCTTATATAGGATAAGTAAGACAACCAATGATACAAACATACAACAGGAGACCATGATAAGGAAATAACAAGTCTACCTTGGAGAACATTAAAATAACCAAGAGCCCCATATATAGAGTATCGAAAGATCAAATGATCAATACTCCACAAATCACTCATATATACTCATATAGTCATATTACTTATAATTCTTTATATTATTGATTTTTTGGTAACAAAGGGATGAGATATAATGTTGTATTAAAGGAGGGTCTTATCATTTCTTATCTTTTTCATAAATCAATATACATAATCTTACAAGTTTTTAGAACAGTTAGTAATGTAATTTACAAGTAACTCCATTGAGTTTAATATTTGTGATAAATAATATACATTTATTACAATTATTTTTTGCTCCTTTAAAGTTAAGGTATATATGAGAATTTGGATAATTATGCAAATAATTAGTGGGTTTCATGTGCTTCAAAATTGAAAGACAATATGTACAAAAATAGCATCAAACAGACAGACAAAATGAGAATAGACCACACTTTGTGGTACCAATGAATCATTGTCTTTCCATTTTCTTTCTTTTTTATGTGAGACTTAGTATAATGTGAAATGAAAACCACAGACAATAATTATTGCAAACATTGTATTATGTTGTAAACAAGATGATTAAAAAAATAGACAAACGGGGTGGTGCTTGTTAAGCCAAGTTAATTAAGTAGAAAAAGCAATTCTTTATGTCAAATCTTTTTTGTGATATTTTCTTTTAGAAACACAAAAGCAATTTGAATGTCAATTCAATCATAAAGGTATTCTAATTCTCTTTGTCTCTTTTATATATTGTTTAAATATTTTTAACTTATTACCAAAAATTTAAAAGAGGCATATCTACAATTACAAGTCATGGTGCAACACTTTAAGGCATTTTTGTAATAGATGGATATGCTTGTGTCTAAGGCATAGATTACATCCATCAACTCCATGGATTCGAAAAAGTACAAGACTTTTGTGTTTTTAAAAACACATATTTTGAAAAACATTCCGAAACATGTCATACAAAACGATCCACACGCCAACCATGTTGGTAGTTTTAAACATGTCAACCATTACAAGACACGTCAATTGCAAGGTGTGGTACCTTTAAACAAGCCAAAGATTGCCTGAGTAAAGTAATCTGCCTATAGCAATTTGCATATGATGCTCCCTAGTGTGGAGCTTAGAGGTGCCAACTTGAGCAATGGCCCGTTGTATGTTTATAGTAAACTGAAAGATTTGCGCTTGATGATTTTTGTAAGAAGATGATTCAAGCAAAAACTTATTTGGAGAAACGTAGATAGGTGATCAGGGTCGGCTCAAGGTTTTTGAAGTTTCAAAACATATACAAAAGTTAAGACCTTTTCATAAATAATTTTTTCCTTACAATAAAAATTAAAATTTGTAAATTCAAAAAACATAAAAAAAATATGTTAAATTTCCTATATCTACATAATTTTACTAATAATAACAATTAATTAATAGTCATAATTTTCACTTTGCCAAGTGCAATTTGAGTATCATAATCATTAAGATTTATACTCAGTTGTAAATTTTAAATATTATGCTAGTGAACGAAAGTAAAATGTATAATTATTATTGATCAAATATTAGTATGCATTATTATCGGCCAATAGGTCATCTTTGGATTATTAAAATCTAATTTATTTGAAGGAAATACATATAAATAATAAATGAAATAAACAAATAATACTATAAATTAAGTAAAATACTTACTTGATAGTGATATTTTACAATTCTCTTTATTAATTAGCTTGATTACCTATTTACCTATAGGAAACTTGTTAAATCTCTTACTCGAGTCATTAATAAAATATTTGTTCTAACGCCAAGCAAATGTGAAACAAATTAAAAAAAAAAAAAGTTGTAATTACTTGGAAAGAGAACCATAAGAAAACTTTCTTTTTTTGATAATATAAAAAGGGTCTTTATTTTTTCAAATTTAAAACGACAAAACATATAACTTAGACATTAATTTGGACAGTTAGCCTTAGGTCCTTACCTCTAGATTTATTAAATGAAGTTGCCCTCTAGGTGATGTTCATACAATGTTACTTTTCAATGATCTCCTCAACCATATGAAACCTAGAAAACATGCAAAAGGGATAGATGAGCTTGATGTTGCACTTGCTACACAACAAACAACTCAGGCTCACCATCCTTGGCCTCCAACTAAATATGTTTGACACATGTGTCTAGCCCATTTGGTAAATGTTCTGTCTCTTAAAAAAGAGGTCTTAAGTTTAATTACATGCAATGAGAAAATATTTGAGAGCAGTTTAAGAGTAGCATATCATTGTTGTTTTAAACAAAATTATTAACAATGCCTCCACTTTTTCTTGCAACACAGCACCATCACTAAAATATGTTCCAAACTAGTTTGCAAGAGTAATAAAAAGTACTAAAAAACATGGAACCACCCTATTGAGCGATATGATCGAAACAAGAAGAAAAAGTGGCAAAATACAATAACTCTAGCAAATCTTTGAGAGAGAAACTAAAGTTTTCAATAGCGATATCAAAGCTATAGGTTCTTTCTAATCACCCTATTGGCCCAAAAACAGCGAGTTGTTTCTTCTTCTTCTTCTTTATTTTTTTTTTATTTTAGATTATACTCATGACAAGCAGGTTCTCTTGATAAAATGTAGTTGATTTATATGTTGTTCAACGGCTCAAAATTAAGTTATTCTTCATCGATCTGGTTGATGTAATACATTGTCACCAAAAGCAATCCCCTTTTGATCGTTTTTAAACTCGAGTTCCTCACCAGTCAGGCAGTCATATGCTTTGAATTAGTAGTTGTCGATTTATAAGCTCGTACATAGTCTTCCCATGGTAGTTGCCACGATATCCGTTGTCATAAACGACTGATCCATGTCTTGATTTTGGTGTTGAACATGGTAGCGAGTCACGGGCGGATTCGTGTATGTGATACCATAGTCTCAGGACAACAATGATTTCTGCTTATATAAACTCTTGTCAGGGGCGGCCCTGAGAAATTGGGTGCCCAGGACGAGTCGGGGAAAAAAGGCCCCTAACGCATTCAAAGCTCCTGACCAAGCGGGGGTCAAGGGGGCCGCGCCCCCTTGCGGGGTCCTAGGGGCAGCGCCCCTGGCGGGGTCCAAGGGGCAGAGCCCCTGGTGGCGAGTCAGCGGGCGGGGGTCAAGGGGGCAGCGCCCCCTTGTGGGGTTGCCCCGAAACCAAAACGAAATGTCATAAGTTAATATGTTCGGGATTAACTTCCGTATTTTACCTAAATCAGTCATTCAATAATCAGTAAACTGTAAATCCATGGGCCCAATTTCTTGGGATTTTGAATTTCAATTTCTTCTTGAACGTGAGCGTCCATGGAGCCGGTTAGGATAAAGGGCTTTTGAGAAACGAAATGGGTCCATAAATATATTTAACTGAGTTATTTGTTACTCAAACCCGTGTAATACTCGGGTTTATAACCTAATATATATATAAATACATATATAAAAATGTGCCCCTCGAAAAATTGGGCCCGGGACGGAGGTCGGGTTTGCCCCTCCCCGGGCCGCCCCTGACTCTTGTGAACGACTTTTTCTAATGATAGCTTATCCTGCTCAACATAACAACCCTTGAACTATATCTAATAATAAATTAAATAACATTTGATTCATGGACTCAATATATTGCTAGGTAGATGCGCATTCAAATTCAATCCATGGTGGAGGTTATAGATTTCAAAAGGGGTTTGTTACGAAGAATTAAAGCTAAGAAGAAATGGTTGACCTTCACATAGCTTTGAAGAATTTATGTAACGTTACTTATTTAGTTTCTTGAAAATTTAGTAAACTTGATGAATGAGTTTTTGAATATATGATAGAAATAGCATTTTGTGAAAAAAACTTATTGTGTTAATTTACATAAATATATTGTAAATGTTTATGCCAAGATTGCAATGAGATTTTATTTGAAATTAGATTGGTACAAGTGATTCCTTTATTATTAACGAAAGATAATGAGACAAAATAATTATTTGTTAGAATTGTAAATTAAAGAATATAGAAATATATTTAAATAATATCATAGTTATAATACAGACAATGAAATTTGAGAGGTTTTAGAAGATCAACCAAATTAAAAAAGATAAATTTTCAAAACTATAAAGAACTCACTTTTTCTCTTTATTATTAGAGTAAATTGTCGTTTTGCTCTCTATGCTTTTGTTGAATTAGTCATTTTCATCCAAATTTTCAAATTTTGCCAATTTGACATTGTGGTTCTTGTTTTTTTGTCATTTTACTCCACTATCTTAAGTCCATCAAATTACCCATTAAATGTAAGGGTATTTTTGTCAATTTTATAATACTCATAAAAAGAAAGATAAAAGAAAAAGGAAATATTCAAATATTTTGGTGAAAAAATAAAAAAAATAATTACTATAGCAATATCTAACATCAAAAATATATTTCAATAGCCTATATGTTATATTCTAGTATATTTCGATTATATACGTTATATATATTCTTAGCTAAAAAAACAAAAACAAAAAAGTTCGCAACAAAATATAAACAACAAAAATAATTTTACGAGCTACATCCAACATAAAAAAATTGCAAAAACATGCAAAAATACATAGACCGTCCAAATAGTAAAAAACTAAGAATACATAATAACCTATATAATCGAATATGTTAGTGTTGAAAGTAGGGATTTTCAACAGTTCAGTTTTATGATTTAAACGATCTATTTGGTTCGGTTTAAACAATTTTGAATTTTTTAGCTCAACCGAAAACCGAACTAAACCGTATTAGAAATTCGGTCATCCGAACCAAATTCAGTTTGGTTTCGGTTAAATTGAACAAACCGAATGCAAAATAATTTTGGTTGTTAGTATTATATACTTACTTTTTTTGTTTGTGATGAATTAGTGTGCTTTTGCATGTTTTTGCAATCTTTTGAAGTTGGATGTTGCTCTATATTTTGTTAATGTTATGTTGCAATCTTTTTTTTTAACTATATATATATATGAATATGTTTACTATAATATATGAGCTATTGTAAAAAATTTTGAAGTTAAAAGTTGATAGTGAAATTATTATTGTTATATTTTTACCAAAATGTTTGAATACTCTTCTTCTTCTTCTTTTTTTTTTTACTTTTTTTTCTTTTGATATTAGTTTGGTGTTAAATTGACATAAATACCCTTATAATTAATGGTGTAATTGGATGGAATAAAGAAGATGGAGTAAAATGACAAAAAAACAAAAAGCACAATGTCAAATTGACAAATTTTAAGAATTTGGATGAAAATGACAAATTCAATCAAAGCACATGGAGGAAAACGACAATTTACTCTTATTATTATTATTTTTGTATTTTCCTTTCTTCCCACAATCCAGCCCAATAGAAACCCAATTGCATTTAACATAAACCGATAAGCATACAAAAACATACAGCATGGGCCCATATAAATGAAGGGCTTAACCCATTTCCTACATAATTAAACTAGGGCTGGCAATTTAAGACACAAACACGTTAACACGACACAATACGACTTTAACATGTTTCGTGTTTACCCTTAACATGTTTCGTGTCTAAAACAGGTCGACACGTTAAAACCTGTTTATTTTTCGTGTCTAAACAGGTAAAACCCGCTAAGACCCGTTAAGACCTATTAAGATCCGTTAAAACCTGTTAAGACCCGTTAAGACCTATTAAGACATGTTAAGACATGTTTAAAATTTAAAATAAAAAATATAATAAGATATGTGATTAACCGATTAGTTTCAAAAAATTTATAATTGTCTAAGCTTAGTTCTTTAACAGGTTTCTTAACAGGTTCTTTAACGGGTTTTAACAGGTTCTTTAACAAGTCATTTACAGTGTTAATTGTTAACAGGTAATGGGTCATTTCGTGTTTACGTGTTTTTAACGGGTCGTGTTCGTGTCTAACCAGTTTGTGTTTCGTGCCTTAACAGGTCGTGTATGACCCGTTATGATAGCCCTAAATTAATTACATCTTCTTTTGGGAAAAATATCTTGAAATTTGTCATCACTTTATAATATTTTTCAAACAATGAAAAGTTTCCAGTTGGATCCTCGTTGATTTCTCTAATTCTGAAATCTGAACTGCTGGTTTTGTTTACATCAGTTAGAGGCGCACAAACCCATTTTTTTCTTTATTAACCGGCAAACCGGTTCTTATTTTGGTAAGAAAATCAAGAATCGGGTGGAGATAAAACCAGTTATGGTAAGGTTCGGGTTTTGACTAGATTTTGACCAGTTTAGCTAGTTCTGTTCCGGTTTCTGGCTAAGGCAAAAGTGGAAATGGTTCTGCTTTTGATTTCTCTAAGAAACTAAAATCGTCTATACTTGTTGTTTTAGATAAGATTGGTTCAGGATAGGGTAGATAGCTTGGTCAGATTCCAGAACCGACTTATGTGTCCATCTGTTACATATTGTATAAAATTGCAATATTTAGAGTAAACTGATTTTTTAAATTATTGACTCCATTATCTATTTTTACAATTTAAATTACATTAAATTCGTCTTCATGTAAGGCTTGAACACATGACTTCATAGAAATCAACACCACACTAACATCCAACTTCAATTATTTTATCAACTACTTTTATAGATGTCGAGTGATCGGGTATTTTAATATTATAATGACTAAATCATATATGTGTGTGTTGCATTATAAAAATCAATAAAAATCAACTTAATTAAAAGAACCACAAAGCAATAAAAATTAATAACATATGAATTGCTAAAATGTTAAAGCTTATCCTACTGTTAGAAAATATATTATTTAACACTCACGTTTGATAAAAAGAGCATCACATGTGTGAAATGTTTCATATAAAACTATCAGAAAAAACATTAATGGAGACATATTAAGTAATTTTTATCATATAATTTATTTATATAATTTTGTAATTTATATGTTATGTTTTTTTTTAATATATTACGGGCTACATATGAAAATTGCACAAATTTTAAACCACTCGAAGCTTTTTAAGTTCTTATTTTGTTAGGGATTCTTCTTCACCAAATTATCATATATCAATCATTACATTGTTTTCTTACTGATCGTCGGGGTTTCATAATGAATCACCATTGATGCGATTGTTTGATTTTGGGGCTTTTTTCCGATGATGCTCGTACGTTCTAGGATTTGACCATAAGCACAATGATGCGGAGGGTAAGGATTCATCATTCATGTCTATAATTTTGTTGTGTTCAAATCTTGGTTACATTTAGGGCTTCAATCTGATCGTTAATGGCCTTGAATTTGGTTATTAAATTTTATTTACAATGTTGTAGAAATTTGATTTAGTGGCTGCTGGGTTTACATCCTAAAATGTTTACATGATCTAGGGTTTAATTTAGATGTTTATCCTATAGTCAATGCTTTCTTATGGGCATTTTGTATATAATAAGTATTTGTACGAAATCTAAGGCAAGGTTATTTTCTATTAGTGCTAATGTTCATGATTTGTTTATGTTTTGGCTTTCAATCTTTTATACACTATACGATTTAGGGTTTTTATTTGGTTTCTATCTGTTATGCAAATTGGCATTTAAGATATATTAGCGGAACAATCAGAACCCCAAAATGAAAATTAATTTATGACTTATATTTATCATCATCTCTGTATTATATGAGTTTGAGCTTCTACACCTATAATGTTACCACATTTCTAAAATTAAATTTGCTTGTTAGATTTACAAAATAGTATCATAAGCAAGACTGAAAACATGAAATGAATAGACTGTAACAATAAATGGCTTAGTAAAACAAATCTAGTTGTAGCCTTGTAGCTTGTAAATTGTAACCCACACAGCACCTACTGAAACATAATCTAATTTTATTAAGTACATAATGCAATCAAGTCATCTCTAGATACAAATATCACCATATGCAAATCATATAGATGGTCATAGACCTGCACCTGTATGCAGTTATCGAGCATCTGGCTGTGTTATTGTGATTTTATTGATTGAAATGGGAATTTGTGGCATGATTATGCTAGACTCGACTTCAGGCTTAGTCGTTTCCGTAAAAAATCCAGGATGATTAGGTGGCGGCAATGCACCTTCACCACCCAACATGTGAACCACAGATGACATGCTTGGTCTTTCGTCGGCATGCTGTTGCATGCATGATAAACCAACATGTATAGATTGAAGCACTTCAGAAGCAGTCCATGTGTCTCCTAAAGCTACATCAACCAGTTCAAGGGGCTTGGCTTCCTTGTAGAGTCTCCATGCCTAAACCATTATAAAAAACAAGAAGATCAAGATCATTAATGGTAACTAAATCTCTGATCATCAGACTATGTTCTTGTTACCGCTGCACTTACGTGCCCAAGAAGATTATCATGGTGATTTTGATGAGAGAATCCTCTATTTTTCTTCCCACTCACAATCTCAAGCACCAAAACACCAAAGCTAAATACATCTGATTTCAGTGAGAAAAGCCCATTTGCTGCATACTCAGGAGAAATGTAACCCCTGTAGCACATTCACATCCAAGTGAAATGATATATAAGATACTTTTAGCTATAATTTAAGTATCATTAATAGATTCTTACAGTGTACCGACAACATGGTTGGTATTTGCTTCTGTCTCATACTCTTTAAACATTCTAGCCAAGCCAAAGTCTGATATTTTTGGATTCATGTTGGAATCAAGCAAAATATTGCTAGCTTTTAGATCTCTATGGATTATTCGAAGTCTCGAATCTTGATGTAGATAAAGAAGTCCTCGAGCAATCCCATTGATAATGTGGTAGCGTTGAGGCCAGTCAAGTAAGATGGAGTTA
This sequence comes from Mikania micrantha, assembly GCA_009363875.1. Taxonomy (NCBI): domain Eukaryota; kingdom Viridiplantae; phylum Streptophyta; class Magnoliopsida; order Asterales; family Asteraceae; genus Mikania; species Mikania micrantha. The sequence continues at coordinate 64,627,489 of CM018685.1, forward strand.
CTTGTATCTGTACAAATTTGGATTTTCTGTTAGTTTATATAACAAGGTTTGATAATTTAATCAAGTGTGTGCTCTTATAATAATTTGAGAACATCCAACCAAATAAAAAGAAATCCAAGCTTTTGTTGGGCATGTATTCATAAATCAACATCATTTCCTCTCCTTGCACACAACATCCCAAAAGCTTCACAAGATTTCGATGTTGCAGCTTGGCAATACATATAACTTCATTCTGGAACTCAATGATTCCTTGCCTTGATGTCTTTGACAGCCGCTTCACAGCAATTTCTCCTCCATCTTCAAGCACACCCTGAAGAACATTAGTCATTATTCTTAAATCTTAATAGGCATGATGTGCACTTATTAGACAGAATATTATATATTAGGAATAGATTATATTAGAAGGATTAAATATATAAATGTATCTTCTATATATTGTACATGATTATCAGTTAATGGCACTATACACAATTATACTCATTCTGGTATCAAGAGCCAGGGGATACAAAACCCTACCAGCCGTCGCTGCCTACAGCCTGCACACAACCACCATACAACCGCCGATCAGCAGCCGATCAACACCCACCATACAGCTGCCGAACACCACTTTTTTTTTTTTTTTCCGATGGCCCTTCTAGCCCCCTTCTCTGCTACGGTCAAGACCAGTCACAACTCACACAAGTTTGCCTTCACCTTCTCCCCTACCAATTATGGGTTCTGGAAAACCATGCTTACCCCGTTCCTCATTACCAATGGCTTGTTCGGCTATATTGATGGCACAATACCATGTCCACCAGCCCTTCTTCCACCCACTAACGACAAAGATGAACCCACACCTAATCTGAATTATACCACATGGTTATCTAATGATGCCCATATTCGAAGTCTCCTCATCTCTGCTATCTCTGAAGCGTCTTTCCATCATGTTCAAGGAGACACTTCTCGTGCCATATGGCTGTCTTTGGAGAATGCTTATGCACCCACTTCTTTTTCCCGAGTATCTACACTCAAGGCCCAACTCTTAAGGATCTCCATGCAAGGTGACGAAACATTTGCTGCTTATTTGGATAGGGCACAATCCTTGGCCATATCCTTTGCCAACATCAACCATGCCATTCCTGAATCTGATCTGGTTATGCTTGTTATTACTGGTTTACGTGAAGAATATAACAGTCTCAAGTCCACATTTCTGACCCGCCAGACACCCACACCGTTTGCTGATCTCTATGGTCTCTTGGCTGAGCATGATTTTATGATCAAGAAAACTCCTGATCTGCCTCCTGCACAGGCCTTTACGGCTTCTTCCTCCGGTCGTCACCCTGCATCCGCTCCCTCACCAGCCTCCTCCGACACTCTACAAGCTCTCCAGCAACTTCTTTCCCAGCTGCAAACATCCTTATTTTCGAATTAGTCTCCTCAGGCAAACTATACAAATCGGTCTACATTCACACGCGGGCGAGGAGGCAGACGTGGGGGCCGTGGCACTCCAACCAACAACCATCTCCGGTCTACCGGGGCCAATCGCAGCCAGTTTAGCTGGGCCTCTAATCAGAATATTATTTATGGTACTTGTAACAGATGTGGGATTGGACATTTACCCTCACAGTGCTCCAATCGTGATCCTTTTACCATAAGGACATGTCAGCCAACTGCGAACTATACTGACGCACGTTCACAGGCCTCTAAAAGCGCCTGGCTACCCGAAACCGGTTCCAACAATCATGTCTCTCTAGATCTCTTCGGTTTTGACAATTCGGAGCCTTATTTTGGTGAGGATCATCTTCATGTTGGTAATGGTAAGGGTCTCCCTATCATTCATATTGGTTCTTCTCATTTTTACTCACCCTCTAAAACCTTCTCTCTCAACAAAATTTTACATGTTCCACAAATAAAAACTAACTTTCTTTCCGTACAACAATTCTGTAAAGATAATCATGTTTTCTTTAAATTTCATGACTCTTTCTTTCTTGTGAAGGACAAGTCTACACTGTAACAGCAAGTACCAAAACGTCCGGCAAGCCCGTACGGTACGTGTACTTTCTACAGTAACTATGTGTACTTATACGATTTTAAACAGTATTTGAGTTAACAAGATCTTAAATACAAGAAATCGTTGTACGTATTTTCGTATAAACTTAAATACATTAAGTACAACGTACATTTGGAACATTTGTTACATTTATTAAGTGAAAACTTAATTACAGTTAACACAACAAGTCACGAGAAACAACGATGCTCAAACAATACTCAGAAACAAATCGGTTGCGATCTGATGTCCACAACTGACAGGAATCAGATGACCGACAAGTCAGTACAAGAACAATGTGAAAATAGGATGTTTAGTTGAGTCCGACAGTGAGGAAACACAATTCAAACACAATTGCGGTGTTATTTCAGAATAACGAACTGACAGTGTGTTTGCGTGGGTGACGATTCACACAAACATATCTGTGAGTTCAGAGTTCTGAAATAATGACTGAAAAGTAGAAAACAAAAGTCAGAAAGCAAAACCATCGTCGTATTCGTTCGGGTGACGATTCGAACGAATTACGCGCGAAGGTGACGCGATCTGACGAAACGAAAACGAAAACACGACACGAACGAAAGTAATTTAATAAAATAAAATAAATAACATTTTACAATTTTGAAACTCATCAAAATAATTAATTTAAAATCTTTTTATTTATAACATTTAAAATACGCGTAATTTTCCGGATACGCGACCGAATTACGAACCGAGCAACCGAAACGGACCCGGACACCACACGGGGTATAAAACCCTAAAATGAGAGTGTTTTCTCATTTTAGTCATCCCCAACCTCTCTCTTCTCTCTCTTTTCCGGCCAAGAACACCCACCTCCATGGGAGACCTTCAAAGCACCATAACTCTCTCATTTCTTAACGAAATTGAGTGATTCTTTCGCCCACGCGTAGCTCTTGATGCCCTCTACACAAAAGTACAACGGATCTAAGCTAAAAACCACTGAAAATCCAGGTAAATGGCTGTGAAAGCTTCGAAAATTAGGGTTTTTAAAGCTTTAGTCGACCACCCTCTCTAAATCAGCTTTAATCCTTCTACCTTGCATCTTACACCTTCGAGAGCCTGGTAGGACATAACACCATCACCGAAAACCTTTCTTGGCCATCATCTCACCTGGGCCACGGCCGAAGCAAGCCACCAGCAGGCCGAATGGCACAAGGCCGAAAGGCCTAGGTCGAATGGCTCATCCTCCCTCATTCGCCATCTTATTCGACACAACCCATTTGACCCTGCTATTCTTGGAGCCTCCCCATTCGACCAGAGGTCATTCGGGAACTACCTCATTCGACCATCATCAACTGGGGAACCACATTCACCGGAGCTACTATGTGCCTAACCCCCATGCTACATTCGACCTTCTCATTCGCCACTTTCTTTTGGTTCAACTTCATCTCATTCAACCTAGATTCTAATCGGCCATCCATCTCATCAACACAACCACGACTGGAAAACCTAAATCGATAGAGTAAACCTCAACAGAAAACTCTTGTGGCTGACATGTGACTAACAGGCCCAACATGGTGGCTGGTTGGCCCAACAGACTTTAGTTTGGCCCATGAGTTTTAGCTATGGCCCAGTGATTCGGCCCACCTATATATGGTAGGATATACACTTAGAAGCCCACTTGTCCTACATTCAAACCCAACTATCTTGTTTGGTCAGTATCACTCTCATGGCCCATGCCTTATGGCTAGGCCCAATAGTGAATTAACCTTCACCTGATTCATCTATTCTATCTTTCATACTGTTGATACATCTTAATCGGCCAAGACCTACTGTTTTAAATTGTTTGACCCACTGATGGTCCAAATTCAATACCATAACAAATCCCTAGTTGGCCCAGTTTAATTCCAAGTGGCCCAACAGTAGGCCCAAACGTGTTCTGCTTGGCCCAGGATGGGCCCAACCTCATACTATCTAGGCCCAATGATATCTCGGCCCAACTCTACTGTTCCAGCCCAGAACCTATAGTAGGCCCAGTAAATAACCTCAAAAACCTTGTTTGGCCCATGTTTATTAAGTAACTAAGGACAAAATAGGCCCATGATCGATTTCAGCCCAAATGAACCAGGCCCAGGTTGGCCCATGATCTATTTTACTACAGGCCTTGGTGGGATTCAAGGGGCCCAGTAAAATCATCCCTTGGCCCACAGATTTTGGCCCAAGGCCACCATTTAAGGCCAACAGTCCAATCTTTATGCCCATCATTGTTTCAGCCCCATTTAGCAAGGCCCAACTTGGCTTATGAGTTATATTAGTGAAGGCCTGAATCAAATCACAATGGGCCCAACAAAATCAGCCCGAGGCCCACAGAAAACTAATTCAAGGCCTATTTTGAGGCCCATGTCCTCAATTTGGGGCCACCATGCTAATCCTTTGGCCAACAGCCCATTCTTGGCCCAATCTCAATTCCTACAGCCTTATATGACACTAGGCCCAACAAATATTACCAAGGCCCACCTTGGGCCCAATAAATTCCTTAGAGGCCCAATTAAGGCCCACAAGGCTACTTGAACTCTAGTCTTTGTAACTTTTGGCAAGGCCTTTGTATTCCATTAGTCCAAATCATTGTCCCACACTTTCAAATAAGCCTCACCATCCCCAATTGTTCAAGAACTATTCCAAGGCCCATAGATTTGGGCCCAAGGCCCAACTTGCCACACAAAGGCCCAACAAGTAACTTGGTCACAATGTTCGGTCCATATGCCATGATTTAGCCCACATGAGTTCACCACATTTCATAAGATCAAAATAAGATATGTCAAAAGAATGTTTGCTTAATTAATCAATAATTATGCGATAAATGTTCAAAACGTACAAAGTCAACAAAGACGAGTTGGAAACTAAGCACTAAGTCTTTCATCAAAGCAAATGGCATATAACTAATGACAATATGATAACTTATAAGGTCATTAACTTGAATCACACATATGGGACCGAACAGGAATCATGACCAAGTCTTACGCGTGTTAGCCAACTTTAGGGCTAACACATATATCCACACACAATTCCCTACAAAACTTATACTTGCGAGTCTTAACAACGTGAAATCAATACAGGAACGTGAAAACAAACCAAATTACAATACAGAGCGCGTGCAGTCTTTTGTTAAGCTAAGTCAACTCAACAGCTACAAGGTGAGTTCATTGCCCCTTTTCTAACATTTTGTTTTAAAACGCGGGGCTGAGAAGCATGCGTAAACTGTTTTATGTAAATTGTTTACTTGAATGCTTTTATATGTTTTACTTGTATAACTGTTATCCTAGACTCCTGTTTAGGTAAACTGTTTCAATTAAAGAACTATTTTCGAAGAACTATTTTCAAAGAACTAAAGATCTCAACAAAGAACTATTTTCAAAGGTCTATTTCAAAGAACTAACGATCTATTTTCAAAGAACTATTTCAAGGGTGTGTGATGTCAAAGAACTAACGGTCTATTTTCAAAGAACTATTTCAAAGGTGTGTGATGTCAAAGAACTAACGGTCTATTTTCAAAGAACTATTTCAAGGGTGTGTAATGACAAAGAACTAACGGTCTATTCTCAAAGAACTAACGATCTATTTTCAAAGAACTATTTCCAAGAGTGGGATGTCAAAGAACTTACGGTCTATTTCAAAGAACTAAGTACAAAGAACTATTTTAAGGGGAAATCTGGGAAATGCTCAAAGATAACATGTGCCAAAGAACTAAAGAACTAAAGAACTATGGACGGTCTAAAGAACTATGAAGGCCTATATATCAAAAGATGTCCTAGCTAGACTGATTGATTATAGGTCACATGTTTGATGAGATTTACAGCTCTCCTTCACTACTAAGTACCTTGATTGACAGACTAGTCTACTCGAGTTGACCATAGGCCCCAATCATTAGGACTTAGATTTTATTGAATGTTTATTTATTTATTTAAATTAAGCATTTATAACTAATTCTACAATTGCTGTTTTAATCATATTTGTATGATGAACATATGAAATCAAGAGAGATTTCAAATGATTGCAATTACAGGAACAGAGAACAGAGGAATCATGGGTGTTTAAAAGTGTATGGTAGGTAAAAACGCTTAATTATCATTAACATCAATGTCCTATGCGGATTAGTATGTGGTGGGACGTCGTCTGGGCGGGGTTGTAGCCTTGACCCAGGGGTATGCCCTATATATAAGCATACCGGTCTGGATGATACATGTGATGTTAATGAGGTTAGGGTCTTTACCGAAAGAAGGGTTCAAAACATTTTCAAAGTTACAAAACTATATGAACTCACCAACCATGTGTTGACTTGATCTTTTTGCATGACTTCTCAGGTGACGAACAGGTCAATTAGGAAGTCATTACTTCTGGATTAAGACTTCAAATAGAAGACTTAGTGTTTTGGACCTGCATATTTTGAAGACAACATTACACCTACCATTTTGCATATCTTGTGTAAATACAAGATAGAAACTCATGGTGTTAACAGTAGAGTTACATTGTTAAATTATAAACAATACTGATGTAATTTAACTTTGTAATTCTATCATATTTAGCATTTCTCATTTATGTGTCATGTGCCATATAACAATCTGATCAATCCGATTATCACTCACGATATCGCGCCCCGGGAACCTTCCGCCCGACGGGACAACCGATCCTATTCCGCCGGCTCGGGGTGTGACATACACACACTACCCTCCTCATGGGTCCAAGCACTAATGGGCTTTATTCTCTGCGTCTTCCCAAAGGTCGTCCAATAACCAAAGTTGCTTTTTCATCCACTCGAGCTCCCTCAATTATTTGGCATCATCGCTTGGGACATCCACATCCTCAACTTTTTAATTCAATGATTTCTAAATATTGTTTACCTATTTCTAGTAATAAGACAATTTCTCATTGTACTGCTTGTTCTATTGGGAAGTCATCCAAATTACATTTACATTCTTCTATTTATAAAAGTTCTCATGTGTTTTGTGATGTGTGGGGTCCTGCACCAGTTGCTTCCTCTGATGGTCATTTTTATTTTTTGTTATGTGTTGACCATTTTAGTCGCTTTATGTGGTTATTTCCTTTAAAACATAAGTCTGATGTTTTTGATACGTTTACACGCTTTATCATCATGGCTGAATGTTAATTCAATACCAAACTGAAATCGGTACAAAGTACAAACAGATGGGGGGGGGGGTGAATTTCGTAAACTTACATCACATCTTTCATCTCTTGGTATTCAGCATCGTTTCTCATGTCCACATACGAGCGAACAAAATGGAGTTGTTGAACGACACGTCGTTGAAACAGGTCTCACTCTTTTGGCACATTCTCATGTCCCGCATCGTTTTTGGCACTTCGCCTTTGACACCGCAGTCTACCTTATCAACCGCATGCCCTCCAAAACCACCTCAAAGACATCTCCCTTTGAAACACTCTTTCACCGTGCCTACAACAAACACAAGATGGATTTTCGTTCCACATCATGTGTCTTTCTTGGATATAGCACGGCCCATCATGGGTACCGCTGCCTTGACCATGTTATTGGTCGTCTTTACATTGCTCGGCATGTTCGGTTTAAAGAGACTTCGTTTCCTTTTTCCTCCACTCCTCACATCGATCCACCTATTCAGTCGAGTGACTCCCCATATTTCTCCTCATATCCAAATCCTCCTGTCTTTTCTCCAGACTCCACAGATCAAACACCCGCTCCGTCCAATACATCCCCTCCACAACCGACCAAGTCCTCACCTGTGGCCCACCCTATACCTTCGGCCCAACCTACATCTTCGGATTCACCTACACCCTCAGCTCCATCGACACTCTCGGCCCAACCTTCCCCTGCACCCTCCAACCACTCTCCTCCCTCCTCCACCTCACAAAATCACGCACCCACACCACCATCCATACCCTTAAATACTGCACCTCCTAATCCACCACCTGCCCGTACTCGACCTGCTCATTTACGACCCAATCCTTAACAAACCAAACAACATAACTGATATACGTCAAATTATACATATTATTCGACTCAATTTCCCCCGGTTTTAACGTTAACAACATGCAAATTCATTCGCAAATAGTCCTAATTATTGTTTTTGTGAATTTGTAGGATAAACGGCCTTGCTCGTAAGAAAATCAAGCTTTGGATGGAATTTCAGCATTTTCTGAGCAAATCCCCAGATGCGCACTGTCATGCCAAATCTTGCACTGGCAGTGCCGACCCATGCACGGCCGTGCACAACTTTGCACGACCGTGCAACTAGGCAGTGCTAGCCCATGCATGGCAGTGCTGGCCTATGCACGACCGTGCACAATGTTGCACGACCGTGCAACTAGGTAGTGCTTGGCCATGCATGGTAGTGCCGGCCTATGCACGACCGTGCATAAGCCAAGCACGACCGTGCAGCCTAGCCAGTGCCGGGCCAAAGCAAGGCAGTGCCGGGCCAAATGGAGGTAGTGCCGGCCATGACGACTTGAGCACGACCGTGCGACTTTTGGCACGACCGTGCCTGACACCTCGAGTCAATTTTCGAGACTTAGCTGAAAATGGCAACTGCGAAAACCGTCCCAGACCAAAAGTGAAGCACTGTAGCACCTTGCACGACCGTGCACCTATGGTGCACGACCGTGCCAAGTTCCAGAATTTCTATAAATTGAGCTTTTCACCTCATTTCAAGGTGTTGGACTTCCTGGAGCAAAAAGACCTTCTGTCCAGATTTCTTAAGGCTATCCAAAGGAGATTGTGAAGGTTTTGAAGATTCAAGGAGCATCCAACACCATCTTGTTTCCAATCCTTGCTTGCTAGTGGTTTGAATTTGTTACTTTAATCATGTTTCTTGATAATTCTAACTACTTTGTTATTGTTCTTGTAAGCCTCATGGGCTAAACACTTCATTGTCTAGATTATGATGAAACTTTTGTTTATGTGATGTTAATTTTATGAATTGGTCAAATGGGTTTATGTCAAGATTCAAGATGAAGTTATGATTATATTCCAATGATGTTGTAAATTTGTGTAGGTTGATTAATGTTCAAGAATGATGAATGTTTAGTCATACTATGTTGGAAAACCATGATCAAACATTTGTTCATAATCTTATAACTTGTTTTTAAGATTATGCCATGAGATTAGGAATGATAATTGGTTTCTTGAATATTATGAAATTTGCATAAGTATACTTTCTTTCACTAGAGTTTGGAAAGACCATGGTGATATTATAATTTGTTGAATATGATTAACATGTAAGTTAGGAAATTATGGCCAAATGACCTCATTTGCATGATTATGTTCATAGATTGTAAGTTGGAAGAAATTGTGATTTTGTTGAATTTATGCAACTTAGGGTGATTAGTGTGTATAATTCATATTAGTTTTCCCTAAGTTGTAGAATTAAGATTCTTGACAGATGAATAATTCTTGGATAAATCTTGACATAGAACTTGACATTAGGCTTCATAGGATAATCCTAGGTGATTAGAATGTGTTATTCATTTTAATTTTCCAAAAGATTATATGATTAGATATCTTTGACCGGAATCTAGTCAACATTTGGTTTACCAATTCATAATAATCACATCACTAAACTAAGTGGATTCATGATCTAGGCAATTTTCTTATACTTTAGATTATCTTAAAAATCTATTTATTTAGTTATTATCTTAAAAATTCACAAACCCAACTTTTCATGTGTTTGCTAAACATTAACCGAGATCTAGTACCGAGAGCTACCGTGTCCACGGATTGATATCCGGTTCTTACCATAAGCTATATTGCTTACGATAGGTACACTTGCCTATTGTGTGTGATTTAGTTCTTAGTAAAAACCATTTTTTAAAACTAAAATCTGTGTGAAAAATCCATTTAATAAATATATAGTTTCACGCACATCAATAACATCTCCTCCTTTCATACCGGTTCCACTCCTATTGAGCCTACCTCCTTTACTCATGCCAACAAAGATCCTCCCTGGCAACAAGCAATGGCCATCGAATTTTCGGCACTGATGAGAAATGGAACATGGTCTCTGGTTCCACGTGTCTCGGGCACTAACATTGTAGACTGTAAATGGGTCTACAAACTGAAACGTGATCAGACCGGTAAAGTTACTCGTTACAAAGCGCGTCTAGTCGCGAAAGGATTTAATCAGCAGCCAGGCATTGACTATACTAAAACATTCAGCCCTGTTGTAAAATCCACTACCATTCGTGTTGTCTTGTCCATTGCTGTTACCCACCAGTGGTCCCTTCGGCAGCTCGATGTTCAGAATGCATTTTTACATGGGGACTTGCATGAGACAGTTTACATGTCTCAACCTCAGGGGTTTGTTGATTCTACTCGCCCGGATCATGTTTGTCTTTTACATAAGTCCCTCTATGGACTTAAGCAGGCCCCACGTGCCTGGTTTCAGCGCCTGACATCGGCCCTCACTGCTCTTGGTTTTTGTGGCTCTCGGACAGATCCTTCCGTTTTTATTTATTCTCAAAATGGCACGCGGCTTTATATGCTTGTATATGTCGACGATATTATCTTGACAGGGAACAATGATCAGGCTATTGAGAAAGTGGTTTCTAGTTTGAGCCGCTCATTTGCTATTCAAGACATGGGTGCACTTTCTTACTTTTTGGGGATTGAAATAAAGCGTATTGGTCTTGATATACTCTTATCTCAGCAAAAATACATCAACGATTTGCTGATACGTGCGGGCTTGTCTCATGCTAAACCGGTTCCTTCACCGATGTCATCTTCTGCCACATTATCTCTTGGTGATAGTGCTCCTTTTGCTGATCCGGTTAAATATCGTCAACTTGTCGGTGCTTTACAATATGCTACCTTGTCACGACCGGACATCTCGTTTGCCGTTAACAAAGTGTGCCAATTCATGCGTTCTCCAACTGAAAACCACTGGTCGGCAGTTAAACGTATTCTTCGGTAGTTACTCGGGACATCTGATCAAGGGCTGCTCCTGTGACATCGGTCCAACTCGCAGCTTCATGCTTACACTGATGATGCCTTCAACTCCTTGAGTGCCTTTTCTGATGCAGACTGGGCTGGCTGCCTAGACGACCGTCGATCCACGGGGGGATTTGCTATATATCTAGGTTCGAATCTAGTGTCATGGGCTGCTCGGAAACAAAGGACTGTATCTCGGTCTTCCACGGAATCCGAATACAAAGCTCTTGCAGATACGATTGCGGAGTTAACCTGGCTAGAGACACTTTTACGTGAATTACATATTAAGATACCATCAGTTCCGATTTTGTGGTGTGACAATCTTGGTGCAACTTATCTATCAGCTAACCCGGTATTTCACGCACGTACAAAACATGTAGAAGTTGATTTCCACTTTGTCCGAGAGAAAGATGCACGACGACAGTTATCAGTGCAGTTTATTTCCACACAAGATCAGATTGCAGATGTATTCACAAAGCCCTTATCAACCGACCGATTCAACTTACTGAAGTCCAAGCTACAGGTCGCTTCCCGGCCTTAGCTTGAGGGGGAATATTAGACAGGATATTATATATTAGGAATAGATTATATTAGAAGGATTAAATATGTAAATGTATCTTCTATATATTGTACATGATTATCAGTTAATGACACTATACACAATTATACTCATTCTATTGGCACTTATAGTTGATGCTTTTTACTTTCTTGTAATTTTTTCTCAAATAACATATTGTTATAGATTATGGTATGTTTTTGTTCTTTGGATTCGGAATTTCAATAAGAGTATTACCTTATAAACTGCGCCAAAACCTCCTTGTCCTAGCTTATTGCTAACTGAGAAGTTACTGGTGGCCTTAACTACTTCATTCAAGCTGAAGAATGGCAAGTCTGAATCATGCTTCTGGTACTTGTTTACCAAAGCTGAAAACATGTGACAACACTAATGATACAACTTACATCATTATAGACTAGATATAAACAACAACAACAACAACCAGCGTACCCAGTAGAATCCCACTTAGAGTGGGGTCCGGGGAGGGAAAGATAAAGACACACCTTACTCCTATCTACAAGTAGAATAGAGAGGCTGCTTCGGTAGAGTCCCCCGGCTCAAAAAAAAAAAATTTTTTTTTTTACAACATATAACCACCTAAAAAGGCAAACATATAATCGCCAAAAGAAGCATATAGTACAAACAAGAAAACACCAACGATGTAAACGGACATGTAAGCACTAAAACGAGTAAAATCATGTAAGTCATCGAAGAGAGCGAACACCCCACCCACCCTCCCGCAAATAATCAAAAAACACATCTGAACACATATCATAGATACCAAACCATCAAACAGGCACGAATAAACATATACAAAGATCCCAAACATCCATATAACACAGATAACACGTATAAACACATCCTACAGATAAACTCATACCAACCCACCATCCCGCAAACATTCATATGGCACATATAAACACATATCATATCCTAAGCCCAAACCAGCAAACAAACACAACAACAGCCGCCTACCCTTATGTCAAGAAGCCTATGAAATGCCCTATGTATCTTGCACCTTTATTCTACGTCTCCACTGACTCCTATCATTGATCATGTCCTCCGAGAGGTGTAGCTCTGTGAAATCCCGCCTTAGTTGCTCCTCCCATGTCAACCTCGGTCGCCCCCTTCCCCTTTTCCCCTCCACCGTGAGGAACTCTATTCTTCTTACGGGGGCCGACTGGCTTCTTCTTCTGACATGTCCAAACCATCTCAATCTTCCTTCCCTAACTTTGTCCGCGATGTTTGCCACCTGTAATCGTTCTCGAAAAACCTCGTTTCTTATCCGATCCAGCCTCGTGTGTCCGCACATCCATCTCAGCATCCTCATCTCCGCTGTCACCAGCTTTCTAGTCTGGTTCTTCTTAATCGGCCAACAGTCAGTGCCGTACATCATTGCTGGCCTGATCGCCACTCTATAGAATTTACCTTTGAGTTTTTCTGGGAACTTCTTGTCACATATGATGGACGTTGCTGCTCTCCACTTTTTCCAACCTGCTTGAACCCGATGAGCTACGTCGCTGTCAATGTCGCCATCGCCTTGTATAAAGGATCCTAGGTATTTAAACTTTGTCGTCCCTGGCACCTCCTGGCCTCCAATAGTCAGCTGATCGTCTTCTTCTTCCTCGTTTGTCTCGCTAAACTGGCAATGTAGGTACTCAGTCTTTGTCCTACTTATACGTAAGCCTCTCTGCTCCAGAGCGGTTTGCCACTCTTCTAAACGACCATTTAACTCCGCTTTTGTTTCTGCCACTAAGACAATATCATCCACAAAAAGCATACACCATGGGATATGATCCTGGATAGACCTCGACAACTCATCCAGAATAACCGCAAAAAGGAAGGGGCTTAATGCAGATCCTTGGTGTAGTCCTACCTCCACTGGGAAGAAGTCTGTATCTCCCACCGGTGCTCTGACGCTGGTCTTAGCATTCTCGTAGGTATCTTTGATTGCTTCTATATACCTCTGGGGAATACCTCTACTCTCCAAGGTATCCCAAATCACCTGGCGTGGTACACTGTCATACGCCTTCTCAAGATCGATGAATACCATATGCAAGTCCTTCCTCTTTTCTCTGTATTTTTCCATTAGTCTCCGCAGAATGTGTATTGCCTCCGTTGTCGATCTTCCTGGCATAAATCCAAACTGGTTCACCGTAACTTGGGTTTCTCTTCTCAGTCTGGTCTCAATCACTCTTTCCCAGAGTTTCATAGTATGGCTCAGCAGTTTGATCCCCCTATAGTTTTCACAACACTGTGCGTCTCCTTTGTTCTTATATAGAGGGATTAAAGTACTACTTCTCCACTTGTTTGGCATGTTCCCGGTCTTTAGTATAGTGTTGAACAACATTGTCAACCATCCCAAACCTTCATCCCCCAAACATTTCCATACCTCAATGGGAATATCGTCAGGTCCCACTGCTTTCCTCCTGCCCATCCTCTTGAGAGCTGTAAGAACCTCTTCTTTGGTAATGCGTCTACAATAGCAGTGGTTTCCCGATGTTCTTGTGTTTGTGGGGTTTCCTCTCTCTTCTTCTTGATAGTTGCTCTAGTTGAAAAGATCGTGGAAATATGTTTGCCACCTGTCTTTTATTTCGCTTTCTTTTACCAACACACGTCCATCTTCTCCCTTTATGAACTTCACTACTCCCAGGTCCTGCCTCTTTCGCTCCCTAGCCCTTGCAATCTTGAACATGGCGTGCTCTCCCTCTTTAGTTTCAAGACGTTTATACATATCTATGTAAGCCTTACTTTTAGCTTCTGAAACCGTCTTTTTTGCCTGTCGCTTCACTTCTTTGTACCTCGTCTTCAGTCGTGCCCTCTCAGCGTTCTCTGTACATCTGGCAAACTCTCTGAACCTTTGTTGCTTTTCTCGAACCTTGATCTGGACCTCGTCGTTCCACCACCAAGACTCCCTTTGCCCGCTTTTATTACCTGTTGTCATCCCAAGTGTCTCCTTTGCCGCCCTTGTCACCTTTTCGGCCATTTCCTCCCACAAGAGATTTGCGTCTTCGCATGTACTTGTATGTGTCCCTTCGAGTACCTTGTTGCTGAATAACGTGATCTTCTCTCCCTTAAGGGCACCCCACCTAATCTAAGGGTTCTTCTTCTTCCCATCTACAAGCCTCTTACGCATAACAATATCCATCGCCAAGAGTTTATGCTGCGACACCACTGTGTCCCCCGGGAATACCTTGCAGTCCCACCACCTGCCACGATCCGTCCTTCTCATCATAAAGTAGTCAATCTGAGTGTCCCGTCCTCCACTACTGAACGTGATCAAGTGTGAATCTCTCTTCTTAAAAAAGGAGTTTATGATTCCTAGGTCATGCGCCACTGCAAACTCCAAAAGTGTGACCCCACTCTCGTTCCTGGATCCAAAACCGAAACCTCCATGTGTCATGGGGAACCCATCTTCCTCCCTTCCAATGTGGCCATTGAAGTCTCCTCCTATACAAACTTTCTCATCGTTTGGGATGCTTCTCATCGCTTCATCCATGCAATCCCAAAACTCCTTCCTTTCATTCTCTCCCAACCCAACATGTGGTGCATAGGCACTTACTATTGCTATCGCCTCCTCCCCTATCACCATCCTCAACATCATGATCCGGTCATTGTATCTTCTTACTTCCACCACCTGGTCCTGAAGTTCTCTGCTCACTAAGAATCCTACTCCATTCTTTACTCCATTGGATCCTGAGTGCCACAACTTGTATCCATTATATTCTGCTCCTTTTGTTCCCTTCCACCTTGTCTCCTGCAGGCATGCAACTTTAACTTTGCGTCTTTTGAGTGCATCCACTAGCTCCAAAACTCTTCCCGTAAGGGTTCCGATGTTCCATGATCCTATGCACAAAATCTCCCCTGTCCTATTATTCCTTCTACCCACACCTCTCCCCCCTGGACATGATCTCAAAGTATCATATTGTACTCTCCCGTCTATGCTGGCAAGTCAAAGATACAAGTCTCCACACGGACCAATAATGCACACCAAGAGTTCAGATATAAACAAGCGCACACAGAGTATATCCCAAACTCACACAAGTATCCCAAAACCTCCCACACACACAATGATCAACACAATGCAGTACCCAGATGATGTTACACACAATAACAGATACACACAAGTATTACCAATGATACTACACACAATAAATTGCTGCCCTAACCTTGTAAAGTGTAATTGTATGCACTTTCTAAATCCAAAAAATGTCAATAAAAGAATGGAGCAATCTCACCGCGGGTTGTCTGAAACGTATGTTGTGTCTGATGCGCACCCTTTTTAATTGTAGATCCTTCTCTCGCTGTCCCTGCACGTACAACAACCAAAAAACAAGAAATGGTCCTTTGCTGCTTCCTGTTGGGTCAGTTTTCCCGGCCGAAGGTCGCGTGGTTTTGGCAGCAGCCTAGGACAGCCACTGGCCGGAACAGTAGATCGATTGTGAGATAGATAGAGGGAGAGAGAGAGGATATAAGCAAGAGAGAGAGACGGGGAAGGGTGGTTAGGGTTCGGGTTTTGAGTTTTGATGGTGATGAAGCTTCGATTGTTGTTTCTGACGAGTGAATCTTGACCGGCGGTCTTCTCTGGTTTAAAACAGATATTAGGGTAAAAAAACGAACACGAAAAACGAAAACACTGGTCTTGGGGTTCCGACCGGCCGGTCAAGGAAGGTAGTCGTCGCTTGGTCGGAGAAGAAGAGAGGGGTAGAGGGCTAGAGAAAATACAGAACAGAGGGATAGAGGAGAGGGCTAGGGCTGGAAAAACGCAGTTTCTTTACCTTGAGAAAAAGGTGACCGGCCGGCGGGTGGGTGCGGCAGAGCTCCGGTGAGCTCACTAGATATATATAAAGATAATAAGCATACAAGCATGTTTTAGCTTGAAATTTTTGAGGAAAAGTGCTTGTTTAAGTTGCTCATACATTTGTTATATGATTTCTTCTTCCTTCTCCATGAATATAGCATCAGTGCAAAGCAGAGCATAACAATAGTGGATAAAATTGGCAGGATCACTTTAATTAGATGTGAGGTCTTCTTGTTAATGCCAGATTCTAACTTTCCTGTAAAAAATGAGTTCTAATCCCTTAGTATTTGACCAAGTAGCAATACGAAACTAAACTTGAATTCTAATTAGACCGGGAAAACATGACCCGTAGTAAGATAAATGGGTAGTTTTGGGTAAATAATTATTGTATTTTGGGTAGAAATGTTTAATATTATGACATCTAATGGGTTAAGATGGGTAACTCTTTAACACAATGCGGGTCAAGATGGGTAACTTAAAAACTATGTAAATATAATATAATGTATATATAAGAAAGATCAATAATATATATAATGAGAAAAATCATTAAAAATTATTTAAATTACCTATTTGTTTCATTACAACTCATTTTAACTTGAAATAAATTGATATTTTTCAAAAGTGACCCATTTGGACCCACAAATGATTTTCCCTAAAACCCATCATAACCCACACCTATCCTGACCTGCACCCGTTACCCAACCGAACCCAACCCGCCCATTTTGCTTGGCATAATTCTAATTATATTATATTTTTTAGTACTAATGATTGCACAGTATGGATGGAAACTAATTGTTTTTGCAATGGAAGTGTTATATAGCAACTATTACATTTGATTCATGGAATACTATGGCTCATATTAATAAACTCAAAGGGATCACAAATGCACTTACGACTTGATTTTGGGGCGACCATTTTTATATATATGTCTTGCCCTAAAACAACTCCTCCTGTAGCATCTCTGATATCAGTCAGCTCACCGGACCACGTTAAGCATCCCCCTTTTCCATCTCTAATATCCGTATTTGCAAAAGCTGTACAAGAGACATTGGTAGCGCAAATATTCTCACATTCCTCAAGGGAAATGGATATATTGAACCATGAATTCTGTGAGTCAGGCAGTTTCAGGTTGGAAAATTTCATGAAGTTGTGCCCTTTTCTTGGAGTTGTATATATTTGATGCTTACATCCATTTGACCATTTTACAGCAGACCACTCTTCTGGCAGCTTGGGTTCAAATCCTTTTAAACATGCACACGGAGGAGCATTATTAATGTTACAGACTCCATAAGGACCGCAGAAACCATACTGGTCACAGTTATCATTCAAAGTTGTTAAATAAAGGGCCCATTTTTGGGTTCGCTCAATCCAAATGAATTGAGAAAATATTCCTTCTGGCTCCAATATTATTCTGGTCAAAATTGTATCTTCTTTTACTGTGAATCTGCTGTAAATCTTATTGTTATTCAAAACATATTCAAATGTGAAGAAGATGTTTAATCTCCTACCAAGCATCCCGGAAAAACCCAGACCATTCCAATAACCAATCCTTTGTTGGAGAGTTGATTCATGTTTCATATTAAATAACTGTGGATACCCATTGATGTTCATCAAAACAGTATAAGAACCTAATGAAGGATCATTAGAAGTCTTCCATGATGTCAAGTTCCACTTTGTCCCCGTTACAAGGTCCACACCGATTTTCATTCCTGGTAGCCAAGTGTTACCAGGATGATCAAAGCTCTGCCAAATGAGGTCGCTGGTGACGTCATCTCTAATAACTAGATTTCCAGAATCCAAAAGTTGTGCCACTGGATTACTATTTATGGCTAGTTTGGAGGATTCAGATGTCCAAACACTGTTATTGCTAACGCTAAGAAGCTGTAGTTTTCCTTCATTGTTGAGATTGAGGATACTCGAGTTATCGACAAGGGGAACCTCTCTATTAGCAACCCATACAATGGTAAGTGGTGATATCTTCTTATACCATATCCCCAGGTACAAAAAGGATGAATTTTCAAAGCTGAAGAACCCAAATTCAAAGAATTCACGTCGTGAAACAATTGTGTCACCATTTTTGAGGGTTTGATTTGGAAATATGGTGTCTGTAGCAGCATATGTGATTTGGATGAAGAACAGACCACAGCAGAAGATAATCATGCCGAGACACTCCATAGAATCTGATCTTGGTTGATGACTACTAAAAAAATGTTCCAATTATTGAACTGGTCCAACTGGATGATGGCCATTAATGTGGACTAGACCTTTTTTTTTTCTCTCATTATATTGTCTTTAATTTTTTCTACGTTGAAATTTCAATGTTTTGTTTTTTGTGTTGACTAGTACCAGTGATAGACTTGATATATTTTTGTTTTCCTGGGTAGGGTCACTTTTTCTTGTACTTTTATTTTTATTAACTTAATGTTACAAATTTTGAATCATCTTAGTTAATTGTGAGATCAAGTTATGTTACAAATTTTCAATTATATTTATTGGGTAGCTACAAAAATTCTATAAAGGCAAATGAAATTTTGCGATATACATTCTATCAACGAGTTGAGATTCAATGGGGTTCCAAGTCCTGTGATCTTGATACAATACAAATAGGTCCGCCTTTAAAATGCTACTGAATGGGAAAAGTTGAAAACTTAAGAGAGGGGGGAGTAAATTCATATTCGTGTTCGTTGATGCATTCAGATTTGTATTCTAAATAGGGTGAATTTAAGTTAAACTTGAGATAAGGAGATGCTAGTATGCTACTAATCGACGGGTCAAAGCTCAAACAGTCTAAACGGTTTTATGCGATATTATTTCAGTCAAAAAATAAAATAAAATAAAATTAATTAATAAAAAAGAGAAAATGATGCCATCTTTGTTTTTTAGTCTCTTGGAAGCTAATCAGAATTACAAAATACAAAATGAAAGTGGGCTTCGTTAAATTAATTAATAAAAAAGAGAAAATGATGCCATCTTTGTTTTTTAATAGTCTCTTGGAAGCTAATCAGAATTACAAAATACAAAATGAAAGTGGGCTTCGTTAAATTAAATGTAATTGGGCTGTCAACTCATAAGGGAACAGTTAAAGCTTAAAATGAAATAAAAATATTATGGGCTGAAGTAAAACATCAACCCATGATATTGAGATATTCATTGAATTGGCAGCCCACATTGTTCCTTTGGAATTTGGGAGGAGGCGAAAGTGCGAAACATTGTAAATGGCCCAAGTAAAAGTAGTTTTCGTCTGTTTTTGTGTCGTAAAGGAATTAAATTAATCATTATAATTGGTGTTTTTTTATAACCATGAAAACCCATTTGCGTGTAAAACTTTCAGGTCTCTCAATACCTGACTAACAGAGAGGAACATGTAAATTGGCGCCGTAAGCAACCGGGTCGGTAGCCTCTAAGGAAAATTGCTTCTAGTGGGGATTGAACTTGAAACATTTATTAGGTTATCTCCCCTCCACTCTAATCACGACACTACTTCCACTCTAATCACGACACCAATTCCTTGGAGGTTATAATCGGAGATTTTGTGAGTGACACCATATGATTATTAGCATTTTTATGATCAGTTAATAATTTTTTCTCGTCTTGTACTTTTTGTGTACTTGTGAGTTTCATTTTTCCCAATGTATTCGCAATTTAAATTAACAATTATTACATTTATAATGAATAAAACCCTAGAAACTTACTTTTCGGTTTTCACAATCAATCAAAATATATAATATTAAGTATATGTTTCTTGTGAATAGTATACTTGTTTAGCCTAGCTATATAGGTTAATGGGGTTTTTGCATGGCTCGAAACGGTCATCAACAAGAAAACAACACTTTTTCCGTGATTTCTATGAAATGCGAAGGAAAATTAGAACCTAAATTTAGTCGAAATGTGTAGGAAATGCATAGGAAAATTTAAAAAAAAAAAATACATAAGTGACTGGAAATGCATGAGAAATTTACATAATAATAAATTGAAAATTTTTTAAAAATGAATTCTTAATTCTATTGTAAAATAAGCCAGGTTTCCTACACATTTTCAACTTCTTTTACATATAACATCTTAATATTCGAACTAGAAACTAAAATTTAATGTATAACTCACAACGAGCTAAATGGAAGAGACATATCAGGATTATAAGAAAGTTCAGTAAATGAATTGATGCTAAAAGTACAACTTAATGTGGAAAATGGTGTTCATATTTTAATGTGTATATTTCAATATGACTATTCAAATTATGATACACTTTTTTTTTCTGATAGCAATACGACTAGATTAAAAAATAAAATTCAGATTAGGACATATATAAATCATAATTAAGATAACATAAAAGTTCAAAAGGTGATAGGCAAACTACAAAATATATAGAATTGCAAGTTTTCAACATATGACTAGTTAATTAACATTAAATTGATTATAATAAAGATATATAATGTCATAATGACATGTAATTTTGCATTTAATTAAATAGATTATTAGGACATGTATAAATCATAACTATGAGAACATAAAAGTTCAGAAAGTGATAGGCAAACTACAAAATATATAGAATTGCAAGATTTCAACACATCCCCTTATTATTTTTTTGAACAGCTAATTTTTGGATCACTAACAAATCACTAGAGTATCATCATGCCACCAGCAGTACCACCCGATTATATCCACCACAAAGTCACCAGTTCTGGAGAAAACTCATTACTTTGAGAAAACTCACTTGTGAAATTCAAACCCAGGACCATTTGATTCCCGAACCTTATCTCACCACCAAAATATGGCTAGCCTATAATGCCTTTGGTAAATTACTAGTTAATTAACATCAAATTGATTATAATAAAGATATATAATGTCATAATGACATGTAATTATGCATATAATTAAATAGATTATTAGGACATGTATAAATCATAATTAAGGCCCTGTTTGGTAGCCTCTTAATCCCATTCAGAGGCTACCTCTTAATGGTTCATAGCATCTGAATAGTTAAAAAGTATATTAATTCTGAATGGTTAAGAGGTTGGTAATGGTTCATAATCTCTGAATGGTTAAGAGGTAACCCTAAGTCTGAATGGTTAAGAGGTTATGAACCATTCAGATGTAACATCTTAATGTCATTCAGATGCAAATAAACAACCCGAGAACGTAAAAGTTCAGAAAGTGATGGGCAAACTACAAAATATATAGAAATATTAGAATTGCAAGTTTTCAACACATGACTAGTTAATTAACATTAAATTAATTATAATAATGACATGTAATTTAGCATTTAATTAAATAGATTGATGGTACACACACGCTAAGATCGAATAACCCGAATATGAAAACTCGGTAGCCATCAACCAGTCAAACCATAAACGCCGTATATATCCGGACTCTTATGAAAACGACCCAACTGAGAGCGGAACGAGAGCGGATGCATTTGTTTCAATGATACCAAAGGAATGTTAACGTGTTTAACTCTAAAATAGATTGACGGTACAAGTATCATAGTGGACAAAAAAAGGTGGAAAAATATTGTTACGTTAAAAATAATCAAATCGATTTATTCTTTACCCAAAATAACTAGATCGATTTGGGTGTCTTATATAGGTTTTTAAAGTTTAGTTGGATTGATGAGTCCATACCTAGAGACCATTTTTTGGGATCCAAAATCTTGTTTGGGAATTCTTTTGTGTAATGCCCTCTAAATAATTATTTTATTAGGCGTAATATTTTGTTTCATTGATATGTAATTTTTTTTCCGGGAAAAACACTATTCAATCTGTTTCGGATCGAAATATAGCAAAGTATGAAACTTGTTATATATCAGTTGTATGAGCAATTGATGTGTGGTTTATATGCCAAATAAATTTTCTCATTAATTAGACTAATCTTTTAAGTTAAGTTCTCATTTTTGCTGTATAATATATTCAAAGACGACATACTTTTGTCAAACTCCATAATACTTTTGTAAACAGTGGCGGAGCTTGACCAAAAGTCTAGGGGGGGCGAAACTTTGCGACATTAAATTTTTTTTTCCCTAACGGCCTAACGCTAACAGTTAAATGTTCGGGTTGGCGGTTGGGGTCGGGTCAAACCGTCAAACAATAAAAAGTAGATTTTTTTTAAACAAACAAAGACCTAAATAATTATCATGATGAATGAAAAAGTTGAGTACCTTAAAGAAGATTACAACTCAGCCCGACGTCCTTTAAGATTTTTAAATTCATCGATTATGGACTCCGAGTCAAAGTTTTCGGCAATTTCCTTCTCTATGTAAATCACCAAGGTATTCGCAAGATAATCATCTGACATCTTATTGCGAAGGCGATTCTTGAATATTTTCATTGCTGAAAACCCCCTCTCTGTTGTTGCAGTTGAAACCAGAAGTGTCAGAATTACCGAATCACTCTATCAACCAAAAAGTATGTTTCACGTTTCTTAGTATCCACAAGACTTTTGCATAGATCATAAATTGTTTATGCACCACTTAGCTTGTTATTATTTGACCTCTCAATATTAAAAAGCTCCAATTGATATCGTAAATGAGTCATGTCTTGATCGTTAAAATCCGTAGGATAATACTTTTCAACAAGAAGACAAATCTGATCAACATTAATCTCTTTAGAAACTAAACTAGAACTAAGAGATAACAACTCCATTGCATCCTCATTAAATCTGCTAGTCAACTCATGTAATTGTTTGTCTAATGTGGAATTAAATACATCTATTCGGTAATAATGTCCAAATGTAACATGAAGATCTTTTTTACGAGGCCGGTACCTAGTAGAAGTATATGGAGCTGTCATATCCGGCATTTCTATCTGATTCTTCTCACCAAAAAAAGTAACTTTTGCAAAAGAAGAATCACATCCATTGTTTCTGAAATTATTAAGACTAACATTTGTTGATGAAACCAACTCCATGGCATTAAGAATATCTTGAGATTTCTTTTGAAATGCCAACCAACGAACTACATCAACCGAAGTTTTCAATCGTAGACGGTTCTTCAATTTTAGTTATTCACTTTGCTTTGTAAAGGCATTTTCAATATGTGCGGATTGATGCAACAAATTTTCATAATATGTTATAGCATTTCTATGTTGAGAAGAGCCAATATGGTTCAAGTATGCACAACTTTTCCCATCATTAACCTTTTTCCAATTGTCAAATCCTTTAACTGTAAATGCATCATAAGCATTGTTCACATTTGGTTTATCATTAAACAAGTAACAAAGAAAGCAATATGAAGCATTTGTTGTTGGAGAATACTCTAACCAACTAGGAAAAATCTTGAACCAAGCATCAATAAATCTACGATTCTTTCGATCTTTAGGATACTCTTTAAGATGGATTTGAAAAGGTCCTAAATTCAAATAAGCTCGCCTTACTTGTTCCCTTAAATTAACCGGATGATCCCACATTTGTATTCGTTTAGCCGGATCCCTTTCTAGATGGTTAAGATCCATTTCATTATTAGTTGATAGTGGGGATTTAAAAATTTCATGATCGTGTTGATTTTCATGTTTCTCGAACTCACTAGTCGAACCTTTTCTACGTTTATCTTTATTTGCATCATCAACCTCTTCATTAACAACCTTTCTTTTGAAAAATGAATCAATAGTTTTCACCTTTCCCATTATATGTTAATCCAAAATTCTGCACCAAAATACCAAATCACCAAAATAAACACTAAAACACATAGGATTTCATCAAAAAATCAACCTCCAAAACTAAAAGCCCAAAACTAATTAACTAAATACTGCAAGTATGCAAGAACTAAGAATTTCATTTGTTGAGTTACCTTAAATAATTCAAGTCTGCAAGAACTAATAGCCCAAAAGTCCAAAACGAATTGATGTGCTCAGTACTCACGAACCTGCAAACTGACATCAATTTCATGGGCTCAATGAGTCAATGGGCTGCAAAATTGCAAAAACACATGGAATCAAAGTTCAGACCATACCGATTACCGCATAGATTGGAGGCTTGGAGCTGAGGGCTGACTGCTGAGGCGGCGAGGCGCTGCGCAGGCTAATCGGCAAGTGGCGGAGGGTAATCGGTCGCTTGGAGCTGGAAGGCGGGAGCTGTGGGAGTGGCTCTGACTGTAGGTGCAGGCGTGAGTCGTGCACACTGCAGCGGACGAAGGAGTGAAGCTATGAAGGACCACCGTGGCACCGTGAGTCCGTGACTCCAGTCGGCAGAGAGAAAGGAACCAGGGCAATCAGCAAGTGGCTTAGTGGCGACAAAAGATTCAAGAGGGAAATAAAAATTAGAGATTTGGGGGTAGGGAATTGTGAGAAGAAGGGGGAAATATTAAATGAGTTTGGTATTTTTAAACCCCCCTTTTTTTCTACAAACCAAATAATTTTTTTTTGTTTTTTGTTTTAAAAAGAGATGGTAATTTTTTTTCAAGTGTATGAAAATATAATACATTTTAATTTTTTAAATTAAGGGGGGCGAAATAAATTTTTTTTGGTAAAAATAACCTTAGTGTTCGAAAATTAACACTACTTATGAAAAAAAGAGAGGGGACGGTGCCCCCCTCCGGTCCCCATGACCCTTCGCCCCTGTTTGTAAACAACTCCTTTTTTATAACAGTTAATTTTGCAGTAGGCAAATAAACCTCGTATAAGAATACATACATACATACTTTGAAGGTCGATCCATTACTTTTTTATTTTTATTTTTTTAATTTTTGATTTGGTGCATTTAATAGCTTGAGTCTAATTGCACACTCTTTTAAGTGTATGTTTGGGATTACATTTGAATATTTGAAAAGTGTTAATAAATTTTAAAAAGCTACTTTTTGTAGCTTTTAAAATTGTTTTTTAATTTTTAATAGTTATAAACTTATAATATGTTAATTTTTGTGAGAAACTTACATATACAAATGTTTAAAGTTTATACGAGTCGGTGCAAACCGGTCGTAAGATTTGCACCTGTAAAGAAGAATTTAAATTATTAAAAGATAAAGACAGAGGTCAGAGTTATAACATTTTAACCATTTACGGAGCTTGAAAAAAACGAGTATGTGACTGAATGTTACGGGCTCAATTTTTTCCTATTGATATGTTTTTTATTATATATTCGGGTCAGGTCAAACATCTAAAAATTTATAATTTATTTCTACTCAAAAAACTAAATATGTTTTTATAAATTAAGTTTTATCGTCCAACTAGTATACTTATTTGAATTTTCTTAATAAGTTTAAACCATAATTAAACATATTGTTACAAGAATTGTTCAACTTCATTATTAGTTTTTAAAAACCAAGAGGCGCATGGATTCTTAAGCAGAAAAACAGAAAAGGCCGGACTCAATACCTATAGAACATTCCAACTAAATACTTTTAAATAGACCATTATGAGCGGGAAAACAGCACGAGCCCTTGAAAAGATTTGATTTTATCCATCTAAGAAATACTTCATTCCCAAGTAAAATATAAGAAACTATCAAATTATGTTTATTTTATAATATTTGATTTATTTTATCTCCATTTAATTAAACCATGTTCTATTTTCTTTTATCAAATTGTTGTATCATTATTTTTAAGAATAAATTGTTAAGTTGAAGTATATTTAATGAGGGATTCCCGAAACGACCCGCCAGTCAACCCATCGGTGTCGTATCCGGACTTTCAAGACATCGACGCAAGTGAGAAATGCCAATGTTTTTTTTCCAAATGTGGGCTTCAAATTTTAATCATTATTATAACTTGTGGGGCAATTTGTATCAAAATTGCTTAATGATGACTTACACGCGTGCGCGCGCATATATATATATATATATATATATATATATATATATATATATATTACATTCCCAGTATTAAAATGAGGGAAAATTGTCAAATTAATCAAGTTTGATCCTCTTTTTACCAAAATAATCACTAAAAG
Source organism: Mikania micrantha (assembly GCA_009363875.1). Taxonomy (NCBI): domain Eukaryota; kingdom Viridiplantae; phylum Streptophyta; class Magnoliopsida; order Asterales; family Asteraceae; genus Mikania; species Mikania micrantha. Next base: position 64,653,673 of record CM018685.1, read on the forward strand.
TTAGCCCCTTGTTTCAGCTTTAAACGTTTCTTTAGACGCTGCTTTAAACTCCTATTTTTTGTACTTTTGTGTCCCAACAAGAAACGTACGGGTTTACATGTTGGCTGGCTTTGTCAAGGTCTAAATGGGTGTCTTAAGATCTCTTTTCTACCAACGTCTTAAGACAACTTTAGACGCCAATTCTGACGCTTTTTTAGAGTCTTTAGACGCTTATTTAGACGTTTTTAAGTCATCAAATCAGATATGGTCACATCCATCTAGAACCAGCGTCTAAAGACGTCGTTTTGTCGTCTAAAGACCCTAAAAAGACGTCAGAATGGGTGTCTAAATTGGGTGTCTAAAGGCCTCTTAAGACGCCGATAGAAAATGGGTCTTAAGACACCCATTTAAACCCCGACAAAACCGTTAACATGTGGGCCGTATGTTTCTTCTTGGGACACGAAAGTACAGAAAACAAGCATATAAAGGAATATATAAAATTGAAACGAGAGGACTAAATTTCAGTTATTATTTTGATATAAAAATGATTAAACTTGATTATTTTGGTAATTATTCCTAAAATGGGTGGTGATGAAAAAGTGACCCATCTGCAATAAATTGACCATTTATTTCAAGAGATCAAGTCTTGGACCAGCATCTTTGAATTCTGACACATACTTTTGCGCGTTCATCAAATTAAAGTTTACATCTTTTTGTCCAAGATTTAAAATGGGTGAATACCCAAATAATCTCGAACCTAAATTTCGACCATGAAGAGATTAGTCTTACTGTTTGGTGTTTTAATCTCAATCTTGATAACTTGTGCAGCAGTAGACACCATAACAGTTGATCAGATCATTCGAGATGGTGACACAATCGTTTCAGCTGACGAAACTTTCGAATTGGGGTTCTTTAGCCCCGGCAGTTCATCGAACCGTTATGTTGGAATATGGTACAAGAAGATAGCCAATGGCACGGTGGTGTGGGTTGCTAACACCGAGGCTCCGTTAGCCAATAGAACCGGTGAGCTCAGAGTTAACCAGGGTGGTTTACAGCTTCTTAGCAGTAACAACACGGTCATATGGTCGACGAATTCGTCGGGTTCGGTTAGTTTGGTGGCACAGCTGCTGGATTCTGGTAATCTTGTTTTGCTAGATCAGGGAAGAACAATCTGGCAAAGTTTTGATCATCCTGGAAACACACTTCTTTCAGGAATGAGTATCGGGGTAAACTTGATAACAGGAGAAAACAGACAGTTAAGTTCATGGAAGAGCGAAAACGACCCGTCCGCGGGTCGATACGTTCTTCGAGTGGCTGAAAACGGGTATCCGCAACTGTTTATGATGCGTGATTCGATTTCGAGGTACAGATTCGGGCCATGGAATGGTGTTATGTTCAATGGAATGCCTGATTTGGGTGGGAATCCAGTGCAATTTGGATTCAATGAGACAATGAGATTCTATGAATATGCACTTGGGAACAACTCAGTTTTTAGCAGGATGAAACTGAACCCTGATGGAACCATTCAACAGTTGGACTGGATCGATCGCACACGAAGCTGGCGTGTGTTTTCGGCTGCAACAAACGATAATTGCGCACAATATTCGCTCTGCGGTCCGTTTGGAGTCTGCAACATAGATGCGACCCCTGCTTGTAGTTGCCTTGATGGGTTTGAACCAAGACAGCCTGACCAATGGAACCAGTCAGATTGGTCCAGTGGATGTCAACGGATACAACCATTAGCATGTGGGAATGGGGACAGTTTTCGCAACATTTCAGGGGTAAAGTTTCCGGACACAAATCAATCGGTATACTATCCGAGCATGAGCCTTAGTGAATGTGAAAGGGCCTGCAGGACGAACTGCTCGTGTATGGCGTATGCTAATTCGGATGTTCGAAATCGAGGAACCGGATGCTTGTTATGGTTCGGTGGTCTAGTGGATATGCGGTTAGACGATGAAACTAACACACTATACATAAGAATGCCTGCCTCACAGCTAACAAGTAAGATTATGTAATGCTACAAAATGTTCATATATGATGTGTATATGTTATATAACATGAGTATTGTGTGTGTGTTTGCAGCTCAAGAACGAGGTTCTAACAACAAGAACCAAACGATCGCAATAGTCGTGTCGATTTCAGTTGGTTTGATCATTGTATGTGTGATTCTAGCAGTTTATTTAGCTCGGAGAAAGAAGAAAAGATCCGAAACGACGACAACGCCAGGTGAAGCCATAATATATCTCTTTTATTTTGTGAGGGCCAGGGGTGTAAACGAATCAAGCCGGGTCGTGAAATAATCGGGATCGGATTGGTATAAAACTTAAACTAGGCGAGCCTAAACGAGCTCGAGCGACATACCGAGCCCGAGCCTGACATATCGAGCTCGAGCCGGCTCGCGAGACTAATCGAACTATTTATTTATATAATTTTTATTTGTTATATTAAGTGAATATTCATAAAATTAATTATTTGTGTATATAAAATTATGATAAATATATTTAAATAATATATTTTATATTACAATTTGAAAGTATAATTATAAATATATATTAAATTAGTAATTAAAATAAATAAATTTAATAATTAAAAATAAACAAGCCAAGCCGAGTTCGAGCCTAAAAATTTTCTAACAAGCCGAGCTCGAGCTTTGAAAATAAAACTCTTATTGAACCAAGCTCGAGCTCGAGCGTTATTTAGTCAAAACGAGCCGAGCTTGAGCCTTAAGAAGCTTAGGATTGGCTCGTTTACACCCTAGTGGGATTAATGTTAGAATTTAAGTAAAAAACACTCACAAAATGCTAACTAATTTGTAGGTTCAGTACCAAACAATGATCTGAACAACACCAACGAGAATACGAAGGACGATACAGAGTTGTCGTCTTATAGCATCTCCACCATTGCTAAGGCTACTAACAATTTCTCTGTCAATAATAAGCTTGGTGAAGGCGGGTTTGGTCCTGTTTACAAGGTATGTAATGTATTAACATAATGATGTGTGTGTAATATATACTTGTATAAAAATTGAGAGGATTGCATCTAACATACGGAGATTAATCTTACATTAGGGAGTATTGGAAAATGGACAAGAAATAGCTGTGAAACGACTGTCGGAAACTTCAACACAAGGGCTCGACGAGTTCAAGAACGAAGTGAAATTCATTACCAAATTGCAACACAGAAATCTTGTAAAGCTTTTTGGATATTGCATTCAAGGAAATGAAAGAATGTTGATATATGAATATATGGCGAATAAGAGTCTAGACTCGTATATATTCGGTTTGTCACACAACTTTCACTAGCTAGTCATGTATAGTTCAATCTATTATGTATGTTCCAACTAATTTAACAACCATCTTCTTGGCAGACGCGTCTCGAAGTTCAATGCTTGATTGGCCTCGTCTTTTTCATATTATTCACGGGATTGCTCGAGGGCTTGTTTATTTGCATCATGATTCGCGTCTAAGAATCATACATAGAGATTTGAAAGCGAGCAATATTTTGTTGGATAAGGATATGAACCCAAGGATATCAGACTTTGGTCTTGCAAGAAGGTTTAACGGATATGAGTCTGAAGCTAATACCAACAGAGTCGTTGGTACCTAGTAAGAATCATAAACTCTCGTGCGATTGATTGTGTAATTCTCATTAAAAAATGCTCATTTCAAACTTCTTTAATTTGTAGCGGTTATATACCTCCAGAGTATGCCGTACACGGGCTTTTCTCCGTAAAATCAGATGTATATAGCTTTGGAGTTTTGGTGTTAGAAATTGTGAGCGGAAAGAAAAACAGAGGATTCTCCCAAGAAGAACACAACCATACACTTATTGGACATGTAAGTTTTGGTTCATTTTTTCCGGGTGGGCCAATTTAGGGGTTTGAAAACCATGTTTTGGGCTCTTTTATGCTTCAAAAACATTTTCTTACTATATATTAGCCCAAAAATGATGATTAAAATGTCTTGTTTCTTATATGCATATTACTTAGGCATGGAGGCTTCACAACGAGGGTAGATCGCTTGAGCTCATGAGTTCATCTTTGAGAGCCTCATGTGTCGAATCTCAAGTAATACGATCAATACATATTGGTTTGTTATGTGTACAACATCATGCGGAAGACAGACCAACTATGTCGTCGGTGGTTCTCATGTTAGGTAACGATAAAGCCTTGCCTCCACCTAAACAACCTGCGTTTTTTGCAGAAACAGAAATGCCAGAACTCGGATCTATTTCATCTGGACCAACAATTGACTCAGTTGATGAAATCACGATAACTCTTTTGCATGCTCGATAACGTATATAAAATGTCTCGTATAGATGTGTAGTACTCAACTATAAAAAACTTAGTGATCTTGTTAGTTGTTACTATGGAAAGGAATCATTAGTTTTGATGAGCTTAGTTGTATAGATGGGTAGACCCATTTTGTTTATTCGAATATCTTGCTCTCTTAGTCATTTGTACATGTATCAACATTATATATTATCATATATTCAATTTTATACAAGAAAAAGATGTGTTATCAATAGTGACGAAGCTTGAAAGCGTTCACTAGTTGAAAATCTGATTATTTGAATTATTAGGTTAACAATTAGTATAACAGCATACGAGAGCATGTTTGGGAGTTAGATAGTTGAAGGGTGGCCGATGTCTTTAACTTGTATCTTGTTAGATTTTTTTTCTTTTTCTTTCTTTGTTTTATTACCGTGGAAACGGGACTTTGAAATCTTGACTCTAACAAGATAAATTGACAGATCGAGAAAAAAAATTATTGTATTTTAATTTGAAATTGGTAACATTATAACATATAATGAGTTGAGATATGTAACATCTTAACACAATACATATTAAGATGAGTAACTTATAAACTATGTGAAGATATTATTCATTTAAATGGTAAGAATAACCAATAATATATTTGATGAGAAAATCATTAAAAGTTATTCAAATAATCTAATTGTTTATTTACAACTCATTTTAACTTGAACGCAATTGATGGTCTTTAAAACGGCTCGTTTACACCCAAACTCATTTTGCTCAAAACTGATCATAATTCGCACTCATCATGATCAGCACATGACCCTTTACCCAACCCAATAGGCTCTTTTTGCTAGGCATAGTGGGAACCCACTTAATGTAACTTTTTATGTATCATAAATCTAATGTAAGTTTTGCATGTTAAAAACCTTTAAAAATATTGTGTTGTTGATTGATATATTTTCTCACTAAGACATGACCCTTTTTTGAAAACACAACACTTGATGGACCTAATTTAAATCTCAAAAAATTGTTATTCATAATAACTAACACATTACACAAGAGGAGAACATGCAAAATTCTTTTATAAGGTCAATGTAATGTCTAACAAGCCCTTTGACATGATTCTAAATGAGGATAGTTAACCTCTCCCAATACAAGTAGCATGATAGAAGGATAAGTGCTTTGTGCAATGTCAAAACCAAGGATGCATAAACATATATTTTCAATTCATACATTTCAAAAGTGTTATTTAAATATATTCTATAACATCTAACAGAATGTTAAGATGCATTTTGCTTGGAAAATCATATATACACACACAAATATAGAAGATAACTACATCCCAAATAGACCTTGGCATGCATATATGCAAGTTTATCGAGGTTCTAACATTGACATAGTGACCTCATTGATAGAGACATTTTCACCTTTAGGCCTGATACCTTCCGCAAAAAAAGCTGGTTGTTTAGGTGGAGGCAACACACCATCTTGATCAAACATCAAAACAACAGAAAACATAGTCGGTCTGTCTTTTGCATGATGTTGCACACATAAAAGACTAATATGTATAGCCCGAAGTACTTCTGATTCGACACATGACTCACGCATATGTGCACTAAGCAACTCAAGAGCCTTGCCTTCTTCAAAGAGTCTCCATGCCTAAAATGAAATAATTGAACTATAAGTGTCATATCCTATTATATACATTCCAAAATTTACTTTGAAATTAGTTTTATTTTTAAACTTACATGTGCAAGAAGGTTATCATCCTCCTCTTGAGAGAATCTTCTATTTGTCTTCCCACTTATTATCTCTAGCACAAGAACCCCAAAACTAAATACATCTGATTTCTCTGAAAAAGTTCCATCTACAGCAAACTCTGGAGCTATATAACCCCTAAATAAGTATAAAGATTTGATTAAACATTGACTAAAAGTGTATTGCATGTCAAAATTTGCTTGTGTTGTGGATTCTTACAAAGTTCCAACTACCCTCTTTGTATTTGCTTCATTTTCTTGATCTCTAAACATTCTAGCCAGACCAAAGTCGGATATCTTTGGATTCATGTCAGCATCCAACAAAATGTTGCTAGCTTTAAGATCTCGATGAACAACTTTAAACCTTGAATCATGATGAAGATAAAGAAGCCCTCGAGCAATTCCATGGATGATGTAAAAGCAATCAGGCCAATCTAGTGTTAATCTTTTAACTTTATCTGAACATATAAACAACATTAACATAATAAGTAACACTAAGAAGCAATGAAAACTTGAAATGCAAGACTTAGAGAAACAAGTAATGTAAAAGGAATCATACCAAAAATGAACAAGTCAAGGCTTTTGTTCGGCATGTATTCATAAATTAACATGCTTTCATCTCCTTCGTTACAATAACCCAAAAGCTTTACAAGATTTCGATGTTGAAGTTTAGCTATAAATTTAAGTTCATTCTTGAACTCGTTCACCCCTTGTCTTGAAGTTTTCGACAGCCTCTTCACAGCTATTTCTCGTCCATCATCCAACATACCCTGTGGATTATAAAATCCATGTATCAAGAAACAACAAATACATGTTTCTAGTTCATACATAACTGTTTAAAGGTGTTACCACATAAACCGGACCGAAACCTCCTTCTCCAAGCTTATTCATACTTGAGAAATCCTTAGTAGACCTTGATAATTCACTGAGGCTGAAATATGATAACTCTGTATCATCATCTGATCGGCTCTCGATATCCTCTTTGCCAATGGTTTGAATCGGTTCATCTGTAACTGTATGTTATGAATTAAAACAATATTTATAATAATTAAGCTAATTAAGAATAATTAACATATCAAATTATACCATATATATATAGAGAGATTTTATCCTTTGAAAACCCGATCTTAGAAGGAAAACTTTTAAACCCTATATAAGCTATTGATTTGGAATATTTGAAAATAAACATGTGGTCCATATTAAACCATATTATATTATTTAAATCCTAATTTTTTATTCAATTTAATGTGGACCATATGTTTATTTTAAAAATTCTAAAATCAACGACTCTTACAAGGTTTAAGAGTTTTTTTTATCTAAGATCTGGGTGTTACGTTACGTATGTTTTATGTAGATTTAAAAAATATTTTAAAAAAAATTTTCTCGACGTTTTTTTTAATTTTTTTTATTAAAATGTGTCAAATAATGTTACAAACCTAAACCTGTAAAATAAATTAAAAAAACGTTTATTTACATAATTTTCACATTAAAAAATGGTTTTCAAATTTTCATGTATGTATGTATGTATGTATGTATGTATGTATACCTGGTGTTTTTGGTAGGTTTCTTCTCTTCTTGTTCCAAGCATACAATATTGCTATAATCAAGATTACCATAACAAAACTAGCTGAGATCGACACTGCAACTATGATGATTCTCCTTTTACTGTTCGAAGAACTAAAGTTGGATGTATATTCTGGGACTGATCATCGACAAACAAAATCATGAACAAATTAAATTAAAACAAGTTAAAAATGTTAAATAAATTTTAAAAATAAAAATAATTACTAGATATATAGACATTATTTTGTTTTAATTATTTTTTATCTATTAAATCTAACTTATATAAAGGTACAAATAGAATAAGAGGTATAGGGGACTTACACTAATCTTAATCTCTTATGTTTTTTGAACGGAAATTTTGATCACTGCCGGGCTATAGACCCACCCGTTTATATCCACATCCAATAGGAGGAAACCCAATAACCCACTAAAGGTAAGAGAAAACTCCATAGCCTAAAATAAAACTCATATTTTGTTCATGTCAAAACTTAACCATGTGACATCTCAAATATTAAAATCACAAGGTACCTTACTTTAACCACTTGAAGATCATTGGTTCTTAATCATTTATTAATATATATATATATTAAAATACAAACATAAGGAATAGTAAAATTTAATGTGTTTTCATTATGACAACATACTTAAATGTCATAAAATAATTAAGTGATGGATTCGTTATTATTTTTATATATGTTAATTATATAAATTAAAGTTCATAAAAATGAATAGTGTGTGTTTATAATATATATATATATATATATATATATTGATGCATAGTAAAATGAATAGTAATGTATAAGTATCTGATCCATGTAGCAATGTTTTTGTAATTTAGAATGGACTATCAGAAGTTTTTTAACTTTAAAAAGTAATAAACATAGATAGTTGTATTAAAATTGAGAGATTTACTTACAGATTTGCCTTTTGTTTTAATTAAAACGATTGGTTTTCGGTGAGAATGATTTTGTGAGTATTTTTTTTCTATTATTTTTATAACATGTTTATGAAGATTTTGTATGTTTTTTTTTGTGAAAAATTTGTATAAAGTTCGTGATGAGAAATTTAATTTTGCTATGTAACTTATGTTTCTGCAAATAATATATAATACCCGTTCTCGAAAGTATGCTGTGATAACCCGCCTCAACGCGCGGGTGGATAAACCTAGTTTATATAATTTAGAAAGAAAAGTTGTTTCCAAATAAATAATATTAATTCCTTCAACCACTTGAGGATCATTGGTTCTTAATCATTTATATAATTGAGAAAGAAAAGTTGATTCGAAATAAATAATATTAAAATATTATAACAAGCTAAGAAATTATAAAATATTAAATTAACAAATTCATGATATTAAAAATGTATATATAACAAATTATATATGTAAAATATAATTAAAATAGTAATACTAGTAATTATAAATATACAAGTATATAACTAGATGAAACGACTCCATGGTTGGTCTAGAAATTTAAAATTTTTATTATTTTTTACTTTTAATATTAATATAATATAAGTATAGGGAAATGACCAAATAAAAAGTTTATTTTGCCTAAGAAGGCTAAAAAAGACGTTTAAAATCTCTAAAACCGACCTAAACGAACTCCGATTGAACTCATTTTGATGGCATTCGAACCGTCTCATCGAACGCTACAATATTTGCTTTTTGGTTTAGCTTTAACAACTATTTTTAAAATTTGGATTTTAGGGCATTTTTTTAGCTTTTAGGTTCTATTTTTATGTTTAAGGTTTGTTTTTATAATTTTGGTTTTATTATTAGGGTTTATTGTCTATGATTTATGGTTTAGGTTTTAGGGAAGTACAAGCCGGTTTCAATGATGTAAAAATGAATTCGATCGGAGTTTGTTTGAGCCGGTTTTCAAATTTTTAAAAATCATTTTTAGCCTTTTAGACAAAAAAGACTTTTTAGGGGAACCTCCCTCACTTATAATATATATAGCGCTGGGATATAATTATATAACAATAAATGTATATATTTGAATCTCTCCCTACCCCAACAAGTATAGATCACATAATAAAAAAATAATAATACATAAAAACACACAAATATTTATATTTAAAGAATCAATATATATCAAAATAAACTTACTTGTTAAATCGGATATTGCCATTCTTACGTAAAAATCTTGGCTTTCATCAACAGCTCGAACATCAAACAAATCACCGAACCACATCACACACCCACTTCCGCCGTTCGTGATATCGATCGTTGAGTACGCCATACACGAGCAGTTGTTCTTGCACTTGCTAGCACATTCATCAAGTGTCATGCTCTTATTGTACCACGATCTCCGAGTATCGGGAAGTTTAACCTTTTGAAACGTCCGAAAACCGTCCCCATTCGGGCAATCTAAAGGCGTCCGACGCTTGCATCCTTTTGACCACACCGACGCGCTCCATTCGTCCGGATTTTGTGGTTCGAACCCTTCCATACAGCTGCAAACTGGTGACTTGTTCTGGTTACACCTTCCATTTGGACCACATAGCCCGTATTGGCTACACGTATCAGTATTTACGTTCCAGTAAACGATCCACTGCTGGGTTCGGTTAATCCAGTTGAGACGTACGCTCGAACCATCAGGACCAAAGTAGACACGCGATGGTACCGACTTGTTAGTAAGTGCGTACCGATAGAACACCTCTTTGTCATCGAAAATAAATTCGTGCGAGATAACCGCGTACGGACCATTTTCGGGCATTCCGTTGAATGTAAGACCGTTCCATGGTCCGAACCTCGACCTTGGAGTCGAGCCTTGAAATGTAAACAACTGAGGAAACCCGTTGGTATCCATAAACGAGACGGACTCTCCAGGTGAAGGGTCATCGAGGCTCTTCCAAGCCGTCCACCGTCTATCCAGCCCAGAGACCAGATCCTTCCCAAATTTCATATCAGGAAGGTACGTGTCTCCAGGGTAATCAAAACTTTGCCAAATGTAACTTTCTTGATTGGTATCTTCTCTCACGACCAGATTTCCAGAGTTCAAAAGTTGAGCCACTGGATTTCTAGTCATGGGAGATACCAGGCTAGTGTTTGATGACCAGACAGTCATATTGTTACTACCAGCAGTAACCAATAAGGTTCCATTGGTGACGACTCTAAACTCACCAGACGAATCTGTTATTGGTGATTCTCTGTTAGCAACCCACACGACTGTCTGTGGTGATATGTTATTATACCATATCCCCAAATACCGGTTACTTGATCTTCCGGGGCTAAAAAACCCGAGTCGGTACATTTCATCGGCCGAAACGAGGGTATCGCCATCTCGAATGACTTGATCAACAGTTATGTTATCAACTGCTGCACAAGTCATCGAGATTGTGATTAAAACACCAGAGTAAAAGAATAATAAGTTTAGCTTCTTCATGGTTATTGAACTTGATCGATCTTTAGGATTTCGTTAATTTATGCATTGAAGTCTTGGACGAAGGTTGCAAACTTCTACTGACCGGAAATTTTCGTGGCAAATTTCAGACGATGGGTCCAGCACTTGATTGAGATTTAGAAACAAATGGTCCAAGTCAACGCATTTGACGACCTGCTTGGTTTCACCACCACCCGATTTAATTTGACATAATGGGAACGCTGATCATTGTATATGACCAAGTCATATTCCTTTTTGCAACCACAAATATTTCCCTTGCTTAAATATAATATAATATAATATAGGTGGAGGTTAATGTACAAAGTGATAGTTTTGTAAAAAGTGTAAAAAACAAAGTGTTATTATAATATTTAACAATTACTAGTTTATAATAACACTTTGTTATTTATATAATATCACTTTGTTTTTTACACTTTTTACAAAACTACCAACTTATATTTGATCCTGACACATATAATATAATATAATATAATATAATATAATATAATATAATATATACAGGGAGGGTTTCATAAAAAAATCTTCATTTTGAATAAAAGTAAAAAAATTAATCACAATCATTATCAATCAATTTTGTTTTTTATTTTTTGTTTTACATTTCTTTATATTATAAGGTTAGATTTAATTTGTTAACAAAAAGAAAAAATATATGTACGTAACTCATGTTATTACATATATATAAATCATAAATTATATATATGTAACTTGTATATTACATATGTTATGTGTATGAGTTATATATATATATATATATATATATATATATATATATATATATATGATGTGTAAAGAAAAAAGGTTGGAGTTTTTTAAACGGATAAATAGATGGGAGTTAATACCAACTTGATGAGTTATATTGGTTGTTGATTGCTTCTTTTGCCTTGTTAAAAGAAAAGTAATGTGAAAATGTTCAAGAAAGTAATAAAATTAATAGTAATAGATTATGAGAGAGGATAATCATGTCGAGTTTTACATTCTTAAAACTTTTTCAGTTTTTCTACTTTTTTTTATTTTTAAAATTATTATTTTAGTACTTGCTACACTTAATATATTATGTTACAAATCTTAGATTTTTATTGATAATTGTTTATTTTTTTCTTTAATTTAACATGTTTAATGCACAAATTTCTAACTAGTACAATAATATATACAAGGGTGAAATGAAATAACGTTTTTGTTTTTTATTTTAATTTCAATTAAATGTGATGCAAAATTTTAAAATATGGTGATAATTTAACAAGAAAATATTTAACTAAATGGCTTCTAGCTTACCGGTGATTATTGATTTCTTTTACGTAAAGTCTTAGATTGTAGTCTTACCTAAATCAAATATTGTTGTAGGTTGAGTAAGAGGTTTTTTCTAGTTGTAGTTGTAGGTTTCCTTTTAGACAAGTGTATCAGGTCACCACGCTCTATTATTTGGACGAAAAAATGATCTATTTGCCACGATAATCTCAAATGACCGAGTGTTTGCTATTTAAAAAAATCTAAAAACAAATACGAATTTAAATTTCACTATAAAATTATTGTTTCTCATACGAGAGAGATTACTATAACAATTGTTTATATAGAGAGAAAATACTTGTGCATCTAGCGTATGTAAATATAAAGTTTGATTATTTTGTAAGAGTAGTCTCTAGTGCTGGTCAAGTGCGCATCTTAATTACTTTTAACAAGCGTGCAAGTGGGCAGTCTATATAATAGAGGCACACGCTAATATTAAAGATTAAATATAAAAAAATTGTCAATAAAGAGTAAAAACTAGTAAAAAATTGGCATGTTTCATATTAAAAAAGATAATTTAGATATAATATTTTATTTTGTATATCGGATTTTATTTTTTATTGAATTTTTGTTTTTTACGAGATTTTTGATGTTTTGTACCAATTTAGTTTTTGACAAGATTTTATTTTTTATACTTAGATTTTTGTTTTTATATTTTTAGTATGTCACATTTAAGCATGGCAAAATAGTTGTTCACTCAAACCTAATATTTATCTTGTTTAAAGTTAAGATTAATGGTTACATGTCAAACTTCTATTAATTATTATAATTTTTAAGAAAAAAATATTTTTTTATTGGATCATACTACTATAATTGTGTGCTTGATACCATGATTGAATTAGACACGAACACGTTAACACGACACGACTTTAACATGTTTCGTATTTACCCTTAACATGTTTCGTGTCTAAAACATGTCGACACACTAAGACCTGTTTATTTTTCGTGTCTAAACAGGTAAAACCCGCTAAGACCTGTTAAGATCCATTAATACATGTTAAGATCAATTAAGACCTGTCAAGACTCGTTTAAAATTAAAAATAAATAATATAATAAAATATATAACCATATGGGTAACCGATTAGCTTCAAAAAATTTCTAATTGTCTAACCCTAGTTCTTTAACATATTCTTTAACGCGTTTTAACAGGTTCTTTAACAGGTCATTTATAGTGTTAATTTTTAACAGGTTCCTTAACGGGTCTTTTCGTGTTTACGTGTTTTTAACGGGTCGTGTTCGTGTTTGAAAAAACAGACACGATAAGAATTCGTGTCGTGTTCGTGTCTAACCAGTTCGTGTTTCGTGTGTTAACGGATCGTGTCTGACCCGTTATGACAGCCATTCATCTAAGCCCTATAATCATGATATCTAATATTAATGTGTTGTATGAGGAAGTCCTGTTGCTATGAAGATAATTAATTAATTAATTAATATTTCCTAAAATTGAATCTTAGTTTCTCTCTACTTTCTCCCATTCTATATATTATGTTTTACAACATAATTATTAGATTAATTTATTCAATCTTAAAATTGTGGAAAGTCTTTATTGTGATACTTGTTTATTTTAGTCATCACTTTCTTTACCTTAATTTATATGTTTTAAGACATCCCAAATGTGAATATGTTGAATGATGAAGTCCTATCGCAATCAGGATATTTAATTAATATATACTTATTTGAATGTTATTTTGCATCATTAGAAAGAATTATGCTCGCGTGTTATTCTATTTTTTTTTAACGGCGTCTTAACAGGGCCTACCAGGCAGATCAAGGTAAGACGCGGCCACACCAGATTCGCGAGAAACCACTGGAATGGGTAAACTCTCGCCCCCCTATTGGTCCAGAACCCGAGATTAAGCTCAAAATTTTTTCCCTCACCTGGATATCTTTTAAATCACTTTTGACAGGATTTTAACCCATGACTTTTTGGTCACAAGATGAAACCCCAACCAGCAGGCTGAATGTACAGGACAACGTGTTATTCTATTTAATATATTTTTATTGTCTTTTGATCGTAAAGTAAATAATTTTGTATGACCAATTTATCTCGTACTATGACAATATCCTAGAGTCACAAAGGAATAGAAGTATGAGGCTAATTGCTATAAAAATAAATTCTACAATAATAAATTTTCACTAATTCTGGATGAATGCACATTTTGTTATGATTTCTATCTTGTTTCATTCTATTGCGCCCCATTTGTGGTGCACGCATATAATGTATATATGTGTTGACCCTTAAGGAGCAAAAGTAAAATTGCACTAATTTTAACGTTATTTTACTTATTTTGTGAAAATAATCGCTAAAAGCGTTGAGGTGATTAACCTCAAACGATAACTTTGAGCCGAGGACTCATTCGGAGCAGCCTCTCTATCCCAACTAGGATAGGGGTAAGGTTTGTCTCTATCTTTACCCCTCAGACCCTACTCTAAGTGAGATTTTTACTGGGTATGCTTATTGTTGTTGTCGTTTCGAACTTTGATTGTCATCTAATTGGCATGGTTGTAAAAGTCGCTAGGCGCTAGTCGGGCGGCGAGGTACCGCCTCGGGATTAATCGGGATTAATCGGGATTAATCGGCGCTAGGCGGATTGGAATTTTTATATGTAATTTTACAAATATATATTATATACACACATCAATATCAATAATTTAATATAATACTTCAAATAATTTTAAAAAATATACTTAAATATACTAAAAAAAGTACTTTAAAGTGCAAACTTAAACACTGAGTTCAAAGTTTAGAGATAAATTTCGATGTTAACTGCTTGGATTCGATGTTTCAGAGACATATTAAAGATTTTTGATTGAGAAATGTCTAAATAATCATGAAATTGGTCCCCTTTTACCATAAAAAAGTCAGAAAAAGCCAAAAAAAGTCAAAAAAGTGAAAAAAAAATAAAAAACTGATCGGGCCGCCTAGCCCGCCTAGACCCCGCTTAGGCCGCCTAGCACCGCCTAGCGCCTAGACACCGCCTAGGCCAAAAATTACACAGTAAGTGGGCGCCTAGCGCCTAGGCGCCGCCTAGGCGGCCGCCTAGGCCGATTTTTACAACACTGCTAATTGGTGATTCCGTCGCCAATTAGATTGTTTCTTAATCAAACTACCAAAAGATCAATCCAGTGTTTGAAAATTACAAAATGGTAACAGATCTTTCAGGTTCATTTTTTGTTTAGAACCGCAACGATATTATCAACAGTTAGTCTCTACAATTTTTGTTTATAGCTATTGAAATATCAAACAAATGAACATCATCCTCAAATAGAGCTTAACTTGATGTTTTTTTGTCTCTAAAAATTCGCTCAAAATCTCCATATGATAACAAATCAGGTTTTTCAACATTCAGCTGTTATCCAGTTCAATAAGTTGATATTTTGGGAATCAATCAGAAGGAATCCATACCAAAAGCCACCAATTAAGTTCCAAATCCAACCGATTAGTTACCAAACGGTTTCGGTTCTGGTCAACAAAGTCAAGAACCAGTTCTGGTTCTGGTTCGGGTATGACCGGTTTAAGGGTGGAACCGGTTCCGGTTCCAATTTCTCTGAAAACCCGGAACCACCCGTACTCACCGGTTCGGGTACGACCGGTTCTGGCTCGGTTCCTGAGGGTACGTTGGCCACATCTATACCTCAAGGCTCAAGCCCATTATCGGGTTATAATTGTATTGCCCAAAACCCTTTATCAGGTGGGCTTTTTTTATATGAATTTAGAGGCTTAGCCCAAAAATGAGGCCTTACCCGTTTTTTTTTTTTTTAGCTTCTAGTCAGTCTGTTTACAAAAATTTTAAGTCATTAAAAATGAGGCTTATTAACAATAACACTAAATACAAGATAATCTTCAAGATCATGCAATGAGAGCTTACTTCTTAAAAAATAGCATCCTTTTTAGCGTTTGATGTAAAATTTGTAGCTCTAGAATGTTATTATCAACAAATATTACATCTAATTAGGGTTGTAAACGAGTAGAGCCTTCAACAATTAGTTTGTGACTGTTTGACATGAAGTCCGTAAGTTGGACGAGGAGCTAATGTACCACAGAGTGGGCAAATGCTCCCTTCTTTAAAGAGACTGTTTCTGTCCGTTTTATTCGTTCAATTAATAAATAAACGGGCATGAACAAAAAATTTTGTTCTTTTAATAAAATGAACTAATATGAATAAAGGTTGTATTCGTTTATTTGTGTTCTTAAACATTCGGTAATATTTTTGTTTATGTTTCAGGGTTTGTTTAATTTGTTTATTCGTTGAAAGTCTCTTATATTCTTAAATTTTAAGTTTTTAATTTATTACTATAATGTTTATATTAGAAATCAATCTAGTCATCTTGAATTCCTATATTTTTTAAAACAATTAAAATATTACTTTAAAGTAATACTAATTAAAATTTTTACTTTTAACCTTTGTTTTGCTCTAAGATAATTATGTATAATTTTTTGTGTCAAATGTTTAACTTTACATTTATATGCATAATTATGTATAATGCTTGAAATTAAGAATGCTAATAAGTATGTTTTTTTGCGCTTGTGAAAAGTTCAATTATTTAATAAGCATACATAAACAAGAACTTTCAATGTATCAACAACAAGTTAAATACTAAACGAACAACCACAAAATAAATCTACATGTATTTTATCTTACATTTCATTAGACATATATGGGTAGTAATCATTAATGAAATTCAAGGTTTTAATTTTTAATTTTTTGAACGGCCAATAATTTTTTAGGCCATGTAGAGAGTTGGGCAATATCGATAGAATGTTTTAAATTTATCTATTATAATAAATAAAAATTTTCTTGTGTCACATGTCAATATCTGGTTAACTCAACTTGTAAATTTTCCGCTTCTCTCTTCAATTAATGTTTTCATCTTATTAAATAATGAAAATGAATAATTATGTTTAAAATAATAAAATTTTCTACTTATAAATAAATGAAAAGTAAAGTTAAAATATAAAAGTATCAATTGTAAAAAATTTAAACGAAAGTAAAATAATAATTAGAAACTTAAAAACTTATACTTATTCAATCATTATAATAGGAGAAAAATATTAACGATTTAACAAATGTATTTATTATAATAAATAAAAGTTTTTTATGGACCTATGTCATTTTTCTTAGAACACATCAACTTTAATTTTCTCGTCTCTCTCCTATTAAATACATATTATATTAAACCATAATTCATAATATTAAATATTAAATATAATTTTATATATTTTAAAATTAAAAAGGTTTTTTTCATATATTAAAAATATATTAATATTAAAAAAACATTTATTAAAAAAAATCAAATTATTATAAAATATAAGATTTCAAAAACAGTTTATTCAAAATGACATGTTTAAAGAAACAAACTTTCAAAAACTTAGTATTTAAATAAAAAATATAATTATTTTATTACTTAAAGTATTAAATATATAAAATTAATAACATGTCATTTTAAATATCATCTTATAGTATTTAAATTTTAATTGATAATTATTTATCATACTTTTTTATTCAACCCGTGTAATACACTTTATACTAAGCTAGTAATCTATATCTATATATATATATATATATAGGATTTGAATCCTTTGAAAACTCGATCTTAAAGAGAAAACCCTTAAACCCTATCTCAACCATTAGATCAACATTTTTTTCTTTCTAATTTTTTAATCTGAAAAGGGCATAATAGTCTTTTAACCACTCACCCATATATATAATAATTTATCTTTTTCTCTCTCATTTAAAACCACTCATATATATAATAATTTATTAATATCAACTTTCTCTCTCATCTATCTCTTCTCTCTCCATCCATTTAAAAAAATATTTTTTAAAATTTCAAAACAACAACAAAAATGTATATTTTATTATACAAAATAAAAAAACATATTTTTTACAAGAAAATATAAAAAATTACACATGCGTATGAATAAAAATGTACAATATTTAATACACAAAGTACACTTTACTCAAAATACTACACATGTGTATATTTTATATATTTAATATTTATAAAATATTACAACTACACATGTGTAGTTTTTGGTTAATTTTGATGTTTTTTTTATAAATTTACACATGTGTAATTTTTTATTTTATATGTAAAATACACATGTATAATATTTATTACGATTGAGAATATGTAATTTTTGTGTTTGTGTGGTGAAATTTTTGTTTGATACACCTATGTATATTTTTTGTTTTTTTTTTTAAAAAATTGCTTTTAAAAAAAATTACTTTAAAAAAATTACTTTAAAAAAAATTACTTTTTTTTATGTCAGATTCTCTCTCTCTCTCTTCTTTCTCTCTCTATCAGATTCTCTTTCCTCTCTCCTCTCTATCAGATTCTCTCTCCTCTTTTCTCTCTCCTCTCTCATCACAAAAGTCATTTATACCCCTTAAAGTCCAAAACCCAATTAAAATATTCAACTTTAATTATAGACCACATGTTTTTTCTGTTTAATTAATTAAAAATTAAAATAAGTTTGATCTAACGGTTCAGAGAGGGTTTAAGGGTTTTCTCTTTTAGATCGGGTTTCCAAAGGATTCAAACCCTATATATATATATATATATATATATATATATAGGGAATGGATCTAATACTAACTCTAAGATTCATCAATAACTCATTAACCCTACCATATTGAATGATCAAATTACAAGATGCTAATCTAATGGTTGATATTAAACTATAATATAATAATGTAATTGATTTGAAAGAAAAGGGAATAAGGGTATTAATGTAATTTGATATATTAAATACTTTACCCCATCTTTTTTATACATCCATAACTTTTTTATGCTATAATATTTTTTTATAAAAATTGCACCATTTTACTCGTCTTTTTTTTCTCTTTAATTCCGTTATAGTCTTGACTAAGTTTTTTTATTTTTTTTCGGATGTTCGTATTTACACCAATGTAACAAGTATAAAACTAACAAATTATTTGTAACAAGTTGTAACAAGTATTTAATATATCAAATTACATTAATACCCTTATTCCCTTTTCTTTCAAATCAATTACATTATTATATTATAGTTTAATATCAACCATTAGATTAGCATCTTGTAATTTGATCATTCAATATGGTAGGGTTAATGAGTTATTGATGAATCTTAGAGTTAGTATTAGATCCATTTGCTAACCTTCATTTATGGCACTAACCCATTAACCCTCGTAAACCAATCAGAATTGAACACATGGCTTTTTATTTTATTATTTAATAAGGGTAAAGTAGTAATTTGCTATATTAAATACTTTACCCCATCTTTTTTTATACATCCATAACTTTTTTATACTATAATATTTTTTTATAAAAATTGCACCATTTTACTCGTCTTTTTTTTCTCTTTAATTCCGTTATAGTCTTGACTAAGTTTTTTTATTTTTTTTCGGATGTTCGTATTTACACCAATGTAACAAGTATAAAACTAACAAATTATTTGTAACAAGTTGTAACGAATTTGGGTTTACATTGTTGTATAATAAATAGGGGTTAAGTTTAAGAGTGTAAATGAGCCAAGCAGATCCTGAGCTCGTTAATTACGTTATATTCTTGACTAGGTTTTTTATTTTTTCTGGTTGCTCGTTAATTACGTTATATTCTTGATTTTGTAACGAATTTTGGTTTTTAAAGTACTAAAATGTATTTACAATCTTGTAAATATAATTTTTAAATTATGAAAATGTATTTACAATCTTGTAGATATAACGAATTTTAGTTTTTATAAACAAAATGTTATATTATTTTTTTAAAGTATTAAAACATATTACAATCTAGTAGATATAACGAATTTAAGTTTTTATCAACAAAATGTTATAGTATTTTTTAAAAGTATTAAAATGTATTTACAATCTTGTAGATATAACGAATTTTGGTTTTTATCAACAAAATGTTATATTATTTTTTTTAAGTATTAATATATTTACAATCTTGTAGATATAATTTTTTTAAAGTATTAAAACGTATTTACAATCTTGTATATATAACGAATTTTGGTTTTTATCAACAAAATGTTATATTATTTTTTTTAAAGTATTAAAATGTCTTTACAATCTTGTAGATATAACGAATTTTGGTTTTTATCAACAAAATGTTATATTATTATTTTTAAGTATTAATATATTTACAATCTTGTAGATATAATTTTTTTAAAGTATTAAAACGTATTTACAATCTTGTATATATAACAAATTTTGGTTTTTATCAACAAAATGTTATATTATTTTTTTTAAAGTATTAAAATGTCTTTACAATCTTGTAGATATAACGAATTTTGGTTTTTATCAACAAAATGTTATATTATTTTTTTTTAAGTATTAATATATTTACAATCTTGTAGATATAATTTTTTTAAAGTATTAAAACGTATTTACAATCTTGTATATATAACGAATTTTGGTTTTTATCAACAAAATGTTATATTATTTTTTTAAAGTATTAAAATGTCTTTACAATCTTGTAGATATAATTTTTTTAAAGTATTAAAACGTATTTACAATCTTGTATATATAACGAATTTTGGTTTTTATCAACAAAATGTTATATTATTTTTTTAAAAGTATTAAAATGTCTTTACAATATTGTAGATATAATTTTTTTAAAGTATTAAAACGTATTTACAATCTAGTAGATATAACGGATTTTTGAGCATCCGGAAAAAATAAAAAAATCTAGTCAAGAATATAACGTAATTAACTAGCTCGGGATCGGCTTGGGTCGTTTACACTCTTAAACGTAAACCGTATTTATTTTACAACAATGTAAACCGAAATTCGTTACAACTCGTTACAAATAATTTGTTATTTTTATACTTGTTACATTGGCGTAAATACGAACATACGAAAAAAAATAAAAAAACCTAGTCAAGAATATAACGTAATTAATTAGCTCGGGATCGGCTTGGGTCGTTTACACTCTTAAACGTAAACCGTATTTATTCTATAACAATGTAAACCGAAATTCGTTACAACTCGTTACAAATAATTTGTTATTTTTATACTTGTTACATTGGTGTAAGTACGAACATACGAAAAAAAATAAAAAAACATAGTCAAGACTATAACAGAATTAAAGAGAAAAATAAGACGAGTAAAATGGTGCAATTTTTATAAAAAAATATTATAGCATAAAAAAGTTATGGATGTATAAAAAAAGAGGGGGTAAAGTATTTAATATAGCAAATTACTACTTTACCCTTATTAAATAATAAAAGAAAAAGCCATGTGTTCAATTCTGATTGGTTTATGAGGGTTAATGGGTTAGTGCCATAAATGAGGGTTAGCATTTGAACCCAATCCTATATATATATATATATATATATATATATATATAGGGATCATATAATAACCCTCATTAATTGCGGTAACCCATTAACCCTGGCAAAAAACGCTCAAATCGCAAAATTTTTTTTTTCATGGTTTTTTTTATGCATAAATAGGGGGGCTCCTTTTTTAACCGTTCGCTAATTCACAAGCGTTAAAAAGTTAAACGAAATGTAAGTTTGCGTTACACTGCGACACTTAAATAAATGTTCGCAGTGTAACGCAAACTTACATTTCGTTTAACTTTTTAACGCTTGTGAATTAGCGAACGGTTAAAAAAGGAGCCCCCCCTATTTTTGCATAAAAAAACCATGAAAAATTTTTTTTTGCGATTTGAGCGTTTTTTGCCAGGGTTAATGGGTTACCGCAATTAAGGTGGGTTATTATTCACTCCTTACCCTATATATATATATATATATAAGGCGAAACCGTTTAAAGCTCACGCAAGGGCATCCGTGTGCCCACACTAAAGTTTGGGCCTAATTTATTTTATGTTGCTATTTTTTTATTTTTTTAATTCATGTTTCCATAATTATATTTATGAAAGAGGCAACTCATTTTCACAATTTTGGCTTCATAACTTCTTTGGCTTTTGGTCATTTCACTTTCTCCACTAGACGCCTTTGGACCATGTTCTAGGCTTGGTAAGCATTTATTTCACTTTTTATTGTTATATGAATATATTGTTGAGTTCATTTATTATATACTAGATTAAATCCCGTGTATTACACGGGTTGAAAACTAAAATATTATATACTTTGTAATAAACTTGTTTTAAATAAAAATTATTTTTAAGGAGACTTATTTTAAATAAAAGCTATTTTTTTCTATAAGTACATGTTTAAAATATTTCTTATGTTTTTTTTAAATTTGAATATTAGAAAAAAAGTTGTATTTTATAAAATTTTTATTTAATTGTGTTTTTTAATAAATAAATTATTTTGAATTTATTAAATTTATTTTTTAACATGAAAAAGATATATAATAATATTAGTCATTAGATTTTTTATTTATTTAATAAAACAAAGATTAATTATCATTTAATATGAAAGAGAAATAATTGAAAAATATAAAAAAGTGACATGTGTCACTAATGGTACAAGAATTTGACACATGTCAATAGAGGTCTAATAAATTGACATATGTCAAAAATTATGTTTGTTTATTAATATAGAAAGATTACATTAAAAACTCATGTGTTTAATAAATTTAACATATTATAAACCAGTAATTATATGAAAATTTATACATTAGATACGTAAGAAATAATAAAGATATGAGATTCATGAATGAGAAATAGAGAAATAGTGAAGATTTAAGAATCATAAGATTATAATTTAAATAAGATATATTTAAAAAAATTGATTAAGTTTTGATAGATTATTTGAATAGGACGATATATTTTAGATATATAATTATTTATAATTATTAGTATTAAATAGGAGAGATAGATGGTAAGTAAAAAATGTAGATGTGTATCAGCTAAGTTACTTATTTATTAGAGTAAAATGTCATTTTAGTCCCCATGATTTGGCAATTTTTTCCATTTTAGTACAATAGTTTAAATTTTGTCATTTAGGTCATTATGGTTTCATATTATTGTTATTTTCGTCCATGTGGTTTGTTAATTTTAGTCATTTTAGTCCAAAAGTTTGAATTTAATTGGACTAAAATGACAATAAAATGGATATCATAATGACCAAAATGGCAACAAAATGAAACCATAATGACCAAAATTGCAAAATTTAAACTATTGGACTAAAATGACAAAAGTTGCCAAACCATATGGACTAAAATGACATTTTACTCTATTTATTATAATAAAATTTATTTATAGTGATTTTTTTATATAATTAATTGTAGAAATTGGTATACAATGTCAATCTGAGTATATGAATTCGATGACTTAAAAGGGCATCAAAAACTAAGATTTGAAGCTTTGACTAAATAAATGACCCTTATTACTAAAATTTATAGAAATCGCAAAGGAAAATTAGTAAAATTGTATTAGCGAGTCTTCTTTGATAAGTAAATGAACCTATAAACATTAAAAAGAATGATATTTTGTAAGAAGAAAATTTAATAACTATCAAAATTAAATTCTAATTATCTCAAAAGTTAGAATTAATATTCACTAGGAAAATTTTAATGCACGTGATGCAACATCAATCAATATTCGTGAGCTAAGTTAATAGAAATATGATATTATTAAAAGATATTTATTTACAGTCCAACGATATTTTAATGGTGGGATAAGACTAAAGAAATATTATACTCTATGTTCAAAATCTCATAAGGAGTTTTTTTAACGTATTAAGTTTTCTCATTAACTAGTGACTTAGTAGTTTATATGATCGGGTGGTATCATTGATGGCACGATGATACTCCATTAGTCCAAATTAGTCATTCAAAAACATATTTATTTATTTTTTCATAATTTGTAAAAAATAAATAATATTGCTAAAAGTTAAAAGACACTACAATTTGATGTTAGAATTGCATTTGGTACACGGCCGGTAGGGGACATGATTGATGGTACTAGTACCCAATTAGGAACTGAAAGGCACAATCCTATAAAATTACATTTAATTGATTAAATTTTATTAAAGAGAAAAGCAAAGAAAGTTCAATAATAATTGGTAAAAGACAAAATAAATAATTTTGTTAAAACCCCATGATAACCACACATAACTATAATTATGACACCCATTCTTTACAAGTCCAAGATTGATTTATAAGAACAGAATTGCATCAACCAGCAAGACTCAAACAAAGTACATTAAAGCCACAATCATGGATCAAAAACAAGTGGTAATCATTGGAGCTGGTATTAGTGGTCTTGTAGCATGTAAATACTGTGTATCCAAAGGCCTAAACCCTGTCGTATTCGAGTCGCAGGCTGATATCGGTGGCGTATGGGCTAAGACCATAAGAATCACCAGGCTGCAAACCTTCAAACAAATGTATCAGTTTGCAGACTACCCATGGCCTGCTTCAGTGACCCAAGAATTCCCTACCCAACAAGAAGTCCTAAACTATCTACAATCCTACGCGACGTATTTCAACTTATTTAAACACATTCAATTCCGTTGCAATGTAATAGGAATTGAATACCAAGGACCATCGTCGTCTTGGTCCAATTGGAATGGAATCAGTGGAACTGTTTGTCAAGGGAAATGGAAAGTGACAGTTGAAAGTGATCAAACACCTTCAACAAAAGTACATGAAGCAGATTTTGTTATTTTGTGTGTTGGAAGATTTAAAGATGTTCCCAACATACCAAACTTTGCCTCGGGATCGGGCCCTGAAGTGTTTCGAGGCAAAGTTATTCATTCATCTGAGTATTCTGCTATGGATCATGACAAAGCTGAAAGTTTTGTTAAGGGGAAAAGAGTCGTTGTTGTCGGGTTTCAAAAACAAGGGCTTGATATCGCAATGGAATCCTCATCGGTGAATGGTTAGATATGACTTCTCTACTTACTACTCGAAAAACAAGCTTAACGCAACCTTTAAAGAAGGTTACAAAAATGTTGCATTTTCTATCAAAAAGATTGTGCTTATTAGTAACAAAAACTAGACTTATTTTTTTCCATATTTGTTTCTAATGATGTAGGAATGGAGTGTCCATGTACAGTTGTGTATAGGAAAGATAGATGGAAGGCACCAGATTTTTGTCCTTGGGGAATTCCGTTACAGTATTTGTACTTTAATCGTTTTTCCGAGCTTATGGTTCATAAGCCCGGAGAAGGTTTTCTGCTTGCACTCTTGGCCACGATATTATCACCATTGGTAAGTAGGCATGTAAACGAACTGGACGAACACGAACGCGTTAATGAACATGAATTTTGTTTTCGTGTTTGTTTATTAAGAAAATGAATATGTTCGTGTTCGTTCGTGTTCGTTCATTAATAAATTAAACGAACTGTTCATGAACATAAATGAACACAAACGAACCAAATAAACAAACAAGCATAAATGAACATTCTTTTATCCATGTAACAATCATAAATAAACATGAACACTATTGAACAAACATAAATGAACACAATTGAACAAGCATAAACGAATACAAACGACAAGTCTTTTTAATGTAAATACTATAAAGGTAATTGATGGTATGATTGAAAAGTATATGGCATTACATATGATAACACATATATATACACATTTACAAATAAGGAATTACGAAGCTATATATGGAATTCCAATAATAATGGAATGGATGTTAAATGAATCAATTATTGTCTTTAGTATCCATGGGAGGAGATAGTTGTGATCCATAATAGACAGTATGAGCCAAGCTGTGATTCACGTGATATTAGGTGCCTTAATACGCCCTCACAAGATGGAGGATCCATCAGAGACTCCAATCTTAGAACGGATTTTACAAAACGGTATGCGACTTAACGGTTTCGTAAGCACATCAGCAAGTTGATCAACCGAGCTGATGTGTAGAACTTTAAGCAACCCAGTAGTGACCCGTTCTCGAACAAAATGATAATCAAGCGCCACGTGTTTCATGCGGGAATGATAAAGAGGATTAGCACATAAATAAGTTGATCCCGTATTATCACAAAATAATGTTGGTGTGTGAGAGTTAGAGAAGCCAAGTTCTAGCAGAATGTTTTGTACCCATGCTATCTCGGCAGCGGCATTAGCTAATGCCTTGTACTCCGCTTCCGTGGAGGAACGTGAAACTGATTTTTGTCTGCTCGAACGCCATGATATAATATTTGACCCAAGGTAAATGATGTACACTGAAGTGGATCGACCCCCGTCTAAGATCCCACCCCAGTCTGAATCCGAAAAGGCTGATACTTCAAGAGACGAGTTGCGATTGAGGAACAATCCATGGTGAATGGTGCCCTTCAAGTATCTTAGCACTCTTTTAAGAGACTGCCAATGTGTTTATGATGGGGCATGCATGAACTGTGACAACTTATTAACTACAAATGACACATCCGGGCGAGTAAATGCCAAGTATTGTAATGAGCCAACCAACTTCCTGTAGATAGTAGGGTCGACAGCCGGAGAACCGTCATTGGGAGATAAGGTTTCTGAAACACTAAGTGGAGTGGCAACTTCCTTGGCACCATCCATTTTGAACTGAAGTAGAAGGTCTTGTACATGGCGATGTTGTGAGAGAAAGAGCCCATTTTTTGTGGAAATAACTTCAACTCCTAGAAACTGATGAAGTTGACCAAGATCTTTTATAGAAAATTTTTGGGCAAGGGAGCTGGTAAACTGCTTGAGAAATGCACTATTATTTCCGGTGAGAACCATATCATCAACATAAACTATAAGGTAGTTTGTGACACCATCCTTGTTGTAAATAAATAAAGAAGGATCATCCATGGATTTTGTGAAACCAAATTCTAAGAGAAATGTGGTGAGTTCAATGTACCAAGCGCGAGGGGCTTGCTTGAGCCCATAAAGAGACTTCCGCAACCGACAAATATGATTTGGATATTGTGGATGAATGTACCCCGGAGGTTGAACCATGTAGACCTCTTCATGTAATGTGCCATGCAAAAACACATTATTCACATCAAGTTGTTGTAGTGGCCAGTTTTTGGAGAGTGCAATAGAAAGAATTAAACGAACGGTCACCGGTTTTGTAACCGGACTAAATGTGTCGAAGTAGTCCTTCCTATATTGTTGATGAAAACCTTTGGCGACAAGTCGCGCCTTATATTTTTGAATGGTTCCGTCCGAGTTTCGCTTGACTTGGAATATCCAACGACAACCAATTGGTTGCTGAGATGTCCTAGGAACAAGTTCCCAAGTTCCGTTTTTGAGTAAGGCATTAAATTCACTATCAATAGCATGACGCCAATCGGGGTCTTTTAGAGCTTGGTGATGAGTGTGCGGTTAGATGGATGAGGAAATAGGATGTAACGTGGTTTGGTTAACAAAGTTGGAGTTGAAATACTTAGAGTTGGGCTTGCGGATACGAGGTGGTGTAGGTGACGTGCGAGAGGAGGCTTCGGTATTTGTTGTGGAGGATGAAAAAGATGGGGAAGTGTGGGTCGCTGTGGTAGGAGATAAAGGTGATTCTATATTAGTAGTTGAAGGGGATTGAGTGAAGGTATTAGAGTGCGATGGAGACAAGGGTGGGGTAGGGATGCTTGAAACAGATGTAGGAATGGGATTAAAATGTGAAAGATTATGGGCTGAGGTTGCATGGGATGACATGGAGTATGGGAAAGACGATGTCAGATTTGGTTGTTGTGAGTTTTGAGGTGAATGAGTAGGTTTGAGAAAGGAGTCTGGAGTTGGTAAGTTAAGAATGGTGGACGGTCTTTAAATGGAAATTCATTTTCAACAAATTCCACATGTCTGGAGTGATAAAGTTTCTGACTTTGAGGATCAAAACATTTGTAAGCCGATTTAGATGTCGAATAACCAAGAAAGATGCAACGAGAAGATCGTGGGTGAAGTTTGGTAGGAGTGTATGGACGTAACCAAGGATAACATAGACAACCAAAGGGTTTTAATTTGGAGTAGTTTGGAGAAGATTTGTAAAGAGCATGAAACGGTGACCGAAAATCAAGAATTGGTGTGGGGAGTCTATTTATGAGATATACTGCCATTTGAAAGGCATGGGACCAAAAGGAGAGTGGCATTTTGGCAAAATGAAGTAGGGCGAGACCCGTTTCGACAATGTGACGGTGTCTCCGTTCTGCCACTCCGTTTTGTTCCGGGGTGTGTGGGGGTGTCGTAAAGTGAGAGATACCATGAGATTGTAAGTAGGCTGATAGACCGATGTATTCCCCTCCATTGTCAGTAAAGAGAGATATGAGTGGGGTTTGAAAAAAATTCCGAACCAAAGTATGAAATTGGGGAAAGAGAATGGAGACTTCTGATTTCTTTTTAATAGGATATAACCATATATATATTTTGTATAATAATCAACAAAAATGATATAATATTTATAACCATCTATAGAATTAGCAACAGGTCCCCAAACATCGGAATAAACAAGTTGTAAAGGTTTTGTGGCATGAAAGGAATTGGTGCCAAATGGTTGTTTGTGGCTTTTATTAACAAAACACGAATCACAATTAAATTGAGAACTTGACAAGGTTTTTGAACTAATGTCTAAATTCTTGAGAATTTTCTTGAAAACTTTAACCGAAGGATGTCCGAGTTTCTGATGCCAGTCAAGAAGTGATACTGAGCGAGTTGAATTAACTTTTGGCGATGAGGAGAATGCGGTATAGTAAACATCATGCACGTTCTCCCCCCGAAGTAGACGCAGCCCCGTTTGTAGATCCTTCACAAAAAAATGAGAAGGGAAAAATTCAACCGAAACTTGATTAGTTTTGCAAAGTTTAGCTACAGATATGAGATTATTGCGTAATTTAGGAACAATTAAGACATTAGGTAATGACAGAGAACGAGAGGATGTAGATAAATGTGTGTGGCCAGTGTGGGAGATTGAAAGACTTTTACCATCACCAAGTACAATATCATCTGGTCCACCGTATTCGGAAAGAGAGCTCACATATGACCGATCAGAAGCTATGTGATGAGAGGCACCACTATCCACCATCCATGCAGGAGCTGAGGTCGGAAATTGAGCAGACACAACATTGGCTATAGGTGAGGTTTGAGGAGTGTTAGTCACAGTTATGTTGTGTTCCCGTAGGAGGCGGGCAAGTTTGCGACAATCGCGAGTTTCATGGCCGGGAATGTTGCAAAAACTACAATGTGCAGAATTCCGATTTCCTCCACGGGATTGAAAAGATTGGGTTCCAGTTGATCGGTAATTTCGGGAATTACTTCCAGGAGAGAACCTTCCATTCTTGGGGTTGGAGTCATGCGCAGACCGATAAGGGTACCTATTTGTAGTTTGCTTTTGGGTGTTGTTGACTGTGATGATATTAGGAATGGCAGTGTCTTTTATTGACCTTTCAAAATCTGCAAGTTTATCAAATAATTCATGAAAGGAAAGGGGTGTTTCCCTTACCTTAAGAGCAGCGACAATATTGGCAAATTCATCTCCTACTTGTGCTAGAATATGAACTATCAAATCTTCTTCATCAATGGGATTTTGTGCGAGAGCGAGGTCGTCTGCAATGGCTCTCATCTCATGGAGATATTCAGTTATTGATCTTGTCCCTTTGGGGTTCTTTGCAAGTTTGGATTTGAGAGATATGATACGGCTCCGAGATGCACTAGCATAGCTAGTATTCAACCGGTTCCAAGCTTCACATGCGGTTTCTGCCGAAGAGATGACCGGTTGGATTGTCTCCGAGCAGCTGCCAAGAATGGCACTAATAATAATTTGATCTTGTCGAAACCATGTGTTGAATTCTGGGTTTATTTGAGTTCCTTCTTTGTCAAGAAACTTTGCCGGTGGCTTGGCGGCACCAGTGATGTAAGTATCCAAGTCCAAACCAATGAGGGTGGACATCACTTATTTCCTCCATACTGGAAAATTGGAAGACGTTAGCTTAATCGGGAAGTGAGCGTTGGTTGTGATGGGAATGACAGTGGTAGACACCATTGGTGATTTGGTCAGAGAAGAATGGACCGAACTCGGTGGAGTGTTTTGCGGCTCTGGTACCATATAAAGGTAATTGATGGTATGATTGAAAAGTATATTGCATTACATGTGATAACACATATATATACACATTTACAAATAAGGAATTACGAAGCTATATATGGAATTCCAATAATAATGGAATGGATGTTAAATGAATCAATTATTGTCTTTAGTATCCATGGGAGGAGATAGCTGTGATCCATAATAGACAGTATGAGCCAAGCTGTGATTCATGTGATATTAGGTGCCTTAATAAATACATATCATTCATAAATTAGATAGTTAACCGAGCATAAACTAACTTTACATAGTTAATGAACATAATCGAACACAAATAAACGAACATAAATAAACAAACATAACCGAACAGTTCATGAACATAAATAAACGAACACTAGGTGTGTTCATATTCGTTCATTTAATTAAATGAACACAAATTTTGTGTTCGTGTTCGTTCATTTATTAAATATACGAACATAAACGAACTCCCCGCCGAACAGTTCATGAACTGTTCCGTTCGTTTACAGGCCTATTGGTAAGTAATCATCTAAATAGAGATGACAAAATTAGGTGTTGTATGACAAAAGAAGCATCTATCATTAGTCCATTTAAAACAGTCTAACCAATACAACCAATCCTACAAAGCCAACTAAGCAAAGCCGGCTAGTGAAACTAGCTTGCATTTAATCAGCTCGAACTAACCACTTTTGGTTTGAAACAGCGATGGGGGATTTCGAAACTCGTGGAAACCCACATCAAAACCAAGCTTCCTCTTGCCAAATTTAACATGGTACCAGAGCGAAGCTTCTCAAAAGATGTGAGATCATGTTTACTTGCAGCATTGCCACGCGACTTCTTCAACCGAGTTGAAACAGGAAGTATTTCGCTAAAAAAATCTCCAAGTTTTTGCTTTTACGACGACGGCATCCTGATTGATGGTGAAACTAAGCCCATAAAAGCTGATATTGTGATATTAGCAACGGGATTCAGAGGGATTCAGAAGCTTAAGAACATTTTCACATCTCAAGATTTTGGTAAACACATTGCAGTTTCACCAGACTCGAGAGTTCCCCTATACAGGTACGTAGTTAGATTCGGTGAAACCTGAGTTGATATCACTACTACAAAATTTAGCAATTGTAAATGGTCTTTTGCGACTAATTTGCGACCAAAAATGCAACGACAAAAACCTATGTGGGTAATCCCATTTTACAAATGTTTTGCTATCAGAAATAATTGCTATAGTATTTTAGCAACTGTGTTATCTTGCGACTGGTTTGCGACAATCTTGTTTGCTACCACTTTGCAATTGCCAGCTTTGCGACTGTGTTGCAACCTATTTTCCAGCATGTTTGAGAACAAAATTTTTTTGTTTATTTTTTGAGACTGATTTGTGACAATTCAAATAGTTTGCGACCAATTTTATCTTTGTATTTATCATTGCTTTTCAATTGAAAAAAGACTGTAAATTTTATGACCTAGTTACTCGAATTGAATATATTTGCAACTAATTTTATATTTTAATTTACTTTTTTTGTCTTTTCGACTGATTTATGAACAAAACAAAACAAAATGATCACAAACTTTGCGATTGGTTTGTAACCGAAACTAATCAGTCACAAAATTGCAATCTGATTGGATACGGTTGCTAATTTTGAGACCAAAATAATTTCAGTGGCAAATCAGTAAGATATAAGTTTACAATTGTTTTTTCGGCTGCAAATGTTCATATATAACATGATGCTAGTCTAGTGTTTTAATTAACCAACATTATCAGAGAATGCATCCACCCAAGAATACCACAGCTTGCAATAATTGGATTCTCGGAGAGTTTTTCAAACCTGTTCACATCAGAAATAAGGTGCAGATGGCTAGCAGAGCTTCTTGATGGCAATGTTAAAGTACCTAGCATTGAAAAGATGGAGCGAGATATCTCGAGTTGGGACGAGTATATTAAGAAATCTTCTGGTGAATACCATCAGCGATCTTGTTTAACTGGTTTGGATATATGGTACAATGATCAACTCTGCAAGGACATGGGTTGGAACCCACGGCGAAAAAATGGGTTCTGGGCTGAACTCTTTCAGCCTTATGGACCCATGGACTATGTTAATCCTTAGGCAAAAGGTTCATGTAACACATGGTAACCTACTAGCCAAATTGAACAAATAAGAATAAAACACAAGGCAATTAATTCTAGATGCTTTTATGTATGCACATGTTGTTTTATGGCTATTATCTAAATGAACATGTGGATTCACTTTCTCATTTTATCTCATGTGTCCTAAAACAAGTTTATATATCACTTTGTATGTGTCAAAATGGTTAACTTTTCAAGGATGGGCATTGGAGCAACTGACGTACAGCATTTCGCTTTTCGTTCTGATGCATAAATAAATAATATTACTAAAAGTAAAGACACTACAATTTGAATTCATTTTAAGGAAAAAAAAAACTAATAAAAAAAACTACCATTGACTTAATGATCTATCTTAGAGTTGCACTTGACTGAGACATGGCCGGCAGGAGACATGATTGATGGTTCTATTGTCCAATTAGGAACCGAAAGTGCACAATTCTATAAATTTATAAATAATTGTTTAATTTTATAAAAAGAAAAACAAAGAAAGTTCAATAATGATGGGTAAAAAGACAAAATATATAACTTTGTTAAAATCTCATGGTATCCACACATTCTTTACAAGTCCAAGATTGGTTTATAGGCAAATAATTCCATCAACCACCTACACTCAAACAACATACATTGAAGCAACAATCATGGATCAGAAACAAGTGGTAATCATTGGAGCTGGAATTAGTGGTCTTGTAGCATGTAAATATTGTGTATCCAAAGGCCTAAACCCAGTCGTATTCGAGTCGCAGGCTGATATCGGTGGCGTATGGGCTAAAACCATAAGAATCACCAGGCTGCAAACCTTCAAACAAATGTATCAGTTTGCAGACTACCCATGGCCAGCTTCAGTGACCCAAGATTTCCCCAACCAACAAGAAATCCTAAACTATCTACAATCCTATGCCACGTATTTCAACTTATTTAAACACATTCAATTCCATTGCAATGTAACAGGAATTGAATACCAAGGGCCATCGTCATCATGGTCCAACTGGAATGGAATCAGTGGAACCGCTTCTCAAGAGAAATGGAAAGTGACAGTTGAAAGTGATCAAACACCTTCAACAAAAGTTTATGAAGCAGATTTTGTTATCTTGTGTGTTGGAAGATTTAAAGATGTTCCCAACATACCAAACTTTGCTCCGGGATCCGGCCCTGAAGTGTTCCGAGGAAGAGTGGTTCATTCATCCGAGTATTCTGCTATGGATCATGACAAAGCTGAAAATTTTGTTAAGGGGAAAAGAGTTGTTGTTGTCGGGTTCCAGAAACAAGGGCTTGATATCGCAATGGAATGCTCATCGGTGAATGGTTAGATATGACTTCCCTACTTACTACTCGAAAAACAAGCTTAACGCAACCTTTAAAAAAGATTACAAAAAATGATGCATTTTGTATCAAAATGATTGTAATTAATAACAAACATTACTTGTTTTTTTTTCATGTTGGTTTCAAATGATGTAGGAATGGAGTGTCCATGTACTGTTGTGTATAGGAAAGACAGATGGAAGGTAACTGATTTTTGTCCTTGGGGAATTCCGTTACAGTATTTGTACCTTAATCGTTTCTCCGAGCTTATGGTTCATAAGCCCGGAGAAGGTTTTCTACTTGCATTCTTGGCCACAATTTTATCACCATTGGTAAGTAATCATTTAAATATAGATGACAAAAGCAGGTGTTATATGACAAAAGAAACATCTAACTTTAATCGAGTTTTTTTCCAAATAGGTGTTGTTGGAAAACTTATTTACCAAAATAGGTGATTTGAAAAATATTTACCAAAATGGGTGTTTTTTATGTATTTTCTTTATTTTGAACTAATTTATTATGATTTCTTTTTAATTTAATCAACATATTTCATATTTAGTTGGTTGAAAATAAAATAGAAAAATATTATAATATGTTGATTGAATTACAAAAATAGTTAAAAATAAAGAAATAAATGAAAAAACACCCATTTTGGTAAATATTTTTCAAATCACCCAATTTGTTAAATAAGTTTTCCACCAACACTTATTTGGAAAAAAACTCAACTTTAATCCATTTAAAACGGTCTAACCAAAACAACCGATCCTAACCAAAGCCGGCTAGTAAGACTAGCAGTGACAAAGCTTAATAGGGGGCTGTCGCCCCTTTTTTCTATACATAATGTTAAGTTTTCAAACAAAAGATTATTTTTTATTTAAGTATTGTTTCGCCCTCTCGCTTCAAAAACTAAACATGTATTGTGGTTCTTGTAAATTCCCGCCCCATTTCAAAACGTTAAGCTCCGTCACTGGAAACTAGCTTGAATCTAGTCAGCTAGAACTAACCATGTGTAGTTTGAAACAGCGATGGGGGATTTCAAAGCTTGTGGAAACCCACATCAAAACCAAGCTTCCTCTTGCTAAATTTAACATGGTACCAGAGCGAAGCTTCTCAAAAGATCTGCGATCATGTTTACTTGCAGCATTGCCACACGACTTCTTCGAACGAGTCGAAACAGGAAGTATTTCGCTGAAAAAATCTCCAAGTTTTAGCTTTTACGACGACGGTATCCTGATCGATGGTGAAAATGAACCCATAAAAGCAGATATCGTGATATTAGCAACGGGATTTAGAGGGATTCAGAAGCTTAAAAACATTTTCACATCACAAGATTTTGGTAAACTCATTGCAGTTTCACCAGACTCTAGAGTTCCACTCTACAGGTAGTTAGCTAGATCCAGTGAAACCTGAATTGATATCACTACACAAAATTTAGCAATTGTAGTTTCGGCTACAAATATCCTTTTGTGACTGATTTGCGACCAAAAACACGGCCACAGATACCTAATCCCATTTTACAAATGTTTTGTGATCACAAATTATTTTGTGACAGTATTTTATCGACTGCTTTTGCAGAAGCAAGTCTTGCGACTGGTTTGTGACAATCTTTTTTGATGCAGTTTTGCAATTGCCAGATTTGCGAAGAAAATTTTTTGTTTATTTTTCCCGACTGATTTGTGACCAATGTTTTCAGAACCGGACGTCTTACTTGTTACCGGTCGGAAAGGTTGAACCAGATTCAAGAACTAGATGACATTATAAATATATAAAAAAATCCAAAAAAATTATAGAATTATAAACAAATTTAAACAAACATAATTAATGTTCAAAAAAACATAGTCATGTTAAAAAAAATACAAGTTTTGATTCTAATGTTTCATTATTTGATTTTAGTAAAAAAAACTTGAAATCCGGTTCGACCGATAAACCGGCTCAACAGGCTGGTTCGCTTGAGTTTTGCATGTTGTTTTTGGGTCGGCCGACCCCCGGTTCCCGGTCCGACCGGCTGGTCCGGTTTTCAAAACAATGTTTCTGACCATTCAAATGATTTGCGACCAATTTTATATTTTTATTTATCATTGCTTTTCGATAAAATAAAAGATTGCAAATTTTATGACCTGGTTATGCGAATTGACTATATCTTCGTATTTGCTACAAAATTTTTTATTTATTTTATGTGTCTTTTTGACTGATTTATGACCAAATCAAAATGATCACAATCTTCGCGATTGGTTTGTGACCGAAATCAATCGGTCACAATATTGCGATCTAATTAAATACGGTTGCTAATTCTGAGTCCGAATTGATTTATGTGCCAAACCAATCCGTGATTGTTTTTTTGGTTGCAAACGCTCATATATTTATAGTATATTAATGTCTAACATGTTAAATATTGTTAATTTAACCAACTTTATCAGAGAATGCATTCATCCAAGAATACCACAGCTTGCAATAATAGGATTCTCGGAGAGTTTTTCAAACCTGTTCACATCAGAAATAAGGTGTCGATGGCTAGCAGAGCTTCTTGATGGCAATGTTAAAGTACCTAGCATTGAAGAGATGGAGCGCGATATCTCGAATTGGGACGAGTATATGAAGAAATCATCTGATGAGTACCATCAGCGATCTTGTTTAACTGGTTTGGATATATGGTACAATGATCAACTCTGCAAGGACATGGGTTGGAACCCATGGCGAAAAAACGGGTTGTGGGCTGAACTCTTTCAGCCTTATGGACCCATGGACTATGCTAATCCTTAGGCAGAAGGTTCATGAAACACATGGTAACCTACTAGCTTAATTGAACAAATAAGAAATAAAGCACAAGGCAATTAATTCTAGATGCTTTTATGTATGCACATGTTGTTTTATGGCTATTATCTAAATAAACATGTGGATTCACTTTCTCATTTTATCTCGTGTGTCCTAAAACAAGCTTATATCTCTTTGTATGTCTCAAATGGTTAACTATTTAAGGATGGACCTTATAGTAACAGGTAAGGTTGTTGTTTTATGACTTTAAGGTTGCGCACATCAGATCACAAAGCGATCAGGTGCACAAAGTGGGAGCTACGTCAAGCATCAGGAACACCCTATGTTTTTCTTAACAGTTAGAACAGTAAACAGTTAATAACCAACCAGACTCTTTTGCCCCTGCAGACAGACTCTTAACACATAAACACAATACTAATGGTCTTACTTACAAAGTTCCCAGTAGTCCATAAATACACATAATACATAAACATAATTAAACATAAGTTATGACCCAAGTAGACCCGTTTGGACTTTAATCAAATAATATCTAGCAGCCCTAAACTCTTGCCAAAAAAGCAAAAACAAAAAGAGAGAAATAACAAATAAAATCAACAAAAAAAATAGAACCACTTACCTTTAAATTTTTTGACCAGTCTCTTAACTTGTTTCTTATAGTAGGGCATATATTGCTTTTCCAATTATGTGATTTATGGGTCATGTTGTAGTTGCTCTTCAGGCCCTGTTTGCAGTGTATATATGTATTGGCCCTCAAGGGGTAAAAACAAAATTACACTAATTTTAACGTTATTTTACTTATTTTTTGTGAAAATAACGTTAAAAGCATTGGGTTGGTCGGTTTTCAGGCATCATGAGCCGGATGTTTTATTGGAAACAGAGGTAAGATTGCCTACATCTTACCCTCCTCAGTCCCCACTTTAGCTTTGCTAATAATAAGGTATACTGAGTATGATGATGTTGTTGTAGTTGCTCTCCATAAGAAACATCCTAATCTCTTCTAACTTTGTAATAATTTTGATATCTAATTTGATCCAAAAATACAAACAAGCCATGCCCAAAACAAATTCCCATTATGTTCCCCTCATGTTTATAAACATTCATTCTGCACTTTACCAAATTTTTCTAAATCTAAAATATACATGAAACAGGTTACAAGTTTCATGATACTTCTACCATAAACCAATATTTGTTGCTAAACTATTCTAGCTACGTTTGGGTACGTAGCATTAGATATATTCTTAGCTTTGCTGATCGTTAACCCATCAATAGAAATTCCATTTACGCCAAGGTTCATGCATTCTCGATCCGCCATACGGGTAATAACTGTCGGCCCGTTTTGCGTTTTGGTACGCACAACAACCGACGAAATATATGCCAATGAGAAGCATCACCATGATGATGTTGAGAACCGATAGTCTATGCCAATCGCGTCTCACATCCTCTAGCACCCCGGCCTTGCACGAGTCACACTCGTAGCACAACAAATTTGGATCATTGCTCCATTTATAGCAGTCGGGATCTTGTGTCGTCGTTGGCGCTTGGTAGTTACACGAACTTGGTGGTTTGCAACAACCGGACTACATAAGTTAACCGAATAACAAATTATTAATATTATTATTTAGAGTAAATTACCGAGATGGTCCTAATGGTTTGTTAGTGTCACTTTTGGTCCTTAGGTTTCAAAAATTATTCATATAGTCCCAAAATTTAAATATTTGTTACACATATAATCCTTATGTGATGGTAACTTGTTTAATTATATGAGGGTAATTTGTCAATTGAGGACTATATGTGTTACAAATGTTTAAAGTTTCGGACCATGGTAATTTTATGAAACCTATGAACTAAGAGTGAAATACTTGCAAAACACATGGATCATATCAGTAATTTATTACCAAAATTTAATAAATAAATATATTTAACTTTCTTCAAGTGAAACTGTTATACCTGAATTGGTGACAAGTTTCGAGTCAAATAGTCATCGGGAGTCCACATAACAATATTACTACATGTGTTGGAGCCCAAAATGCAACTTCTAACACTCATCCAATAATTTGGATTCTCAATCCTTTTCTTCAACCAAGGTGAATAATTTTGCAAGTGATACTCCTTATAAGCCCTACCGGGAACTTCCACACCGCCACCGGGACCCACCACCACGAACCCGAAAATCGTTACAGCCAACAAGGCGACGATCAAGAGCAACATAACAACCAAGTACACCCACAACGCCCACACGACATGAAAACATGCCCCTATGAAACCAGCCAATGAAACAAGCAAGATCACAAATCCCACGACCATAAGCGGCCGTTGGAGGAAGCTTTCGCAGGTGGTGGTGCTTTTCGACATCCATAAACCACCACCGATGATCGGAATCGAAGCTAGGAGTGTCAATAGATTCAAGAAACCAATCAATGTGTTGCTAACCCTTGACATAATTTTGATTTCTTGTTAAATCATTTCTTGTGAATTAACACATAGAGTGGTGGTGTTGTGGTATATGAATTTAAATTAAACATTCATGTGGCTACAATTCTTTTTGTTATGCACTATGGTAAGGAAGTACTTTAATGCATAAAGTAAGCCAAATGACTAGAATGCACTTCTTAGCCGTTAAGTAACGCAAATTTAGTTGATATTTGCTCGATTTCCGTGACATCAATTTTATACATGTTTACTTGAATATAAACAGAATATAACGATATATTAAATCATCTAAAAAGTGGGTGATGGTTCCAATACAGAGGGGGTTTAACGTGAGAAGGATAGGAATCATTTCTAGCCCTTGATCAAATTAATAAACGGTTAAGATTTAGTGGTCCCTACTTCTCATTTAAAAATTGCGTGGATTAAAGCTTGAAGGGCAAAAAAGTAATAGCCTACATTTGTTTTACTTTTTTGTGGGTAAATCAATATCCACCATTTTTTTATAAATCGAATAAGTTTTAAATGGTTAACCGTTTTTTTAAACCATAAAATAGATAATTTTATTATCTTTAATTTGAGTATAATATTGCTACGGTTTTCTTTTGTTTTTTTACGCGGTCCGTGATTATCAGTTGGTCCGTGATTTTTACATTTGTAACATGATAATTGGTTCGTGATTATTCAGTTTGGCCTTAATGTGTGATCCGTGATTTTTACATTTGTTACATGATAATTGGTCCGTGATTATTCAGTTTGGCCTTAATTATTTTGAATTTTATGCGCAGTCCGTGATTTGTTACATATGGTCCGTGATTAGTAGTCTGTGATTATTCAGTTGGTCCTTGATTATGCCCGTTAAACGATGGTTTGTGATTTTATATAAAGTGGTCCGTGATTTTACAATTTACACGGTCCGTGATTTTACACGGACCATTATACCCCTTACCCATATCACACGTGACGTATTTTGGTGGCTTCATACGCTTCTTACGTTAATTTCCTTTGTACAATAATTGGCCCCCTAAAAAGTGTGTATGCATATATATATATATATATATATATATATATATATATGTGTGTGTGTGTGTGTGTGTGTGTGTGTGTGTGTTATAAATGATTATAATAATCAGATATAATTTTATACATCTTTCTCTAATTCAATATCGGTTATATTTCATGTGTGTATATCAAAAAGCTCGGAACTTGAATTCGGCTTGTAGCTCGTTCAGAAAAAG
Source organism: Mikania micrantha (assembly GCA_009363875.1). Classification (NCBI taxonomy): domain Eukaryota; kingdom Viridiplantae; phylum Streptophyta; class Magnoliopsida; order Asterales; family Asteraceae; genus Mikania; species Mikania micrantha. The sequence continues at coordinate 64,693,674 of CM018685.1, forward strand.
ATCGGATAAAACTTGGTGCTGATAATGCTCGTTTGTCAACAGCCTAAACTGAGCTGGCTCGTTTGTCAACAGGCTAAACTGAGCTGGCTCGTTTGTCAATGAACTGAACTGAACTAAGCTGGCTGGTTTGTCAATGAGCTGAACTGAGCTGGCTCGTTTTGTAACTGAGCCGAGTTCGAGCCAAGGTTGGCTCGGCTCATAGCTCGCTCGTATCTCGGCTAGTAGCTCAGCTCGAAGGCTCGGCTTATTTGTACAACATGCTACACCAAAATTTATAAATTATATGGTTGTTTTTAATAATGATTATACTTTGGTGTGATATTGTGATTATGTTAAAGAAAAAATAATAAAAGAAATAAAAGAAAACGTGATATGGAGCTCACAAGTCATAAAATCACATTCTAAAATCTGAATCACTTATTGAATCTTGAAATCTTAATTCCTAAATCACGATTCACGTCTTGGAGGCTTGAGGTCTTGCAAGTTGCAATCCTACAGCTATTGACGTTGCTTTTTTCGTCATAGTCTCATGCCCTCAAAGCCACACACTCTGTTGCTCACAGTCATCGGTCGTCAGTCACAAGCTCGCGCCCTCACAGTCATACGCTCTGTTGCTCACATCGCTCTAACCATCTCCAGGCTATCCACGATTTGTCAAAGGTGAGTTTGATTTTTGTTTCTTGACTGATTGATATGATGGTGGAGTCGAGAGTCCAAGTAAAGGGGTTTTAATTAGGTTGCTTGATTGGATACTTGTGTAAAAACCAAGCGAAGCCGGCTCGTTTAAAAACGAGCCAAGTTCGAGCCAAAATTTTATGCTCGATTTACAATCCAAGCCGAGTTGAGTCAGACTTGGTTTATATCCAAGCCGATTCCGAGCTAGCACCTGGCTCGGTTCGATTCAGCTCATGAACAACCTTGGTTGTATTAGATGTTTAATATTTGAACGAGAACTATTTATTGTGTCTACTTTCTCTCTAGTTTATAATATTTTTAAAATTGTTAGAATTTAGAAATGTATAATTGTTACGAATATAAACACCTAAAAAGTATATAATCAAAACCGAATATTTTAGTATTGGGTTTTGATTTCCTAACGAGTAATTTTTAAATATTATGATCATAAACGACTAAAGTGAGTAACAGATATCCCACGACTTCAAAGGCCAGTATAGAAAACGATATTATAATTCGATATAAAACAAAAATGAACAAAACACGTACTCATTATCATATTTAAATAGAATAAAAAAAAAAAAAATCTTGGCAAAGGACAATTTGGTAAATCTATCCAAAGGTGGGTTCTTTTGGATAGGCCCATATGACATTTCTTTGTTATTTTTGGGATCCACTAGTTTTACTTTGAAAGAAAAAGGAGGTCGTATCGGTATGTATCGCCATCAATCGATACCTTAGAATTATCCCCGCCAAAATAGGTGGCTTGGGTCGGGTTACCTAACGGGTCAGAACGGGTTTGGGTCGGTTGAGTGCGGGTCAGAAAGGTTTTAAGCAAAATCAGTTTGAGTCTAAATGGATTGTTCTTAAAAAAACATCAATTTGAATTAATTTAAAATGTGTTATAACTAAACAAATAGTCGATTATGATAACTTGTAGTGACTTTCTCATCAAATATGTTATTAATTATTCTTAAATGTTTGAATCCATTGCATTACATAGTTTTTAGGTTACTAATATTGACTCGTATTGTATTTAAGTGTTACTCATCTTAACCCATTTCATATTATGATGTTACTCATCTCAACCCATTATACAACAATTGTTTACATAAACCAACACATCTCTTCTGATTTGGAGGAAAATTGAGAATAGCATATGTCACAAAATATACACCTTTTTCTTTCTTTGTTACCCATAAAACCAATATCAGATAATACAAAATTAATAGCGATTCCACTTTACCAATTAATAATCTATAAACGTAATTTGATTAAAGTTAAAAGGAGGCTATATCAAATATATATTTTTTCAAATTTAATAACCATATAAATCCCAACTAAAATCTTTATATCTTCACGTCATATCTCAAATTATTATATACACTATGTCAGTATCAAAAACATTGACCAAACTCAACCCTTTTACTTTAATAGTCTTTCAATCAGTTTGTGCAGTCACAAGCATCATATGCAACCAGTGTTGTAAAAATCGGCCTAGGCGCTAGACGGCCAGAAACCTTTTCGATTTTTCCCTAGGTGGTGCCTAGACGGCCCTTTTTTTTCTTTTTTTGCTTTTTTTGTTTTTTTTTTTGCTTTTTTTGGCTTTTTTCGAGTAAAAATGACCCAGGAAGTGATTATTCGAGACATTTCTCAACCCCAAATACTTAATATGTCTCTAAAACATCAAATCCAACATCTGATACATTCAAACCTGACACTAAACATCGAAATCCATCAATAAACTTTGAATTTTGTGTTTAAGTTTGTAATTTGAAGTACTTGACTTACTATGTTTAAGTTTATTTTTTAATATATTTGAAGTATTATATTAAATTATTGATATTAATGTGTGTATATAATAAATATTTGTAAAATTACATATAAAAATTCCAATCCGTCTAGCGCCGATTAATCCCGATTAATCCCTAGGCGGTACCTCGCCGCCTGATTAGCGCCTAGCGACTTTTACAACCATGTATGCAACACTATGTTTCCAGATAAACTAAAAGTAAGTTCTATATAGTTAGCACTTAGATCGGTTATGATGTACGGAATTGATTGTTGGTCAATCAAGAAGATTCAAGCGTGAAAGTTGAAGACGACAAAGATAAGGATACTGAGATGGATGTGTGAGCACACAATGCTTGATCAGATAAGAACGAAGTAATTAGGGAAATATTAAGGGTAGCGTGCATCTCAAACAAAGTTAAGTAAGAAAGATCGAGATGGTTCAAGACATATGAGAATAAGAATTTCACTTTGGAGGGAAGGGGTACAAGGGCCGACCTAGGTTGACATGTGATGAGCATATTCGTCATGATTTATTAAAATCTACCTCTAAGGGCATGATTATTGATAGAAGTTCTTGATGGCGTAGAATTAAACTGAGAGATTTCTAGATTTTTTTTACGATACCGTTCTAGTGGCTTCTTACTGTAAATAGAATATAGAATGGTTGTTTGATATGTATGTTAACTGTTTGTTTGTGTGGTGAGTGTTGTAGGTTATATCTGACTTTGTTCTTCCTTGGTATTTTGTTATTATTACTTATTTTGTTTTTTGGCTTTTTGCGCCCTGTTTACTATATGCATTCATGAGTTTGATTAAGTATGTTATGGTATTCATAGTGTGCTTTTGAATACATACATATATATATATATATATATATATATAAAATTTGAAAACCATGCAAAAATCATGTAAAAAACGTATTTTTTTGAAATTTTTTTACATGTTTGTAACACTATTTGGCACATTTTTATTAAAAAAACGTCGAGTGTATAGTTTTAAAAAAATATTTTATAAAACCATGTAAAAAATACGTAACAAAACGTAAAAAATTTTTGTCAGATCTGAAACAGCGTTACGTATGGTTTACATGAGTTTACAAAATAATTTTTTTTTTAAGATCCACTTGGCGCTTTTTTAATTTTTTATAAAAATGTGCCAAATAATGTTACAAACCTGTAAAAATAATTCAAAAAAATACGTTTTTTTACATGATTTTTGCATGGTTTTCACACTAAAATGGGGGTTCATTTTATTAATTCTTTATATATATAATAATAACTAAAAAAAGAGTCGGAACTATAAGTCGGGGGTCTCCTTCAAAACAGTCTCCTTATCCTATATTAGAATAATGATTGTTTTCATCTTTTTCCCCAGCATCTGCTTAAAAGTGAGTTTTTACTGCCTGTGTTATATTCTTGTGCATATATTTTACTCACATTAGTTTCTAGTTTGTTCTATATATAGTAATATCGAAAGAAAATATAAACATCTTTTTATGTTTCTGATGACGTAGGATGATATCGCAACATACGAAAATAACCAAATGGCAAGATCGCAAAACTGACCGGGCCAAGTAACAAGATGGTACGATGGCAAAACGAACGAAAACAAAGTTAGCTTACCAGATACCAATAAAGATAAAGATGAAAGAACATTTAATGAAAGTTAAGCCTTTGGATCAAGGGTTAAGAAGCAGATCTCAAGACAAGAGGTGACATAAGTCAACTCTTGTACAAAAATAGCAGGAATAGGCATGCTTGAGGGAAACACCCAAAAAGCAGGAGGCCTGACCTTCTAAAATAGAAAACATCCACTCCAAAGGATCCATAACCTCTGGAACCCAAGTAGTATAAATAGAACACTTAGGGAACTCTTTCAAGTATCTCATCTCTCACTCTCATACTCACACTTTCATTCCCTGATTTCTTTCTCCGATCAAGAGCTTGTTCTCACGCCGGAGTCCAATCGCAGGAGGCCCCCTCCTGCTGTAAGACTAACGGCTTTTGTGGTTGCAGGATCGCAAGGATAGTCCTGAAGAGCAAGATCGGAAGAAGTTTGGGACCTGTTACTTCAACAGTTTCCTTAGTGGTTATGGTCGCACTTTTTGAATCGGTTGCGCAACATACGTAAACACTCATGAGGTAGACCAAAATAAACCATGATTTTATAAAATTTCAAAAATCATAGAAAAATTAAACAAAAATTAGCATAAGATTTGAATATTAAAATGTCTCTATTTTCATAACAACACAAAGTAATAAAAAATTCCAAGGTTCAGTTTATCTAAATTGTAACACAATGGTGAACTAAATTAAAGTTTTAATTAGTCATACACAAGTAATGTTAGTGGATGATAGTGAAAATAAGACGATACCTGATCAACCCACTTGAATACGAAGTGTAAGTAATTACATAACACAAACCAATTAAGCGTCACATATACTAAATTCACATTTAATCCAACAATTTGAAAATATGGTAGCTATCTGCTTATTACAACTGAGATTTAATCTTTGTAATATCCGACGATCATAGTTCATCTTGAAAGTGGTTTTGTCAATAAAATATATAATTGTAAGAGCACCGCTCACAGATTAAAATATATATATTTTATTAATATAATATTTCAGATTACAATACAATTTCAAATAACTCTGAATACTAAATCCTTACAAAGAAAATAGAATTACAATGAAAACATAAGAATAAACAATAACAAGAAAAAGAACATGTATTGGCTGAGGATTTATGTTCAATAGAGGTTCATTAAAACAGATTTCGGGCCACTAATGTGAATTCCGTCTGTCTCCCAGGGTACAACAGCTGAAGCAGTATGAACTGCCGGAATTTACCCAACCCCCCTGTTTTTTCGCTTAGAAGGGTCGTGATAATAGTATTTTGTCGGAAAATCCTTTGGTTCTTTTCGTTTTCTTCTTAAAAATCCTTCGGCCCCCTCTGTCTTTTTTTCCAAGCTCCGTCAATGATTTCAAACGTGTTAGAAATAAAGTGTGTATTGTAGTTTGTTTCAGAATTTCTTAGTCTCTAAATCAAGGTACACAACCTTATATTTATAATAGTAGGTCTGGACTTTAAACAGACAATTAATTTCGTCTAATATTCGGAAAATTGAATTAGTCAGTTGAAACTGATTATTCAATACAATATCTGAAACTGATAAGCAACAATTGTTGTTTCTTTAACAGTTGGCAAACAACCACTACTGATCTATCAGTTGTAGCAACCACCGGTCCCTTTCAGGGGTTACAACAACTGTTAACAACCACTTATCAGCAACCAGGCGTGGGCGGGTGCGCATCAAGGTTTATCTTTCCATCAATGTGGGACAAACTTATTTCACGTTTTTAATATTTTTAACTACATATCACTTTTAAGCTTCAATATCTCATTCATCTTAGCTTACTTTTGGACACAGTTTAGTTCATTGTGAACCTCTCACATTGTGAAACTTAGTTTTTAATAATTAAATACGTAACAAATACATATAATTATAATTGTCTAAAGTTAGTAAAATTCCAACAATAATTACTTAGAATATGCATTTTGATATCTTTGAAATGAACCCATTATAAAAGATATAATGAACCGCTAATATTTCTATATTTTTTAATAAAAAAGTAATACATTGTTAAAGATAATTGGGTGATATTAGAACTTCAAGAAACGATTTGTTGATTTATTTTATTGAAGGTTAGAAATAACGGTATCAGACCGTTGGTGTCTACAACTCGTTCGTGTTATCGAGAGACACTATCCTCGTCATCTTGATGCCTTGAGCCTCTCAAACGGGGTCATATTGAGTTTGTTTAATTTTTCTATGAAAATTTCAATCCAAAAAAATGGTGAACGCTACTATCAGGCGTTCCTCACAGACCGGTTACACGGCCAATATGAGGGAGGTAACTTGCGTGACCCAAAGAAAATTTCAATCTAGTTTTTTTTAAAAACCGGGTTGTTATTAAAATAAATTACTTTTCAGTCTAATATAAGGTTTTAGCATGTATTCATATATGTAACTTTGATTAATTAAATACATTTACACACTTTGACTATTCAAATACAATAAAGACAATAAGAACAATATATATTTAACTTTTTTTTGTATATTTCATTTATAAACGGTTCGGGTTGTAGTATTTTTATTAGCATTATGCATTTAGTTATTATACACCACATTTACGGTGCACACATATAATATATATGTGTGAGTTCCTCAAGGGCCCAAGTAAAATGACACTAATTTTAACGTTATTTTGCTTATTTTGTGAAAATAACGTTTAAAAGTGTTGGGATGACTAACTTCAAACGACAACTTTGAACCGAGGACTCATTCGGAGTAGCCTCTCTATCCCAACTGGGATAGGAGTAAGGTTTGTGTCCATCCTTCCTCTCAGACCCTACTGAACAGTGAGAATATACTATTTATGTTTGTTTGTTTATGCATTTAGTTATTAATAATTTAATTTATGAATTGTTAAAACATAAAATTATTATTTGTACTAAAAAATAAAAACGACATGAAAGCGAAAATTCAGTATATATGTGAAACCACACATCCACATATGCAACATGTAACATTTAGTAGAGTTTGAATGAAAATTGATGTGACATTAATATCATTGTGTAAAGCATGAAACCATGTCTCATAACTTAAACAAACATCATGTTCCCAAACAAAGTCTTCTTAAACGCTATATCCCCAAGCAATGTCTACTTGTTTGATGTGTATCGAAGCTAAAGTCCAAGTGTCCAACAATTATAAATAAAGGCTCACATTATTTTCGTCACACTAGATAAATAATAGATTTTGATATTAAAGTTTGAAAGGTTGATGCAAAAAGTATTCAATCCATTTGATATTTCTTCTTTGTACCCAATGGAAACATTTTGTTAAGTAAAGAGAGGAAATGAAAGGCATTAGGGTGAGGGAGGCACCACTTTCTTTGATACTAAGCATTTTAACCATAAAACCAATAAGCATGGATGGATCTTTTAAAGGGCCCGGGGATGCTCTCGTTTTTTTCCGGCCAGAATAGTCGATTTAACAGTATTTTGTCGAAAAATTTTTGTTTTTCCCCTCTTTAAGAGTCGCTTTAATAGTTTTCCGTTGGAAAATTTTATAGATATTGAGTCCGCCTCCTCCGTTTTCTTCCTAAAATCCTTTGGCCCCCTCAGAGTTTTTTTCAAGTTCCGTCAATTAGGGGTTTAAACGAGCCGAGCCGATCCCGAACTCATTAAGGCTTCAGCTCGTTTAGATAAATTAGGGCTCGGGCTCGAGCTCGGCTCGTTAAGAGCTTTATTTACCAGGCTCGAGCTCGGCTCGTTAGGAAATTTTTAGGCTCGAGCTCGGCTCGTTTAGATTTTATTTATTTAATTTATTTACTTTAATTAATAATTTAATTATATTTATAATTATATTGTCTAAATTTAACATAAAATATTTAATTTAAATATATTTATCATAATTTTATATATAAAAATAATTAATTTTATAAATAAACAATTAATATAATAAATAAAAATTGTATAAATAAAAAACTCGTTAAGGCTTGCGAGCCGGCTCGAGCTCGATATGTAAAGCGCGGGCTCGGGCTCGATAACAAAACGAGCCACACTTTTAGACTCGGGCTCGGGCTCGTTAAGGCTCGGCTCGTTCGAGCTTTTTAACAATCTGATCTCGAGTATTTCACGAGCTGTCATGGTTCATTTATACCCTTACCGTCAATGCCAACAAGAATGTGAGGTTTAATTTTTACCTAAACTTTATAAAACACAAAAGATGCAACTCTAGGCTATACTAAATATTTTGACCCTTCCACCTTTTAATTTTAATTTTAATTTAATTTTAGTATAGTAGTTATTACTTATTAATTATAGATATAAAGTCTACATACTATATGTAACGTCAATTTTGAAGTATACATTTTAAGCTCCAAGTCATGTTTGCTCTAGTAAAAATTTTGAAATATAATTATACTTATGTGGAGGGAAGAAAAAGAATTTATTTAGTCAACTTAAAACTAAAAGAATCAATAACAAATCTCTGGTTTTAAACGTTTTGACTTGCATTGATGGCATGGTCAAATGAATTCATTATTAAGCTACACACCCTTTACCCATGTGTCCATGTGATCTTGTTTCATCAAAAATCATGCCTAAAAAAGTACATGATTGACTTTGAACTAATTTACTTCGTCAAAAAAACAAAAAAAAAAAAGATTTTATTTCAACAATAATAAAAAATTCGATAATATATTGAATAAAGCTTAATTGCAAAGATTTGATTGAAGAAATTATTGTGATATAAATATATAGTGATATGACACTTCTTAAGTGCCTTCTAGAAAAAAGATATTTTCTTTTCACTATTTTTATCATTAGAATATGTGTACTCAGCACACATTTACTTAAACAACTAAAATTAGCACCCTCTATTCACATACATACGTGTATTCATATTAGTTGCTCACGCCCCCTCTTCAACAGCTCCTTCCCCACACAGTCGAGTGACCACCATCATGTCACGCCCAGTTATGCCCATTGTGTAGTGGGGATAGGACGTTATGGGGGCGTGAACGAGGCACATGACGTCCGGATCACCCCTTGTAACACATAGCCTTATGGTAAAATTTTCAGTACTAAAAAATGGTAGAAAATTTGTGTAATATATCGTTTTCAAAATTTTAATATACTTGAGAATTAATCATTATTATATGTATGATATAGGCGTATATGAGGCGTATAGGGAGCATTCATTGTTTATCAGATTGTTTAAGTGTCACTAATTGGACTCACATATGTCTTTTATATGCTTATATGTGATGCATAGGTCATATATGAGACGAATACGAGACCGATCATTGTCGAATCAGTAGTGCCAGTGGGTGTAAAAATAAAAAAAAACAGGTATGTAAATAACCATCCCTTTTTAAAATAAAAGAAGGGACTTGTTAAGGAAACGTCAGGATGGTTTCCTGTACATACGAGTCGTATGGATATTTTAATTCCGACAAAAGCTGACACATCACATAATAGCTCTGACATGTTCTTGCGACGCCAACCATGCGATACGGCCCATATTGATCTTGATTTTTGAAATGTGTGCCAATCATTTGAGTTCTCGGTTTACGTATTAATTATTTAATGCGACATTTGGATAAACACTCGATTTGCATGCGAATACGTACTATATAAGGAACGATATAGTTTAAGTTTTCTTCATTCAATCTATTCCTTGTTAAATATTTGCTTGTCTGTATTTTGAAATCGTATAAAATGTTTAACAATGTCGGTGGGAACCAACAACTTTAGAGATTAATATATGTGTGTCTATGAAACTGATCAGGTAATTGATTTATTTGTTTAACAGTCGTTAGTTTATAAAATCTTAAACATTTGTTGTTTTCAGGTATTTGCTGGTGCTGATAAACTGGTTGAATGAGCCATTGCTAGAGGGTTTGAAAACAGTTATATGTTAGTTAGACGTTGAAGTAAAACTAATGCAACCGGGGTCTTCATAAAGGTGTGAATGCGATTGCGGTGGCGTGTACAAAGGAGAACTAAAAGTTAGACGTGCCAGTTCAAAGAAGACTGGATGTGAATTTGAGCTAATTGGTAAATTCGAGAGAAGTTGTGGTGGTAGGAAGTTGCTTTTGGTTGACAGTGAACACAACCACCAAGGGGCTGAACAACTAGTTTGCATTAAAAACTATCTTTCAAACATTCAAAACACTTAGACGATATTATAAATAAGTAAATAGGTATGTATATTGGTTGTAAAAACAAAAGTTGTAATTTCTCACATTTCTATACTATTCGCATAGCCCCATACTACTCGTATCTGTTTTTTAGCCGCCAGACATTTGACTGACAAAAACTGACACAATCTAACGTCCGTACGGCCCGTATGGGTCTATACCACTCGTATGGGACCAGGTGGACCAAAAAATATAAAACTATAATTCATTACCTTTCAACTGTCATACCATGGATACCAATTGTCAAATGTAAATGATTTAACTGCATTAATTATCTTGTCACCACTCCTCTATATAACCACTGCAGGATATAAAATATAAAAAACATACATTTTTATCAATTAATATATATATATATATATATATATATATATATATATATATTTAAAAACAAATGTTAGTGGATTTAATTATCTGACTTTCCTTTTATACCTTTTTTGTGGGAAATAAACCAACAAAATATACTTAATTCGCAATTGAATAACAAGTATAATTTTCGAGAGCAATTTCTTATAAATCAATGACTAATCGAATAAGAGGGAATTCAAGATATCTTGGAAATTCAGAATCCCTCTCCCAACACTTTTTAGGTTTTATTATTTCTAAAATCACACCAATATTAATAAACATAAAAAGCTCTGCCCCATGGACAGTCACTGCTCCATGGACCCTGTTTTTTAGAGGCACTACCATCGTATCCCATTAAATCATAAAACTTTAAACATGCATGTATATCAGGTGAAACTTATTTTTAATAAATTTTGTGATTTATATTAATTACCAAAACAATTTAATTATAATAAAATATATAACAAGAAGTATTGGTAACTAGATAAACTAAATCAATATAATATAAGACCGGTGGGTATGCCAGGGAAGTGGGCGTGAATGGGGGCGTGGGAGGGCATGAATGGGGCGTGGGAGGATGGCGTGACTGGAGCAACGGCTCCCTTGTGGAGCATTTTTGACCGTTAGCTCATTTGAATAAAATTTTTTTTTTTTAAATAAAACATATATATACAACCATCACACACTAATTTTTTTCTTCATATCACACACTCTTTAATACTCACATCACACAAAAAAAAATCAAACAAAAAATCAGTATTTTTATAAAAATGGAGTTTTTACGGGAAGATTACGATTTTAGCGAAGGAGAAGATTTTTTAATCAAAGCCGCACAACTTACTCTCGACATCAACAGACAACAAGTTGAAAGATCTGTTCTAACTAGAAGAGCACGAATTAATCGAGATCATCTTGGAGCTCACGCACGTCTTGTTGAAGATTATTTTTCAGAAAATCCAAAATACCCGAACATTTATTTCGGCGTCGCTTTCGTATGAGTCGGAATCTTTTTTCACGAGTGCATAATGATTTGGAACAAAACTATGATTTTTTCCAACAAAGGTGTGACGAAAGAGGAAAGATCGGGTTTTCCGGTCTTCAGAAAATGTACTTCTGCAATACGGCAACTAGCCTACGGCACTAGAAGCGATTCGTTTGATGAGTATTTACAGATGTCTGAGCGAATGGGGCGGGAATGCATTTATAAATTTTGTAAAGGCGTAATTAGATTGTACGCGAAGAAATACTTGAGGAAACCAAATTCCCATGACATCCAGCAGATTTATACGTTTCATGAAGAGGTTCATGGTTTCCCCGGTATGTTAGGTAGTCTCGACTGCACCCAATGGGAATGAGACAATTGCCCAACAGCATGGCAAGGTCAATTCCAACGAGGCGACCATCCAAGACCAAGTTTTATGCTAGAAGATGTTGCGTCTCAAGATCTTTGGATATGGCATGCCTTCTTTGGTGCATCGGGATCGAACAATGATATAAATGTTCTAGATCAGTCGCCGATTTACAACGATCTTATTGAAGGCATGGCACCCGGTCAGCAGTTTATTTGCAACGACACAACATACAAATACGTGTATTATTTGGTCGATGGTATTTATCCGCAATGGGCTACTTTAGTAAAATCGTTTACAACACGACAAACTGAAGATTATAGACGTCTGTATTTCCAAAATTGTCAAGAGGGGGCAAGAAATGATATTGAACGAGCATTCGGCGTTCTAAAACATAAGTGGCACATGATTCAACACCCTGCAAGAGCTTGGAAGCCAAGTCGGATCCGAAACGCGTTATACGCATGTGTGATACTACACAACATGATAATCGAAGATAACGGTCGAGCGATATGTGAATTTTATGAAGAAGACGATCCGAATTTGTTGGAGCATGTGGAGATCAACGACGAAGAAAAACAAGCAAACCGTCGAATGCTTCGTAACGAGGATACACATGCGAACCTCAGAGCCGATTTGATTGAACATTTATGGAAAAATCGTTTTATTAATTAGTAATTTTTTTTTATTAATTTGTAAATTTTTTTTATTAATTTGTAAATTTTTTTATTAATTTGTAATTTTTTTATTAATTATATCTCATTTTAATTTAAAAAGGAATGATGACGTGGAGTGAGTGGGTTATGGGGCATTTCCACCAAAATGGTAGGGTGAGTGGTTATGGTAAGTGTCTATGTGACGCATACGTGGCGCATAGGTGGAGTGAGTGTGTAATAGGGCATACCCACCAGTCTAAGAATGAAAGATAATGAAAACGAGAAAGTCTGCAAAGCTAGAATAATAATAATAATAAATATATTTTTTATTCGTCAATCAGACGATGGATCCACGTGGGGGTCGTTATCTAAAATTGTAGATTGATTTTTTTTTTTATTTCTAAATTTGAAGGGTATATAGAAATGTGATATACGTAGGCCCGTAGGAGAATACACCTGTCACTCCCTGTGAATAATCAGGCTTATTAAAACATTATTTTATAAAAAGATTTAAACATGAAGTGAAAAATAGAAGTGATTATTATTGTGATTAAAACTAAGGCAATTTTTTTTATTTTATTTGATTTTAACTAAAAATAATATTTACATCATTATTTCTCATAATTAGTGTGATTAAAATGTTTACTACATATCATTTTTACTTATAGTAACCTAACTTACTTGACGTGTGTCTATATCACAGGATGATTAAATCTCTTTAAAATGATTTTGTTAATAACCTTGAAGCAATTGTAGCTATAAGAAATATGCATTGCTTAAACGATAGATAAAACACATGTGATCAGGACTCACTCTTGTATACATAATTACATATATAAGATAAATGAGTAGGATTATATTTTTCTCTTAAATATTTCGTGTTTGGGTTGTGTTTTTTTACTAGTGAAGGCAATGATGAGATCGGTACTTTATCGGTACCAAAAACACTGGTACCGAATTTTATAAAAAGTGAGTGTCGAATACCATATTGAATCGATCGTGGTTCGGTACTGGTATTTGTTACAAAATAAGCACCTCTAAATGGTACTTGTACCACGCCGCTACCGATGCCGAATTTATGGTATAATGGGTACCAAATGCTCATCCCTAAGTGAAGGTTTATGTTTTCTTGCATGCTCATATATCTCTCTGAGTATTGCTTGTGTAATGAATTTGGCCCTTCTAACTAACTAGTATGTATATATATATATATATATATATATGTGTGTGTGTGTGTGTGTGAGAGAGAGAGAGAATCAAGTAATTTATTTAAAAAAACTAAAGCCTCAAATCAACTTTAATGGAGTCACATATGATATGGTTTGCAAAAATCAAAGAGTAGAGGCGCTTGATTACCTTTCATTTGATATGTGATGATGTGTTAACCGGTGTTTCTTAATCAAAAGTTATAAATTACAAACAAAATGTGTCAAAAAAGCTGTGTAAAGAGAACATAAGATTAATAACGTTAACTAGTGTAGTAGATGATGTCAAGATAACGAGTGTTATGGTGTGTTAGTTGGTAATTGTTAATCAAGAGTTAGAAATTACAAACAAAACGTGTCAAAAAATATGTGTAAAGAGAACATAAGATAAATGAGGTTAGCTAGTGTATGAAGAAGATGTCATGGCAACGAGTGTGTTTTACAAGCAATTAATTTGTTAATATACTGCTCATAAATTGTATCCTCTAAATTATTTATTATCAAGATTAGAACTTGAGTCTATACTACAGACAAAATAAGCAACAATTTGATTATTGAAAACTAAGCATGTTATAAAGGTGTACGTGGCCGCATATTGGTTTAATTTTTAAGGACTTAAAATTTTGAAACTTGTTATATGTATTTTATACACACACATAACTATTTTAAATAAAACATTATTTTACTAATTAAAAAGCATCAATTTGCTACATGTGTTTTATATAAAATTATTTTTTTAAAAAAATATCATCCTTCTATATAAAAAAATAATTTTATCATAATAATTATGTTTTGTTTTTTCTTATTTTACTAATTTTATTCCATATTAAAACTTATATTAATAGCACATACGACACTACATATCTATCTATACTAATAAATTAAAATAAAATGTGCCACATGTCACTTTTCTATACTATCCTTATAAAAATTTTTCCGTCTCTCTCATATTAAATGCATCCATATTTAATAATAATAATAATACTAAATATTAAATATACTTTTACACATTTTTATATTAAAAAAGGTTTTTAAAGCATTAAAAATATATTAATTTTAAAAGAGTACATTTTTTTAAAATCCAAATTATTACGAAATATAAAATATTCAATAATTGTTTTTCAAAACGAAATATTCAAAAACAAACTTTAATAAACTTAGTGTTTAAATAAATAATAAAATTAATTTATTACATATGTATTAAACTATATAAACTTTTAATCATATTATTATTGACTATTTATTATTTATTATTTTTTATTTAACACGTGTAATATATGCGTCAGTAACTACCAACTAGTGGTGTATATTTCACTTTCTAATTCGATGCTAAAAAATAAAAAAAATACAATTTTATGAAGAAACAAAAATTACACCGCCAAATACACTTGTCGTCTTTCTCATCTTCAAACCCGGACGTGAAACGTGGAATAAATTCTGGTTTAGTGGGGTGCCATTCAGATACAAAAACAAAAGCGTCACCCACCCGTCACTCTAACCCAAAATTTAATTTCAATTTATTTTCTATCTGAGCTTATCAACTCCTCTCTCTCTTTCTAGACAATATCACCTTCTTCTTTTCAAACCCTAATTTCTGTCAGATTCAACATCTGTTGAATGCACCGTCAAATTTCATCTTTCTGATTCGTAATTAGAGGTTCGGTGATTCAATTGATTGATTGATGCCGTCGGAGCCATTGCCCATCGACCGGAAGGAGTTCTTGAAGAATAGGAAGCCGGCATCGTCGGAACCGGGAGAATTTGCTCCGGATCGATGGAGAGACTCGCCTACAACTCCTTCTTCTCATTGTAACAACCATGGATATGGATCCCCCGTTTTCCGAAGACCGGTTACCGGTTAGTTCACGTTTTACCTTTTCTTTTTGAGGTTTTTTGTTTTGGTGACGTTTTTTGTTTCTGGAAACTGGAAATTTGGGCGCTTTGAGACTAAATGTATAGATTGGTTCTTCGCTTTTAGGTTATAAGATGTCTTTTTTTTTTTTTTTTTTTTTATGCTGTGTATCTATTTCATAATCTTTCTAAGCGTTACGGACATATAGAATTAGGGACAGATCTGAGAGGATAAGTTTATTGAAAGGATGTTCATTTAGTTTAAATCTTAGGGACAGTGATTGTATAGATCTGAGTTCTTTTTTTATATTTGATGGGATGGGATTTGCGCTTGGGAGGGAGGTTGCTTGTTATCAAGATATTACTCTCTTGTTCTGAGGGTATTGCTTGGGAGGGATCTTGCTTGTTTTCAAGATATACTCTCTTGAGTCGGGGTTATTCTTTACTTTGTTAGTTGATTTGATTCTTTTTCTTTTTTAAATTGTTTTTCCTCTGCAGGTTATGCCAAGCCTATTGGTGGTAGCTGGAACATTACATCTGTTGAATCGGTGCCGCGAGTCTCTGTGGACTCTGGTATGCAGAGGAGTCGAGAAGGAGAAAACTCTAGGGAGACCAGTGCATCACCTAACAGTAATTCTCATCCTCAATTTAACTCTGTGTTGAATGACCAACATGCAAAGAATCATGATGACGGGGCCAGTACTACAGGTGACAAGAGATTTGAGAAAGAAAATTTATTGGGATCTACACTTGATTGGAAACCTGTTAAGTGGATCCGTTCTGGGAGTCTATCTTCAAGAGGTTCTGGTTTCAGCCATTTAAGTAGCTGTAAGATCGTTGGGGTGGACTATTTTGATTCCAAGACGGAGCAACAGGGTAACATGGCTCTTCTTCAATTGCCTTCTGGGGATGCTGCTACTTGTGCGACACCAAAGACTCCTGATGAGGTTAACTCTCGTAAAAAACCACGACTTGGTTGGGGTGAGGGGCTGGCTAAGTATGAGAAAAAAAAGGTTGACCCTGATGATATTGTTGACAAGGAGAATGGATCCAGAACTGATGGTGTCAGTAACTCAGGGTCTTTGCTTCCCAGTCCTTCTAGTTTGACTGGTAAAAGCCCAAGCCTCACTGGTAATTCAGAGTGTGCTTCTCCTAATACGTCTTGCTCGTTTGCTTGCAGTTTGTCTCCGGGTAATTTATATACTCAAACTCATTATTCTCAGTTTCTCTTTTCTTGCCATAGCATCATATATTTATTAGTTTACCTTTTCTTACTGAGATTCTTTATGAATGACTCATTATTAATTGCTCATGTCTGTTAAAACTTGTTTTGCAACATAGAAAAAAAATTAAAGGACAAAAAATTGAAAAATAAGTCTTAGTTTAAGCATTGAACTACATCCAGTCTTTTTTTAATTATCGAATATCACTTTTGCAATTTATGTTTTGTTAGAATTGTCTTTGCTTAAATTGGCACACAAAATGTAGAAAGTACCTTAATTACAACCGATTCATACTTCCCTATACAAGGCTTTAATACCAAACCAATATGGTTTGTCTGGGAATGAATTAAAGGATTTACAAAGTGTTCCCTAATTTGTATAATAGTTTCGGTTGGCTATATACAAGATGTTTAATATTTTATATCTGAACACATAAATGCAAATGAGAACAATAGAAATTAGTATTGGTGGGTCCAATACATCTAAATATTAGTGAGATAAGAAATGCAAGAGGTGTTGTATATTAAGATAGTATATTCTAGCCAATTGATTGAGGGGTTGCCTTGGAGCAACTGGTAAGGTTGTTGTCTTGGGTACAACATCAGATCGCGAAATGATCTGAACCCTATCTAGCCCCTGCACAAAGCGGGAGCTAAGTCAAGCATTGGGTACACCTATTCTAGCCAACTGATTTTTTAGAGACTATAAAGTAATGGCTCTTGGTTTTTATTTCTTTTTTTTTTTTTCACTTTAGTGTGCGTGATAAAGTGTTATAGAATCAGCAATGAGTTATAAGAGTTTCAGATTATCCGCTAAGTTTGTTTTGTTTTTTATTGTATGTGATAAACTTGTTTAATTATAGCTATACTGTTAATCTGATTTGTTCATTTTTGCTTTTAATAAAATATGAACCATGAATTTTTTTCCTTTTTTTTTTTGTTTTTAAAATTAAAAAAGGTTATTTGAAACGAAGTTGAATATACAGAAGGTCAACTGCCGACCCAGTCACATGTTCCTTAAACTCTTGATATAAAAACACAGTTCTTCGCATGTTTACATGTGTAATGCTTTTTTGTTTGTTTATTATGTAAAGTTGGTTCTAAAATTCTATTTGATACTTTGGAATGACAGGTCTAGAAGAGAAATCTATTACGGCAACTACAGTGGATAATGATATTTGTAATACTAGTGTTGCTTTGTCTCAAAATAACACACATGGACTAGCATTCAATTTGGAAAATTTGGATCTTACTGAAGGATTTAACTTGAACCCATTAATTGATGAACTTCTGCAGACTGATGATACTAGTGTTCAGGGGTCTGGTTTTGCAATGAACAAGTTACAGGTATGGAAAGCAGATATTTCGAGGATGCTTGAAGCCACAGAATCTGAAATCGATTGTCTTGAGCATGAATTGAAATCTGATAGAGATTTTTGTCCTTTTCTGTCTGCTTCCAGTTCTCAATTGAAACAAGTCAGCAGTAAGCATACTGAAGTTTTAGGAACCAGTTGTTTAGTAGAAATTCCTGTGAAGAAAGCTGATGTCGTTCTGGAAGAAAGGGTTTCTCCCTCCAATTTGAATATTATATCTGAGAAAGCTGAATGCTCTCAAGATCATGTTTGCAAGGTTGCTAGTCAGGTTCCAACAGGCAGTAGCTGTACAGTTTTTGTTGGTGGTGATGTAAATTATGATAGAGAAATTAGGTTATATGATTCGATATATAGTTCAAACAAAGTTATAGCTAATAAAACATCTGACGAGGTTAGTAAGTTATTGCCAACCACACATATATGTACCAGTCTTTTCAGTGCTACTGATGATTCAGAGATTAAAAAAAAAATCCTTATGAGGAAGCACTTTCTAAAATTTAAGGAAAGGGTCACCACTCTTAAGTTTAGAACACTTCAGTATGCATGGAAGAAAAATATTCGCCTGCATTCTATAAAATCTGGTGCAAAGTCACAGAAGAAGTTCGAATCGAACTCTCGTATGGGATATGCTGACCATCAGAAGCACCGTACTTCCAATCATTCTCGTTTACATTCTTCTGGTAAGAAATGGTTCATGTTTGACCACTTTTAAGTTGATTCATTTGCTTTGGTAAAATCTAGTTTTAGCTTTTCAATTATTTGGAAATATTAAGTTGCATAACCTTCCAGTTGATCAGGAATGCTGTGGTTTTTGCCAAGTTTATCACTTTATGATAGTAGTAGTTATCATGCTTAAATCTTTTTCTGGAATTTTAGTTAGGCGTTTATATGCTGCAGATGTTTTTTTTCATCCTAGACTTCTTAATTTGTGTATATTACTTGCTTAGCATGGTGGCTACTATTGTGTCATTAATGTTTACTCGTTTACTTGGTGGCTTTATGTTAAACTTAGCAGGATGATCTCTTGATCTTGCTGTTGAGAAGTCAATTGAGGGTTTCTTTCTGCTTATTTGTGTGTTCTGATATACTTATTATTGCTTATCTATAGTTACTTGGTATGCATGAAAGATACTAATTAATCATTCTGTTATGTGCCTTTGTTTTTTTACATGAAGACAGCAGTTTGGCCGCTGAACTTGTTATTTGTTGCCGTTTGCTGGCTGGTTGTTTGTCATCTATGTTATATGCTCTGTAGGGTTTTCATATGGCTTAATTGCATGGCACATAATTTTTTCTCCTTTTTTTTTTGTAGCTGGGAGTTCAAGTCTGGTTCCAACTAAAGAAGTAGTTGAATATGTGAACATGTTGCTTTCAGATTCACGGGTCAAGACTTCCAGGATTGCAGTGAAGATGCCAATATTTATATTAGACAAAAAGGAACGATTGAGCTCCAGGTTTATTTCTGACAATGGATTAGTGGAGAACCCTATTGAAGTGGAGAAGGAAAGATCCATTCTCAAGTCTTGGACAGTAGAAGACAAAGAGACGTTCTTGAAAAAATATTCATTGTTTGGTAAAAACTTCAGAAAGATTGCATCTTTTTTCCAAAACAAAACGGTTGCTGATTGTGTTGAGTTCTATTATAAGTATCACAAGTCTGAACTTTTTCAGCAAACAAAGAAGAAATCAGAATTTGCAAAAGGGAAGCCTCTTAATACTAATAACACATATTTGGTCACTTCTGGCAAAAGGCTGAATCGAGAGATGGGTGTTACTTCCCTTGACATGCTTGGTGCTGCTTCAGCAATGGTTGCTAATGTGGATGGTAGCATATTAGAGCAGCAGTCAAATGATTTTGCTATTTATTGTAATGAGCAGGAAACGGCTGCAGCCGATGTTTTAGCCGGGATTTGTGGGTCTATATCATCAGAAGCTTTGGGTTCTTGCATCACGAGTTCAGTTGACCACCAAAAAGTGGGTGGTTCCTCAAAGAGACGGTCACTTGATGTTGATGAGGAGACATGTTCAGATGATAGTTGTGGGGAAGAGATAAATTCTTCTATTTGGACAAATGAAGAGAAATCTAGTTTCATAAAAGCATTGAGATCTTATGGTAAGGATTTTTCACTGATCTCACAGTGCATGGGAACAAGATCAAGTGATCAGTGCAAATTGTTTTTTAGCAAGGCTCGTAAGTGTCTTGGGTTGGATGCCATTGATGTTGTGGTTGGTAGTGAAGGTATGGCAGGTGGCAACCTTGGTGGTGGTGGTGGGAGTGATCAAGATGATACTTGCATGGTGGACAGTGGGTCAGGTATATCCCATGAGAAGTTCTCTATGGAGTGCAAGATGGATGTTGAAGAATCTGATTCTAGGAAAGAACATGCTGAATCTGATAGGAACATGTTGGAGAATTCTGTAATACATGATTGTGAAGCAGAAAACAAGCTTGAAGAGAAGGGTTTAAATGGTAATTTGGAAGGAGCTGCTGATAGTGAAGCTGCCAACATGGAAGGATCCCCACAGAATACTTCTACTTCTGATTCTGCATCAGGTGCTAAAGTTGAAGAGCCTGTCACAATTGCCCGGGTGTTGAAGGACTCTGAAGACATGTTGCCTCACTCAGAGAAAGTGGCAAGTTGTCCTGCTGAGGACCTAAGTTCTGTTTCTGTTTACTCGAGAGCTGATGGTGTGGATTCAACCATTGACCACGGAAGCAATTTAGACTTGAATGCAGCTTCAGAAAGTTTTACCTGCAAGGAAACAGCAGGTAATGGATTCATGATGTCAAACTTGTTCCCTCAAGAACCCAATGGAAAGACAGTTAACCGTGATGATGTGTCTTCTAAGCTCACTTTCCGAAAAAGCAATCAAAGATCTTCAAGCATAGATGGTTATCAATTGCATCTTTACAAACGTGTTCAAGGTTATGATGAACCACAAAGCACACTTAAGTTGGATGAGAGTCTTTTACTGCCTAGAGATGGCTGTTTACAGATGGGCACAGATTTGACATCTGATGCCCAACAACAGAGACGAAGTTCATGCTTAGATATTCAAAAGTCAAATAGGAGTGGGGATCTGAAGTTATTTGGTCAGATTATTACTAATCATACACTGCCAAAAGCCAATGGTAGTGTTGTCCGAAAGAGTGAAAAAAATCTAGATGCTGATGCACGTTCTAACATGAAATTTGACGAGAATAGAAATAATGACTTTGCTTTTGGCATGGAGAGCAATCATCAACTGAAAACAAGTTATGGGTTTTGGGACGGGACCAGGATACAAACTGGGTTTTCCACTTTGCCAGGCTCGGCTGTGTTGCTGGCTAAATATCCAGCTGCATTTGGCAACGGTTCTTTTTCCAAACTTGATCAAAATATGCATCAGCAGCTGCATTCTTCTTTAGAAAGTGGTAAAGAACAATGTAATAACTTAAAAATGGTGCCTGGTTTTCAGACTCGAAAACCAACTAACAACCGAGGTCCAGGTTACCATGCTTACGGTCAGCCTATTACAGTAGGAGGGTTGAATGTGGTTGGTGGAGCCTGCAATGTAGTTTCAGACCCTGTGGCAGCCATTAGACTGCACTATGCCAAAACAGAACAATACAAGAATGGTGGAGGTGGTGAGTCTTGGAGAAGCAATGTTAGTGATATAGGAAGCAGATGAAACAGAAACACTCATTCATGGTGGATTTAAAACCCATCTTTTGTTTTGGCAACCGCTTGTAATTTATGTTTTGTTGTAAGGTGTTGAGCTGAGCGGTGATAGGTTACGATGGCTCGCCGTCTGTTTTGATTATTTTAGGTTGTTTTGTAATATTTGAAGCAGGTTTTTTGCTTTTTTTTTTATCTGTTGTATTTGTTAAATGCACAAAAATAATCCTGTCAAGTTTAGGAATGCAAGGCAAGATCTTTATTTTAGTTTATGTTTTCTTTATTTTCTTTATTTTTTGACCTTTTAGTAGTTGTCTGCTTATTGATTGATTAAAAAATAAAAAATAAATAAAATAGGTGTGGGCTTAATGATATTGTGATGTAAGCAGAGTGAAAGTGATGTGGTTTGACATAATTAAAGAGAAGGGTTGATGATTATGTATAGTAGTTGCAAGTTTGGTAGGCAACAGTGGCAAGTGGGGTATGTGATTGTGAGTTATGGTTTTTGGAGTATCGGATAATAAATAAAGAGAGATTATTAGTCAAATATCGTGATGGTAGTGGGTGGGTACTTGCTATTTCAACTTCATGACAGCTTTCTGGTGCTTTCCATTTGTTTAACTATAAATAAAAAAAAATTACATGAAAAAATCAAAAAAATAGTGAAAAATATCTATTTTTGTTCAGCTTGTTAGATAAAATTATACACACACGCACGCACTGTTAGTTGAGAACGTTTGAAGGTTATAAAAGTAACTTTTCATATTTTTAAAGAAAATTACTTTTATATCATTTAAATCTTGTGGTTATAAATGCGATTGTTTTTTAATTCTTTACAATTTGTTGGTTCTTATTACAATGAATACATAAACACACACATGTTAATTAACATCATGAATTTTCTTATTCATAAATCAATTATTTTCTCTATTTATACAAAGACAAGTTCTTAAAAACTATCTAAAAAAAGTGAATAAGTTGATTTATGTAAACTGTTTGATGAAATAATCAGGTCAAATCTATTAACATTTTTAAATTGTAACATTTATAATTTTAAGAGTACTTCCGATTAACTGAAACATAGATTGTATATGGTGTAATAGTTTGAACTCTTAAACACTTTATACCTTATCACTGACAATCTTGATCAAAGCAAGATAAATAGATATATTTAGCCAAATAATTATTGCATTTTGGGTTAAATGGGTAATATTATGACATAGAGCGATTTGAGATGGCAATACCTTAACATAATGCGAGTTAAGATGAGTAACTTAAAAAGTATGCGAATATAATGAGTTTAAACAATGAAAATGATTAATAATATGTTTGATAAGAAAATATTTAAAATTTATTAAAATAAACTATTTATTTTGTTATAAACTCATTTTAACTTAAACTTAATTGATATTTTTTTAAAATAACTCATTTAGACTCAAACTGATTTTGCTTAAAACTCATCTTGACTGAAACTCATTATAGGTGTACACTTAGCAAACATGACGTCTGGTTCACCATCTTATATTTGCTTTAGTTACGGGCTTACGGCCATCATGAGGATCATAATGGTTCTTAATTTAAGTTCCTTAGGTGTATAAAATACATGGCCCTCTTCCATGGTTTTCAGATCCGGAAGGTCAGCCGGCCCAAAATCAACATTTTAACCGTCTTCAAACCAACCGGCCGGTTGAGCTAGTTCACCTGTCGGACCGGGAACCTATTAACTGGTTAAACTGGATTTCATTTTTTTTATACTCTAAAATCCATAGAATAAAACATTAAAAACCAAATCCTTTTTTTTGAAACATGATTATGTTTAAACATTACGTTTGATTATATGTGTGTAATTCTATAAATTTTTTGGCATATTATATATATTTATTGTCCTCTGGTTCTTGAATTCAGTTCGATCGGTCCGACCAATAACCAATAAGATATCTGGTTCAACGTCCGGTCCGGTTCTGATAGTAAACAACCTAGGAAAAAAAAAGGATCCTATGGATGTCATATCACTGCTCAAAACCTTGCAAGAAAACATGTAATACACAAACTCACAAAGGTTCCCTCATGAGGGAAACAAGCAGATTGAAGGTTCCAAAATACATATGATCAACAGTTTGACTCAATATTTTAAGTTTCATTACTAAGCCGGAAAGCTTGGGCTCAATCATCTTAACAGTTTCTGATCTCACATTTTTGATTGCATAAACATTCGGTACAAAAATCGCATGACCTGACTCCAAGTGAACCTTAAATGCCTGCAAATTTCTTCAGTTTCCAATAGGGACAGAATCAGCATTGTTCGGCACAGCTGGATTCTGCTTCCTTTCTGCTTGAAGTGATCTGCATAATGATTCAAGCTTTTCCTTTTGGTTCTTGGTTTTCTCCAGTTGTTTCTTCATGCGTTCACGCTGTTTATAAAAAATTACAAGCAATGATTTTGCTGCATATGCCAAGCTTCTCAAAAGATTTGAAACAGTTATAAGCTTTTTGAGCTCTAAAACACATGATATTCTTTACTGAGGCATGCGAATGAATAAATCTAACGACCAGTTTATTTTTTTCGACTTAAACATCATAACTCACCTCCTCCACAAGTTGTATAAGAGTCATGTCTGACTTTTCGGTCTTGCCCTTTAGAAAAGTATTTTCCTTTTTGAGTTCCTTAATCGACTTTGTCATCTACATCAACGTATATAATACTCAGTAGGTTAGAAACCCATGTAGCACATTGATTAATTAAATAAATATTATGTAATGAAATAAGTAATAAAGGGTTCAATAAAGAAAATATTAAATACTACATGGGGGTCGAAACATTAATGAAAAATTACTTATTTATTTGGTATATAGATGGATGAATAAAAAATAAGGGCTACATCAATACGGAAATGTAGGTAAGAGTATAACACACATACCTTTTCAATTTCTTGCTTAAATGTCTCAAATACCTCATTGCTCTTCACTAATGCATCCTGCAAAAAGTGACATTGTCTTAAGTGCCATGCTTCACCAACAAATGACGATGATGGCGTAAATTACACTAATTTTAATATTATTTTACTTAGTTTTTGTGAAAATAGCGTTAAAAGCATTGGGTTAGTCGGTTAGTCAGACATCATGAGTCGGGGGTCTCATTAAGTGCCATGCTTCACCAACAAATGACGATGTTGACGTAAAATTACACTAATTAGTCTAATTTTAAGGTTATTTTACTTAATTTTTGTGAAAATAACGTTAAAAGCATTGGGTTGGTTGGTTAATCAGACATCATGAGCTTGGGGTCTCATTGGAAGCAACCTCTCTATTCCTACGTGGTAGAAGTAAGGTTGTCTATATCTTACCCTCTCAAACCCTACCTTAGTTTTGCCAATGGTGTGATATACTGAGTATGATAACGATGACGATGATTTCACCAACAAATCAAAAATGGTAGACAAGACATGGTTGAACAAAGTAAACCTGAAATTGTTGGAACTTTTCACCGTCGGCAGTTAACTGTAACCGTAAGTTCTTTTCTGTTGCCAACAATTGTGAAACCTGCTCAGCATACAACTTCAACTGTGACTGTTCCTTAACTAAATTTTCTTCATGTTGCTGGTTCTTAAGATCAGCAATTTGAAGTTCTAGAGTTTTTTGCTTCAACTGCAATTAAGATATTCACCAAAGAAAGGTAAATGCATATTTTCAAACGAGTTTACAGCATCACTTCAAATACGCAATCGAGTTACCTGATGGGCATGTTGCTGCTCAATAAGCACCATTTGATTTTCCTTTTGTTTCAGTTGGTTTCTTAACCTGAAAAGGATTTTGTAAGTTGATAGTCATTTGGAGAGACTGTTGCTTTTCAAAAGCAAGAGAGATTTTGTTTCTACTTTCGTGTATTTCAATTTTCATTTTTCCGTGGGTTTTGACAAAATAAAATTTTGTTAATATGCAGCTAAGAGAAAATGAATTTGATCGATAATTAAGTTTTTTTTTTTTGACTCGTTCAACTTCATCATGTGCACTTCATGCATTACTAATTAACTTGAAGTTTTTAAAATATTTCACATGGGACATGAAATACTTACATTTCATTATCCTTCAGCTGAGTCAGACTGTCATCCCTTTGCTCCTCTAGTTTATCGGTAACATCCTATAACATAGTGGAAAACATTAAATAGATGCAAAAACTAAAGACACTAATAGCAAATTAAAATTACAGAAATACAATTACTTTCCATATATAAGCACAGGGTTTTATATGTCAACAAAGTATATAATTTTATATAACTTGCAAGTTTTAACATAGGAAAAGCAAACATACTCCCTCCATTTTGAAAATTGCCACTGAAAAGTCAAAAGAGTTGATCTAGTGGTTACGGGTTACCATTATTAAGTCAGAGTAATTTAAAAAGACAAACTGACAAAACCTTATTTGTACATCAATAAAAACTTTTTATGCCAATTTTTTTATTCACAAGTACTAGGTTTGACATTGAAAACAAAAATTGTAGCTTGTTTTTGTGAAAGAGCATGCATTTGTGATTGTGTATAATTTCAAAGATCTCACACTAAGAGTCATGCAGCCTCCATCGTGTATAAATACATATATTAATACAACACATGCAATGTTTGGTGTCTCAAAAATGGTATTTTCCTACATATAAATGTGTTAACACATATACTAAAACCTTTATTGCTTCCTGAAATTTGTTTGATAGCTCTAGTCTTAAGTTTTGGCTTTCTGTTGATACTCTTTTGCATTCATCCTGAAATACAGCAGAACACTTGTAAATACTTTCATCAAGGACATGCTTACAAAGAAGATAACTAACAAATGCTGCTGTTTGATGATAAGTGAGAATCACATAATATAAGAGAAAGAAGTGACCAAATGCATGATAACTTAAAAGAAATTCGTCACCCATTAAAATTTTTAAAAAAAGTAATTAACTATAAACAATTGTTAATTCAATTAATCACAAATTAGTTCAACTATAGCATTAGGTTGAATTGTTTATAACCAGCCCTAATCCCATTTGTACAATTAAAAAGAGTTAATCAACAAGACCTTAGGAAAGTATAGGTTAGTAATAAAGATTATCAGCCAAGCAAAGCTATGAAATATTATTCTAATTCGTTTACCCTAGAATAGATTTTAAAACGTTGACATGAATTATTATTGAAATAACCATCAAACTAAAACTACTAAATTTGATAATTCATAAGATTGACAGACACTTAAACTAAAACATACCATTAGCATCTTGTTTTGACGTTGTAGCTCCCTACACAATGACTCTAGTTTATCTCGCATAGAAATTGCTGATAAAAGAGTTAATGATTAATCACATTAAAGTGAAAACATGCAAGAACTATTTAAACTCAAACAAAGACCAAGAAAGAGTATCTAACAACAATAAATTCATCAAATCATATGTTTTATTAAAAATAACACACCTGCGTCTCTTTCAGAAAGAACTTTCTGATAACTCAGAGTGAACTCCAAAAATTCCTTTTCGGTCTTAAATGTACGCTTGGCACTTTTACGTTTTACTTCAGATGTATCCTGAAATGCAAAACAAGTTATAAATTAAAAACTTTTAAGCATTTTTGATACTCTAAATAAGTGCCTCCCTGGCTCCCTGGGCCAACATAATACTAATCAATCTCTACAAGCAAAACTAAGTTTCTGATGACAGCCAACTTATTAAATAAAGTAAAAAAAAATAAGCAATCGATATAATTAGAAGTACAAAGTTATTACTAAATACTTTTCTGCTTGTTCCAGAGCTCTCCAATGATGAAGTTCCTTGAACATGAGCAGCTTGCATTTCCACTCCTTGCTCAGTTGCTGAAACATAAATGTGTTTAAAAGTCACTGTCTCAGTGTTGTAAAAATTGGGGTTAATCAGCCGATTAATCAGTAGTCAGCCATTAGCCGATTAAATTTAGGCTAGTCGGTCGAAAAATCGCTAGGCGGTCAAAGTCGGTCAAAATCGGACCTAGTCGGGTCTAGTCGGATTAATCGGTCCAAGGGCAAAGAATCGGTCAACAGGGCAAAAAATCGGTCAACAGGGCAAAAAATTGGTCAACAGGCCAATAATTTTGTGTCTAAGCCAAAAATTTTGGTCCAAGCCTAAAGAAATTGTGGTTTTTCTTCTTCCCGATGTCAGTCGACTCCCAAAATCACGATCGATCGGTCAAAAAGTAGCTGCGCACGATCGGTCTCAGTCGACTCCCAAGGATGCTTATGTTAATGTTTGAATTTTTAACTATTTTGTTTATTAGAAAAATATTTAAATTTTGAAGTATTATATTTATATTGATGTGCATATTTGTATGTATATATATAAAATTTTGAAAAATTCTATATAAATATTCCAATCCGATTGATCCTGATTAATCCCTAGTCCCTACCTCGCCGACCGACTAGCGATTTCTCCAACCATTGACTGTCTTCAAAGTGAAATCATTGTGCAATAAAACATATTTCAAGAAAAATATTAATACATTTTCCTGAATTTTGACATGTTTCTGCGGTATGATAGTTTCCATCAACTGAAGGAGCCATCTCTTGTTCAGATTTTCTTGCCACATTATCAGAAACATTTGGCAACCCAACATCACTCTCATCTCTACAATCCTCTGCAGGCATTTTTATCAACTTTTGCGCATCACAATTGGCACATTCAATCAGCTCTACAGGGAATGTTCTTGCTTGTTCAACACTGCAATCATCACCTTCACAAGACTGAAAGTCATCCACTACCAAATCAGGCCTTGATTCAACTTCGATTAGTTTCTCCTCTTTATAATCAGTCACTTGATCTTCTTGATCTGGTGTTGGTGACGAAGGGGTTAGAGATTCTGCAGAGCTATCAACAAATCCATCAGGCAATGAATCTGCTTCTGGCAGTTGATTTGCTGCTGGGTTCTCCATTTCACCTGCAAATCCACAAGGTTAATCTTGACAGTTAACAGAAATGAAACTACATTCAAAGTTACAACCTTCATTCTATTCATTTACTTATGCTTCAGAATCAAGCTAAACAAGTGCAGATTATACATCTATAAGAAAACCATTAGACCTTAATTTTCACAAAAAAGGGTTTCTTAAAGAACATCCTATGATAATCCATTTTAGGTAAATTGACAGCATCAGTTCAAACAAGCAATCAAAAATCACAGAAATATGACACATACCAACACTCATGATCACAAACAGATACCCATTTTCCCAAATATATCCTACCCAAGAGGCAATGGGTACCAAATAACATTGGGCAAACAAGCACAATCATGGGGTTTTCATACGGTGCAGTTAATTAATTGAAATCCACATGATTTGTAACCTAATTTGTTAATCAAGCAAACAATCGAGCATAAAAGCGAGATGTATGCAAACAACCAATGGTGAAATCTTGAAAAGAATCATAAACCTAATCATATTGGAATTTACGTACCGATAGAGAACGAATTAGTAAAAGAAGGTTGATGAATTCTTGCAACGGAGGACGAGCTGACCGTCGTTTCAATGACAATCGAGGGTGATACACCGTTACAAACAAAGGGGGCTAAACCCTCTTTTTTTTTTTTTTTTTCTCTTTTTTTTTAATATATATGCTAGCAAAAGATTTTCCTTTTTTTGTTTCACTTGGCTTCTAATTTTGTTTTCTTTTTTTTTTTTTTTAAAAGGTCACGCGTAATTTTAACTTACAGTTTGAACTGAGTAGCAAAATACATAAAAAGGTAACACAAATTTACATATTTTATAATTTGGTAAATAAACACATATATAATTATTTTAATAAAATAATTATAGATTCAATTATTTTGTATATGACATATTTAATGTACTTGCAAGTGAACAAATGACTATCAAATACTTCAATTACGGAGTGAAGTAATATGTGTTAGGCTTCTTTTAAGTTTCATTCTCAGCTAGCTTTGATCCAAACCTTTCTATATTCCTTTATCATATAATAGTAAATTATGACAATTCTTGACATAACCCTAAAAACAACACACACAAAAAAAAAATTAGGTAAGCTAAAACTACTTGTTTAAAAAACGAGTCAAACAGCAAGAGTCGTACCTGGAGGCATGGCATACATATGGTGAGCTACAACAATGGTTAAAGAGCCTAACATAGCTAGATTAAGAGATAATTGAGCATGCCATGACGTTGTTAGGATCTCATATAGGCCTTTATGGCCCTGGCTCGTAAATGGACCTTTATGAGCTTCTAAAATATCTTTTAGACCATGACCAATGCCCCAGTTGGTCCTATACAATGATCTTTGTCACACCCCGGGCCGGCGGGAACAGATCGTGTTTTCCCGTCGGGCGGAATGTTCCCGGGGCGCGATATCATTGAGTTGATAATCAATTGATCAGATTGTTTACATAGCACATGAGATATAAATGAGAAATGCTAATCATGACATGCAATAGAATTACAAAGTTAAATTACATTGTACATCATAATTTAACTAAGTAAATCTAATCAAAAGAATCAATGAGTTTATATCTTGAACTGTACAAGATATACAAAAGTGATTCAATGTTTTGTCATTCCAAAAGTATGCAGTCAAAAGTAAGCTAGGTCTTCTATAAGTCCACTAGCTTATCACTTGCATATAAGTATCTACACATGTTCGTCACCTGAGAAAACATGTATTTAAACAAAGTCAACACTAGGTTGGTGAGTTCATAAGTAAGCAAATTGAAAACCATTGAACTGATCATGCACACATTCACAATGATATAATTGTTGCTTGTATACTTGTTACACCTGTTCCACCCAATGGCCTCTCCTTAGTTATATGTACAAGTAGTATATCACCTAACTAAGTATGCTTATATATAGGGAATCACGAAAGGGTCAAGCCCAGACGCTATCCCACCACATACTCAACCAAGTTCCACACCACTTGCGATACAACTAAAGATATCCATTTTCCAACTATCCGAATTGTCCGCTGTGTAATCATATGTAGAATAATAATATAGTAAGAGGGGTTTAGTCATCAAACCGAAGTATTGATAAACCCTCGTTGAATTAAGGAATTTAGATTATTTAAATCTGATCCTTATATTATTCTATTACTTGTGAGGTTAACTTTTATGATACACTTTTAATTTAATTAAAAGTATTAGTTAACTGTTCATCATGTGTCTCCAAATGTAGCGTATAGAATCCGAATGGAATCCATTTTAATCCTCACGTAATCAGATTAAAATGCATTTCATTCTCTCCTATCCCGCCGTGTGATCCCAAAGTTTCCGTGTGGGATTGTATCATGTGATTAACAAAGTCGAATAAGAACTTGTCTTATTACATTATGATAATCGGGTGTAAATGACAAGAATCCCATGAAGTTACGTTATCATGATCATCATTTACTGAATTCCATGTGATCCCAAAGTATCCGTGTGGGATTGTTCTCGTGTACTTAACAAAGTCGAATAAGAACTTGTCTTATTACATTATGTTAATTATGTGTAAATGATAAGAGTCCCATGAAGTTACGTTATCATGATCATCATTTACTGTAAATGATAAGAATCCCATGAAGTTACGTTATCATGATCATCATTTACTGAATTCCATGTGATCCCAAAGTATCCGTGTGGGATTGTTCTCGTGTACTTAACAAGGTCGAATAAGAACTTGTCTTATCACATTATGTTAATTATGTGTAAATGATAAGAATCCCATGAAGTTACGTTATCATGATCATCATTTACTGTAAATGATAAGAATCCCATGAAGTTACGTTATCATGATCATCATTTACTGAATCCATGTGTTCCCAAAGTATCCATGTGGGATTGTTCTCGTTATATGATTAAATGTAAATTGTCTAAGTACTTGATCATCTGGAAATAACTAAGTGTTATAAGTTATAATCTTATAACTAAGTTATTATAATGAATTGATGATTAGGAAATTATCTTATCATAATCATATGAGTTTCCCTGTTATCTCATAATCATACAAGCATGCATACAATGATATATGATAATAAGCAATTTAATATTATCAAATCAAAGTATAAATAACATGTTAAGCAAACTTTTAAATAAATAAAAGCAAACATGTTTCTCAGCCCCGAGAATTAAAATCAGTAAAGATTTAAAGTAAAAGGGGGCATATGAACTCACCTTGTAGTTGTTGTGTTTGACTTAGTTTAAACAAGAATGTGCGCGCTCTTGATTGTACTTGAGTGTATTTTCACGATCCTCGCTAAACAGTGGAGATAAGCTTAGATCCGTTGTACTTTCTTGTAGAGGATGTCGAGGGCTACGCGTGGACGCGAAATCACCCAAATCGGTTAAGAAATGAGCAAGTTATAAGGTTTTGAAGGTGTGAAAATGGTGGAAGGTGTGGTGGCCGGAAATTGAGAAGGAGAGAGAGGATGAAGATGATAAAATGATTTAATGTGATCATTTAGGGTTTTTATACCCTAAGTGGTGTTCGGGTTCATTTCGGTTGCTCGGTTCGTTAATTCGTCGCGTATCGGGAAAATTACGCGTAATTTAAAATAAATAATTAAAAATGTTAATTTAATTAATTTGATGAGTTTCAAAATTGTAAAATATTATTTATTTGATTTTATTAAATTATTTTCGTTCGTGACGTGTTTTCGATTTCGTTTCGTCAGATCGCGTAACCTTCGCGCGTAATTCGTTCGAATCGTCACCCGAACGAATACGACGATGGTTTTGCTTTCTGACTTTTGTTTTCTACTTTTCAGTCATTATTTCAGAACTCTAAACTCACAGATATGTTTGTGTGAATCGTCACTCACGCAAACACACCGTCAGTTCGTCATTCTGAAATAACATTGCATTATGTTTTAATTGTGTTTCCTCACTGTCGGACTCAACTATACATCATGATTTCACTTTGTTTTTGTACTGACTTGTCGGTCATCTGATTCCTGTCATCTGTGGACATCAGATCGCAACCGATATGTTTCTGAATATCGTTTGAATACCGTTGCTTCTCATGATTTGTTGTGTTAACTGTAATTAAGTTTTCACTTAATAAACACAACCAATGTTCCAAATGTACGTTGTACTTAATGTATTTAAGTTTATACAAAAATACGTACAACGATTTCTTGTATTTAGAATTTTGTTAATACAAGTACTGTTTAAGCTTACGTACGTACACATAGAATAAGGTGAAAGTACACATACTGTACGGACTTGCCGGACGATCTGGCACTTGCTGTTACAATCTGCTTAATAAGTGGGTTGACATGATAACCTTTTTAAGAGTTTTAAAAAAGAATTAGACTTTGTCTTTCAAAGATGAAAAGTGTTAGCATTTAAGGTTTAAATGTTATAGATTTAATTTTTTTAAATTAATTAATTTTTATTCCTTCCATCAATTATTCACTTGTAACAATTCTTTTAGTACAAATTACCATTCTTCAATCTTTTTTCATTCCCCTCTTCTAATCTGGAGCTAAAGATATAAGACAATTTTGTTATCTGGGAAATAGAGATAAAGAAACAAAAGAAATACAAAAGGATACAACTTACAAAAGGTTTAGTTTGAGTTGGAATAATTACCTGTTTATGTTGCTTATAGTTCATTAGATTTTTCTTATATTCATAAACTAGGTTAAATCCCGTGTATTACACGGGTTAAATAAATTAAATATTATATATTTTATAATAAAAAAATAACGTCTATAAAAACATGTTTATTACATTAGCTTAATAAACATGCGTATTACACATATTGAATAAAATAAAATATAATTTGTTAAAACTTATAGTTGATAAGATGTATTATTAAAAATATGATAATTATAAATTTTGTTAAGCTAATATTTATAATATATATTTTTAATTGTGTAGTAACATTTCTAGGCAATTGATAAATATTAACTTTACTAATATATAAACCGTCTTTTAAATATTTTTTTAACATAGTTAAATTAAATTGAATTACAATTAAAATTTAAACTTATGAAAAATTAAGAATTAAAAATAAGATTTTTTAAAGAAAATTAAATAATATAATAATTTGTCAAATTTGTCAAATTTATCAATTATTACTATTAATAAATGATTGTTAATAAATGAATTAATACACTAAATTTAAGGCGGGAAAATATATAGTAAAACATGCTTCATTGCCTGACAATTGACAAAATAAAAACCTTTATTTATTATATAAGATAGATGAACATAAACTGGTCGACCTGAACTACAAAACTGATTTTGAATGTGTCCAGTACTATAAGATATGTATAACGATATGAATTTAGGTTATAGTTCAAAAATGCAATTTAGTAACAATTAACTCATCAATCTAACACATTATCACACCCCTAATGTCAACAATAATTACATTAGAGTATTTAATTACAAGAATAAATGTAAATCAAGAATACGTAAGTATTATTATTATTATTATTATTATTATTATTATTATTATTATTATTATTATTATTATTAAAAGTGTTTATACCATTATATTAGGAATACTTGTTGGCCGGGCAAACTTTAACTAAAATTCAATTAAAAATTACTCTATATTTATAAAAGGTTAACATCAACATCTCTTCTGATTTTTGTTATTATTTTTTTTCTTCAATATTTTCATATATCGGTGGCATACATTTCAAATTCAATATTATATTAAGAATAGAGAGTCTCATAAGCACAAGTACATTATTACATTAATAAAAATGGGTATAATTAAAAAAAGATCTGAATTTCTGTCGCGTTTTTTTTATCTGCTCTCTCTTAATTTTTTTCTTTAAAAGTGTGCAAATATACATGTACATGTGCATATAGTGTATGTGCACAAATTCATCAAAACAAAAGATTATAAATATCATATTTGTAAACATAATAAAATTTACATCAATTTTATCGGATTGATATATTATAATTATATTGTTTAATTGTTATAATAACCTTATGATTTTCAACATATTATTTGTTTTAAAATATGATAATAAGAAAGATATCCAGTGACAACATAACTCTATATCTACTTTAAAATTTGGTTACAATTATAACATAGCTTTTTTTTAAATGTAAACAAATACATTTTAAGTCATGTCACTCAGATAAAGTTAATGGCAAAAGGGCCACCCACGTCCGCAAAACTTAGACATCGCTGGTAACCCGACTCACCCACTATTCCAAAGAAAACCCACATTTCAAAAACCCAATGTAATAAAGCCACTAGCTCACTTGAAAGTTGAAACATATTGTTTTAAATAAGACCCGAACCCATGACTTTTATATTAGAAAACCGCATGGTTGCGTACTCTTAAACCAATTGATCTATTTTTGTTTAACGAATGAAAAATTCGAAGTCAAGGAAACTTCCCAAATTATAGACCAGAACTCAAAACGACTCCTGTGCTGCCTGCTGCACTGGCATAGGCAACCGATCGATTTCCTCATATCCAATGTTTTCACCACTTGTGATCATTGTCACATTCATCAACCGAGACTTAACCGCAGAACACAATGTCTCCGGTTGCAGTCGGATTGGGGAGGAACTCAAACGGTTCAAGGGCTTATGTGGGTGGATATAAGAACATTGGTTTGCAACATTTTGATTCGTATTAAAGTCTTTGATTAACCGATTGTTTTGAGCCATTTGATTGCATAGATAACTTTCTCATTTGGTATCAGAGCTAAGGTTTTCAACCCTTTCGCTACAACAAAGTTTTTCCTAGACCACATGTTCGTGGTGAAAATCAACCTTCTACTCACATAATCACGAACCAAGGTAGTGATGGAGTCTATCCTGACTCACAAGTTCTTAACGAATCCTCGAGTTAGAACACGAGATATAACGATTCAAGCAACATGCCCAAGATCTTGTGGCATCGCGGACATGTAATGAAACAAAACCGAAAGAACCCGACAGGGATGAGTCAACCGGGGATGAGGAGCATCCTACCAATGGTGGCTTCATCTATCCTTTACCTCCTTGTTTCGACATTTACCAGGACAAGAGAGTGAACACAAAAGACCATTTGGGACTAACGAAGGCTTTGAACGGGGCATGTCCTTAAAAGGGGTGGACCGTTTCAGGGGTTTGACAATGAAGAAGTTGTTATGCAGGATATTGTGGACGAGTCATCGGATTCTTGGCCCAACACGCCACTGTTTGAGGAGGTTTTGGCCAGTAGTGTCGTGGTCTCAACCGGTCAAATAAGAGGACGGTTCTTTGGTTTTTTATGAACGGCAATTTGGATCACTAATGGGCCATAGACCCACCTGAGCATATCCACATCTACTAAGAGGAAACCCACCATCTGTAGAAGAAAACCCCCTAGCCCAGCATAGAACCCCTATTTTGTCCATGCAAGAACTTGAACTTGTGACATTCCCAATATTGAAGCAACATGGTACCCCTTCTCAACCACTTGAACTAAGAATCATTGGTAGGATGGTTCTTTAGTAAAAGGTATCAACCTAAACTGGTCAAATTCCCTTAGATGTGTTTTGCAACACATCACAAAAACTTGATGTCGACGGAGCTTAGCTAATAAACTAACTAAAAACCGACTCTAAAACTAGACACAAAGTAATAAATCTAGACTCTCTAAAACCTAAGCTACCGACAGGCAAGTGTACCTATCGTATGTAACAAGACAAAAGTAAGTCCGGATATCGAACCCACAGACTTCTACAGACTGTACTAACTAGACTCTATGACTTATCTATACAAAATTTGTACTTAACTAAAATAATAATAAGGAGGGGGGTTTTCTAACAAAACTAAGAATAACTTAAATAAACTAAAACAGACGAGCAAACAAAGACTAAATCAGAGAAGAAAAGAAACACTACCTAGGCTTGAATCATATACATGCTTGACAAGGTTCTCTCGGGAATGAAACTAATGTGATACCGGGATCTTATAATACTAAACTCAAAGGAAACTTAGAGCACCCTCGACCCTTCTCAAGGATAGTCAACTAAGGATCCTGAAAGCCGTTAAACCACCGGATACATGGATTTCCCTCACAGGTCATCCAACTATTTATGAAATATCCACTAGATTATCTACCTCACAGTACAATAATCTCAAAACACCTAAGAAATAACTGTTAAACACTCTACCTCACGGCACGAAAGTCACAGTTCACTTAAATGTTAGGGATAACTTGGGTTTTCCTATTGGACTCGATAAACATGATTTGATAGACATACTAGAAAGATCTTGTCACACCCCGGGCCGGCGGGAACGGATCGTGTTTTCTCGTCGGGCGGAAGGTTCCCGGGGCGCGATATCATTGGAGTGATAATCAAATGATCAGATTGTTTACATAGCACATGAGATATAAATGAGAAATGATAATCATGACATGAAATAGAATTACAAAGTTAAATTACATTGTACATCATAATTTAACTAAATAACTCTAATCAAAAAGAATCAATGAGTTTATATCTTGAACTGTACAAGATATACAAAAGTGATTCAATGTTTTGTCATTCCAAAAGTATGCAGTCAAAAGTAAGCTAGGTCTTCTATAAGTCCACTAGCTTATCACTTGCATATAAGTATCTACACCTGTTCGTCACCTGAGAAAACATGTATTTAAACAAAGTCAACACTAGGTTGGTGAGTTCATAAGTAAGTAAATTGGAAAACATTGAACTGATCATGCACACATTCACAATGTTATATTTGTTGCTTGTATACTTGTTTCACCTGTTCCACCCAATGACCTCTCCTTAGTTATATGTACAAGTAGTATATCACCTAACTAAGTATGCTTATATATAGGGAATCACGAAAGGATCAAGCCCAGACGCTATCCCACCACATACTCAACCAAGTTCCACACCAGTTGCGATACAACTAAAGATATCCATTTCCCAACTATCCGAATTGTCCGCTGTGTAATCATATGTAGAATAATAATATAGTAATAGGGGTTTAGTCATCAAACCGAAGTATTGATAAACCCTCGTTGAATTAAGGAATTTAGATTATTTAAATCTGATCCTTATATTATTCTATTACTTGTGAGGTTAACTTTTATGATACACTTTTAATTTAATTAAAAGTATTAGTTAACTGTTCATCATGTGTCTCCAAATGTAGCGTATAGAATCCGAATGGAATCCATTTTAATCCTCACGTAATCAGATTAAAATGCATTCCATTCTCTCCTATCCCGCCGTGTGATCCCAAAGTTTCCGTTTGGGATTGTCTCATGTGATTAACAAAGTCGAATAAGAACTTGTCTTATTACGTTATGATAATCTGGTGTAAATGACAAGAATCCCATGAAGTTACATTATCATGATCATCATTTACTGAATTCCATGTGATCCCAAAGTATCCATGTGGGATTGTTCTCGTGTGTTTAACAAAGTCGAATAAGAACTTGTCTTATTACATTATGTTAATTATGTGTAAATGATAAGAATCCCATGAAGTTACGTTATTGTCACACCCCAGGCCGGCGGGAACGGATCGTGTTTTCCCGTCGGGCGGAAAGTTCCCGGGGCGCGATATCATTGTGTTGATAATCAAATGATCAGATTGTTTACATAGCACATGAGATATAAGTGAGAAATGCTATTCATGACATGAAATAGAATTACAGAGTTAAATTACATTGTACTTCATAATTTAACTAAGTAAATCTAATCAAAAAGAATCAGTGAGTTTATATCTTGATCTGTACAAGATATACAAAAGTGATTCAAAGTTCTGTCATTATCAAAATGTATGCAATCAAAAGAAAGCTAGGTCTTCTATGAGCCCACTAGCTTAACACTTGCATATAGTATCTACACCTGTCCGTCACCTGAGAAAACATGCATTTAAACAAAGTCA
Source organism: Mikania micrantha (assembly GCA_009363875.1). Classification (NCBI taxonomy): domain Eukaryota; kingdom Viridiplantae; phylum Streptophyta; class Magnoliopsida; order Asterales; family Asteraceae; genus Mikania; species Mikania micrantha. The sequence continues at coordinate 64,732,418 of CM018685.1, forward strand.
ACACTAGGTTGGTGAGTTCATAAGTAAGTAAATTGAAAACCATTGAATTGATCATGCACACATCCATAATGTCATACTTGTTACTTGTAATACTTGTTTCATCTGTACCACCCAATGGCCTCTCCTTAGTTATATGTACAAGTAGTGTATCACCTGATCAAGTATGCTTATATATAGGGAATCCTGAAAGGGTCAAGCCCAGACGCTATCCCACCACATACTCAGTCAAGTTCCACACCACTTGCGATACAACTAAAGATATCCATTTCCCCGCTTATTCATCGCACTTGAGATGTATTCAGTTATTGTATTGATGATAGAATAATATATTGTATGGGGTTTAATTATCAAACCGAAGTATTGATAACCCTCGATGTATTAAGGAATTTTAGATTAATATAATCTTGTCCTTGTATTATTCTATACTTGAGGTGGGTTAACTGATGATACTCTATTAAATATTAAGAGTGTGAGTTAACCCCTTGCAACTTGTTTTTGAACCATAGTGCATAGAGCCTAAAAGGAATCCATTGAAATCCTCACGTAATCAGACTTCAATGCATCCGATTTATCTCTACCACTTTGCAGGTCTATTGTCCTCAACGAAATCTATTACTAGTAGTGTAACATGAGAGCAGATCACCTTCTCAACCTACTAGTCAATAGGGTTTTCGCTGGATTAATTACTTATCACTGTAGATTAATATCACCATGTGTCGCTTACCAGAACCTGACTTGAGGTCGCCCTGTCACCGGTCATACGTTACCGGCCAATGAATCAATACGATCAACATACTAGCCCTACAAGCTAGAGGTTTGTCAAACCTATGGTACCACTATGCTATCGTCGGTTTAGTCACGTCAAACTAACTGGTCAGCGAATTAAAGGGGCTTACATGATCAACTTGAACAATTTGGCACATGATTGGAGTGATATAATGCAAACAGGTCAAATGTAATTAATTGTAATTGTATTCACTTGTACTCTTGTTCTCATTGTCATATGTTCTCCGTGGTATTAACAAAGTTAAATAAGAACTAGTCTTATTAGGTTATGTTAATTAATTGAGTGAATGATGTTGTTATCATGAAATTATGTTATCATGATTATCATTCCATGCTACTTGTTCTTCTTGTAATATGTGTTGAGTTATAAGGTTAAGTATTATAAGATCTAGTCTTATTACACTTATTTAACTCTTGTATTGAATGATGTAATAAAGATATATTATCTTTATATCATTCTTGTGTTTTGCTCTTGTAATCATGTCATCATGTTTCCTTGTAATTGTTACTATGTCATTTCTTGTAAGAATAACTAAGTGTTGTAAGAGTTAACTTACTACTAAGTTATTCTATTGTATCGATGAGTTATGATATTAAAAATATCATCATCATCTTATCTTTCCTGTATTCTTGAATTCAAACAAGCATGCATACAATGATTTATGATAATAAGCAATTTAATATCAAATAATCAAAGTATTAACAATATGTAAGCAAAACTTTTAAATAAATAAAAGTAAAGCATGTTTCTCAGCCCCGAGAGTTTAAAATCAGTAAAGATTAAAGAAAAGGGGCATATGAACTCACCTTGTAGTTGTTGAGGGTTGACTTAGCTTATATGTGAATGCACGCGCTCTCGTTTGAATTCGTTGTGTTCACGATCCTGTATTGATTTGTTGTAACTTGTAAGTATAACCTAATAGACTTTTGGGTGTGTATGTGTGGGTGTTAGCCCTAAGTTGGCTTTCACGCGTGAGACTTGGTCATGATCACCGTTCGGTCTCTTATGCAGGTTTTAAGTTAGAAACCTTATGAGTTATTATCTTGTAATCTTTGACTTGACTCATTCTTGTAATTGTACACTTTGATCTTATGAAATATGTTAAACCCGATGGTTTGAAATGATGTGTAGACCGAACTATGTGACCAAGTCCTATGTTGGGCCTCTAGGTAATTTGTTGGGTCCTAGGCCCAAACCTATGGGCCTTGGTCTGTTCTTGAACCACTAAGAGTGTTTGACCATTTTAGAACATGTGAATCAGTGATATACGGTGTGGCAATACGAAAGCTTGATCAATTGCTAAGAGGCCTAGTGAATAAGTGGCCTTGTGGGCCTCCATTGGGCCACGATGAGAAATTGTTGGGCCCTATGTGGGCCCAATCAAGATTTGTCGGGCCAAAGATTAAAATGAACTGTAGGAACCATGGTTGGGCCAGAATTAGGTTATTGACCAAGTAACTGAACAAGTGGCCCTCAAAATGAAGACAAGGGCCTCAAATAGGCCTTGGATTAGTCTAGGTGGGCCTCGGGTGGATTTGGCTGGGCCCAATGGGTTTTGTCTCGGGCCTTCATCAATAAAGTTCATGGACCAAGCTGGGCCTGGATTAGAATGGCTGAAACAATAATGGGCCTTGAATTTGGGCTTTTGGCCAAAATGGTGGCCTTGAATCACATTTTGTGAGCCATGGGCCAAACTAGATGGGCCCCAAGGGATTTCTATCAGGCCCTGAGCACAATAAGTGTTGGGCCAACATGGGCCTGGATCAATTGGGCCGGAACTCTTGTGGGCCCAATTCAAGGAAATTGTGGCCCAATTATGTATGTGTAAATTGTATCCAAGGGCCAACTTCATTTCAAACAGGTTTTATAATCAAAATAACTCATTTTGGGTCAAATTGAACTGAAATAGAGCTTGGGCCTGTGTTGGGCCAGGTTATTGGGTTGTTGGGCCTCCTTAGCTAGGTTTTGGGCCTAGATAGCGGCCGAATAAGGTGGCTAGCTCTCTTGATCTAGTGGGGAAATGGACCTAAGCTGTTGGGGTCAAAGATTTGTTAGCCATGCATTATATGTGATAACCCATGTCATGTGTTAGGCTAGTTGAGTTATAGTTGGCCGAATAAGAGCCTTGGCCGAATAAGGTCTTTGTCGAATGGCCCAAGCATCGAATGAAGGTGGTGCGGTCGAATGGTGTCCCACGAATGAACCAGGGTGGCGACTGAGGAAGTGACGAATGGGGTTGGTCGAATGAGGCCAGCGAATGGCTGTTTCGCAGAAGAAGAAGCCGCGAATGGGCTTGGTCATTCGACCAAAGCCTCATTCGGCCACCTGGTCCATGGTCGACCGACGGGTATGATCCAGGGGTGGTTTTGGCGATGTTCAAGGGCAGGAACCTGTGGTGTTTAGTGTTTGAAGGTTGTGGAGTTAAAATGGTGGTGTAAAACCCGTTCAAAGTTCAAGAACAACACAAAGGGTGAAAACCCTAAAAATCGTGAACTTTGACCGAACTTTTACCTTGATTCCAGTGGTGTATAGCTTAGATCTGTTGTACTTTCTTGTAGAGGATGTCGAGGGCTACGCGTGGGCGAAAGAATCACTCAATTTGGTTGAGAAACAAGAAAGTTATGGAAGATTGAAGATGGTGAAAACCCTAAAATGTGAAAACCGGGATTTTGATGTAGAGAGAGAGAGTGGGGAGAAGAAAAATGAGATATTTTGACTCATTTGTGGTATTTATACCACGAGTGAGTTCGGGTTCGTTTTCGTTGCTCGGTTCGCGTTTTCGTTACGTTTCCGGAAAATTACGCGCAATTTAAATGGTTTTAAATGAAAAGAGTTAATTTAATTATTTTGATGAGTTTCAAAATTGTAAAATGTTATTTATTTGATTTTATTAAATTATTTTCGTTCGTGACGTGTTTTCGTTGTCGTTTCGTCAGATCGCGTAACCTTCGCGCGTAATTCGTTCGAATCGTCACCCGAACGAATACGACGATGGTTTTGCTTTCTGACTTTTGTTTTCTACTTTTCAGTCATTATTTCAGAACTCTAAACTCACAGATATGTTTGTGTGAATCGTCACTCACGCAAACACACTGTCAGTTCGTCATTCTGAAATAACACTGCATTAATGTTTTAATTGTGTTTCCTCACTGTCGGACTCAACTATACATCATGATTTCACATTGATTTTGTACTGACTTGTCGGTCATCTGATTCCTGTCCTCTGTGGACATCAGATCGCAACCGATATGTTTTCGTTGTTTACTTGAACACTGTTGTTTCCTGTGATTCGTTTTGTTAACTGTACTTAAGTTTTCACTTAAATACACACAACTATTGTTTCAAATGTATGTTGTACTTACTGTATTTAAGTTTACACAAAAATACGTACAACTATGTATTGTATTTTGAAATCTGATAATACCATTACTGTTTATGTATACGTATTTGCACATAGTATAAAGTGAAAGTACACATACCGTACGGACTTGCCGGACGATCTGGCACTTGCTGTTACAGTCTCCCCTTGTTACAGAAATTTCGTCCCGAAATTTAAGCATCAAAATCGGTTTTCAATTCTTGAACAGATGGGGATACTTTGTTTTCATGTTGTCCTCGCGCTCCCAAGTAAACTCTGGTCCACGCTTGGAGTTCCATCGAACCTTTACAATAGGGATACGGCTTCGTTTCAGTCTCTTGACTTCACGTTCCATAATCTCTACAGGTTCTTCAATGAAATGTAATTGCTCGTCAATTTGTATTTCTTCCAACGGTATGATCAATGATTCGTCTGCTAAGCACCTTTTGAGGTTTGATACATGAAACACATCGTGTACTCCACTAAGTTCATCAGGGAGTCTGAGTCTGTATGCCACAGGACCTATGCGTTGAGTAATCTCAAACGGTCCAACATGCCGAGGTGCTAGCTTGCCTTTAGCCCCAAACCGAACTACGCCTTTCCATGGGGACACTTTCAACATGACTCGGTCACCCACATCGAATTCCAAAGGCTTGCGCCGTTTGTCTGCGTAACTCTTTTGGCGGCTACGTGTGGCTTGTAATCGTTGTTGTATCTGGGCAATCTTATCAGTAGTTTCCTGAATAAGTTCCGGCCCAGTTATTCTGTTGTCTCCCACTTCGGTCCAACAAATTGGAGACCGACATTTTCTACCATAAAGTGCTTCAAACGGAGCACATCCAATGCTGCTGTGGTAGCTATTGTTGTAGGAGAACTCAATGAGAGGTAAGTGTGTGTCCCAACTTCCACCGAAGTCTAGGATGCATGTTCTCAACATATCCTCTAGGGTTTGAATGGTGCGTTCGCTTTGTCCATCCGTTTGTGGATGATAAGCGGTGCTCAAGTTAACACTTGTCCCTAAGGATTGTTGCAATGATTGCCAGAACCGCGAAGTAAATCGACTGTCCCGGTCGGAAATAATAGACAATGGCACCCCGTGCCTCACTACTATTTCATCAATGTATAGTCTTGCAAGTTTCTCCATCTTGTATGTCTCTCTGATTGGCAAGAAATGTGCGGACTTGGTCAATCGATCAATGATGACCCAAATAGAATCGTATCCGCTGGAAGTGCGGGGTAGCTTGGTAATGAAATCCATAGCTATTTGTTCCCACTTCCATTGTGGTATCTCCGGTTGTTCCAGCAAACCCGAAGGTTTCTGGTGTTCTGCTTTGACCTTGGCACATGTGATGCATTTGCCAACATAAGTGGCAACATCTTTCCTCATACCCGGCCACCAATAAAATGACCTAAGATCTTGATACATTTTATCGGCACCAGGATGAACTGAGTAACGTGTCTTGTGTGCCTCGTCAAGTATGAGTGTCCGAAGTTCATCTACTGCTGGAATCCAAACACGATCCAGATAATAGATAACTCCATCTTGTTTTGTCTTGAAATGTTTCTCGGCTCCACAATCGAGCTCGCGTTTCAGATTGTCTCTTGCCACGGCCTCTTGTTGTGCTTGTAAAATATGATCTCTCAAACTTGTTTGCACAGTCATTCCCATGGCGCGAACGCGTAAGGGTTTGACTCTTTCCTTCCGGCTCAAAGCATCTGCAACAACATTTGCTTTGCCCGGATGGTATTTGATCACACAATCGTAATCGTTCAGGAGCTCAACCCAACGTCTCTGTCTCATGTTAAGCTCCTTCTGATCAAATATGTGCTGTAAACTCTTGTGATCTGTGAAGATAGTGCACTTAGTACCATAAAGGTAGTGTCTCCAAATCTTTAATGCAAATACAACAGCTCCCAGTTCAAGATCGTGTGTCGTGTAATTCTTCTCGTGTATCTTCAGCTGTCGTGAGGCATAAGCAATGACTTTGTCTCGTTGCATTAAAACACATCCGAGTCCCTGATGGGAAGCATCACAATAAACTACAAAGTCATCATTGCCTTCTGGGAGTGTTAAGATTGGAGCATTGCACAATCTTTGTTTCAATGTCTGGAATGCCTCTTCTTGTTTCTGAGTCCAAACAAAAGGTTCAGACTTCTGTGTGAGCTTGGTGAGAGGTAAAGCTATCTTATAGAAATTCGAAATGAATCTCCTGTAATAACCTGCCAATCCCAAGAATGATCGAATCTCTGTTGGTGTTGTAGGCACATCCCAGTTCTTGATTGCTTCAATCTTGGCAGGATCCACGTGAATACCATTACTGTTAATCACGTGACCCAAGAACTGAACTTCACTTAGCCAAAATTCGCACTTGGAGAATTTGGCATAGAGTCGTTCTTCTTTCAGAAGCTCCAAAACTGTCTTGAGGTGTTGCTCATGTTCCTTCTTGTTCTTTGAATAAATCAGTATATCATCAATAAAGACGATCACAAACTGATCTAGATACGGCTTGCACACCCGGTTCATTAAGTCCATGAACACAGCCGGTGCGTTCGTCAATCCGAATGGCATCACCATAAATTCGTAATGACCATATCGAGTACGAAAAGCCGTCTTGGGTATGTCTTCCTCTTGAATCCGGAGCTGATGATAGCCTGATCTCAGGTCTATCTTTGAAAAGTACTGTGCTCCCTGTAACTGATCAAACAAATCATCAATCCTCGGTAACGGGTACCGATTCTTGATGGTGAGTTTGTTGAGTTCTCGATAATCGATGCACATCCTGAAAGTTCCATCCTTCTTTTTAACAAAAAGAACCGGAGCTCCCCATGGGGAAAAGCTCGGTCGGATGAATCCTTTATCGAGGAGTTCTTGTAACTGATTAGACAACTCCTGCATCTCAGATGGAGCAAGTCTGTAAGGAGACTTAGCTACAGGAGTTGCTCCCGGAATCAAGTCGATTCGAAACTGTACTGATCTCTCAGGTGGCAGTCCCGGTAAGTCATCCGGAAACACTTCTGCAAAATCTCTCACAATTGGCACATCTTGAATCTTGATTGTTTTCTTGTCTTTCTGAATCACATGAGCTAAAAATGCAACACATTGTTTCCGTAAGCACTTGCGAGCTTTCATGCACGAAATTATCTTGACACTGCGTTTCGCTTGGTCTCCACGAATCTCCAAGACCTCATTGTTCTCCATAGGAATGCGTAGTAGTTTATCGGAACAGATGAACTCAACTCGGTTAAGAGATAGCCAATCCATTCCGATGATGATGGCGAAACTGCCCAGCTCCATCGGTATTAAGTCGATGGAAAATGTATGATCACCAAGTGTTAGTAGGCAATTCCTAAATACTGTGTCAACTGTAATCTGTTTGCCATTAGCTATCTCAATAGTATAAGGGGAGTCTAATGATTCCTCAACATGATTAAGATGGCTAGCAAAATCGGATGAGATAAAACTCTGATCCGCACCAGTATCAAATAATATAGAGGCATAGAAATCAGATAGAAGAAATGTACCCGTAATGACGTTCGGGTCTTGTCTAGCTGCAGCAGCTCCTATCTGAAAGGCTCGTCCTCTTGGTGCTTGAGCCCTTTGTTGATTTCTCTTGGGGAAATCCCTAGAGAAGTGACCAGGTTCACCACAATTGTAGCAAGACCTGCGATCAGTAGCAGCAGCAGTAGTGGCTGCATTGTTGTTTCTGTTTGGAGCTCCCGTGCTCCTGCAGCGGTTTGCCCAATGGCCAAACTTTCCACAGTTTGTGCATTGCATGCACTGAGAGTTTGGCGCGTGATGATACCGACAAGTGTTGCACAAAGGTGCAGTGCCAGTGTAGGGCTTTCTGACTTGCAGTGGTGGTGGCTGATTAAGCATTGGGGCCTGAGTAGTGGCAGCAAAGTTCCTTGCCACTTTTTGTTTCTTAGCCGGACGTTTATCCGACTTCTTGGAAGTTCCAGCTTTGGCTGTTTCAGCCCCATCCTTTAAAACTCCAGACTTTACCATCACCTTGGTAAGTTTAGCTGAGAGGGAGATAGCAGCCTCCAAAGTAGCAGGATAAGCAGCCAACACTATACTTTGGATGCAAGAAGGTAATCCCGCCACATAACGGTCAATCAGCTTTTCCAATGTTGGTACCATTTCTGGCACCAGAGCTACCAACTCATGATAGCGAGTGGTGAAGGTCATATGATCAGCTCCCTTCATTACATGGTTCGAGAGTTCCGTTTCCAGCAGTTGCAGTTCGTGTTTCGGACAGAACTCGTTCCTCAGAAGAAGCTTAAATTCTGCCCATGGCATCGCCATTGCTTCATCTCTTCCCTTTGCTCGAATCTGAGCATTCCACCATGTAAGTGCTCGCTTGCTGAATGAACCAGCTGCATAGCGAACTTTATGGTGTTCTGGACAGTTGCTAATGTCCAGAGTATTCTCCATCTTTTCTAGCCATTGGATCAGTCCAACAGCTCCTTCAACTCCGGTGAAACTTGGAGGTTTGCATCCTACAAAAGACTTGTAGGAGTAGTCCGAAGTATGACTAGTGTTTCCACTAGCCTCTCCTGTAGTATGGCCAGAATTGTTGCCGTGGCCTTGAATTCGGTTTATCATCTCTGGGATGACATCTTTCAGCTGACTTGTCAGTTGAGTACTCAGCAGGGTTGCCAAAGCGATAGTAGCAGGATCTATCATCTGAACATTGCTTGAGCCTGGTGGTGGAGAGTGTGGAGGAGGAGGAGGAGGTGGAGGTGGTGGTAAATGTGGAGGAGAGTCAGCTGGTGATGGAGTCGATGAATGCGGAGCTGAACCTTGAGTCAACGGTAATAGAGGTGGTTGTCTTCGCGGCGGCATTCTGATCATAACCGAAAAGAAATCGGTTAGTGCAGTGATCAGAAGCAGAAGACATTATGCAAATAGAATCCTATATCATAAGATCTCTACATGAGGGTCCCTAGGTTATAGTCTAGGCCAAACCGTTTAAGTAATATGACCTATATTTCTCTATAACCATGGCTCTGATACCAATCTGTCACACCCCAGGCCGGCGGGAACGGATCGTGTTTTCCCGTCGGGCGGAAAGTTCCCGGGGCGCGATATCATTGTGTTGATAATCAAATGATCAGATTGTTTACATAGCACATGAGATATAAGTGAGAAATGCTATTCATGACATGAAATAGAATTACAGAGTTAAATTACATTGTACTTCATAATTTAACTAAGTAAATCTAATAAAAAAGAATCAGTGAGTTTATATCTTGATCTGTACAAGATATACAAAAGTGATTCAAAGTTATGTCATTATCAAAATGTATGCAATCAAAAGAAAGCTAGGTCTTCTATGAGCCCACTAGCTTAACACTTGCATATAGTATCTACACCTGTCCGTCACCTGAGAAAACATGCATTTAAACAAAGTCAACACTAGGTTGGTGAGTTCATAAGTAAGTAAATTGAAAACCATTGAATTGATCATGCACACATCCACAATGTCATACTTGTTACTTGTAATACTTGTTTCATCTGTACCACCCAATGGCCTCTCCTTAGTTATATGTACAAGTAGTGTATCACCTGATCAAGTATGCTTATATATAGGGAATCCTGAAAGGGTCAAGCCCAGACGCTATCCCACCACATACTCAGTCAAGTTCCACACCACTTGCGATACAACTAAAGATATCCATTTCCCCGCTTATTCATCGCACTTGAGATGTATTCAGTTATTGTATTGATGATAGAATAATATATTGTATGGGGTTTAATTATCAAACCGAAGTATTGATAACCCTCGATGTATTAAGGAATTTTAGATTAATATAATCTTGTCCTTGTATTATTCTATACTTGAGGTGGGTTAACTGATGATACTCTATTAAATATTAAGAGTGTGAGTTAACCCCTTGCAACTTGTTTTTGAACCATAGTGCATAGAGCCTAAAAGGAATCCATTGAAATCCTCACGTAATCAGACTTCAATGCATCCGATTTATCTCTACCACTTTGCACGTCTATTGTCCTCAACGAAATCTATTACTAGTAGTGTAACATGAGAGCAGATCACCTTCTCAACCTACTAGTCAATAGGGTTTTCGCTGGATTAATTACTTATCACTGTAGATTAATATCACCATGTGTCGCTTACCAGAACCTGACTTGAGGTCGCCCTGTCACCGGTCATACGTTACCGGCCAATGAATCAATACGATCAACATACTAGCCCTACAAGCTAGAGGTTTGTCAAACCTATGGTACCACTATGCTATCGTCGGTTTAGTCACGTCAAACTAACTGGTCAGCGAATTAAAGGGGCTTACATGATCAACTTGAACAATTTGGCACATGATTGGAGTGATATAATGCAAACAGGTCAAATGTAATTAATTGTAATTGTATTCACTTGTACTCTTGTTCTCATTGTCATATGTTCTCCGTGGTATTAACAAAGTTAAATAAGAACTAGTCTTATTAGGTTATGTTAATTAATTGAGTGAATGATGTTGTTATCATGAAATTATGTTATCATGATTATCATTCCATGCTACTTGTTCTTCTTGTAATATGTGTTGAGTTATAAGGTTAAGTATTATAAGATCTAGTCTTATTACACTTATTTAACTCTTGTATTGAATGATGTAATAAAGATATATTATCTTTATATCATTCTTGTGTTTTGCTCTTGTAATCATGTCATCATGTTTCCTTGTAATTGTTACTATGTCATTTCTTGTAAGAATAACTAAGTGTTGTAAGAGTTAACTTACTACTAAGTTATTCTATTGTATCGATGAGTTATGATATTAAAAATATCATCATCATCTTATCTTTCCTGTATTCTTGAATTCAAACAAGCATGCATACAATGATTTATGATAATAAGCAATTTAATATCAAATAATCAAAGTATTAACAATATGTAAGCAAAACTTTTAAATAAATAAAAGTAAAGCATGTTTCTCAGCCCCGAGAGTTTAAAATCAGTAAAGATTAAAGAAAAGGGGCATATGAACTCACCTTGTAGTTGTTGAGGGTTGACTTAGCTTATATGTGAATGCACGCGCTCTCGTTTGAATTCGTTGTGTTCACGATCCTGTATTGATTTGTTGTAACTTGTAAGTATAACCTAATAGACTTTTGGGTGTGTATGTGTGGGTGTTAGCCCTAAGTTGGCTTTCACGCGTGAGACTTGGTCATGATCACCGTTCGGTCTCTTATGCAGGTTTTAAGTTAGAAACCTTATGAGTTATTATCTTGTAATCTTTGACTTGACTCATTCTTGTAATTGTACACTTTGATCTTATGAAATATGTTAAACCCGATGGTTTGAAATGATGTGTAGACCGAACTATGTGACCAAGTCCTATGTTGGGCCTCTAGGTAATTTGTTGGGTCCTAGGCCCAAACCTATGGGCCTTGGTCTGTTCTTGAACCACTAAGAGTGTTTGACCATTTTAGAACATGTGAATCAGTGATATACGGTGTGGCAATACGAAAGCTTGATCAATTGCTAAGAGGCCTAGTGAATAAGTGGCCTTGTGGGCCTCCATTGGGCCACGATGAGAAATTGTTGGGCCCTATGTGGGCCCAATCAAGATTTGTCGGGCCAAAGATTAAAATGAACTGTAGGAACCATGGTTGGGCCAGAATTAGGTTATTGACCAAGTAACTGAACAAGTGGCCCTCAAAATGAAGACAAGGGCCTCAAATAGGCCTTGGATTAGTCTAGGTGGGCCTCGGGTGGATTTGGCTGGGCCCAATGGGTTTTGTCTCGGGCCTTCATCAATAAAGTTCATGGACCAAGCTGGGCCTGGATTAGAATGTCTGAAACAATAATGGGCCTTGAATTTGGGCTTTTGGCCAAAATGGTGGCCTTGAATCACATTTTGTGAGCCATGGGCCAAACTAGATGGGCCCCAAGGGATTTCTATCAGGCCCTGAGCACAATAAGTGTTGGGCCAACATGGGCCTGGATCAATTGGGCCGGAACTCTTGTGGGCCCAATTCAAGGAAATTGTGGCCCAATTATGTATGTGTAAATTGTATCCAAGGGCCAACTTCATTTCAAACAGGTTTTATAATCAAAATAACTCATTTTGGGTCAAATTGAACTGAAATAGAGCTTGGGCCTGTGTTGGGCCAGGTTATTGGGTTGTTGGGCCTCCTTAGCTAGGTTTTGGGCCTAGATAGCGGCCGAATAAGGTGGCTAGCTCTCTTGATCTAGTGGGGAAATGGACCTAAGCTGTTGGGGTCAAAGATTTGTTAGCCATGCATTATATGTGATAACCCATGTCATGTGTTAGGCTAGTTGAGTTATAGTTGGCCGAATAAGAGCCTTGGCCGAATAAGGTCTTTGTCGAATGGCCCAAGCATCGAATGAAGGTGGTGCGGTCGAATGGTGTCCCACGAATGAACCAGGGTGGCGACTGAGGAAGTGACGAATGGGGTTGGTCGAATGAGGCCAGCGAATGGCTGTTTCGCAGAAGAAGAAGCCGCGAATGGGCTTGGTCATTCGACCAAAGCCTCATTCGGCCACCTGGTCCATGGTCGACCGACGGGTATGATCCAGGGGTGGTTTTGGCGATTTTCAAGGGCAGGAACCTATGGTGTTTAGTGTTTGAAGGTTGTGGAGTTAAAATGGTGGTGTAAAACCCGTTCAAAGTTCAAGAACAACACAAAGGGTGAAAACCCTAAAAATCGTGAACTTTGACCGAACTTTTACCTTGATTCCAGTGGTGTATAGCTTAGATCTGTTGTACTTTCTTGTAGAGGATGTCGAGGGCTACGCGTGGGCGAAAGAATCACTCAATTTGGTTGAGAAACAAGAAAGTTATGGAAGATTGAAGATGGTGAAAACCCTAAAATGTGAAAACCGGGATTTTGATGTAGAGAGAGAGTGGGGAGAAGAAAAATGAGATATTTTGACTCATTTGTGGTATTTATACCACGAGTGAGTTCGGGTTCGTTTTCGTTGCTCGGTTCGCGTTTTCGTTACGTTTCCGGAAAATTACGCGCAATTTAAATGGTTTTAAATGAAAAGAGTTAATTTAATTATTTTGATGAGTTTCAAAATTGTAAAATGTTATTTATTTGATTTTATTAAATTATTTTCGTTCGTGACGTGTTTTCGTTGTCGTTTCGTCAGATCGCGTAACCTTCGCGCGTAATTCGTTCGAATCGTCACCCGAACGAATACGACGATGGTTTTGCTTTCTGACTTTTGTTTTCTACTTTTCAGTCATTATTTCAGAACTCTAAACTCACAGATATGTTTGTGTGAATCGTCACTCACGCAAACACACTGTCAGTTCGTCATTCTGAAATAACACTGCATTAATGTTTTAATTGTGTTTCCTCACTGTCGGACTCAACTATACATCATGATTTCACATTGATTTTGTACTGACTTGTCGGTCATCTGATTCCTGTCCTCTAAGGACATCAGATCGCAACCGATATGTTTTCGTTGTTTACTTGAACACTGTTGTTTCCTGTGATTCGTTGTGTTAACTGTACTTAAGTTTTCACTTAAATACACACAACTATTGTTTCAAATGTATGTTGTACTTACTGTATTTAAGTTTACACAAAAATACGTACAACTATGTATTGTATTTTGAAATCTGATAATACCATTACTGTTTATGTATACGTATTTGCACATAGTATAAAGTGAAAGTACACATACCGTACGGACTTGCCGGACGATCTGGCACTTGCTGTTACAGTTATCATGATCATCATTTACTGTAAATGATAAGAATCCCATGAAGTTACGTTATCATGATCATCATTTACTGAATTCCATGTTATCCCAAAGTATCCGTGTGGGATTGTTCTCGTGTACTTAACAAGGTCGAATAAGAACTTGTCTTATCACATTATGTTAATTATGTGTAAATGATAAGAATCCCATGAAGTTACGTTATCATGATCATCATTTACTGTAAATGATAAGAATCCCATGAAGTTACGTTATCATGATCATCATTTACTGAATCCATGTGTTCCCAAAGTATCCATGTGGGATTGTTCTCGTTATATGATTAAATGTAAATTGTCTAAGTACTTGATCATCTGGAAATAACTAAGTGTTATAAGTTATAATCTTATAACTAAGTTGTTATAATGTATTGATGATTAGGAAATTATCTTATCATAATCATATGAGTTTCCTTGTTATCTCATAATCATACAAGCATGCATACAATGATATATGATAATAAGCAATTTAATATTATCAAATCAAAGTATAAATAACATGTTAAGCAAACTTTTAAATAAATAAAAGCAAACATGTTTCTCAGCCCCGAGAATTAAAATCAGTAAAGATTTAAAGTAAAAGGGGGCATATGAACTCACCTTGTAGTTATTGGGTTTGACTTAGCTTAAACAAGAATGTACGCGCTCTTGATTGTACTTGAGTGTATTTTCACGATCCTGTATTGATTTCAAGATGTTTATAACTTATTAGTATAAATTATAGAGATTATGTGTGTATGTAGGTGTTAGCCATAAGCCTTGGCCAACACTCAAAGTCTTCAGTCATTGTCTGGCCCATCTTTATTTGTTATTGGTCCTTATAATCTATAGACTTCCTTTGAGTTATTATTGTTTCATCTATTTCATATTAAAGACCAATGGTGGTTTCATGAAGGCCATGTTATAAGTGTTCCAAAACTTTGTTGCAAAAAGTGCCGTTTTGGTAGTAATCTCTTGGTTATCATACATATTAGTGTTGAGTTAAAGAGTTACAATAGTTCTTTAGTCATGTGGGCCAACAAATTAAGTTGGGCCAATGATATGTGGTGTTGAATCACAAAGGCCTTGCCAAAGGTTACAAGAGCTAGAATTCAAGTGGCCTTGTGGGCCTTTATTGGGCCCCGAGGGAATTTGTTGGGCCAGAGGTGGGCCCCGGCAAGATTTGTTGGGCCTGATGTTATCTTGGGCTGTAGGAATCAAAATTGGGCCAGAAGTAGGTTGTTGGCCAAGTCAATGGCAAAGTGGCTCCAACATGAAGACAAGGGCCTCAAAATAGGCCTTGAATTAGTTTCTGTGGGCCTCGGGCTGATTTTACTGGGCCCAATGAGTTTTGTCTCGGGCCTTCACCAATAAAGTTCATGGGCCAAGTTGGGCCCCGCTTACATGGTCTGAAACAATCGTGGGCCTAGAATTTGGGTTATTGGCCATAATCATGGCCTTGGGCCAAAAATAGTGAACTTTGAGCCATAAACCATGGGCCTTGGGCCATTCACTTCCTGTTGGGCCTTCCAAGAGTCAATGGACCAGTTGTAGAGGTATTGGGCCTGGAGGGGTGATGTGGGCCTACTAGTGGCCTAATCCATTCCATGTGTGGACCAACTAGATTGTTAAAAGCGATAGATGGTTGTGTGGGCTGAAATGTAATGTGGGCCTGGATCCATATCCCACTGGTTGCTGAATAAATGGAAATGGGCTGAAGTCAGTGGGCCAAGTGACCTAGGCCTCCATAAAAGACCATGGGCCGAATATGGGCCTAAAGCAGCAGGCCTTGGGCCGAACAAGATCTGATGGGCAAAAACAGGCCTGTTGGGCCAAATCTGGTGTGGACTGAACTAATACACTGTGTTGGGCCTAAAGGAAAAACAGTTGGGCCAAGGATGGTCATGTGTACTGGGCTGAAAAATGCTTAGGGACCAGCTAAGTTACTGGGCCTTGAGATGTGTATATGGGCTCATGAGTACTGCTGCAGTCGTATGTGGTTTCCCGAATAAGGAATGCCGAATGAAGCTGGGGTTGACGAATGAAGTTATGGCCGAAGGTGGTTAAAGTCGAATGATGAGTTGGCGAATGGCAGGCATGCATCCAAGCGAATGAGTGTCGAATGGGAAAGGGGCGACTGAGCCTTTGCACCGACGAATGGCTGGTTCATTCTGCCTAACTTTGGCCATTCGGCCATGAAGACATTCGGGGTTCTGGGGGTTCGAAACTGGTTATCTCAGCCTAGCCCATAGGTGATTTCGAATATGGAGTATGCTACAGAGGGTCCTTATAGTCGTGGTTAGCAAGTTTTTAGGATGAAGAGCTGGTTAGAACTCAAAATCGGCCATAGGGTCGAAAACCCTAATCTTTCCGTATACAAACAGCCTCATACCTCGAATTCCGGTGGGTTTGACCTCCGATCTGTTGTACTTCTGTGTAGAGGACGTCGAGGGCTACGCGTGGGCGAAAGAATCACTCGAATTGGTTGAGAAACAAGAAAGTTATGGAGGTTTAAAGATGGTGAAAACCCTAAAAAGGTGTAACCGGGATTTTGGGTGTAGTGAGAGAGTGGGGATGAGAAAAATGAAGGAGATGACTCAATTAAAGGTATTTATACCCCGAGGGTGTTCGGGTTCGTTTTCGTTGCTCGGTTCGCGTTTTCGTACGTTTTCCGGAAAATTACGCGTAATTTAAATGGATTTAAATAAAAGAATTTAATTTAATTATTTTGATGAGTTTCAAAATTGTAAAATATTATTTATTTGATTTTATTAAATTATTATCGTTCGTGACGTGTTTTCGTTGTCGTTTCGTCAGATCGCGTAACCTTCGCGCGTAATTCGTTCGAATCGTCACCCGAACGAATACGACGATGGTTTTGCTTTCTGACTTTTGTTTTCTACTTTTCAGTCATTATTTCAGAACTCTAAACTCACAGATATGTTTGTGTGAATCGTCACTCACGCAAACACACTGTCAGTTCGTCATTCTGAAATAACACTGCATTAATGTTTTAATTGTGTTTCCTCACTGTCGGACTCAACTATACATCATGATTTCACATTGTTTTTGTACTGACTTGTCGGTCATCTGATTCCTGTCATCTGTGGACGTCAGATCGCAACCGATATGTTTCTGAATATCGTTTGAATACTGTTGTTTCTCATGATTTGTTGTGTTAACTGTAATTAAGTTTTCACTTAATAAACACAACTAATGTTTCAAATGTACGTTGTACTTAATGCATTTAAGTTTATACAAAAATACGTACAACGATTTCTTGTATTTAGGATTCTGTTAATACAAGTACTGTTTAGACTTACGTATGCACACATAGAATAAGGTGAAAGTACACATACCGTACGGACTTGCCGGACGATCTGGCACTTGCTGTTACAGTCTCCCCTTGTTAAAGAAATTTCGTCCCGAAATTTAAGCATCAAAGTCGGGTTTCAATTCTCGAACAGATGGGGATACTTTGCTTTCATGTTGTCCTCGCGTTCCCAGGTAAACTCTGGTCCACGCTTGGAGTTCCATCGAACCTTTACAATAGGGATACGACTTCGTTTCAGTCTCTTGACTTCACGTTCCATAATCTCTACAGGTTCTTCAATGAAATGTAATTGTTCATCAATTTGTATCTCTTCCAAAGGTATGATCAGTGTTTCGTCTGCTAAGCACCTCTTGAGATTTGATACATGAAACACATCGTGTACTCCACTGAGTTCATCAGGGAGTCTGAGTCTGTATGCCACAGGACCTATGCGTTGAGTAATCTCAAACGGTCCGACATACCGAGGTGCTAGTTTGCCTTTAGCCCCAAAACGAACTACGCCTTTCCATGGGGACACCTTCAACATAACTCGGTCACCCACATCGAATTCCAAAGGCTTGCGCCGTTTGTCTGCGTAACTCTTTTGGCGGCTACGTGTTGCTTGTAATCTCTGTTGTATCTGGGCTATTTTATCAGTAGTTTCCTGAATAAGTTCAGGCCCAGTTATTCTGTTGTCTCCCACTTCGGTCCAACAAATTGGAGATCGACATTTTCTACCATAGAGTGCTTCAAAAGGAGCACATCCAATGCTGCTGTGGTAGCTATTGTTGTAGGAGAACTCAATAAGTGGTAAATGTGTGTCCCAACTTCCACCGAAGTCTAGGATGCATGTTCTCAACATATCCTCTAGGGTTTGAATAGTGCGCTCGCTTTGTCCATCCGTTTGTGGATGACAAGCAGTGCTCAAGTTAACACTTGTCCCTAAGGATTGTTGCAATGATTGCCAGAACCGCGAAGTGAATCGACTGTCCCGGTCTGAGATAATAGACAATGGCACACCATGCCTTACTACTATCTCATCAATGTATAGTCTTGCAAGTTTCTCCATCTTGTACGTTTCTCTGATCGGCAAGAAATGTGCGGACTTGGTCAATCTATCAATGATGACCCAAATTGAATCATGTCCGCTGGAAGTGCGGGGTAGCTTGGTAATGAAATCCATAGCTATTTGTTCCCACTTCCATTGTGGTATCTCTGGTTGTTCCAGCAAACCCGAAGGTTTCTGGTGTTCAGCTTTGACTTTGGCACATGTGAGACATTTGCCAACATAAGTGGCAATGTCTTTCTTCATGCCCGGCCACCAATAAAATGACCTAAGATCTTGGTACATCTTGTCAGCACCGGGATGAACTGAATAACGTGTCTTGTGTGCGTCGTCAAGTATGAGTGTTCGAAGTTCATCTACTGCTGGAATCCAAACCCGATCCAGATAGTAGATAACTCCGTCTTGTCTTGTCTCAAAATGTTTTTCGGCTCCACAGTCGAGTTCTCGTTGCAAATTGTCTCTTGCCACTGATTCTTGTTGTGCTTGTAGAATGTGATTTCTCAAACTTGTTTGCACCGTCATTCCCATAGCGCGAACGCGTAAGGGTTTGACTCTTTCCTTCCGACTCAAAGCATCTGCAACAACATTTGCTTTGCCCGGATGGTATTTGATTACACAATCGTAATCGTTCAGGAGCTCAACCCAACGTCTCTGTCTCATGTTAAGCTCCTTTTGATCAAATATATGCTGTAAACTCTTGTGATCTGTGAAGATAGTGCATTTGGTACCATAAAGGTAATGTCTCCAAATCTTTAGAGCAAAGACAACAGCTCCCAGTTCAAGATCGTGTGTCGTGTAATTCTTCTCATGTATCTTCAACTGTCGTGAGGCATAAGCAATGACTTTGTCTCGTTGCATAAGAACACATCCAAGGCCCTGATGGGAAGCATCGCAATAAACTACAAAGTCATCACTGCCTTTTGGGAGTGTTAGAATTGGAGCATTGCACAATCTTTGTTTCAGTGTCTGGAATGCCTCTTCTTGTTTATGAGTCCACACAAAAGGTTCAGACTTCTGTGTGAGTTTGGTGAGAGGCAAGGCTATCTTAGAGAAGTTCGAAATGAATCTCCTGTAATAACCTGCCAATCCCAAGAATGATCGGATCTCCGTCGGTGTTGTAGGCACATCCCAGTTCTTGATCGCTTCTATCTTGGCAGGATCCACATGAATACCATCACTGTTAATCACGTGACCCAAAAACTGAACTTCCCTTAACCAAAATTCACATTTAGAGAATTTGGCATAGAGTTGTTCTTCTTTTAGAAGCTCCAAAACTGTCCTGAGGTGTTGTTCATGTTCTTTCTCGTTCTTTGAATAAATCAGTATATCGTCGATGAAAACGATCACAAACTGATCTAAATACGGCTTGCACACCCGGTTCATTAAGTCCATGAACACAGCCGGTGCGTTCGTTAATCCGAATGGCATCACCATGAATTCGTAATGACCATATCGAGTACGAAAAGCCGTCTTGGGTATGTCTTCTTCTTGTATCCGGAGCTGATGATAACCTGATCTCAGGTCTATCTTTGAAAAGTACTGTGCTCCCTGTAACTGATCAAACAGATCATCAATCCTCGGTAACGGGTACCGATTCTTGATGGTGAGTTTGTTGAGTTCTCGATAATCAATGCACATCCTGAAAGTTCCATCCTTCTTTTTAACAAAAAGAACCGGAGCTCCCCACGGGGAAAAGCTCGGTCGGATGAATCCTTTATCGAGAAGTTCTTGCAACTGGTTAGACAACTCTTGCATCTCCGATGGTGCGAGTCTGTAGGGAGACTTGGCTACAGGAGTTGCTCCCGGAATCAAATCGATTCGGAATTGTACCGATCTCTCGGGTGGCAGTCCCGGTAAGTCATCCGGAAATACTTCTGCAAAATCTCTCACAACTGGCACATCTTGAATTTTGATTGCTTTCTTGTCTTTCTGAATCACATGGGCTAGAAATGCAACACATTGTTTCCGTAAGCACTTGCGAGCTTTCATGCACGAAATTATCTTGACACTGCGTTTCGCTTGGTCTCCACGAATCTCCAAGACTTCATTGTTCTCCATAGGAATGCGTAATAGTTTATCGGAACAGATGAACTCAACTCGGTTAAGAGATAGCCAATCCATTCCGATGATAACGTCGAAACTGCCCAACTCCATCGGTATCAAGTCGATGGAAAATGTATGATCACCAAGTGTTAGTGGGCAATTCCTAAGTACTGTGTCAACTGTAATCTGTTTGCCATTAGCTATCTCAATAGTATAAGGGGAATCTAATGATTCCTCAACATGATTAAGATGGCTAGCAAAATCAGACGAGATAAAACTCTGATCCGCACCAGTATCAAATAATATAGAGGCATAGAAATCAGATAGAAGAAATGTACCCGTAATGACGTTCGGGTCTTGTCTAGCTGCAGCAGCTCCTATCTGAAAGGCTCGTCCTCTTGGTGCTTGAGCCCTTTGTTGATTTCTCTTGGGGCAATCCCTAGAGAAGTGACCAGGTTCACCACAGTTGTAGCAAGACCTGTGATCAGCAGCAGCAGTTGTAGCTGCATTGTTGTTCCTGTTTTGAGTCCTCTGACTCCTGCAGTAATTTGCTGTATGACCAAATCTCCCACAGTTGGTGCAGTGTCTGCACGGGACATTTGGTAGATGATGAAACTGACACGAGTTGCACAAAGGTGCTGTGCCAGTGTATGGCTTCTTGACCTGCAGTGGTGGTGGTTGATTAATCATTGGAGCTTGAGTAGTAGCAACAAAGTTTCTGACCACCTTCTGTTTCTTTGCCGGCCTCTTATCCGGCTTTCTTGAAGTCCCAGCTTTGGCTGAGTCAGCCTCTTTCTTGAGTGCCCCAGTGGCAACCATCATGTCAGTCAAAGATGCTGACAAAGTAACAGCTAACTCCATAGTCTTTGGATGAGCAGAAATCACATGCCCTCGGATACAGGGCGGCAATCCACCAACATATCGCTCTATCCTTTTCTCGAGTGTTGGCACCACGTCAGGTGCCAATGTAGCAAGCTCATGAAATCTTGTAGTGTAAGCCAGGTGCCCACCACCAATCATCTCCAGATTGAGCAGTTCAGTCTCAACCTTTTTCAGCTCATTCCTTGGGCAAAACTCTGCCCTCAGTAGTGCCTTGAAATCATCCCAAGGCATAGACAGAGCCTCATCCCTGCCCCTTGTCTGAACTTGAGCGTTCCACCAAGTTAACGCCCGTTTGTTGAATGAGCCCGCAGCATACTTCACTTTATACTGATCAGGACAGTTACTGATCTCCAGAGTTGTCTCCATCTTTTCAATCCATTGGATTAATCCAACGGCTCCCTCGCTGCCACTAAAGCTTGGTGGCTTACACCCTACAAAGTTTTTGTAGGAGTAGTCCTGGTGATGTCTGGTGTTACCACTGCCTTCCCCCGATGAGTTGGCAAGGTTGTTGCTGTTGTTGCTGTTGATCCTGATCATCATGTCAGGAATCACTTCCTTTAGTTGACTGGTCAACAGTGTGGCCAGTGCTATCGTAGCAGGGTCCAGCTGATGGTTGGGTGGTGGCGGAGGAGGAGGAGGAGGTGGAGGTGGTGGTGAATGTGGAGGAGAGTCAGGTGGTGTTGGTGTCGAGGAGTGTGGTGATGAAGTCTGCGTAGTCGGTTGCTTCCTGGGCGGCATTCTGATCATAACCGAAAGAAAATCGGTTAGTGCAGTGATCAGATGCGGAAAGCATATGCAAATAAGATCTTATGTCAGATAATATCTACATGAGGGTCCCTAGGTTATAGTCTAGGCCAAACCGTTTATGTAATATGACCTATATTTCTCTATAACCATTGCTCTGATACCAATCTGTCACACCCCGGGCCGGCGGGAACGGATCGTGTTTTCTCGTCGAGCGGAAGGTTCCTGGGGCGCGATATCATTGGAGTGATAATCAAATGATCAGATTGTTTACATAGCACATGAGATATAAATGAGAAATGCTAATCATGACATGAAATAGAATTACAAAGTTAAATTACATTGTACATCATAATTTAACTAAGTAACTCTAATCAAAAAGAATCAATGAGTTTATATCTTGAACTGTACAAGATATACAAAAGTGATTCAATGTTTTGTCATTCCAAAAGTATGCAGTCAAAAGTAAGCTAGGTCTTCTATAAGTCCACTAGCTTATCACTTGCATATAAGTATCTACGCCTGTTCGTCACCTGAGAAAACATGTATTTAAACAAAGTCAACACTAGGTTGGTGAGTTCATAAGTAAGTAAATTGGAAACCATTGAACTGATCATGCACACATTCACAATGTTATATTTGTTGCTTGTATACTTGTTTCACCTGTTCCACCCAATGGCCTCTCCTTAGTTATATGTACAAGTAGTATATCACCTAACTAAGTATGCTTATATATAGGGAATCACGAAAGGATCAAGCCCAGACGCTATCCCACCACATACTCAACCAAGTTCCACACCAGTTGCGATACAACTAAAGATATCCATTTCCCAACTATCCGAATTGTCCGCTGTGTAATCATATGTAGAATAATAATATAGTAATAGGGGTTTAGTCATCAAACCGAAGTATTGATAAACCCTCGTTGAATTAAGGAATTTAGATTATTTAAATCTGATCCTTATATTATTCTATTACTTGTGAGGTTAACTTTTATGATACACTTTTAATTTAATTAAAAGTGTATTAGTCAACTGTTCATCATGTGTCTCCAAATGTAGCGTATAGAATCCGAATGGAATCCATTTTAATCCTCACGTAATCAGATTAAAATGCATTCCATTCTCTCCTATCCCGCCGTGTGATCCCAAAGTTTCCGTGTGGGATTGTCTCATGTGATTAACAAAGTCGAATAAGAACTTGTCTTATTACGTTATGATAATCTGGTGTAAATGACAAGAATCCCATGAAGTTACATTATCATGATGATCATTTACTGAATTCCATGTGATCCCAAAGTATCCGTGTGGGATTGTTCTCGTGTGTTTAACAAAGTCGAATAAGAACTTGTCTTATTACATTATGTTAATTATGTGTAAATGATAAGAATCCCATGAAGTTACGTTATCATGATCATCATTTACTGTAAATGATAAGAATCCCATGAAGTTATGTTATCATGATCATCATTTACTGAATTCCATGTGATCCCAAAGTATCCGTGTGGGATTGTTCTCGTGTACTTAACAAGGTCGAATAAGAACTTGTCTTATCACATTATGTTAATTATGTGTAAATGATAAGAATCCCATGAAGTTACGTTATCATGATCATCATTTACTGAATCCATGTGTTCCCAAAGTATCCATGTGGGATTGTTCTCGTTATATGATTAAATGTAAATTGTCTAAGTACTTGATCATCTGGAAATAACTAAGTGTTATAA
The DNA here is from genome assembly GCA_009363875.1 of Mikania micrantha. NCBI lineage: Eukaryota > Viridiplantae > Streptophyta > Magnoliopsida > Asterales > Asteraceae > Mikania > Mikania micrantha. The sequence goes on from CM018685.1 coordinate 64,756,070, forward strand.
GTTATAATCTTATAACTAAGTTTTATAATGTATTGATGATTATGAAATTATCTTATCATAATCATATGAGTTTCCCTGTTATCTCATAATCATACAAGCATGCATACAATGATATATGATAATAAGCAATTTAATATTATCAAATCAAAGTATAAATAACATGTTAAGCAAACTTTTAAATAAATAAAAGCAAACATGTTTCTCAGCCCCGAGAATTAAAATCAGTAAAGATTTAAAGTAAAAGGGGGCATATGAACTCACCTTGTAGTTATTGGGTTTGACTTAGCTTAAACAAGAATGTACGCGCTCTTGATTGTACTTGAGTGTATTTTCACGATCCTGTATTGATTTCAAGATGTTTATAACTTATTAGTATAAATTATAGAGATTATGTGTGTATGTAGGTGTTAGCCATAAGCCTTGGCCAACACTCAAAGTCTTCAGTCATTGTCTGGCCCATCTTTATTTGTTATTGGTCCTTATAATCTATAGACTTCCTTTGAGTTATTATTGTTTCATCTATTTCATATTAAAGACCAATGGTGGTTTCATGAAGGCCATGTTATAAGTGTTACAAAACTTTGTTGCAAAAAGTGCCGTTTTGGTAGTAATCTCTTGGTTATCATACATATTAGTGTTGAGTTAAAGAGTTACAATAGTTCTTTAGTCATGTGGGCCAACAAATTAAGTTGGGCCAATGATATGTGGTGTTGAATCACAAAGGCCTTGCCAAAGGTTACAAGAGCTAGAATTCAAGTGGCCTTGTGGGCCTTTATTGGGCCCCGAGGGAATTTGTTGGGCCAGAGGTGGGCCCCGGCAAGATTTGTTGGGCCTGATGTTATCTGTGGACTCAACTGTCGGACTCAACTATACATTAGAAGGTTTTGGAACCTCTCCCAAGCAAGATAATAGGGCTCATCAGGGGCCATTCTAAAAGAATGGATCTCATCTCTCAGGCGGGCGGCCTTAGCAGGTGGGAAGTATTCTTTAAGAAAAGCGTCCCGAAGGCTAGCCCAGGTGGTGAAAGTGCCTGGCGGATGAGAATCAAGCCAAGTAGCTGCTCGCCCTGATAAAGCAAAAGGAAACAGGTGCATGAAAATCGCATCTTCGGTAGCACCTTGAAGATTAAAGGTGCCACAGATGCGTGTGAGCCGAGCAAGGTGCGCGGGTGCATCTTCATCATCACGACCGCTGAATTGAGCATTATTAATAGCGGTCATGATATATGAAGGAATCTGCCACGAATTTTCATTCGGGATCGGTGGCGGTGTAATGGGGTTGTTAAGCCCCGTGAAACCCGCAGTGGCCTGTTGGTGCACTGTGCGACGTGCCTCCATGGGTGGAACAAAGTGCAAGCGTGGACTAGAATGGGTAGAAGAACTAGAAGAAGAAGATGGTGTGTGCTCAGAAAGGTCAGCAGAAATAGGAGTGGAAGCACTTACCTCACTCGTAGAACCTTCAGAAAAGTCCCGCGAATCGCTCCTTAATGGCAAAGAAGCTCAGGTGGCGGTCCGTGTGAGCGTAGGTGTGGCATACACTGCCCAACCTGCAAATAAACAAAAAAAATCAATCAAAAAGAAATAAATAAAATAAAATAAAATAAAATAGAACTAAAAATAAACTAAAACACAAATATGCACAGATAAGAAAAAGAACTAGTAAGCACAATCGACTAAGAAGTCCCCGGCAACGGCGCCAAAAACTTGATGTCGACGGAGCTTAGCTAATAAACTAACTAAAAACCGACTCTAAAACTAGACACAAAGTAATAAATCTAGACTCTCTAAAACCTAAGCTACCGACAGGCAAGTGTACCTATCGTATGTAACAAGACAAAAGTAAGTCCGGATATCGAACCCACAGACTTCTACAGACTGTACTAACTAGACTCTATGACTTATCTATACAAAATTTGTACTTAACTAAAATAATAATAAGGAGGGGGGGTTTTCTAACAAAACTAAGAATAACTTAAATAAACTAAAACAGACGAGCAAACAAAGACTAAACCAGAGAAGAAAAGAAACACTACCTAGGCTTGAATCATATACATGCTTGACAAGGTTCTCTCGGGAATGAAACTAATGTGATACCGGGATCTTATAATACTAAACTCAAAGGAAACTTAGAGCACCCTCGACCCTTCTCAAGGATAGTCAACTAAGGATCCTGAAAGCCGTTAAACCACCGGATACATGGATTTCCCTCACAGGTCATCCAACTATTTATGAAATATCCACTAGATTATCTACCTCACAGTACAATAATATCAAAACACCTAAGAAATAACTGTTAAACACTCTACCTCACGGCACGAAAGTCACAGTTCACTTAAATGTTAGGGATAACTTGGGTTTTCCTATTGGACTCGATAAACATGATTTGATAGACATACTAGAAAGATCTTCTCACAAAGGCTCTAACTAGAAATCCAACATCCAAGACTTATCGACAACTTCTCACCTCACGGCTGTTGAAGCAAGTTGCACATCTTAACTGTTTAAATCTTGATAAGACATTCCTATGAATCACTCGGCCTAAGCAACTCATCCACTAATCAAAAACACACAGTAATTGATTCTAGCATGCACCTATTTTGCGACAGACAATCACCAAGATACATGAGGAACATAATATCAATCATTCAATAATCAAAGACACACATATACATCCAATATTCAAAACCAAATCTTTAAATCATAAATCCATCACATCAACATGTTCCAACACCGAAATAAACCAAAATCAAACATGCATAATCATCTAACCTAGATAGTTCTAAGAGTTTAGCCACTAAACATCATATGAAAACAAACCAAATCTGTTTAATGTAAATGAAAAACATAGGAATCGAATAAAAACAAAGAAACCGAATAAACCGAATGATGAACACCCGATGTCTTCAATCCTAAGCCTTGATTCTTCAATCCTTAGCTTCCAAAACCTTGAGATCGCCTCCAATCGCCCCTAGATACCTCTCTGATCGTCCAACAACGAATGTCCCAGCCTCCAGCCGTTTCAGAGAACATAAACTCGAATTTCTGAATTTTTAACCCTGTCGCGTACCGCGACAATAATCCAAAAACCCCTCGCGCTACGCGAGGGTACCCACTACCCGACAAAATAGTCGGGTCAAACCCGCAATCATTAAAAGGGTAAAACCGTCATTTTCCACCTGTCGCGCTACGCGACAGGGTTTCTTGAGGTTGTCGCGATACGCGACAAGGTTATTTTCCAGCTTTTATCTTCTTTTGTCTTCGGGTCCGTTCTTTTCCAACCGGGAGCTCGTTTGCTTGATCTTTTGCACCAAAATGACATGTTTATTACCTGCGAGCATGAAATTACAGAATTGTGAAGAACCAGCATAATTCGACTCTAAAATCTAATAAACTGTACAGAAACGAAATAAAAACAAATAGAAAAATAGATGTGTTTTGCAACACATAACATCCCCACACTTATCTCTTTTTCGTCCCTGAAAAAGGCTTATGCAAAAATCTGGGATCATAGCTAGATAAAATGGTTTCTACACAACTAAAGTAGTTAATTCAAAATTCAATGCTTTGGATGAGATTGCAAGTATTGTTATCCTCTTAAACCCGTACTGATTATTTAAATCCCTTAAACATGGTTCCATTATGTTCAAGTTCTACATTTCATTTCATTAGACCCACACTTAGGAAATTAAAATCAACTCAATCCTGGATTCTAGCTTTCAAGTCATCCTTACATATAAACAAACAAGAAATTTCTCAAATCAAATTTTTATGAATGAACGCAGATGAAAGCGTGAGCATTTTTCTTTTATTTTTCAATCCATTGAATTTGACTTAGTGGTGTTTCAACCAGGCTGCAACCCGGCGTGTGACACATAAGTTTTTAATCCAACTTCTTTTCTTTTATTTTTCTATTTACTCAGCTATTTGGTGAAATGGAGGCGCCATAAGACTCGAATTTATTCTCATAAAAAGAGTACTTATGTGCCAAACAAAAATCAGATTTTCAAAAACTCTCATTTGTTATTATGCAAAGATTCATTTACAACTAGAAAACAGTTTCATTAATTCCAAATTCCCAAGATGTTTCCCATGAAAATCATGCATTTAATTAAAATTTTTACCAATCCTACGGGACAAATACAATCAGTTGAGCCTACCTACACATCCCATAACCAAAGCATATAACCCAAACCAACCAATTAACTATGAATGAAACCATCAAACCTAACTTTTCTATCATTTCCCATCATGCTTTTGCAACTAACTTAAACAAGGACAAGGAAGATCTAAGCTAAAGATGTAGAAACAGAAATAAAAATAAAAATTTTCAAAAATTTTGACTCAAGAACTTAAGAACTTAAGCAAACTAAAATAAAAATTAAAAACTACCTATTAAAACAAAATTAAACTAAGTTTCCCATCCCCACACTTAAACTTTACATTGTCCCCAATGTAGAGAAAAAGGGAAACCAAAAGAAAAACTAAAAATTAAAAAATAAAAACTGAAAATGACTTAGCTGGTTGAAGAGAAGACTGTCGAGTGCCAATCTTTCCACGTAGCTCCACAATCTACAAATTTTTCTCCACAGGCTGTAAACATGCAAACAAAATCTACACAAAGACAAAGATCAAACAAGCATCAACACGTCCAAAGAATAATAATGATATCCATGATTCAGTCCAACCACTAACCAATCCAGAATCAAAAAATCAAAGTTTATAAAATGCAAAAATGTCTAATCAACATAACCATGAATGAATAAACCGTAAGAACCACCCGTCTCCCCACACTTAGCCTTCATGAGAATGTAGTGCCAATGGAGTAGAAGAGAAGAAATGGGGTTACAAATCTGATCTCTAAGGCTTGAAAAGCTTTTAACTAATCTGGGAGAGCGTCGCGTACCGCGACAACATGTTAAATGTCCGTCGCGTAGCGCGACATAACATTGACCCGCGAAGTTGACCGGATTTCTCGCGTAGCGCGACAGGTTAGCTTGAAAGTGTCGCGTGACGCGACGTGGCGATTTTCACAGAAAGTTTTCCAGGTTTCCATGCCTTAGCCAAATTTTCAACCCCAAAACTCACTAAACCATCCACAACTGTTCTCAAGCAATAAATACATACCTGGTGTCTCCAATTCATTATTATGGCATCAAATTGATTAAAAACCTGCAAAACAAATTAAAACACACAAAAACGAAAACGAAAAAAAAACGTAAAACAATCACGAAAAAATGAAAAACACACCAACGACACCCAAAATAACCTACAAACTCTACACTTGGGAGTTTAACCCAAGAGTCCACAATCCTCAACTCAGATGGGAGGATCAAAAGAGATCTCCTCCCCTACATTCACCTCATGACCACGATCACCAACATCCCATGGTCCATCTCCTTTAAACTCATCACCATCTATATCCTCACACATCAAACTCACAACATCAAATTGATGGACTAACTCACCACAGGCGCTCACAGAATTTTCTATCTTCAGACAAACACTCTCATCACCCACTCTAAAAGTGAGTTTACCCTCATACACATCTATAATCGCCTTAGCGGTGCGCAAAAATGGGCGCCCAAGAATGATGGGAACCTTCGTGTCCGCCTCCATATCCATCACAACAAAATCCACGGGGAACACAAACCTATCCACCTTGACTAGAACATTCTTCAAAATCCCCCGTGGACACTTAACCGACCGATCCGCCAACGACAAGGTCATGCGTGTGGGGGACAAATCACCGAGGGCTAGCTTCTCGTACAAAGAATATGGCATCAAATTGATGCTAGCCCCTGAGTCCGCCAGAGCATTCCTCCTCACATCATCTCCAAATAAACACGGGATAGTGAACATTCCCGGATCTGCAAGCTTTTCGGGAATCTTGTTTAAAATCACCGCGGAACAACCCGCACTCAATGGTACGTTGGCGACCTCTCCTAACCGATCCTTACCCTTCAATAGCTCTTTGAGAAACTTGACATATTTTGGTATATGCTGAAGGGCTTCAATAAACGGGAGATTGATCTTGAGCTGTTTAAACATGTCAAGAAAGTGCCCGTATTCCTTAGCGTGTTTTTGATTAGTTAAACGCGCAGGATAAGGAACACGGGTAAGATCAATCTCCGTGGTGGGTCTAAACATGATCGGCTTACCAACTGCCGGCTTCTCAACGGGAGACTCACTGTTAGGTGCGGTACTTGCTGGGACTAGCCTCATTTGCACCCTCCCAGGAGTCTCCATCTCAATTTCCTCATCCACCGGTTCCTCCTCATCTAAATCAACCGGTGGGACCACTCTCTCACTCCCCTCAACTTCCACCAACACCGGTGGTATGAACACTTCTCCTCTACCTCCTCCAGAACGGGTAGTGACCGCCTTAACGTGGGCGTTTGGGTTGGTTTGGGGCTGACCCGGGAACTGGCCTTGAGGCCGTTCATCCAACCGTTTGGCGATGTCACCAACCGTTCGCTGTAAATCCAAGAACGCAGATTGCTGGTTCTTGAGGAGAACATCATGTTCATGTAGGATCTTCTGTGTAGTGGCATCCTTAGCCACTAACTGAGTCAACAATTCCTCTATCCTACCCAAACCACCACCAGTACCTGAAGTGCTACCCGAACTACCACTAGGAGCTGGATTATGTCCCTGATTATGACCAGAATGAAAACCAGGGGGATTACCTGAAGATCTGTAATTTTGGTTTTGAGAATTTCCCCAACCGGGGTTATAAGACTGCCCAAACCTACCCTGTCCTCCTACATAGTTAGCCTGCTCCTGGCTCACCAAACACTCAGAAGTGGCATGACCACCTCTGCAGATCTCACACCTGTCTACTCTCATCTTGAACTCCTTGACATCCCTAGCTAAAGACTCAAGAGCAGCAGCAACACTAGTGTCCACATTAACGTGGTGAACTCCTCTTGTGGAAGAGGAGGAACTAGCAATAGGATTGGAATTCCTATTTGAAGACCGCTGCTCATACTCGGCCTGAGCGAAGCTCTCAAAAAGATCATTGCATTCAGCCACATCCCTTTTACCCATGAGGTGGCCTCCTGCAGAAGTGTCAAATCTGGCACGAGTCTCATATGTGAGCCCATTGTAGAATTTCTCTACAAGGGCCCAATCAGACAAACCATGCTGGGAGCATCGACTTAGAAGGTTTTGGAACCTCTCCCAAGCAAGATAATAGGGCTCATCAGGGGCCATTCTAAAAGAATGGATCTCATCTCTCAGGCGGGCGGCCTTAGCAGGTGGGAAGTATTTTTTAAGAAAAGCGTCCCGAAGGCTAGCCCAGGTGGTGAAAGTGCCTGGTGGATGAGAATCAAGCCAAGTAGCTGCTCGCCCTGATAAAGCAAAAGGAAACAGGTGCATGAAAATCGCATCTTCGGTAGCACCTTGAAGATTAAAGGTGCCACAGATGCGTGTGAGCCGAGCAAGGTGCGCGGGTGCATCTTCATCATCACGACCGCTGAATTGAGCATTATTAATAGCGGTCATGATATATGAAGGAATCTGCCACGAATTTTCATTCGGGATCGGTGGCGGTGTAATGGGGTTGTTAAGCCCCGTGAAACCCGCAGTGGCCTGTTGGTGCACTGTGCGACGTGCCTCCATGGGTGGAACAAAGTGCAAGCGTGGACTAGAATGGGTAGAAGAACTAGAAGAAGAAGATGGTGTGTGCTCAGAAAGGTCAGCAGAAATAGGAGTGGAAGCACTTACCTCACTCGTAGAACCTTCAGAAAAGTCCCGCGAATCGCTCCTTAATGGCAAAGAAGCTCAGGTGGCGGTCCGTGTGAGCGTAGGTGTGGCATACACTGCCCAACCTGCAAATAAACAAAAAAAATCAATCAAAAAGAAATAAATAAAATAAAATAAAATAAAATAGAACTAAAAATAAACTAAAACACAAATATGCACAGATAAGAAAAAGAACTAGTAAGCACAATCGACTAAGAAGTCCCCGGCAACGGCGCCAAAAACTTGATGTCGACGGAGCTTAGCTAATAAACTAACTAAAAACCGACTCTAAAACTAGACACAAAGTAATAAATCTAGACTCTCTAAAACCTAAGCTACCGACAGGCAAGTGTACCTATCGTATGTAACAAGACAAAAGTAAGTCCGGATATCGAACCCACAGACTTCTACAGACTGTACTAACTAGACTCTATGACTTATCTATACAAAATTTGTACTTAACTAAAATAATAATAAGGAGGGGGGGTTTTCTAACAAAACTAAGAATAACTTAAATAAACTAAAACAGACGAGCAAACAAAGACTAAACCAGAGAAGAAAAGAAACACTACCTAGGCTTGAATCATATACATGCTTGACAAGGTTCTCTCGGGAATGAAACTAATGTGATACCGGGATCTTATAATACTAAACTCAAAGGAAACTTAGAGCACCCTCGACCCTTCTCAAGGATAGTCAACTAAGGATCCTGAAAGCCGTTAAACCACCGGATACATGGATTTCCCTCACAGGTCATCCAACTATTTATGAAATATCCACTAGATTATCTACCTCACAGTACAATAATATCAAAACACCTAAGAAATAACTGTTAAACACTCTACCTCACGGCACGAAAGTCACAGTTCACTTAAATGTTAGGGATAACTTGGGTTTTCCTATTGGACTCGATAAACATGATTTGATAGACATACTAGAAAGATCTTCTCACAAAGGCTCTAACTAGAAATCCAACATCCAAGACTTATCGACAACTTCTCACCTCACGGCTGTTGAAGCAAGTTGCACATCTTAACTGTTTAAATCTTGATAAGACATTCCTATGAATCACTCGGCCTAAGCAACTCATCCACTAATCAAAAACACACAGTAATTGATTCTAGCATGCACCTATTTTGCGACAGACAATCACCAAGATACATGAGGAACATAATATCAATCATTCAATAATCAAAGACACACATATACATCCAATATTCAAAACCAAATCTTTAAATCATAAATCCATCACATCAACATGTTCCAACACCGAAATAAACCAAAATCAAACATGCATAATCATCTAACCTAGATAGTTCTAAGAGTTTAGCCACTAAACATCATATGAAAACAAACCAAATCTGTTTAATGTAAATGAAAAACATAGGAATCGAATAAAAACAAAGAAACCGAATAAACCGAATGATGAACACCCGATGTCTTCAATCCTAAGCCTTGATTCTTCAATCCTTAGCTTCCAAAACCTTGAGATCGCCTCCAATCGCCCCTAGATACCTCTCTGATCGTCCAACAACGAATGTCCCAGCCTCCAGCCGTTTCAGAGAACATAAACTCGAATTTCTGAATTTTTAACCCTGTCGCGTACCGCGACAATAATCCAAAAACCCCTCGCGCTACGCGAGGGTACCCACTACCCGACAAAATAGTCGGGTCAAACCCGCAATCATTAAAAGGGTAAAACCGTCATTTTCCACCTGTCGCGCTACGCGACAGGGTTTCTTGAGGTTGTCGCGATACGCGACAAGGTTATTTTCCAGCTTTTATCTTCTTTTGTCTTCGGGTCCGTTCTTTTCCAACCGGGAGCTCGTTTGCTTGATCTTTTGCACCAAAATGACATGTTTATTACCTGCGAGCATGAAATTACAGAATTGTGAAGAACCAGCATAATTCGACTCTAAAATCTAATAAACTGTACAGAAACGAAATAAAAACAAATAGAAAAATAGATGTGTTTTGCAACACATCACCCTTCAAGAGTTTTTTTTTATTATTATTTTTTTATAATCTTTGGAACTCACTTATGTGCAGTGGCGGATCCAGAAATTTTTATAATGGGGGTCGGAACTTTATTAGGGCTATTGTATGTCGTTAAATATTTCATTTTTTGGACCGATTAGAATCAGATCAGGTCAGGTTATCAAAAAAAAATGAAAAACTAAAGTAAATCAAAAACCATTAGAGTTGTTGCTCCTATTTATGTCAAAGATTCGATCTTTTTAAGTCACTAGATAATCCATATTGTGTTATTTGAGTATTAATTTTATTAATTTTGCTTTCCAAATGATTTAAAATTGGGTTTCAACAGTGTCATCAAAATTGATAGGGGTCGGTGTCAAAATTTCTTGAAGGTCAGTTAAGATCAGATCATATATAGAACACTTTAAAATAAAAGTTCATTAGGGTCAGTCGACCTCCATAAAAAGGGCTAGGTCCGCCCCTGCTTACGTGAAAAACCCCGAATCCCTCAAGACCTGACTAACTGAGAGGAACAAGTAAAGCGTGGCCGCAAACAACCGAGTCATTGGCTTAATAGGAAAATTACTATAAATAAGGATTAATCTTGAGATCTATAGATTTCTCCTCCACTTTAACAGTTTTGAAAACAAGTTTTGATGTTTTCAATGTTTCGTTCAACCTAGGTGGCTTTGTTTCGAAAGCAAAATTCAAGCACGAGTTTTTATTATTTATTTTTTCAAAGGCAGGAAGTATGACGTAGGGACAGATACAACAAGGAATGGTTATCTTTAAATTTGAATTTTAAGATTATTTCAATTATCTTTTTGGAGTTATTATTGATTAGTTTGTTATTGTCTCTTTGTTTTAAGAATTCCTATAAGCAGGGTATTTGAGTTTTGTTTATCGTCTTTTTCACGTTTTAATATAAAAACATTGTTTTTGAAATTTTTAAGTTTGCATTAAAGTCTTTGATAATCATTTAAGCTCTTAACATAAGGGGAGTAAAATAGATCTTTTTTTTTTTCCAATTCGTACAAAACTGCACATCAAGAAAGGAATGAGACTAGTATTGTATAGAACTGTCAATTTCAAACACAAGCACGTTAACATGACCCGACACGGCCTTAACATGTTTCGTTTTTACCCTTAGCATGTTTCGTGTCTAAAATGAGTCGACACGTTAAGACCTGTTTATTTTTCGTTTCTAAACAGGTATAAACCCGTTAAGATCTGTTAAAACCAATATTTAAGACATGTTTATAATTTAAATTTAAAATAAATAATATAATAAAATAGGTGGGTAATCGATTACTTTCTAAAATTTCAAAATCTCTAACCCTAGTTCCTTAACAGGCTTTTAACATGTTCTTTAACATGCCATTTATAGTGTTAACTATTAAAAGGTTCCTTAACGGGTCATTTCATTTTTACGTGTTCATGTCTCCCTATTTTGTGTTTCGTGTCTTAATGTGTCGTGTATTAGCAGGTCGTGTCTGACCCGTTATGATAGCCCTAGTATTATATTAGTATGAGTAGCAGTGGTATAAATACTAAACTTTTTAGAAATTAAGTACCTAATACGTATCCAATCTAACATTACAATACTGCTATTTATTATAAAATGAGCATATCTCTAAAAGGTATTGGTACCGTATATGTGCTAGTACCAAAAAGTATTGTACCAAATATGTGGAGAACTGCGTACCAAAAATTGTACCAAATTTGTCTTCACGATATTGGTTATATACTGGTGCTCGATATGACATGTTCATCCCCTACATCAACGTTTGAAACATGTATTTTTTTCGAGAAATCTACTCGTCAATGATTGGAATATAATTACGCAAAATATATGCAACTACTCTAAATTAAGTCTCCATTTGGCGTATCTACAATCTAGAATTAAGACTACGCTACTTATATTATCACTCAAAAATGTAATTTGTTATTCTTTTTGTAAAATGACACAACTTGAATGTATACATTGCTATAACGTGATTGATTTGACCTTTGGTATGATGTATAAAAGATGAGAGTGATTATTGAATATTAAGACTCACTAGTAATTAAACTTTGATATTTGGTATTCAATTGTGAGGTTACAAGTTTTATCACCATATATGTCATATGTTTTTTGTTTCTATTTTCCTTTGCTTATTAAAATGCATGTTTTCTATCTTTGCTTTCACCCCTTTAATTAAATGATGTGTCGCTTTAGAAGGATAGGATGCATATGCTTATTGAGTTGGAAGGTCATAAGTTAGATAATCTTTAGAAATTTTTTTCTTTTTTCTTTTGGATAGTTTTGTTACTTTGAATAAAAAGTGTGCTTTATGGAGCTGATAAGAACTCATAATTTCTAGTTGAGGGTTATGACTTGTGAGTATGATTAGCCCTTTTTTTTCTTTAATTAATTTAGTTTAAAAAATTAGTGTGATACACACAAATCAGTAGTCAAAGGTGGATATAAATAAATTGAATTCTAAAATCAATAAACTTAATTAATTAATCATTGACAAGAGAAAAACTAGAACTATTTACGACTAATTTCAAACCGAAAATTCGGTAGAAATTTTCTGGTTTTCTAGTAATTCGCACATTTTTCCACGAAAATTTGCAATTTTCTTCGTATCAGAAAACTTAGAACATTTCTTTGTTTCTTGGATTGACCGCCTCATATAATTTACCTTCTGGTTGCCATGTGTGTATGCGTGTGTGTATAGGGAAGAATTCTTGAAAAAATCTAAGGGAAGAGTTCCTAAAAAATCTTTAATTTAGAAAAAACAAAGAAAACTAATCATAATAATTATCAATTATTTTTTTTGTATTTTTTTTATTTTTTTATTATAGGTTAAGAAATGTAAAAAAAAAAAAATAATAAAAAACATATATAGTTAATGTTACGACATAATGACATATATGTAACTTGTAAGTCATACATACGAGTTACATACATCTAACTATATGAGTTACATATATGTAACTTCATGATTTACATAGGATATGTATATTTTGGAAACCATGTTAAGTTGAAGAAACTTTAGAAACCACATACTTGGTCCACATTTAGCCACATCACCATTTCATTTTAATAATCCTATATAATACAAGGGTAATTTAGTCTTTTCCAACAAAATTACCTTCATACAATATTTTATTATTTTTTTTGAACAGCTAAACAAGCTTTCGGACCCAACAACTCACGCGCTGCGACCACAGACCGCTACCAACCCACAGAAACATTTAAAGGCGGACGTTGGCGAGTGCCGAATCGAGGAACCGCCACACCATCTAGGAGGAAACTCACACTGAGAAAACCCGCTAGCTCACCCAGAACATTTTTTGCTCCAGACGAGACTCGAACCCAAGACCTCCCATGCTGGTGGTCAAGGAGTACCACTAGGCTATAAGCCCAATGATCAATATTTTATTAATTAAAAACATTCTCTCTCTTCAAATATTTTATTATTTAAAAATAAAATATTTAACTTTTAAACATTTTCCACATAATTTTTCCCACCAAGTTTTTAAAATGAGTAAAATAAATGATAGGATGCTGAATGTGTACAACTATTGTCGTTGTTACGTTATTGTTACGTTTTTCCGGATATTGTGTATATGTATTGTCATACCTTACACATTGTTTGGTTATTTTTTTTATGTTCACCAGATTTTACAACATTACAACATTGTTTTTTTTACTAACTCATAATTTCATAATAAATATCCGAATTTTGCATTTCGTTATATTTAAATAAAAAAATTATATATTATTTCATAACAATGTTATGAATAATCGAAATTTTTTTTTGGTTAGTAATATTTTATACAATCAGATACTTATAATTCAATATTATAGAAACTAACACTCAAGTTACGTTTATGTTACATCTCGACGGACTTATTGAACATGTTTTTTATATATACTCTTATATTTTATTTTTTGTCATTTTTATAGAGTATAATAATTTGCAGTGTTTTGAAAACCGGACCGGACCGGCCGGTCGGACCGGGAACCGATGGGTGGACCGGTCCGGTTAAGGGTCTTGAACCGTTTTTGGGTGAACCGGCCGGTCGGACCGGTGGTTGAACCGGTTTTTTGATTTTTTAATTTTTTTTGATTATATATATATATATATATTTATAAAATGTTTATAAAATCATCCGGTTCGACCGGTCCGACCTCTGACCAGTAACGAGACCGGTTCGACGTCCGGTCCGGTTATGAAAGCATTGATAATTTGTCATTTTTTCATACAATACAAACATTTAATTATTACTTGTTTCCTATTGTACCTTTTAAAATAAAATATGTCTTATACATTAAATTAAAAGATGTACTATTGTACCTTTTACAATTAAGTATTTATGACTTGATTTCTTAAAAAACATAAAAATAAATTCAATTTATTTTATATGTACACAATTTTAAAGAGACAAGAATTATTTTTCTATATATAATATCAATTTTTCTAAATTATTCTTTTTGAGATTTAACGTTTAAAATATAATTAAGTTGTTACACTAGCGTTACACATAACACTGTAGGTTATGTGTATTTTCCATTAAGTTCATGTTACCAAATGTATTTTACATCTAGTGTACTAATTATTAATCATTTTATAATTTTTGTGCAAAAAGTTTCATTAATTGTACTATTATACAGTTTTAATATTTTTAATGTTACATTCTATAACGTTTCATTAGGTTACATTATTGTTACATATGTAAAGTTAGTGTAATTAGGGTATTATGTTACAAATTTTATATTTTGCTCAAATATTTTTAATGTTACATTCTAGGTTGAGATGAGGAAACTTATTTTGAACCATTGATTAAAATTTTGAATGGATGAGATTGAGTATGAAAAAGTAGACTTTATCTCTTTTTTTTATTTCAACCAAAGTTTTATTTCCAGCAGATTTTATAATTCTTTTTTCTCAAGTAATATTTTATACAAGGTTTTATATAAACTATTATATTTTGTTACGTTTATGTTACATTGGACATGTATATTTTGGAAACCCACTTAAGTTGAGGAAATTTAGGAACCTTTGAAAAAAATAATGTAAACAAACCTAATTTTTTTTAATAGTTTTGTAACATCATTAGGGTCAATTTTATTAAAAAAACAATGAAAAAAGCGCCGACAAATTTTTTTAAAAAAAAATAATTTGTATACGATGTAACACAGACGTAACACAGTTGTACAGATCAACTATGACAATATAGGGCATGTATATTTTTTAAACTCACTTGAGTTAAGGAAACTTTGGAACCTTTGAAAAATTACAATGTATACAAGCCTATTTTTTTTATAGTTTTGTAACATCATTAAGGTCAATTTTATTAAAAAAAATGAAAAAACTGCTGACAATTTTTTTTCAAAAAAAATAATTTGTAGACGATGTAACACAGCTGTACAGATCAACGACGACCTGTACAACTATGTTACGCCTGTGTTACATCGTCTACAAAAAAAAATTGTCGGAGCTTTTTTCATTTTTTTTATAAAATTGACTCTAGTTATGTTACAAAACTATAAAAAATAAAAAAATAAGTTTGTTTACATTGTTTTTTTCAACGGTTCCAAAGTTTCTCTGAAAATTTCGAAGCTTTGAACGTCGGTTCAATGGAAGTTCTTTTGAATATTGATGTATTTTAATTTTTGGGTAATAAGATCTTCAAAAATTTTCTAGAAAAGGTAAACTACTTTTGGATGATGTAAGGTATAGAAATGTGTATTTTATAATTAAGTACACAAATGAAAGGTTATCATTTTACCCTTATTGTACCTTACGTACTATTTACATATTTTTTAATGCAAATCTACTTTTTCATACTCAATCTCATCCATTCAAAATTTTAATCAATGGTTCAAAACCAAATTAAAAATTTTATTGGTTAATATGAGCTTTTTTTTTTTTTAACTTTTTATAAAACAGGAGCTATATATATAGGGGAATGATTTGACCATTCCTTATTGCGATAACCGAATAACTACATTTTATTACTTTGGGATCCACGTACATTAAACTAAATCTAAAGGTGTATGTTTTTTCTTCTTTTTTAATTAATGTAATAAATGTATAGCTTACTTACATTAATAAAAAAAGAAAAAAAAACATTTACCTTTATACTAATTTTAATGTGGGTTCCAAAGTAATAATATGTAGTCATTCGGTTAACGTAATAAACATGTGTTAACAAATGAACCACACCCTATATATATATATGTATGTATATATGGAAGGGTTCGATTGTTAACCCTTCTTTATTGCGATAACCGAATAATTACATTTTATTACTTTGGTGCCCACATTAAAGTAAATTTAAAGGTGTATGTTTTTTGTTATTTTTTAATTAATGTAAATGGAGCCCACATTAATTATATTAATTAAAAAATAAAAAAAAGACATACACTTTTAGATTTACATTAATATGAGTTCCAAAGTAATTAGATGTAGTTATTCGGTTGACACAATAAGAAAGAGTTAATTTTTGATCATTTTCCTACATATATATCATTATTTATATAGATACTAGGTTATTACCCCGTGTGAACACGCGGATTGAATATTAAATAGTAAATAATAAAATTTTAAAAATTATATCAACGCTATTTTTATATAAATTGATTAAATTGTGTATTAATAATTACTTTAGATCATATAACAATAATTAAAATTTTTAATAAAAGTAGCAATATCATTTAGCCTTCTAGATTTGTAATAATTGAGATCACTGACCTAACTAAATTTAAAAATTTAATTAGTAGTTTTATGTCACAAACTAACTATTTCAACTTAAGATGATAAGTTAATATTTTTGTAGTTATTAAAGTTAAAAAACGTAATTTAAAATTACCGTCAAATTGAAATATTTCTTATTTTCTAAAAAAATTGATATTTAGAAAATTATATTTTATAAATTTTTAAAATAGACTATATAATAAAATGATTTGATTTTGAATATATCAAAAACTATTTTCAAATTTGTTAAAAGATGAATAATATCATTAGTTATTAATATTATAATTAATTAATAAGATAAATAATATAATTTATTTCATAGGAGAGATAGTATCATATCATTTTTATTTAATAAAAAAGAATTAAATGAGTGGATAGAAAATGACAAGTGACATTATCGTCTTAGAATATGACATGTGGCAAATAAATATTTTTATTTATTAGAATATAAAAAAATGATTATTTATAATTTTTTATACACGGGTACCATGCGCCATATATTGCATTATTAATTTAATACCATAAACAAACTAACAAATGCCACCTTTGTCAAAATGTAACATCTTTATTCTTTAAAGATCTAGAATCGCACAACACGTAATGTCTACAGTTACCATCTTCAACATTAGCTATAAAAAGATTCAATCAATAGATCACCAAAAAAACCAAGCACAAATCCATGGACGAATCAACGAAGACGGTGTCTTTTAGCCCGGTTCAAGTTCATAGCACGACAGTTGGAACCGAAGAGCATTCGAAAGAGAAGCAAGGCTCGATGCGGGTTTTAAGCAGACTAGACTCTCCAATCAAGTCTAACTGCGAGGTGTTTATGTTTGGTTTTGGGACGGGTAAGTTTCCGGCTAAGATGGAGTTGAGTGACATAAAAAGAAGGCAGCTACGACACCAGAC
This sequence comes from Mikania micrantha, assembly GCA_009363875.1. Lineage (NCBI taxonomy): Eukaryota > Viridiplantae > Streptophyta > Magnoliopsida > Asterales > Asteraceae > Mikania > Mikania micrantha. The sequence continues at coordinate 64,773,450 of CM018685.1, forward strand.
TATAGACACGGCTTCCGGTGGCGGTGAGGATGTTTCCGGTGGCGGCGAGGATGAAATCGATCGCCGGAGAAGTGGGAAGAAGCGGTGGTGGTTGTTGATAGATGTTTTCGGATGTGGAGGTGGATATGAAGAAGAGGCTGCCGTGAAAGACTTGCAAGCATCGTTTCCCACACTTAAAAGATTTGACTAGTTAATTATCGTATACATATGATCGATTTCTGTTAGACAAACAAATTGATAGTTTGATCTCAAAGATATAACGTTTTTCTTTTTATTTTTAATTTAACCTTCTCATAACACTTACTAATTTATCGATAATAAGACATAGATTAGTTAAGTATGTTAAAAACATGTCTATTACACATATTATATACTTTATTTTTATTAAGATATAGATACTTAAATACTTATATGAATGTTTTGTGTTATTTTCATACTTAATCTAAAAACCCATATTCATGAGTGAATTAGGGAATTAATGCCTAAATTATATACAGTGATGGAGCTTGATTTGATATATAGGAGAGTCCGGGGGGAGGGGGGTGCGAATCAGGGTTGTTCATGAGCCGAAGGGTATGTTTGTGCTTGGCCCGTTTACAAACCAAGCGGCTTGACTTGGTTCAAATTTGCAAAATCGAGCCAAATGTTGACCTCGTTCCTCGGCTTGTTTTAAAATCAAGTGTCAAGGTTTTGTTCGTTTTGGCTCGGTTTCAAAATAAAATTTAATACAAATGCAAAATATTTTTATTAATTTCAAAGTCAATAATTAAAAAACAATAAGTTCAATACATGAAGTTCATAAATTATAAATTTTCATAAAACAAAAGCATAAAAAGTTTAAAATGTTTGAATAGTTCATCAAAATCATTATTAATTATTCGAATACACTAACATAAAAATTTGTAACATGTTAGTGTTGATAAAAAAATAATATCACTTTCTTTATATATATAATTTAGTTATACTTAAACGAGCGAGCCAAATGAGTGACTATCCGAGCGGGTGACGAGCAAGCTTACCTTGGCTCGTTTAAAACCAAGTGAAATTGAAACGAACTTTTTCCGAGCGAGCGACAATCACTTTGGACAGCCCTAGGCTGAACTCATAAATTTAGGCAACGAAAATGCATAAAATTACTTTACGTAGTGAAACCTGGCCCTAACTATCCTCCGTCAATGAACATATGTATGCATATGATGCATTTAAGAGTGAATGCAATAACCCTACAACATTCGAGTAAAAAGTCATCAACTAGAGGAAAAAATAAAAAAAGTTAAGTTATTTAATTTAATCTACGAAAGAAGCAACAAGCATGTTCTTATTTAATAGTTAGTTAAGCTCCTTAAAATCATGTTAATAACATGCAATGGTTAACTTAAAAAAAGTAAATACAAAGTGTTGTTTAAATTTTTTATGAACATTTGGTAGTCAAAGCTGGTAGGAAGGGAACCGTTGCATCTTGGCATGTGCTATGTGATGGTTATAGTTCATAGTGTTCGAAAGCGGAGGTGGCAAAAAATCTGGAACTGAAACCGGCCGAAACCGATAAAACCTGTCAGAATCCAAACCTAACAGGAACTTGTTCTTGATTTTGTTGATCAAAACCGAAACCGTTTGGACACGGAACCGTTAAAAAAACCCGTTTGGACACGGAACCGTTAAAAAAAACCCGGTTGTGCACATCTAGTTCCTTAGTCTTATAAAAGAAAGTTGTAATTAGGTAAATTCACTATCAAAACAGGTGTTTAATGACTAGCAGGTTTTGAATCTAAGTTTAAAGTTTAATAAGTTTAAAAATTAGCTAAAGTTTACTATAACTGACCCATAATTAATAAATTAAAACTGTGTATGAGTCTATGTTGGTGTTTTATTTTTCATTCTGCATTAATTGAAAATTCTTTTATAAGACTATATAAACCAATATACGATTACATTTTTTTTAACAGAGGGTCTCGTCGTGCTACCTTTAGTTATCCTGTCAGTTGGTAGCTGAGATAGATTCCTCGATCGTCGACCATGAGACCGTACCCTTGATGCACGGGAACCCCGTGGAGTAGGTAAACCCTCTCCCCATTAGTTCAGAAACTGAGATTAAGCTCAAGATTTTTCCCCTCACCTGGTATCCATTAAAGTGTCACCAGTGAGACTTGAATCCTGTTATCTAAGGAGAAAGAGTCAAGCCTTAACTATTATGTTAATTTTGTTTGATACATGAGCTTAATAAAATTTTCAGCAAGCCATAGCATATTTTGTTTTAGATTTTCCCACATCATGTCAAGGTACTCCTCTCTTGCAACATAATTATTTCTTGAACCTTATTAACGACTCTAATGTACGCATTTAATTTTTCTCATATCCGCATTTAGCAACATACCTCTTTTCTTTTGCAATAATTTAAAATTGTAGTTTATCTTCTTACAATTTTTTATAAATAATTTTTGCAATAAACTATATGTTACTCAAAATGTTAAAATATCGTACTCAGGATTTTTGACAAAATACTTATTTATTATAACTTGATAAGCCGTTCCCTATCACGGTAACATAATTTCCATAGTTGCAATGTTTTGAAAACCGGCCCGGACAGGGAACCAGGGGACAGTCGGCCCAAAAACAACATGTGAACATCCCTCAAGAAAATCGGCCGGTTGAACCGGAAACCTATTTACCGGTTGGACCTGATTTCAAGTTTTTTTTAACTAAAATTCAAAAAATTAAACATTAAAATCAAACCTTATATATTTTTTAACATGATTATGTTTGTTTGAACATTAATATTGTTTGTTTAAATGGCTTTAATAATTCTATATTTTTTTGCGGATTTTTTAAATATTTATTATGTCTTCCGGTTTCTAGATTCCTGTCCGACCGGTCCGCCAGTAATCAGTATGGCGTTGAGTTCGACGTCTGCTCGGTTCTGAAAACATTGCATAGTACTTGCGTCGTATCTTCATGTTTGGTTGCTACAAGGACCACGTTTGCAATAAACTCAAAATCAACATAATCATATGAATTAAACGTACCTTACAAAACGTTTTATAAAATTCATTTCGTTGAGTTTGAAATATTTTAGTATATATGTAGCATATTAACCTTAATACTTAATTAGTAGGATGAGAAAAATTAAACAAAACTTATTATTTTTCTATATATATATATATATTTTCATGTTTAATTAAACGGTCAAATACCATGTTAATCTCCGGCTTCATGGGATGATGATTGATGAAGCA